>CM074737.1:37923940-38606773 GCA_037367245.1 Phrynocephalus guinanensis
AAGTCGCCCGATGCTTAGGTTGGGGTTTCTTTAAGAAATGGGCTTTTTACCACAGGTGTCCTTCAGGCGAGAGGGAAAAATCCCTTCCCTGAAGGAGGCTGTGGCGATGATCGATTGCCCATTCGGAGATGTTCCCACAACTGCTTTCATCTAAATAAGCCATGATGGGGCAAGGGTTGAAGGGAGTGGACGCGGGCCAGCAATGGGCAATAGCCCTGGATGGCCTCAAGTGAGGTGACAGGCCCAAACTCAACCATACGAGGAGAGACCGAGGGGGCACAGGCGCAGGGAATGCCGAGGGTGGGCTATTGCAACAGGATTCGAAACCGGCACGGATGGCCTCTAGTTTTGATCGAAAAAAGGCTGCAAAATTCTCACTACTGAAATCAGTAGGAGGCCTAGACAGTCCAGGATTAGTGAGGTCGCGAAACCACACGGGAACAATTCCGCTTGATGGTTCGAGGCCTCACTAATTCTCAAGGTGCAATAAGATCTTCTAGCAACCCTGATCGCATGAACATAGCGCCTGGACTGTGCAATGACTGCAGCCTTCTTAATAGCCATCCGGTTCTTCCTCCAGCTGTGCTCCAGCCTCTTCCGTTCTTGCTTCATTGCTCGAAGGCTCTTCCGTGAACCACGGTGAGGAACGAGCTCTACAGTGGATGAGGCTGGCCTAGGGGCGATCTGGTCGACAGCCCGGGATGTTTCATCAAAACCCATTGATCCACCATGGAGTCTACCAGATCGTCAGCCAGTCCGCCAGGAGGCTCCCCGAGGACTTCCCAAAACTGATCAGGGGTCAAGGAGTCTACGGGGGTGGGCCCAAACAGTAGGCCGGACGTCCCCGCGGGGTGGGGCGGCGATCGATACAGAGAAGGACAGCAGGTGGTGGTCTGACCATGACCACGGGGGTCGGGGAACAAGGTCAGGTCACACCCCTCAGGGACACGAGTCCTCAGACGCGGAGGAAAAAAAAATACCAGATCCAGGGTTGTGTCCAGATCTGTGTGATTTGGACATAAAAAATATGCTTGGGCCAGGTTCATGGAGGCCATGGACTGCATGAATTCCAGAGCAGCACTGGACAGGTCACCGCCAGCGTGCACGTTGAGATCACCCACCACCAAAAAGGCGGGGGGTTCTCAACAGGGTGGCGGCGATTAGAAGCGGTGAACTCGGTGAGCTCTGGAAGGGGGGATTGTGCTGGGTTGCCGGGGAGCACGGTAAAACCGAGCACAATGCCAAAACCTGTCCCGCTGCCCGACCCAACAGATGGACACATTTCCAACCCTGGGATCACCAGCGTTGAGGCCCTGCTGATTTGAATAGTATCCCTGTACCGATGGCCACCCCACCCCCCTTACGACCCCTCCAACCTTCCTGCCCCCTGCACCAGAAACCCAGGCGGGCACTGAGTGCTGGGCGAGCGAGCCCCCCCCCCCCCCCCTCTGCACCCACCCAGGTCACGGTAATGCACGGCACGGCAGCTCGGCCCTCCCATCAACGATGGTATCATGAATGATGGGGATCTTATTATGGACCGACCTGGCATTCATCAGAAGGCAAGAAGGGGGGAAAGATCGGAGGCGCTGCGCGGAGTGGCTCTGAGGCACGTGGACAGTGAGCTGGAGGGTCAGAACGGGGGACAGGCGCAAGATGCCTGGCCCAGGGTTCTTCTTAACAACCGACTAGCCCCCCAGCCCCTAGCGTACCGACCACGGCCCGACACGAACAGGTATGGCGGTCCCCTGCCTGCATGGTGGAGGGTGAGAAAGAATAAAAAAAAAAATTAACACAACACACGCTAAAATACCACTATAAATACAATACACAACAATGTAACAAAAAGCAATTACAAATTACAAATTACAGATTACCAAAAAAAAGCATACAATGGGTTCAACACCAGGGCTGGGGGGGGGGAAGGGGGGAAAGAGCAGGGGGAAGGACGCAGGGTTTCTTTGTTTTTTTCACTAAGGCAATCGGTGGGGCGGTGGTAGATGATGGTACATAAAGGTGGACTATGTTAATTTGGTGTTAAGACACCGTGCAAGAGCAGAGGAACAAAGGGGGAACAGGCCGACGGCTGTCAGAAGGGCCAACAACGGCCTCGGGGCCAGATTGGGCCCCAAAATGAACAATCATAACAGAGGCAGCAGACCAAGCCCCGGCCCTCCGCAAATGATGGTCTCAAAAAAGCCGCCACAGCTGTCCGAGTCCTCTGCCCAAGATCCAGGGTCTTCCGGGGGGCAGGGGCCGCAGGAGATGGGGAACATCCACGCCCCCCAGACTGTCGCTGGCGGCTGATGTGCCGCCCGATCTCTGAGGGCCACGGGGGGGTAGGGGCTGTGGAAAGATGGAACATCTGCGCCCCCCAGCCAACACGCCACCAAAACTCCGAGGGCCACGAGGATGGGGGCCGCAGAAAGAAAGATGGAACAACCACGCCCCCCCACCCGACACGCCCACCCAGACTCCGAGGGCCACGAGGGTTGGGGCTGCTGAAAAATGGAACATCCGTGCCCCCCCCCCAGGCTGTCGCCGGCGGGGGCCGACGTGTTCGCCCGAAACTTCGAGGGCCACAGGGGGGTGGAGACCGCCGGAAAGATTTTTGGAGCGCCCGCGCTCGTGGCCCGTAGGCTATCACGCCGGCGGCCCGACGTGCCGCATCTGATACTCCGGGGCCACGGTTGAGGGGCTGGGGTGGGAGAGCCGGCCGCAGGGAAAGAAAGATGGATTGATTTTTTTTTATTTTTATTGTATTGCGGCCGCCGCCCCACCCCCCCTGCCCCCACCCGAGGGAGCCCCCTCGGCTATTTCTTACTCGCCGGCGGCCGACGTGCCGCCTGATCTCCGAGGGCCACGAGGGGGGGTGCAAAAAACAACCCCCGCGGGAAGATGGAGGATCCGCACCCCCCCGCAGGCTATCGCTGGTGGCCGACATGCTGCCCGATCTCCAAGGGGCCACAGGCGGGGGTGGGGGCCGTGGGAAGATGGAACGGGGTCTGCGCCCCCCCGCAGGCTGTTGCTGGCGGCCGACGTGCCGCCCAATCTCCGAGGGCCATGAGGGGTGGGGGGCCGTGGAAAGATGGAGCATCCGCGCCCCCCCGCAGGCTATCGCCGGCGGCTGATGTGCCGCCCAAACTCCAACAGGGCCCACGGGGGGTGGGGCTGCTGGGGAAGGAAGATGGAGCTTCCGCGCCCCCCTGCAGGCTAATCGCTGGCGGCCGACGAGCCGCCCGAACTCCGAGGGCCACGGGGGGGGGGTGCGGAAGATGGAACATCCGCGTCCGCACCCCCCCACAGGCTATCGCCGGCGGGCCGACGTGCTGCCCGAACTCCAAAGGCCACGGGGGGGTAGAGGCCGCAAAAGAGGGTGGAGCATAGCGGCTTCGCTTCAGAATCCTGTTTCAATTAGAAAGATAGAGGATGCTGGCCTGCCATTTCCATTGCTGTAACATGGCTGTGACTGGCCGCCCTGTATTTTCAAGTACATTATTTATTTAATCATTATGATTTATTTATTTATTTATTTATTTATTTATTTACGGCCAATGACCAAACTAGACAGATATAGCAACAAAATACATAGCATCAATGTGTATTCCATGATAGTATTTCAATTAGTACATAAAATTGGTAGATAAAATTTGGTAGATAAAAAGTACAGGTTAAAATTTTTAATTAATACATAAAATTGGTAGATAAAAAGTACGGGTTCAAATTTAGCAGCCATTAAGACATGAGTATTATATTTCTTTAATCTCCATTTATAATCCATTTATAATGTTTTCTTATGTTTAAGTACTCAAATATACAGATCACAGCCACTTATTGGGCACCAAAAACTGCTGGGAAGCTTCCTCAAGCTCTCCTCTGTAAGCCCCTGTAATTTGAAGAGGTTTGGGGGTCAGGGGGTTGAGTTATTAAGCTCCAAAGCGTGTGTCCCTAGGAAAAAATCTTTCTAATTGAATCAGGATTTGGAAGCAGAGCCACTAATCACTCACCCTCAGTGGGGACTATTCACCTAGGGGACACTTGCCTTTGGAGCTTAATAACTCAGTGCCCCTAATCCCCAAACCTTTCCAAATTTTGGGGGCTTACAAAGATGAGGAATCATTTTTCTAGGAGGAATCATTTCATTCCTAGAGGAAATTTTATATATAAAACAGTTTTCTGCTCTTAAGTCAAATTGCTCCTAAGTCGAGCTGCTCTTAAGTCGGGTACCACTGTAATTCATTACATAACAAAATGATGTAATAGCATTTCATTTTTGTTTTGTGCCCATATTCTACAAATTATGACTTGTTGCATTCCTTGACAAGTGTGGTTTCATCTCACAAAGTGTATTCAGGAGACAAAGTTGGTGAACCGAAATTTAAGCAAACACATTTGGTGGGCTAAATAGCCTTGGGCAATATATCTGTCTTGGTACAGTAATTCTTATCACTTTGTACTAACAAGAGTGTTTTAATATCTAATATGGTACCAAAATACATTTAAAAGCTTGTCCCTTAATACATGGGGGGGAAATAAGTAAAAACACATTAGCTTGTAATAGGTAAGTATTTCTGAGGTTGTACACTGAAAATAAAGGGGGCCATTTTTTAAAAACTGTTTAAAAATATTTTAATCTTTGCATATGGCCTGGGCACTGAGCACTGTGTGACGTGTAACACTAAAATGAAAATAGATTATCAATTAACTCTGTGGATTTACCCAGCCTGCTTCTGGAGTGTCTGTGCACAAATCTTTCCAGGGAGCCTTTCGGATTTTCATGTCATTGTTTATCTTTGACTGCTGTTAATGACGTTTTGGAGCAGTGTATTAAAAATAGATGTAACCGTTTCAGTCAGTTAAATTGATAGTTCCTTTTAGTTGAATTCAGTTCCTACTAACCTGCATTATACTGAAGGTTTTATGTTCCTGGCAAATCTTTTTCTGTGCTTCAATCTTCCCTTATCAGGGAGAAGTTATAGAGGCATTCTTTACTTGCAGTGGACTTCCTTTTAGTGAAGGGAAGACAGGAGATATACAGTAGGACCCCTGTATCCACTGATTCATTAAGCACTGATTCGGTTATCCACAGGTAGAAGAGAAAAAAATTAAATAAATAATTCAACAGCCACAAAGCAAGGTACTGTCACAAACAGCAGCCGTAAAGCAAACTATTGTCACAAACAGCAGGGTTTTTTTGAGGGGGGAGGGTTGGCGTTCTCTCTCATCTATGGTTTTCATTATCCACTGGAAGGCCTGGAACCAATCCCCAGTGGATACGGTGGTCCTACTGTAGAGCAAGATCCAGCAATGTGTGATTGTATCAAGTAGTGTCCTTCCATATTCAACACCCACAAGATTAAGACTCTTTCCTCCTTCTCTACCCAATTTAGCCCATTATGGTGACAAAATCTGCTGCAAAAGGATCTCTCAGTCCTCCACAGCAGGTTTATCAGCCCCTCCTTCTGACGGGTGCCATGGGACTGCGTAGCTTGCCCAAGGCCTCCCAAATGAATTAAACTCCAAAGCCCAGGCTTTGCAGCCAGATATTTAAACCACTGAGCTATCCCGCCAGCTCTAAAGACATCTAAAGGGACAGCAAACTTTTCAATGCTGATATACTGAAATTGTTTTTATTATCACATGGTGCCAAGTTGCTTCCCTCTTGAGGCAACCCTATGAATTAGCAACCTCCACAATGTCCTGTCCCCAATAGCCCTGCCCAGCTCTTATAAACTCAAGCCTTTAGGGGGCAATTGAGTTTGTATTTGGTCTTCCCCCTTTCCTGCTGCTTTCAGCCTCTTCCAGCATTACAGTAGGACCTCTGTACCCATTGTGGATTGGTTCCAGGCTTTGCCATGGATAACAGAAACCGCGGATAAGAGGGAACGCCAATTTACCCCAAAACTGCTGTTTTACAACAGTAGCTTGATTTATGGCTGCTGTTTTGCAACAGTATTTTGCTTTGTGGCTGCTGAATTATTCATTTAATTTTTTTCTCTGCCAACTGTGCATAACTGAATCAGTGGTTAATGAATCAGTGGATACTGGGGTCCTACTGTATTGTATTTTCCAGGGAATCTTACTTTCTCATGATGTGCCCAAAGCAGGATAGCCTCATTTTTGAGACCTTTACCTTTAGATGCAGTTCTTTATTATATCATTAGAAATATGAAAAAACAGCTAAGCTCCTGAGTCCTTTAGGACACTAATTCATGATGGGTATTGCACAGCTTAAAGACATGGGGCAGAATGAAATCAAAATAAAACCTCCATAAAGAATACTGACTAGATACCGCAGCACCAGGATCAGAATCATAAGGATGTCTCAAGATGGGGATTCTCTCAAAGGCACACATAATTAACATTGCCACCATCTTTAGCAAAGCTAGTCCTAATCCTGGGGGAAAAGAGAAGAAATCTTTATTTATTCCAGTACCTGTGCTGCACACAGACAAAACCATCCCAGATAGACTGATATAATAATACAGACTTAATTAAATACTCTTATGCTTTCCACTGTCTTGGCATTTCAACATTACAGGTGACTCCCATACTGTTTTATCAAGGACATACATACATACAAGCATGAAGAGATGAAATTACAGCAAAGGATAACTGAGGCAGGCATGTGAAGGGGGCAGAATGACATATGTTAGGAAAGGATTGTGAAGAGCTGGGAAGGAGGGGCTTAGGAAAAGAAAGAAAGAAAGAAAGAAAGAAAGAAAGAAAGAAAGAAAGAAAGAAGAGAACAATGGAGAGAACAGTGTTAATTACACACCGAGAGGGAAAGCGTTTCGGTATGACTGAACTATCACAGCAGATGTGCCTGAAGATTTGTTTGGGCTGGATTTCAAAGCAAACCAAGCCAATCTGCTCCTCTGGGATTGAGGTATTATTCAAAATGTATCTCTCTTTCAGATTTCCCTCTTGGCTGAATTTTACTGTGAAAAAAGTAACACACTCCATATAAGAATGCTCATTGTGAAGCGAAATCTTCTTAGCAATCTGTTTTGAGAGAACCGCTTTTTAGAAATGCCTCAAATCCTACTGGGGATTTACACTGGCATTGGTGGAATTATGTAATCAACCAGGAAAGCAACTGGCAATTCGTTAATTAGTGGCAATTTACTGCTGCAATTTATGTGACAACACTTGACGTCGACATTAATCTCCACTGGATGCTGGTGCAAGAAGTGCTTTTGAGAAAATAATTATTTAATATTTTTCACTAAATTATGGAAATGAGTTAAGGTGGACATGTAAAAATATAAATAAAGACTTAAGAATAGAGATGGGCACGAAACAGAAAAATGGTGTTTCGGTATTTTGTTTGTCGTTGGAGAGGTCTGTTTCAGTTCGTTTCCGTTTGTTGGGAATTTTTTGAAAAAAATTGTTACCGTTTTTCATTTTTTTTGTTTGTCGTTTTCTACCCGCTTTTTGCGTGATTTTTAAAAGCATTTCCATGCACAGGCATCCTCCAAACACCCCAGACCAAAGGGAAAACACTAAAAAAATGGATGCTGGCAGAGACACAGTATAGACTAGGTATGCAGGGAGGCTGCAAAGGCAGCGGCGGGCGTTGCCCAGGGTGCAAGGCAGCCGCAGAGTGAGTGCACTGCAGGGTAGGAGAGGGTACTCACTGAGAGGCACGCAGCATGCACGCACACAGGGAGGCTGCAGCAATCCCACCGTAAATCCCACCAGAGACTGCAAGGAGGACGGGGCTGCCAGAGCTTTTTATGCCCTCTGTGGCTGCCAGACCTGCCCGCCCAGTCTGCAACCTGGGCATGCTATTGGTTGAACACGATCCCATCACATGTCTTGCCTCCATTTTGTGGCTGGTGGTGACATCCATTTTAAAGGGAAAAGAAAAATACATCGCGATGGGAGAAGACAAAAACAAACGTTTTAAGGAGCCCAACCCCCCTGGTAGGTATTATCAGACAATATAAATAATTATCGCTGTGTTTATACGGATGTCCAGGGCGTTTTTTAACATTTAAAACAGTTCATTTCATTTGCGCGTCGCCATTAACGGAAACGAAACGTAACGACCACAATTTCCGTGGTTCTGTTCATTTTGTTGCATTTTCATCACAATTTTCGTTTGTCGTTTCGTTATGTAATGGAAACGACAAACGGAAACGGAAACGAAAAAAATGTTCGTTCCGTGCCCATCTCTACTTAAAGAAGATAATATGAAATGGGAACAGATGGATCATGATTTTAATTCAACAAACCAAACCTTCTGTAAAAATGATATTGAATATAATATGAAATCACCTCCAGCAACCATTTATATAGAATTTAAAATACATTAACATATTATCTATTGAGTTCTGTAGACTCAAGTACTTGTAGAAGTTTCATACTTTTAGGTGTGTTCTTAGTAATACTTTTTTAAAATTGTAGGTGTGTGTCTTTGAAGAAAAGGCTAGGAAACTTAACAGAGCAAGTAACAGAGAGGCCCCTGCTGCTTGTTTTTGAATAAGGTTCTGTGGGATTTTTTTTTCTGAAGTGCTTGCTGAAGAACAATGCATATATGTCATATACAAAGCAATGGGCCACTTCTGCTCTTGCTCTCTCCCTCACTCTCTAAAGTGCCTCGCAAGCCATGGCTTGTTGTGTGGGAAGGCAGCCATTGTGTTCCCAGCGAGGCTTCTGAGCTGGATTTCTTTTGTGTCGGCCCTCCCCCCATTGTCCTGCCAGGCTCCTCCCCTTCTCCAGTTCCCGTTCCAAGAGAACACTCCTCTCTGTGTTGTTGTTGTTGTTGTTGTTGTTGTTGTTGTTGTTGTTGTTGTTGTTGTTGTTGTTGTTGTTGTCAATGGGAAGGGGCAGGCTAGGCTGGTCTAGGCAGGCACTGGAGGGAGGAGGAGAAGGAGGAAGTGGTGGAGGCGGTGGCAGAAAGTTTGGCGAAGGTAAGCCCCTGATGGCCCTGAAAGCACAGGAGGAAGGGGAGGCTCCACGCAGCCCTCCAGCCTGGTGTGGCAAAGGCACGTAGGATTCTGGCCATGGGCTCTGCCATGCACCTCATTTGGCAATCTGCATTTGCTGCTGCTGCTCTTTCCTTGTAGCTCCGGGCATCCTGCTGCAGCTGTCATTGAACCTGAGAAGGGCAGCCCGCCACCCGGTGGTGAAAGGAGCCATGAGTTGCAGCAGGAGCCTCTTGTGGAAGTGCCTGGTGGTGGTGCATTCACCCTATAAGGTTCACAAACGTTTCTCCTTACTTTTGAAGGAGGAAAAAGTGTGTCCTATACGGCAAAAATACGGTAATGGGAATGAAGTCATGGGCTGCTGTGGGTGATGACACACGCAGGTAAAGAAGGAGAGACGTAAGTGAAAAAACCAAAGTACATTATCGCTTCCACGTTGTCTCAGTATTTGCTGAGCTGAAATTAGATGTCTGAACTGAGAGCAAAAACAGACATTATAGCTGGCCTGTAATTATAGGTACAAGGACATCAGTGTTGCAAATATGTGACTAAGGCAGTCTTTTGGGTTGGAGAAATAATCTTCATTCTTCAAAAGAATTTTTCATCTCTGCCCCCCTTTTAAGTACTACATTTCTACAATATACATACATAATATAACAAAAATAGCAACCCCCCAAAAACAAAACAAAGCAAAATTAAGAAATACAAAATTTACAACTCAAGCCAGCATAATTGGGGGGGGAGGGGCACCCATCAACAAGACCAACAGAGAGATTCTTCCTCTGGAACTTAATTATGATGCCGCATAACCCTTCCAAAATAATAATATCTCTTGTTTGGATAAACAGTTTCAGTAGCCAAAAATATGAAATTCAGGAAGTCTTGCCAAATTATGACACACTTATTCTCTTTTAACAATTCCTTATTATATTTTATATCCAGTGTCAACTTATCACTAATTGCTATTTCCCGAACTTAATTAACTGACATCTGTGCTTCAGTTTCCAATTTCTTGCCATTGCTAATATGGTTGCTGATACCATTTTCACAATTTTGTCCACTCATACTGTTACTCTTCAAAATAATAATAATCAGCAATACAAATTTTGGTGAATTCCTACTGCTGTTTGTATAATTTCCCCTTAAATACTAACTTCCAAAATTTTGATACTGCACCAATCCCCTACCACATGTGGAAATGCGTACTGTATCTACATCTTGCCTCCACTTGATAATGCCTTTTTTATGTGAATGTAATCAGGAGGTGTGGTGGCTCAGTGGACTAAGGCTCTGAAAACTATCGGCTGCAAAGTAGGCAGCTCGGCAGTTCAAATCCCAGGTACCATGCACTATACTCTAAATCCATTCTAAATCCATTCTAAAAGTAAAAACTACTTCGGAAAGCTTCTGAGACTCTTTTCGAGTTATGCGGGTGTGAAAATATTTCCAGGAGTTGAACAACCCTGTTGAAACTTGGCGCAGAGACATGTGCTGGATGTGTTTTGCATTTGGACTCCAGTTAGTGTATTTCTTCCTCTTTTCAGATGTTTTTGAATAGAGAAGAGGATGCTTAGCAGCACTGTGTCCATTCATTGATCTAAGGACCAATTAATTGAGAAGTGTATTTGATTTGCTTAGGCCTTGGCTTTATTACAACTCGTACATATATTTTAATATTAGATAATGCAACAAAAGCACAATTTGTATAGGAAGACTTGGTCAGCACATTCCCCTTTCTTTATAAAACCATGACCTTTAGATTGTGGGTATGCAATGTGATCTGATCCTTTCCACACTGGACGCATCATCAAGTAAAACATAAATAATTAAATGCTTCCAGGAGGATCAATGAAAACTTTCCTCACTCACATAAAATATATATCTGTTGCTGTCTTTCCTATCTCCTGATTAAATAAATTGTATAGTAAGGTATTTGTGATCTGCTTTTGAAATCACCTCACCAGAACATCTTCTCAAGAAGCACGCAAACCGGGAAGGTGACTACCACACAGCTTGTCCTCCACCATAAAGTAAGTCCTACTGACTGCCAAGCTCCTGTTCACGCTGGCACGTAGATATGCTATATGGATTGCTAATGACAACAAAGATGCCTTGTCTGCAAGTGTTTCTATTTAGAATGATCCATCCTTTCCTGTTAAGAGTTGCCACACACCTTTCTAACCCAAAAGTAGAGCATTCATTCTTTTTGGCATGCTCATTGTTTGACCTGTTTAGCTATGACATAGCAATCTCCAGCAGCTTCTGCTTCCAGCTGCCATCATGGCTGCAGATTCCAAGGGAGAAAAGTGGGAGAATGAGGTATGGGAACCAAGGAGCAGGAAGGGAGAAAAGAGAACACCACCAACAGAGGGAGAGACGAGTGGTATAAGAAAATAATTTCACTAACACTGACCTTCCTCAGCTATTCAGGGAAACTGCTTATTTGACAGATATTTGGATTACAAAGGGTTGTTCGCAGTTTGGGTGGGAGGAGCCTGACAAATGGCATATAGCTTCTCCTCCCAAACTGAACAGACCCTTTGTAGCCTGATCCAGCCCACATCCAAAAAAAAAAAAAAACTAGTTTGGAAAGGCCCCAACTCTGCATCTAAGCATAAAAAGACAATTTTTTTTTATTTAATGTTTTTTATTAAATTTTAAACTACATACAACGACATAAGAAAATGAAAATAAAAAAAACTACAACAAACAATATAAGTGCACCCCCATCCCACGGGGCCATCCATACATTCTTATTTGTTGCTCCATCTTCTATTCTTCTAGTGGTCTTCTTAAAGTTCTCTTCTCCAGAATTGTTGTGAGATATTCGTGGACTCTTTCCCTTTTCCTTCGACTAGTACATAATCTAAAAATTTACCCCAGATATCGTAGAAAATGTCTTTTTTCATTTCTCCTCGTTTAACCTTTAAACTGCAGGACAGTTTATAAAAAAAGACAAATTTTTAAAGATGTGTTTCACATCGATGGCTTGAAGATTTTAAAGGAAGGAAATGCTTTTGCTAAATCAGATATGCATGGGCATAATCATGCTAAAATCATAAGTGCAACTGTGTTTTTATTATTTAAAAGCCCAGTGAATACATAATAAGCATCCCCCACTATTGTAATCCAAAAGTACTTTGAAGGGATTTGAGCACAGAATTAAACAGGGTGTAATCCTAAATCCCTTTAACGCACAATTCTCAAGCGTGTCAGTTTATAAGTATCACTGAGTTCAATGGGATTTATGGGTAAATGCATACAGTATAGATAGGATTATATACTGTATGCATTTACCTTGGTTATATGTATTGGCACTTCCCAGAAATAGGCTTAATATTAACCCTTTCATCACGAGAAAGCAGGACTCACTGGAAAAGACAATAATGCTAAGAAAAACTGAAGGCAACAGGAAAGAAAAAAGACCAAATCTGAGGTGGATTGACTCCATAAAGGAAACCATGGCCTTGAGTTTACAAGAGCAGAGCACAGCTGTTGGAAACATGACATTTATTTATTTATTTATTTATTTATTTATTTATTTATTTATTTATTTATTTATTTATTTATTTATACAATTTATATGCTGCCCACTACCCAAAGGTCTCTGGGTGGCTCATAGTCAAGAAACAATTAAAACAATTAAAATGTTAAAATACCAATAAACAATGAAAACTGATAAAAACATTTAAATAGAAATACAATACACTAAAAATTACTATCAGGACTCACAATCTATGTTATATCAGTTAAAAAAAAACTTCTGGAACAGGAGGGTTTTTGCCTGGTGCCGAAATGTCATCAACTTCGGCAGCAGGCAGATCTCACTCAGGAGGGCATTCCATGGCCTGGTGGCAGCTGCCGAAAAGGCCCTATACCTACAAGCCATCTCTTTCACCTCCTTGAGGGATGGCTCTTTCAGGAGGGCTCCCTGGCTAGATCTTAATTGCCAGGTAGGTTCATATGGAAGGAGACAGTCCTTCAGGTATCGAGGTCCTAAGCTGTTTTAGATTCCCTGGTTCATAGACAGCCCTAAATCAGGAGTAGTAACAAAATATAACCCTTCCTGCACATTTCAGAACTGACTGCTTTGTTGGTTCATGCTATGTTTTGGGATGGGAATATTTTTTTGTAGGAGACAAAGAGAAGACAGACTGGCTGCCGGTTTGTTTTTTCCATAAAGCCCTCTTCTGAGTTGCCTTCTGAATGTTGAGAAATTCAAAATGGTTACCTCCATTAAAAGTCATTTCCCCCTGTTGCCACTCATTGGAGAATGCCACTACAGTGTTCTATGGCTAAGCAGCTATAGAAATGCTCACTTGCAAAACAGAGGGATCAGTTCATTTTATTCTAGACATGCAGTGCAAATTTCCCTCCAAAGAAAGAGCAGTGATTGAAGTAGTTTTGTTAAAAATGTGAAGTCCCCATGTGGCATTCCACACGACCCTATTATAAAATCTGAATTACTTGTGGGTACGTTTTTTTGCATTTGATTTTTTTTGTACATGATGAAAGCTGACCCAAAAAGTTTAAAGGCACCTCATGGACTCTCTCCATCTCTCCATCCTGGCAGCATCCCATTCCCAGAGAGAGGGGGATGGATCCTGGTAAGGTCAGAAAACTGCTATAGGAGAGGTTTGGGAAAGGAGGTTTTTGCAGGGGCTGGGTCATTTTTTGCCAGGGCATTTGCAACAGGAAAACACATAAGGTGCTATCTTGGTACTAGAGATGAGCACAACCAGAATTTTTTTTGAGTTGTCGTTTTTCGGGACGGGTCCGTTTCAGCTCGTTTCTGTTGTTCGCAAATTTTTTTCAAAATTTGTCATTTTGTTGTGTCGTTTGTCATTTGTCATTACCGCCGCTGCGATTTCGCGCGATTTGACGTCCCAGCGAGTGGCGTCCCGCCGGCGCTAGGTGTTTTTGCGCCCTAGGCCGTGGGCGGGGTGGCAGGGGGGCCATGGGCGGGTGGCGGCAGCAGCAGGGGTGAGGGGCGCGCGGGCGGCGGGTGCACGGGCGCGGGTTCCACATTGACCCAGAGCAGGCGGAAAACACTTTAAACTGACTTGCTGCACAAGACTGCATCGAATAAAGCAATTGCAATTTTTATTGCAAACAAAGTGGGCAGTGCACCCACAGCAGAGCTGCAGGCAGGGTAGGAAAGGACCTTGCCCAGCCACCAAGCAAATGAAATTTTTAAAATAAATCCACACCTCCCCTCCCACTCAAACCTCCCCACTTTGAAGCACTATCAGAAAAGAAATCCTAACAAACTGCAGGAGAATAAAAAAGAATAAACTGTGTTGCTATTCCCCACAGGAGACAGAGAATGAAAGGAATTATTATTATTTCCTAAAAATTCAATTGAATCAATTCCCTCCCTGCCTGCCTAACTGAAATCTAAAGGCTCCGCAAAATTGAAACTAGTCAGCACAGCAGCCAGCTACACACAGCCCTCTCCCACCCACATCCAAGCCCGGACTGCGACTCTTTTGGGAGTGCCTCGGCTTTTTATGCCCTCTTGCACATCCAGAAGTGTCAGTCAAAACCTGGCCATGCGATTGGTGGAATGGCTCCAAAACTTTGCATGGTCCACTCCCATCATTGCGAATGCGCAGGTGTAAAAAAATTAAAATAAAATAAAATTAAATAAAATCAACGGAGACTTTTTTTGCAAGAAAAACCCACTGCTGCTACCGTAAAAATTCAAGCATTTAAAATAGCTAATTTTCGCATGTTTCTGTGGTGCTTTGGTGGTTTTTTTGGACCACGATTTCAAAAAAAATATTGCGGACCCCATTTTGGATCCCCCCGCACTGCATGGCAAATGGAGACGCCGAGGATGCCCCCTCCCAGCCCGGTACCAGCAGCCCAGGACAGGAGGGGGGGAAGGCTGGGGACCCACCCCCCAAACCACTCCTCTGGTAGGTGCCCTCAGGCAGGCATATTTTCACCTGCTTTTTTGGCCGGGAAGTGGGTTTTTTTATTTTAAAAACTTTTTTTCTGTGCCGCTTGGCATCGCGCGATCGCCGCGTGATGCCAGGAACGACAACGACAAATCAGACCCAATTTTTCTTTTTTCGGTTCGAGTTCGAGTTCTGACTGCTTAATTGTCGTTACCGTTTCCGTTACGTAACGGAAACGATATCCGAAAACGGAAATGACAATTTCACCAAGTCGTGCCCATGTCTACTTGGTACTTCTCCTCTTGCTCTATCACAAATGTCATGGTGATGTTAATATTGGTCTGATAGGGGATTGGGTAGGGTAGCCAACTGGGGATTAGGTAGGTGCCTGGCAAGATAGATGGTGGATGCTGGAACTCAGGGCCATCACACCCTTTGGAGCACCACACATACACAATTCCTTTGGCACAGATCCACTGAGCTCTTCGGGAAGTTGGAAACATGTCAAAGGACTAGCAGAACAATTTGGAGAAATGAGACTTGTCTTCACAGAACTGTTTCCTTTTGAGTTTCACATAAGACTTGGTGGGGTCTTTGTTTCTCCCTTGCCTGTTTGGTACTTGTAAAAAAATGGACAACAGTGAACTATAAGGGCTTCACAAATCTCTGTGGTGGTTGTTTACTCTCTGTTAAAAGGATAGCTTTGACTTAATCTTGAATTGATGTGATGACGTGCTTGAGTTGAAGGTGCTTGTGTGGTCAAAGGGAAATGTCAGTTGCTTGTAATTTTGATAATCCTTTCCGACTGAGAAGCATGCAACATAATACCTCATCTAACAATATGATCTGCCCCCATTTTCTTTCTTCCTCTTTCCAGAATTTCTACATTATAAACTTATTCAAAGGCACCTGGATAGGACTTCCTTTTACAGAAGCCATATTGATTTGCCTTTTGCAACATTTGTTCTTTTGTGTATTTGCTGCTTTTATATCTTGACCCAGGCTTTCCAGCTATTTACTTGAAGGTCTATGATTTTTAAACCTTTTAAAAAAAGAACATTGGTGTTATGTTGGTTATTTTCCAGTCCTATACTATGGAGCACCTAGTGGAAGTCAGCTATTGCATGGACAAGATCCTTGAACTGCAATTATATGATGCTATGACTCACAACTGGCTTACAATTTTTCTTCTTCAGGGGGCTCCCTGAAATTGTGCAGCTTTTCTAAGGACACACAGGTTGACTCCACAGGAGGCACAACCGGGGGGGGGGGGGGGATATCAAACTCCTGGCTCTGTAGCCAGGCATCTAAATCATTGGGCTATCCAGCCAACTGTGACTATGATATAGAAATCATAACATACAGCAATATCTACCACGCAAGCATCACACAATCTCTTGCTGAAATGGTAGAACAAAATGCTTGATCATTGGTTAGCACCTGAGATCTACACACCGCAAAACATATTGAAGCTTATTCTTGTGCATTTGGATCTCTCAGCCAGCACCAAAATGTGAGTGTTTAGTTCACTGTTGTTCAGTAGAATAAGCAAATAAGAATAAGAGTAAAAGGAGGAAAGAAGAAAGAAGTGAAACTTGTCTCAATAATGTTATGAATTTCTTTCAAACCTGATGAATAATCTGTTGGAAATAATCTTATTCTTAATTGTAATTATGGGATTTTTTTTGCCATTCCTTTTATTAATTGTAATGACAGCATTTTCCCTCAAGGCCAAGGTTGAAAGTTCCCTGCTGTTATTTTATCCAAGAATGTACCCTGCAGTTTGCTGTGGCATGCCATGAATATTTATGTTCTACAGGTAATAAAGCAAATATTGGCAGTATGAATTATTAAGAATAAAGGGAAAATTGCTGAAACTTTTTTTCTCCCCTCCCCAACTCTTTTTTATTTTATTTTATTTTATTTTATTTTATTTTATTTTTTGCTTGTGTGACTGTTTGGGTGGCTTTGTGTTATTTGTGGGCCATTGGACATAAACTAGAGGCAGCATAAATCCTGACTGAAATTACTGCGGCAAGATTTTGTTTTCATTAATGGAAAACTTAGTCAAACAACATGAATGTTTTAAAGTAGTCTTGAAGCCAGTGAATTGCAAAACAGATCAAAGAGGGACACAGCTATCTCATAGGAATACTTAGTGGACATCTGCTTCTGTACTTGGACAAAGTCATTTAATTTCCTCTGCTTTCCCTCTTCTGGGGAGCTTAGTGCCCAGCAGAAGTGAGCTGTGGAAAATACCCTTTCAACCCATCTGTGAATCAGACAGCCATATATATTACTTGGTAAAAGCCATCTGTTTCTTTAAGTGTTCTGCAGAAGACATCTTCACAGTGTTCAGGTGATGCTGAGCCAATTAGTCATCAGAAGAACTAATTCTCTGGCACTTTTCATCCTTATCCAAGTGCATGGGACATTTTAGTCCCTCAGAGCTACTCTCTGTAGTGGAATTCACATTGAGCTAGATTGTAGGCCCTGGAAACCATTTGTCACCTGGAGAATTATCAACAATGTGCCTATTTTTCAAGTACTGACTGAGTACAGTTTAAGTTTTTACGAGGGAAAACAGTTTGGACTGGAGAATAGATCGTCACACACACCACGGGGTTGGTAGTTCATTTACCAGCCAGACAGCTGATTTTATTTATTTATTTGAGTATTTTTACCCCACCTTTCTCCTTGGAAAACGGACCCAAGGTGGCTTACAGTAAAGAGGGACATTACAATTAAAACATATTCAAGTTTGAGAACGGGGAATTGAGGGACATCTTACAGCATTAAAAGACAACATTAAAGCTACAATAGAATGCAAGCAGTTCAAGAGAGAGTAAAAATTCCATGTAATCATGCAGTTCAGAGTCCCACCGACTCCAGCTGCGTGGCTGCCTGCTAGAGGAAACAACACACTGAACTGCAGATCAACCATTCACCTATGAACCATGCCAAAGCACCAAACAAGTTCAGACAAAAATTTGTCCCAACAAATGGACTGCTTTTTAAATTGGGGTACTCCTCCCCACTCTAACCAAACACATGTTGAAACATTGAGGGAACAATGTTCAGAGTTTCATAAATAGATGTAAGGTGGGTAATTCTAGACCCAGATGTCAGCAGTTAATGGAAATAGACCCAAGGACATCTGTCTAAGCATGTCCTATCCTGGACTGAAAACAAATGATACAACCCTGAGTGAGGATTGGATAGAATCACAGGGAGAAGATATATAAGTTACTGTGTGGCAGCAGCCTTTTTTCTTTCTCCTCATGAATGCCAAGACGTTACAGCTACTGTTGCTGACTACGTATGCTCCTGTACTGGATGCTGTTTTGTTCTACATGCTGTAACACTGACCATTTATCTGTAAATAATATCTGTAAATGACTCCAAGCCAAGCTATTTGGATACTGGAGGGGGAGTCTTCCAGATGTCTGGCTGAAGAGCCTCTGGACAGTATATCTATATCTACATACTGTAAACAGATAACATAAGAAAAGGAACTACTGTACATAAGTCTCTGTCATCCTTTTTGCTTCTTTGAGGACTTGCACCACAAGTCCAGTATACATCACTTTGCACCACCAACCAAGTATGTTAGCCCTGCTACCCCAGTTTAATATATTGGGTCATATAATATCCCATGCCTTTTTCAAGAAACATACTCCAGTTGTCAGGAAATTATCCTTATTTGAGGTAGCAGGAATGCATTGGGATTCTCACTGAGCTCAGGGCATTCAAGACACACAAATGCAACTTTTCTGCTAAAACAACACATCAACTCCAACCCTATCCTTACTGCTAATCTGCAGTAGGTTGGAATTCTCAGGAGGTCAAAAAGTAGGGTAGAAGTCACTAAATGCAAACATTTTAAATCCATGTAGCAGAGGGGCAAAAGTGAGAAGATCTATTCCAGATAGAATAATGGTAGCCCCAACCGGACAGAGTTCCTGCTCGTGCCCAAACCAGATGAGGTTTGGGCATGAAAAAAGAATGCCTCTATGGGGCCAGTTTGTAGGGGTTTGGAAGCCTATATAAGGCAGCCCCTGCAGTAACCAGCCTCTTTCCTGGTGAGAAAATTGTCCACACCCTCCCACCCTGTCACTGAGAGAATGAGAGTAGCTGGTCACGTAAGGGCTGGATGGAAATTTTTGGTTGTCACTCAGATTGGCCTAGAGTAGCAGTAAGTTTTTGCCCATCCCATTCTGTCTTAGAGATGCCAGGGGTATTAGGTCACAAATCACAATATATTTGGTCACAATGCAGGCAGGCAGTGCAAGAGGCAGCAGAATTCAGGTATGCCCCTTGGTAAGGTGCCCACAAGGCACTGGGCATCCCTCATATAAAATTAAACATGAATGACAGGAATATTAAGCTGAAAAGATAAATATCGAAATAAAGTTGGGCTAGGAAATTGAAGGCTGCTCGGGGCTAGTAGATTTCTTGAAGTTGGGAGGATGCTGAACAGATGGGCAGATGGGCAGCATCCTGAGAATGTGATCTCTCTGAATCCATCCTGCCATTACCTACTTGCACTATATTTCAGGTCGCCTTGACAGAAATAAGGATCTATGAGAATTAAATATGCTTGCTTATCAATAAATTGTGGCCAAATTTCAACCCAATTGAATATGTCTCGCCTCTTTATTTTGGGCTTGGGGAGGGGGAAGTAACTCCAACAATAGACTGGTTAGATGGATGGTACAAGTGGCAGAATTATGAAAGCTTGAAGGTTATGCAGGCACTAAGATAGCCTCTAGCCTATAAAACAGCATCATCTTGAAGACTGTAATAAATGCAGTGCTCTGAGATAACCAACTCTGGAGCCCCAAATTCCCAGAAATAAACTTCAAATAAATTGCCCAATAATTCTGTTTCCTAGACTCTCTTCTCTAAATGTATAGAATTTAGGCGTTTCCCTTAAGAGTTTTTACGAAATACACTTCCTTAGGAATGTAATTCCTTAGTAAATTTCAGACACAAATAAGGGTTTCAATACTGTTGAATATGTTGTACATCTTATACCTGATATAGCTAGTGTCCTATTGGCTGGGGAATAGACGTTTTTCAATGGAAGCTGTTTTGAAACGAGAAAAAAACAAAAACAAAAACGAATTTTTTCCATTATATTAAAAGAGTTATGCACGGCAAAATTTTTCATTTCGTTTTCCGTTGTTTTGCTTCTGAAAATTTTTTCGTTTTCGTTTTCGTTGTGAAATGAAATGAAAAAACGAAATCGAAAACGAAAATTTCGATGAGTCGTGCCCATCTCTAGTTCTGGGTATGGTGTTATAAAACAGAAGTCACAATCTGTTCAGCTAATTTGCGCTCCCATTCTATATGTATATGGTTTGCAGTTGTGATCAAGATACTAGCCATGGAACAAGCTCTCTCTTTCAGCTTCTGTCTCCTTTGTCATTTCCCTTAACCTTCCTTCTCGCCTGTCTTTGGTTCTGCTTTCACCTTTCCTTTTTACTAAAGGTCTTCATTGGGACCAAATACAGTATGTGAAAACAAACCAGAAAGGATCTGTAGATATGAAAATGCCACAGAAGCTTGGATTAGGTCTCACCCTCCTTTTTGGCATTTTCTAGCCATTTTACATAAAAAGTAGGGGTGGCCCATGGTCCGAGTAGGGAATGTTCCTCATTTCGTAATTGTGATGGTACCTTGGACCACAAAGTACCAGTGACAACATTGAAAGAAGACTGATTTTTCTGAATTAGTATCAGGGATGGCTCAGTGATGTATGGTCAGCCTGTATGGAATGCTATTTGTTGTTTGTTTGTTTGTTTGTTTGTTTGTTTCTTCTTCTTCTTCTTCTTCTTTATTTATTTATTTATTTATTTATTTATTTATTTATTTATTTATTTATAAACTTTTATATCCCACCCACTTCCCGGCGGGAACTCTGGGCGGCTAACAATGTTAAAAAGCATATAAAATAAGAGAAAACAAAAAACAACAACAACAAAAACCTCCGAACAGAAAACAGCGGAGGGTAAGATGGCGGGAGTGGAGAGAGTGAAGGAAGAAAGAGGTAAACCAAAAGAAAAAAAAACCTAACTGATAAGGTCACCAAAGGCCTCTTTAAAGAGGAAGGTCTTCAAAGCTTTCTTAAAGGCAGGCAGGGACTCCAGCAGGCGCAGCTCACTGGGAAGATGGTTCCAGAGGGAAGGCCCCACCACAGAGAAGGCGCGGTTGCGCATGAGCATTTTCCCCGCCTCTCTGGGCGTGGCCACTCTCAGTGAGCGCGCCTGCGACGATCTCGTGGGTCTGGATCCAGATGCCCTCAGGGAGATACGCTCCGCCAGATACTCTGGTCCCAAGCCGTGGAGCCCTGAAAATCAAGACCAAGACCTTGAACCTGATCCGGAAGGCAACGGGAAGCCAATGCAGGCGGACTGGACTGGGGTGATATGCTCGTATTTACGGGCACCCACCACCAGCCTGGCCGCCGCATTTTGCACCCACTGCAACCTCCGGACCAGGCCCAAGGGCAACCCCACGTAGAGGGCATTGCAACAGTCGATCCTCGAGACCACCAGAGCCTGCACAACTGTCCTCAGGGAGGACTCATCAAGGTGCTGGCGGATCTGGGCGATCCTGCGGAGATGGAAAAAAGCGGCCCTGGAAACGGCCATCACCTGGGCTTCCAGGGAGAGGGCCGAATCCAGGACCACACCCAGATTCCTGGCCCTGTCTGTAGGCTGGAGGGAATAACCCCCCAGACTAGGGAGGGGGCCATTGTACCGAGACGAGGGCGCCCCGAAGAACAGAACCTCTGTCTTCTCCGGATTAAGCTTGAGCCGGTTATCTCTGGTCCATTCCAAAACGGCCTCCAGGCACAGATCGAGGGAGCGAACCGCCTCCTCTGCAGATGATGAAAAGGAGATATAGAGCTGCGTGTCATCAGCGTACTGATGACAGCGAACTCCATATATCCTGATGACCTCCCCCAGCGGCCTCATATAAACATTGAACAGCACGGGAGAGATTGCCGACCCCTGGGGCACCCCACAAGGGAGAGTCCAAGGAGCCGACAAGACATCCCCCAGCTGTACCCTCTGAGTCCAGTCGCCGAGGAAGGAACGGAGCCAGGCCAAGACCTGACCACCAATTCCCACCTCCGCGAGCCGGGCCAGAAGGTTACCGTGGTCGACGGTATCAAAGGCTGCTGAGAGATCAAGGAGGACCAACAGGGAGGAGCTCCCCCCGTCGGCCTCCCTGAGGAGGTCATCCTGCAGAGCGACCAGGGCGGTTTCAGTCCCGCAAAGGGGCCTGAATCCAGACTGGAAGGGATCCAGGATATGATTTACCTCCAGGTATGACTGAAGTCGGACCGCGGCCACCCCCTCGACAACCTTGCCCAGGAAGGGAACAATGGCGATCGGACGAAAGTTGGAAAGGTCATCCGTCGCCAGGCCAGGTTTCTTAAGAGTGGGTTTCACCACGGTCTCCTTCAAGCGGGAGGGGAAACAACCCTCTCGAAAGGAGGCCGTGGCAATAGCAGAAACCCACTCAGGCATGTTCCCTTCGGCAGATTTAATAAGCCAAGCTGGGCAAGGGTCAAAGGGAGTGGCCGCGGCCGGCAATGAGCCATAGCTCTGGAGGCCTCCGCCAAAGAGACCGGCCCGAACTCATCCAGGAGGGGAGAACGGAGGGGTGAGGCACCGGAGATCCCAAAGGGTGGACTAGAGCAACTGGGGGGCAAGTCGGAATGGATGGCCTCAATTTTAGATCGAAAATGGGCTGCAAATTGCTCACTAGTGAAATCACTAGGAGGAGGCCGCAGCTGACTGGGATTGGAGAGGTCCCGAACCACCTGGAATAACTCCGCCTGGCAGTTTGAGGCCTCTCCAATTCTCAGGGAGGCAAAAGATCTTCTAGCGCCCTGATCGCGCAGAGGTAGCAGCCAGTCAGCTCTTTAAGAGCAGTCCTATTAACTTCCGTCCGGCTTGCCCTCCAAATGACCTCCAGCCTCCTACGTTCTTGCTTCATTGACTGCAACTCCTCCGTGAACCACGGGGAGCAGCGGCCTCGACATCGTAGGAGGCGCTTGGGGGCGATCCGGTCCACCGCCCCGGCGGTACCCACATACCACCTTTCCACCAGGGCATCGACCGGATTGTCTGCCAGACCGCCAGAGAGCTCCCCGAAGGCCTCCATGAACCTGACAGGGGTCCAGGAGCCTCCGGGGGTGGGCCCAGATGTAAGAAGGGTGCTCCCCGTGGGGCGGGGGGGTGATCGACAGGGAAAATTTTAGCAGGTAATGGTCCGACCATGACACGGGCAGGGGCAAAATACCCCCAACCCCCAGACACGAATCTGTCGACATGGAGGAAAAGACCAGGTCCAGGGTGTGGCCAGCTCTATGGGTGGGGCATAGAACATGCTGAGATAAGTTCATGGAAGTCATGGATTCCATGAATTCCAGAGCCGCACCAGAGAGTTCCTCCTCAGCATGCAAGTTGAGGTCCCCAACCACCAGAAGGCGGGGGGACCTCAGCAAAGCAGCCGAGACGAACTTGGCGATCTCTGGTAGGGATTGCGCTGGGTTGCGGGGAGCACGGTACACCAGCACAATGCCAAACTTATCTCGCTGACCCACTGAAAGATGGAGGCATTCCACCCCAGAGCACACCATTGTCGCAGACCTACTAACACAAAGGGATTCCCTGTAAACAATGGCCACCCCGCCACCCCTACCCTCCGATCTGCCTGCCCACTGAACCTGAAAGCCAGGTGGGCACAAGAGGGCGAGAGAGGCCCCGCCCTCCGCGCCCACCCAGGTCTCGGTGATACATGCCAGGTCGGCGTGCTCATCCAAGATAGAATCAAGGATGAGCGGGGTCTTGTTATGCACCGACCTAGCATTAACCTTCTTCTTCTTCTTCTTCTTCTTCTTCTTCTTCTTCTTCTTCTTCTTCTTCTTCTTCTTCTTCTTCTTCTTCTTCTTCTTCTTCTTCTTCTTCTTCTTCTTCTTCTTCTTCTGCACAGTTGTACTGTCAAGTTGCTGCTGACAATGTTTTAATCCTCTTCTTTTATACAGGGTTTTTGGGTTTCCAGACAGCGAGTGGCACACAGTATCTATCATTTGTTTGTTTATGCCATTTATGTCCTACTTTTCCTCTAGTGAACTGAAGGTGGGTTAACTAGCTCATCTCATCCCCCATTTTATTCTCACAACAAACCTCTGAGGTAGCTCAGTCAGAGACGGAATAATTGGCCAATGATCATCCACCAAATTGCCTGGCTCAGGTCTCAGTTCAGAGCTCTAACTACTCCATTGCACTGGCGCTCAATAGCAATTGTAAAAAAGTGTGAAGCAACAAGCTAATTGTGAAACTTCTGCAGCATGATGTATAGAATGGTTTCGGGTGGGGGGATGGTGTTTTCCTACAAATTACCATTTTTGCACTGCATAGGGTAGAACATGAGCTGCTTATCAGTGATCTGAATTCTGCCTAGCAAGGCTCACTGGTCTTTATTGAAAAATACAGGCTTATGCCTTCATTAGTCTGGTGAGGTTGTGCAAGTCTCACCTTTGCTCCATTGAAATGAGCCTGCATGATTGCTTGAGAATGGTGCGCCGATGATTCTGCTGAGTGCTCTGGTCTTACTCTGATCTGAAGCACTTACTTATAATTGGTGCCAAGAAGCGACAATCAGCCGGGGGGGGGGGGACACGCTCTGGAAAAGTTAGGTGTTTTTCCCCCTCGCCTTTAAAAATTTTCTGTGAGCTCTGGCTTGAAATGAAAATACAGGCATAGAATGGGAGCTGTCAAGAAGTCAGAAGTTAGACAGAGGTTACATTCTTCACCTTGGCTGATACTTCACGTCCCTCTCGCTGCAGTTCGCGGCCCCGCTGGAGACCGGTTCGAAGGTAACCTCACGTCCTTGTGGGGTCAATCTGAGTTCGAAGAAATGTAACCTCACGTCCTTGTGGGGTCAATCCAAGTTCAAAGGAACGGAACCTCATGTCCTTGTGGGGTCAATCCGAGTTCACCCCAACCACGCCCCCTGAATTGCGCTCCAAGCGGGGTGAGAGATTCCCGTCCTGGAGCTCGGGAATCTTTTCAATCCACTTCTCGATCCGTGTTGAAAACCGATTTCAACACAGAGGCAAGTTCACCTCGGCTCGAGAAAGGACGTGAAGTAACCACCCTTGAGTCATGATACATTGCCACTAGAAGGCATGTCCAAACTTCGGCCCTCCAAATGTTTTGGACAGCAACTCCCACAGTCCTTTGCCATTGGCAATCGAAGCTTAGAATTCTGGGAGTTGTGGTCCAAAACATCAGGAGGGGCGAAGTTTGGACATGCCAGACCAAGAAAGGCCTGTTCAGAATCATATCGGAGTTTACCTGCAAGTAAGTCGCTTGAATAAAGTAGATGTATATTTAGCTACACATGCAGAAGATTCCACTGCATACTCTTGTATTACTAAAGGCGTTCAATCTTTCTTGAATTTGAAATCTCTTCAAAGCCTGAGGGGGGATATGATTGAGACATACAAAATAATGCAGGGCATGAGTAAAGTGGATAGAGGGACACTCTTCTCCCTCTCACAAAATACCAAAACTGGGGACATACACTCAAATTGAGGGCTGGGAGAGTAAGCACAAACAAAAGAAAATATTTTTTACCCAGCATGTTGTTAGTCTGTGGAACTCCCCGCCACAAGTTGTAGTGATGGCATCTAGCCTTCAAGGGAATTGAACAGATTCCTGGAGGAGAAGTCCATCACAGGTTACAAACCATGATGGAGATGTGTAATCTTCAGGCTTAAAACGGGGGCACTTCAAGGACCAGATACAGGGGAGTGGTATCAAGAGACAGATATTTAGTCTTGTGCGCTCCTGGACACATTTGGTGGGGCCACTGTGAGATACAGGAAGCTGGACTAGATGGGCCTTTGGCCTGATCCAGCATGGCTCTTCTTATGTTCTTATGTTCTTATGAGCTACTAGAACATTCTTCCAATGTCCTCTCAGTTGATAGAATAGGAATCTACAAAAATGAAAAGCAACATGTGTTGCTTATAAACCACCTCATAGGACTCTCCAGGCTGTTTGCAGTTTAATTATGCAGGCTACATATTGTTCCCACCCCCATGTGAGCTGGGTAATCATTTTACCAAACTTGGAAGGATGGAAGCCTTGAGATGGCCACTTGAGCATGTTGGGATTGAACTCAGGTAATGAGCAGGTCTGCACTTTTCAGACTGGATATAGTCTAGATGCATCTAGAATCTGTGCATGTTTGGATGGCAATGTGGTAAAACAGAGAAAAGGAACAGTGGCTCAGCTATTCAGTTGCAATGGGGGGGGGGATAGATAACAGATGACCAAGAAAAGACAAAATGCTTAAAAAAAGCAACTTAAAATAGCATTTGCCCTCTACTAAGTACTGTGTCCCATTCTGCACACTACACATTAAGAAGGATGCTGACAAACTACTACAAATTAGAGGATTGCAACAAGGGTAATCAGGAAACTGGAGATGAAGGCCTGTGAGGAAAGACCAAAAGAACTGAGAAAAGAGAAGATGTAGGAGAGAGATGAGAACACTTTTCAAATATTTGAAAAAATTGTGTACACATACACAGGAAGGGCAGGATCTATTCTAAATCCTTACGGGGTGCAGGATATATAATAATGGACTCTTGTTATGGGAAGTCAGATTTCAGCTGAATATAAGGAAAACTTCCTCATAGTTAGAGCAGTATGACAATGAAACCAATTACCTCAGGAGGTGGTGAGCTGCATGCAGCTGACAGGCTAAACTTGACTTACCTTGTTTTTCTACTGTGAAAACAACGAGAATACAAGGAGACAGAAGCAAACATGGACTGAAAGGTGGAAAACTAGGATGTCTGTCTTGGTGTCCATGGATGAGGTCTTGATAGGCGTTCATATCATTATTTTGGAGTGTGCGTTCTAAAATCAGTGAAAGGGAGCATTTCAAAGTGAAGAAAATGATTTATGCTTCCTTCTTATGATATTGATGATGTGACTGTAATTTCAGTTGGTTTTGATTCAGGAGGGTGTCCTCTGTGACCATTTTCAGAAGAGCATGTCTCGTAATAGTGGTATCTCATCATAGCTATTTAAATCGAGGCACTCCAAAATCATTTTAAAACATCGCCCTTTTAAGTACTTACAAACCTAATGTGAGACAGAGGGATGTGGCACTTATTGCTGTCAGTGTGGTGTTCTTCTCGAAACTTTCTCTCCCTCAATTTTCTCTAAGTCACTTTCCAATTTATTTTAAGCCTGTTCCTACCCACAGAAGATAGTGATAGCTCTGGGTGAAGCATTTTCCTCTTTAAAAATTATTTTGAAACTCATTTCCTTGCTTTGGTGAAAGGAATTTTTAGGGATGCCTGTGAAATGATGGGGGGGTTGTGCTCCTCACTTTGGTGGGCTGTCACAATGGGGTAAACCAGTTTTCTGTCCCTAACCCATTTCAAAAGAGGGTTGAGAAGCTTTTCCTAGCTAAGCTGGATAAACTGCCCCAGGAACTGTTATTATGAGCTGTCACCATTTGATAAAATCCTGCCAGATCTTTGAGTCGAGTTATATAGTTCAGTTGCTGTTTCCTCTATCTCAGATATCTCTCTTACCTCTCTAACATTCACTATCACTCAGTTCAGAGGTTGTCAGTCATACAACTGCATCCTGATCAGCAGCCCCGTCTCCTTGAGCTTTCCATCATTGTCCAGAGAGGCCTCCTTCTCAAAGGAGATGACAACTGCGATGGATCTTGCTTAGTTTGGCTTAGATTTATGTACAGCAGGTTCATGACATCTGGATTCCGAGTGATGGAATTGAGATGCAGGAAGTGCTGAAGATGCTACGGTATCCCATTTCCCCCGCCTTCTATCTGACCTTTTATGTCTCATTGTTGCTCTTTCAGAGGATTCTTTTTCTCTGTCCAAGGAATACATTCCAGCTTTTTTCGCTTCGGGAACTGCCAAGCAGCGCTGCTGCTGACCTCCTTTTTCGATATTTCGTCAGGTGTGGGGAAACAGATATTTACAGGAGCCAGCCAGTCAGGAGAGTTATGATTTACAGAAGGAAATGAAAAGCCTGTATGTTTGCATAAACGATGGGTTTATTTCACGGTGACCTTTAGTACCTTCCCAAATTCATTTTCTTTTGGAATCAAAAGCAGGAGAAAGCTGTCAAAAGTTCTGGATGGTAGGCTCCAAACTCACAGATGTGTGTGTGTGTGTGTGTGTGTGTGTGTGTGTGTGTGTGTGTGTGTGTGTGTGTGTGTGTGTGTGCGCGTGCGTGCGGGGGTGAAAACATTTTTTGTATAGCTCCCCTCAATCCTCCAGCTGGAACGACCAGGATTCGAGGGATTCTAGTGTAAAAAAAGTAACTTTTCAAAACTCTTTCCAAATTTTCACCCAGTGACTCAAGAGCCTCCCCTCCCCATCATTCAGTAAACAAGCATGACTAGTGCTTTTTCTTTTTAAATCAGAAGGTGGAATACACACATATTAATGTCA
This sequence comes from Phrynocephalus guinanensis, assembly GCA_037367245.1. NCBI lineage: Eukaryota > Metazoa > Chordata > Lepidosauria > Squamata > Agamidae > Phrynocephalus > Phrynocephalus guinanensis. The sequence goes on from CM074737.1 coordinate 37,952,308, forward strand.
AAAACTGAAGGGTTTCTTAGCTATTTGAATGTGAGCGGAATTACTCTCTAGGGCCTTTTAAGATCAAATTTCATTCAAATATCTACTGATATTTTATGAAGAGCATAACACACTCAAAATGGGTTCACATTTAAGGCACTTTTCTACAGAACTTCAAGGGATGGAGACTGCATTTCCACGCACATTGACCAGAGAATAAGTCATACTAAATGTGGGTAAAATGCACCTAGGATTGTGCTGTTTGTGAACAACATTGGCTGGGTTGGTCCTAGTTTGTAGATCTGGTTACCTACACATATCTACAAGGACAAGAACAAGTGAAGAAATTAGAGTCCATTTCTCCACTGGAAATGAATGGGATATTAAAATATTTGAGGGTGCAGTTAAAAATGGAAAAAACCACCTGCTTTTAAATCATGTTTGGAATCAATTTAAAAAAAACTCTGACTTCACGATGCACAAAAAAGTGTGGATTTATCTGTGTCAGAGCTTCTCTTCCCCTCTTCTCTTCCCCTCTACATTCTTCCCGCTTGCAATCAAAGCCAGAGGGAATCAGAAGAATTAGAATATAGCTTAGGTTATATATATATATATATATATCATATATAAAGTCAGAGGTTTTTTAAATATATAAAGTCAGAGGTTTTTTTAAATTCATTCCAAACATGATTTAAAAGCAGGTGGTTTTTTCCATTTTTTTTTACTGCACCCTCAAATATTTTTAATATCCCAGTCATTTCCAGTGGATATCTATATCTATATCTATATCTATATCTATATCTATATCTATATCTATCTATATCTATCCTATATCTATCTATCTATCTATCTATCTATCTATCTATCTATCTATCTATCCTATCTATATGAGAACCAATAGAGAAAAATAGGTTGAGTGGGAGAGAAGCGCTCCCTCATTTGCAAGCCCAGAATTTGCCTATACAGAAGTACCTTGGTTGACGAATGCCTCTGTTTATGTAATTTTTGGTTCACGAGAGGAAAACCACAGCTGTAAACACCTCTATTTATGCCCCCCACAATACATCAATTTACATAAGGCATTGCAAAAAAGTACCCAGGGTACAATATGCCCCCATGTGTTTCCAGTTTACAAATTTTCTAGAAGATGAAATGTCCTGGGGAATGGATTAACTTCGTCAACCAAGGAATACCTGCCTCGTTAATTTCTGTAATTTCAATAAGAAACTGTATCAGTCAGTTTCTCATTGCCCCCCACTGGATGTGCCTTCCTTCTGGCCTGCCCTGGCTGCCTTTGTCATTACTGCTAAGAGTTTATACCAATTCACACTTAAAATGTAAATGTTTCTCCTGTACCAGTACCACTTATCAGGAGATTTTTCTCCTGCATGGGGATCTGGTGAAACACCACAATTCCTTTAATCTTTGGCCAGTGTCTAGGCTGCTCGGGACTGGAGGCTTCCAGATCCACTAATTCTCATTTTCCCCAATAATAACTTAGATCAGTGGTGGTGAACCTTTGGCACTCCAGATGTTTTGGACCACAACTCCCAGAATTCCAAGCCTGTGCTGCAAATGACAAAGAACTGTGGGAGTTGTAGTCTAAAACATCTGGAGTGCCAAAGGTTCGCCACCACTGACTTAGATGATAATTCCTTTCCTTTCCAGGGCCTTAGGAAGTGTGTGAATGCCCTTGGCATGCCAGATGCAGCAGGTGGGCTGCACCGTTCCAATCCCTGACATAGAATAACGACCCTGGATCAAGAGAAGGCAGGGGGAGGAGAAATCTCTGCATTCAGCAGTCTGGTACACAAAAGGAAAGCCTACATGCAAATTCAAAGCCACAATTCTGTTCCATAATTGTAGCAGATTGCACAGAGTCTGCTACTAATCCTGGTCTCGCTTGGATCAGGATTTCTATTTGCACACATTTTAAAAGGATCCCCGTGGCTGGATCATGCAACGAAAAGAGCACCTTTCTGTCTCCCAAGGAGACTCACTTAGGTCTCCTTTGGTGAATCAGTTTCAGCTTCCATCCTGCAAAGGGAAGCTTTCTTTTCTGTTCAAAATAGGTTGTGTCAACTTCCTGGACCCTGAGAAGACATTGTTATCTGAATGCACATTATGAATAGTGTGGAGAGACTGAAAGGAAAGATTCGAGGGCTTCTCTAAACCCCCTTCCCCTGAACCCCTCCTATCTCAAAACATTAGAATTGTTTCTTTATCCAGTGAAACCGAGACAGCCATTAGGTTCTGGGCAAATAAAATGAAGATTTTCATTGTACGGTATATAATTAACTGATGGAATTCATTGCCTCGGGATACAGTGATGAGCTTTCACAAAGGATTAGAGAAATTCATGGAGGATGAATTTATCAATGGCTATTAGCTATGCTTTCTAAAATTAACCTCCACATTCAAGGCTGGGATAGCTCGGAATACCAGATGATCACAGTCCCAAGCATGCCCTGCCAGTGAATTTCCAAAGGCATCCTGCTAGCCTCTGCTAAAGCAGAAGATTGACACAGGTAGACCTTTGGTCTGAAACTATGAAGAGGATCCCTAAGGCAAAGAGAGTTTTCAAGCATTACAGCATGGCATTTGAGAGTAGGAATTGGCAGATCTGTTTTCTGTCTGTGATATGCATGCACAATGTCGATTCCTAAGCATATTCCATCCTGTTTCTGCTTTAGGCTGTGGTGCTATGCATTTGGGGTGGGGTGGGTGTGGGGTGGACCTGCACAAAAACTTATTAGCATTTTATAATACCAGGTGCATATTTTATGAATTTCAAGTTAACATGCACATTTAAATGAAATAAACATATTTACATGAAGATTAGACAAAAAGTTGGATTCTGGGTTTCCCATTAAAAGACCCCCATCTATGAGGCACTCCCATCAGAGGAAGGAGGAAACAATTACCCACCCCCACAACTTATTCCTCCTTTTCCAATACCATCTGAAAACCTGATTGGGAGAAGAGTGACATGGGTTCTCAACTTTGGTCATCCAGTGGGGCAGCTTATGGATGTGGGGAGATGGGGTGTGTGTGTTACCTCTTCCCATCATTCCAAGTGTTTTGCACTTCAGGTCCCAGAATAGAGATAGGGCAGACTTAGCGGTATTCCCGTTTCTGATTCTTCCGTTACTCGAAGTTCCGTTACTCTACGGAAATGGTAACGGGAATTACTCCGCCAGACTTTGAGCTTGAACCGACGAACGAACAATTTTGGTCTGATTTGTCGTGCTTGTTCCTTGCATCGCGCGATCGCGCGATGCCACGCGGCACAGAAAAAAAGTTTTTAAAAGTTAAAAAAACCCGGTTCCCGGCCGAAAAAAAGGCGGAAAAATGCCTGCCGTGCCTCAGGGCACCTACCAGAGGGGTTGTTTCTGGAGGTCGAAAGCCTCCCCCCCATCCCCCGTCCTTGTGGGCTGCTCTAACTAACTGCCGCAGGCTCACAGCCAGCCAGCAAAAAGCCCAGTCTACGGCCGCCGGCCGCCGCAATTAAAGCGCAAGCAAGTGACACGGAAGGCACAGGAAAAAACTTTTAAACATCCCCCCCCACCCATTAATTGGGCCAAAAAAGCAGGCGGAAATATGCCTGCTTGACTAAGGGCGCAGGGCACCTACCGGAGGGGTGGTTTCTCCTCAGGGGGGGGTCCCGCCGCCCCCCCCGTCCTGGGCAGCCGGACTCGCGAGTCGCCATCGCCATGCCATGCGGTGCATTAACCATCTGCCTAATTGATTCTTCGGGGATCCAAAATGGGGCGGCGAACGCAATATTGTTTTTGAAATCGTGGTCCAAAAAAACACACAAGCACAACAGAAACACGCGAAAATTTATAAACTGCCAGATTTTTCACAGTAGCAGTGGGTTTTTTTCTTGCAACAAAATGTCTCTCCTTTCCTCCTCTGTCCTCCATTGATTTTATTTTATTTTATTTTATTTACACCTGCGCAATGATGGGCTGGCCGAGTGGCCAGCCATGTGGGAGTGGATGACCATGCAAATTTTTGGAGCCATCCCACCAATCGCATGGCCACTTGGCCATGGAGACTTCTGGGATGTGCCCTGTCCCCCCTAAAACCTGCCCTACCCCCTAACCCTAACCCTAACCCTTGACTCCGTACCCATACGTCACAGACTGTCTTCTTAGTGGGTCAGAGAGGCACCCAGAGGTGCAACCCTCTAACCCACCGTAACCTTACCCGTCACTAGCCTAACCCTAGCCCTTGCACTAAGCCACCTTAAAGCCAGATCTACTTGCTTGCATTGCACTACACGTAGCAAGTACAATTCCCTTCTGTGTGAGACATGGTGGTGCGAGAGCCTTAGTTAGGCATCTCACTATGGCTCTGGTTCAGTGCCATCCACTAGTAATTCACAGGCCACTGTCTGCACATTCTGTTATGCAATATCCATATGGCTATTGCATAGCATTTTGCAGCAGCAGCAGGTGAGGAGGGGAGACCCCTATGCCAGGGTTCTCTTGGAGCCTGCTTCCCCTTCCTATGGGTGAGGATAGGAGGCACCCACGGGTGCCTCCAGGAGCCCACTTTCCCTTATAGCGGGCCAGAGGAGGCACCCACCCCAGAGAGGTGCCTCCAGGAGCCCGCTCCCCCCCAAAAAAAACCAGTACTAACGGAAACGAAAAAAACGTATGAAAAAACAAACCAACTAATTTTTCCGAATTTTCGTGTCCGAAAAACAGAGACGACCCGAAACGGAACCGGCCTTCCCGACTAACGACAACTCGAAATTTTTTTTTCCAAGTCGTGCCCATCTCTACCCAGAAAGCGCTAGCCAGGATGGGTAGTGGCCAAGGATTCTGGAGGCTCAAGGCCTGAATATTTTGAGGGCCAACACCTTAGAATCACTAGACTAAGAGGTCTTCAGAACAAGGTGGGAACTGGTGTTGCTGGCTTTCTGAACAGGGAATCAGGTTTTCTCCTTGAAAGAAAGAAAGAAAGACTCTCCTCCAGAAAGACAGAAAGAAAAAGAAAGAAAGAAATTCTGCGGAAAGAAAGAAGAAAGAAAGAAAGAAAGCTCTCAGAAAAATGTTATGTCACCTTTATAACTAACTGCTGTCCTGACCTTTTGGCAACGTGATGTCTTTCATGGGCAAGTCTACTTCATTGGGCATAAAAATGAACATACACAGGAATTTCGTTTATGCATATATACATGACCCCCAAACATCTGACACCAAGTAATGACCTTTAAAAGCCTCAATAGATTTCCGTTTCTCCTGCCAGGAATACTGCAATAATCTAGTGAAAGAAATGCAAAAATATCACAAAAGTGTGGAATCTGAGGGTTTTTTTTTTTTTGAAATTAACATAATCATATGAGATGGGTTTTATGAAGTGAGACTCAGCCCTATTTTTCCATCTGCCTAATTCACCCTCTATGTTCCTTTAAATCTTACCTGACTCTGCTAATAAGTAGTATCATCTGACATCTTAATAGTAAAAATTTCTTTGCAATAGTAATACATTACTTTTGTTCCAAACAGCCTTTCTTTCAATGGACTATGCATATTGTTAATGTTTCTTTCTCATTTTGCAGAGTGGGAGTGGGGAATTGTTTCTCAGCCTGTCCTCTAGGAACTTTATTTACTTGCTGTCTTGGATGGAATTGCTGTATATTTATTCTAGTTAATTCTGTCCCCCTCCTTCTTTGTCTCTGTGGGTCTGGTTGTCAGATTGCGGAAACAGCAAACTCCTTTCCATTTGCAAGAACTACCATAGAGCTTTGATGAAAAAGGGTGTTCTAGTGCTGGCTTGCCCAGCCCTGGGAATGCATTGGCTCCCCCATGGCTGTGGTGGGTAGTGCAGGTAATTGAGGCATTAGGTGAGTCCCAAAGGCTTAATTAACAGGCCACTGACCCCCAGATGCTGCAGATCCTGAGATAACAGAGCCTGGGGCGAGAAGGCATTTGAAACCCAAATAGGGGAGGGACCGGCCAGAGGATGGTGCCCCTACCCTGGGAGGGGAAATGTTTGCCTCAGCCAGCCTGGGGCCACTGCCGGTTTTGAAAATTTGCTGGGGATCTGCTGGACTCACCCCCACCTGACAGCATCCCCTTTTAAGATGGCCCAATGGTGGCCCCACCTCCAATGGCCTTGTCCCCACACAACAACAGCCCCCTCTTTGTTGACGTTATGAACAATGTTAAGCTTCAATAAAGCATGGCTCGATCCTAGAACCCAACACGCTGTCTCACCTGTTTATTCCGACCTGGCGATGGGGGGGGGGAGGGCAATGGTGAACCTTTGGCTGAAAGTCAAATTTCTAAAATGATGTTGAGAGCAATCCTTGGGGGGGGGGGGGGGGAAGAGAGGTTGCTTCTTTCCATAGCTTCAGCTTGTTTTATTCTATTTGTAACCTATAGCTTTTCATTGGCTTAGATATCTAAGTGCATTAGCAAACCGGAAAAAGAAAGAAAGAAAGAAAGAAAGAAAGAAAGAAAGAAAGAAAGAAAGAAAGAAAGAAAGAAAGAAAGAAAGAAAGAAAGAAAAAGGATGCAATACAATTTGCATTTTGTTTCATGTGTTTTCTTCATGAATGACATTGAAGCCTCAGCTGTCACTGAATTGAGGAGTTTATGAAATGTACAGTGATTTTGCATGCCATACCTTGGCTGAATGATAGCACTATTAAAATAGGAAATTGATGTTGATTGTTGAAGGGATGTGGCTGCTCAGCTACCTGTGCCTTCCTTGGTATCCTTCTGTTTTTTTTGTTAGCTGCCCAATGGATACTGTATGATGATAATAATGTCACTTTTTTAAAAAAGCAATATGTCACAAAGTTGGTCCTTCTGGAAATAATATTTCAGTGTAGCAAAACTACTCCTGTGGTGGGGAGAAATAAAATATAGGTATGTGCCTCCTGTCACTGAGAGGGTCACAAAATCTATCTTTAAATATATTAACTTCCTCTGGCAGTACAGGTGAAGCTAGGCTGACTTTTCCCAAAACATAGCAAAAAAAAAGGATGATTAAACACATCTTTTCTTTTAGCCCATATGCCTGGTAATAGACTCATCGTAGCATAGATCTCAGTTACCAAGCTGTGGTAAGGCTACATCAGATATATAAAGACATCTACTTTTTCAGTTGGTTCAATCCATTACCATCCATGTTATGATGAAAAGGATGAAAGATACACATGTGGTAGAAGTGGAGGTGGTGTGTGTAGGGGGATTCCATTGTACTTTATTCTGAAGCAGAAACAATCTAGTTATGAGTCTGGAATGCAAATATGTTTTGTAATTATTTAATGTATTATTTTTAGGTGAATTATGGAGGAAATTACCCCAGCTGCCCTTGTTCCCCAAGGTTTCAGATTTATATTTAGCTCAAGAAGCTTGTCTGAATTTTCTTCCTCAGACTAAGGGCATGTAGATACTTCTCCAAGGGTCTCCCTCCTCTGTTTTTGATCTCATGAGAAAATAAAACAAAACTTGAAAACACGTGGCTCAGCCATCCTCTGCCCTCTTCAAAGTTTGCACCATGCCACCATCAGTGTTTCCTGTAAGTTCTCTTCATTCAGCAAGCTGTTTGTTTTCCTTCCCACTACTAACCAACTCATTACAAAGGTTACTTGTAACATCAAGGTGAGAGGCATTCAAACCACTGAAGAATAGTTGTGATTAGAGATGGGCACAAAACGAACAATTTTTTGTTTCCATTTTTGTTTTTTTGTTTAGTTACGTAACAAAATGACAAATGAATTTTGTCTCTAAAATGAAATGAAACGAACAGAAACACCGGAAATTTTGTCGTGCGTTTTGTTTCCGTTACTGCAATATGAGTGAATTGCTTAAAATCCTAAAAAAATAACAAAAATTGAAATAAATGGTAACAAAATGGCAACAAACGAACGAAAATGAGAACAATTTTTTTGCAAAAATTCACGAAAAACGGAAACGAACCGAAACGGACCCTCCAAACAACAAACGACAAACGAAATGCCATTTTTTTTATTCGTGCCCATCTCTAGTTGTAATACAATAGACACAACAGTGTAATTGAACAAGACCACAAACCAGGGCTCCATCAGTTTGATTTTGAAATGCAACTCACTTGATCTGTGTTCTGCCTTTTGTCACAACACTTTCTATTAAGTGTCGTGTTATCAAACTACTAATTTTCTGCCTAGAAGATTAGCTCAATAATCCCCCTTGAGATTTGTTTAGATCTGGGGATGAACTGTTGCTCATCATGCAGTTCTTTGACTTTGTTCTGGAATATATGAAATATCATCATCATTATCAACATCAACCAACGCCAAGACCACCACCACCACCTAAATGATGCTCATGTGTCAACTCAGAATAATAGACTAATGGAGTTGATAGGTTCTATAAGGCCATCAAGTTCAATTCCCTGCTCAATGCAGGAATCCAAGTTGAAGTGCATCTCAAAATTTTAATTCTCTAAGGAAGAAATGCTGGGCGCGACAGTGCCCCAAGTTTCTTAAGGCTTTTCTTTAGAGCCAGCTAAGCAACAAAATCTGCACACGAAAGAGACAGTCATGTATGTACATCAGATAAGGCATGCACTGTATGTGTTTGTGAAAGTTGTTGTTTCTTAACCCAGAGAGGCAACAGACAGAACTAGGAAGATTACTAGGTTGCCATGATCTTTTATTTCTTTAGTGGCCTATAAAGGTGTCACCTATAGCCTAGTCTTGCATTTTGTAGGTTGCCACAGTCTTACAGAGGGGTGTTGGACTTTGTGGCCATTTTCATTCAGCCATTTGGTAAACATATGAAGATTACACACACTGAAGGGAATGAAACACCTCCCTGTCATTGCTATCAACATGTAAAACAACTGTCTGAAGATTGGGAGCATACCTGTGAATTGTCCCATTTTGGCCGGGACACTTCCGTTTTTCAGCCTTTTTTCTGTCCGTCTTCCTGGAACACTTATTTTCCCAGAAATGTCCTAGGTGGCAGCGTTTGACAGGAAGGCTTTTTGCTGACATAGCGCGGGGGCCGCCGAGCAGAGAAAGCGGTGCCTATGAAGCTGCCCCAGGTGTGGCCTGCGATTGGGTAGAGGTGGAACAAGCTGGTGCGGCTGCAGCTCGGTGGGGTGGGAGGGGCAAAACAAGTGGTGTGTGCACAAGTGTATGCACGTGTGCAGGCGTTTGTGCTTGTGTTTGTGTGTGTATGCATTAGCTCGCGCACGTGCACATTACACCTCTCTCCTCCTGTCCCGACCAGTGCTGGGGAAAACTTGACAGCTATCATTGGGAGGCTGCTTTATCCATGTGGGTTCTTTACGTCAGCCAGAGCTTCATTTTGATTTTGTTCTGGCCCTGTGGGTGAAGCTACAGATTTCTTACTCTTCTGACAGTTATTTTTTGCCTGTTGAAAGTGACAGTTGAAGGGAAAGGGCTACTAGGCTTCCCTCAGTATTTATGGTCCCCACACACTTACCAAACAATTCAGTAGGGTTGGCCTTACTGCCTCAGAGGTGAGCACAGGAGGACTGCACCATAAGAGCCTATCGACAGTGGTATATAGTTATGATATATGGATCGCCAATGGCACTTTTTGGCATAGAAGAAAAGACCTTGTCTGCCTGTGTTTCTACTAAGAATGATCCATCCTTCTTCTTAAAGGGATGTCACACACTTTTTTTGACACAGGGCTAGGGCATGAATCTTTGCATGGGGGGGCACGACTTATTGGGAGACTCAGCTGAGAAGATGCTCTGAGCCTGCTGATGCTCAAGCCAGTTTCCTCTCTCCCAGAAGAGCAGTGGGATAAGCTGGGACGTGAAGAAGAGCAGCAAAGAGGCAGGCATTCTCTCTGAAACCAGGGCAGCTTCCAGCCCCCATCCATTGACTTGTAAGTGGAGAGTGCCTGCATTATTATAAGCTGGGAAGCCTTTAATTGATAGCTGATGGGGCTTGTTTGTTGTTAGTAAAGGAAGAGCATGACAAATTGCCCACCACTCTTTGCCCCAGCCTCAACAAACTCTTTGTAGCCTGATCCCCCCCACACCAAAAATGGCCAGTTTGAACAGCCCCTGGGAGTTCTTCAGCTAAAAGTCTCTCCACACAAAATATCCCCAGAAATATAGCTACTCAACCTTAGATTTTGCCCAGTGTCGAAGAGAGAACTATGTATTAACAGCCTTTTATTGATTTAGGGATGCTTGTATTTTTGATGTCTTTTGGAGTGTTAAATGGACACTTTTGCAGTAGTTTATGGGGTGTTTAACTTCCAATGCCAGTTCTCTATCAGATTCTGGCAGCACAGCCATAGGCCAATTTTTTGGTTTATAAATTGCATCATATAAACATAGGCTAAAATGTCCCTTGCACACAATGCAAGCTCTCAAGTGACCTGATGGAAAATAACAGGGGGAAACCTCTGTTTGTTTTCTTTTCCCTGTAAACACACCTTTGGCTTTGCTTTTCTGCTTCTGTGGTTGCAAACATCAACACTCATCCTACACTGTCTGGTATTCCGATCTGACTTTTTGCTCCGCAGAAGAATAAAGCCTTTGTGTTGCTTACAGTTATCAAAACATCCACAGCTGACACAAAAATTATGGATAACCAAATAATCTGAAATCAGGACTACGGAAAGTCTGATTGGCCCTTTTTTTCAAGACAGGCTATCAGCCTACTGGGTATGAGGAAGGGAGACAGCATAATGTCGTGACGCATGTGGCATTGGACTGGAGCTTTGGAAAGTAAGGCTCATGTCCCTGATATTCTACAAAATCCATTGTTTGACTAGTCGTTCTTGCTCTCGGCCTTAACTATCACACAGGATTGCTGTTGTGAGGGTAAACAGGGAGAAGAAGAGTCAAGGCTAAAGAAAAAGATGTAAAGATATAACTATGAGTAGAACATTTCTATTTCTTTCCGGTACAGCTGTAATTTAGTCTTAAGCATCGATCGAACTGTTCAAAATATGTTCCGTCCAATGTAACCTTTGCTGAATTGGATTGCTGAGTTCACCAAGGGTGCACCATGCTGCAAATTACCCTGCAGTTTTTGGGTTGGTTGAGTGCAATGTATTTTCTTTTGGCTACATGAGTTACAATTAACTACAAACAAACCTGGCCCTTTTTCATGGGCAATGTTACTTTTCGTTTTGCTGTCAGGGGCTACCCTTCTTTTCTGTAGCAATTCCATTTGCATCACTTATCCCATTTTTCTGACATCAGATCACCTATGTTGATTACAAGGGACCATTGTTGGGTGTGTCCTAGAATGATGTTCATAATGGAATATTGTGACGGAACCCCTGGAGTGAGACCAATGAATATGCTAATGGAAGGCCAATCCCAGAAGGTGGGTGGGGTTAGGTCCTATAAAAGCAGTGACAGTTAAATTGTAGAGAGAGAGTCCTCAAGCCAGAGAACAAGTAACTAGAGATGGGCACGACTTGAAAATTTTTTTTTTCGAGTTGTCGTTAGTCAGGCCGGTTCCGTTTCGGCTCGTTTCCGTTTTTCGCGAAATTTCACAAAAATTAGTCAGTTCGTTTTTTTTTGTTTTTTCGTTGTCATTAGTACTGGTTTGGGGAGGGGGTAGCGGGCTCCTGGAGGGAGCTGCAGGAGTCAGCCAGAGCCACAAGTGATGGACTGGCAGACTCTTTGCACCCGCTGTGTCTCACGTACTTGCATGTAGTGCAATGCAAGTAGATCTGGCTTAGGGTTAAGACGGGTTAGCGCAAGGGCTAGGGTTAGGCTAGTTACGGGTGAGGTTAGGGTGAGTATTGGGGTGCACCTCTGGGTGCCTCTCTGACCCACTTAGAAGGACAGTGTACTGGCGTATGGGTTAGGCTTAGGGTTCGGGTTTGGGCTATGATTAGTGGGCTGTTTATGCCCGATTGGCACATCCCAGAAGTCTCTGTGGTCAACCTGGCCAAGTGGCCATGCGATTGGTGGAAAATTTGCATGGTCTACTCCCATGGGCGAGCCCATCATTGCAAATGTGCAGGTGTAAAAAAAATAAAATAAAATAAAATAAAATAAAATAAAATCAACGGAGACTTTTTTTTTGCAAGAAAAACCCACTGCTGCTACTGTAAAAATTCAAGCATTTAAAATAGCTAATTTTCGCATGTTTCTGTGGTGCTTTGGTGGGGTTTTGGGCAACGATTTCAAAAAAAATATTGCGGTCGCCATTTTGGATCCCCCCCCACTGCATGGCAAATGGATGCGCCCTCCCAGCCTGGTACCAGCGATGCAAGTAACGAGCACGAAAAATCAGACCAAATTGTTCGTTCGTCGGTTCGAGCTCGAATTCTGGCGGAGTAATTCCCGTTTCCTTTTCCGTAGAGTAACGGATACGAGTAATGGAAACGGAAACGGGAATACCGCTAAGTCGTGCCCATCTCTACAAGTAACATCTAAGAATAGTTGGCATCATGGCAAAATGTTTGTCAGAGAGAGCGGGGTCTGGTCAGGGACTTGGTTAAGGGAGTTAGGGACTGCTTATATATAAGTATTAAGAATAAGTTTAGATACACAACATGAGAGAAGTCATTTATTTATGCATTTCAGTTTTTTCAATAAGTTTTGGAAACATTCGGTGTCAGTCTCACTTCTTATGAATAGGAATATAAGATAGCGAATGGTGGCAGCACCATAAAGAAGGTGTTTTCGCAAAGTTTAAATGTGGGCCGGGTTGTCAAAGACACGGACCTATCACAGCTATCACTTTAATTTTAATTCTTTTGCAAGTGACATATTGCTGAATTGATATACTAGTTGGAGAATGAGCTTATCTGAAATAGTGCTAAATTAGATAATCATTAATTTTCAATGACAAGGAGGGCGGGTAACCTGTGATCCTATATGAGAATTCTAGTGATCTGAGTTTTGGTTTGGAACACATACATGCATATGAATAACAAAAAGAAGAAAGAAGTGCAAAATTTATCAAGTGATAAATTATTTTTTTACTTAGTTTAAGATGAGAAGTCACATACTCAGTTTTCTTCAAAATTAAAAAACCAAACAAAAATAGCAAGTGTGGCTTCAGTATATTTTACATTTCAATACCAATCTTTGCTTCTGTTTGTGGAATTACTGCACGGAGAAGTATTGTCTTCTTCGGTCTATATTATAAAAAACCTCTCTAAGCTATTTGTATACAATCTGACAGTCTTATTTATTTTCGTAACAACTTCTGCATGCAACATTTTTCTTACTAAAGCAAGAGAAAAGCAGTTGTTGACCTAATATTGTTAATTATATTTACAATATTCAATTCAAAATATTCTTTTAATATATTCAGTCTCATATTGTTAAGAAAATAAAATACAAAATACAAATTGATCCCCTTCTTAAGAAATTCAGAATGCACCAAATTCTTCAGTCTCAGACGTTCATGTCTAAGGACTCAATCCTATACCCAATATCCCTCCATGGAGAGAAGTTGCGCTTTGCCAGTAAGAACAAACAATATGTCATTCGAATGATAGATATACCTGAGGAATAGAGATGTGCTGGGAAGTAGCAGTTGTCAGTTGTAAGAAATTGTTTTTGGGAGGAAAGAACATTTTTTTTAAAAAAATGCAAGAATGTCAGGACTGGGATCTGCGGACAATCATTTATAAGCAAACACTGATGCTCATTGATCAAGGGCCTGAGTTTATTGCCTTTTGCCTTCATGATAAACAAGGTGGTTTTGTCTATTTGTAAACTTTAAATGGACCTCTCACTGAGGAGTGAAACAGGGCCCTGCTGCTTGCTTCTAGCCCAACATAATAAACGGCAGATCAAGATGAAGGAGGATATATGCTGGCTGCTAGCTAGTAGCTACACTTCCTTGGCCATGCGTAGACCAACCATCAATGTCCAATGTATGAATTACTGGCATCATTTCTCGACAGAGGCTCGAATGCTGGCTTAGTGAAACAATTCTTCAGACACTCTCAGCAGTAACCCTGCTGTCTCCTAGCAGGGTTTGCACTTACAGGGCACGGGCACAGTGGGACAGTGGTAAATCTTCAAGCGCACAAAGCCAGGCAGTCAAGGAGAGTCTGAAAATGGAAGCAGCCAACCAGGTTCTAGTTTGCTTCTTCACTTGGGAGCAGATCGTTTCTCAAGTTGGGCCATCTTAATTGTCTTTCCAAGCCAAATTATCCCAAAAATATTCGGCTTGAAAAGGGGTAGCCCAGAGTAATACATAGTAGCTGGGAAATGCCATCCTTCTCGGTTACTCTGAGGGATGTAGCCAGATTCAGAAGAGGCAAGAGAACTCAAGGACTGTGTGGGATGATGTCATCATCTCCCCTAACCGAATAGCCCTGGTGCCTTGACCTGGCTCCACTACACCTTTTAGACATACACATACATAGAATGAAGCCATTTCCGTGATGAATACAACAATGTGCTGCATACTTAAAATGCTTCTGTTCTTACACCAAGGACCATTGCCTTCAGCTCCAATTACACATTGCTGAGGGCAATCTTTAGTGAGCTGCATTTCATTTATACTTCAATGGGCACTTCCATATTGACCCCCCTGAAGCAGGTATGTTGTGAACTAACCTCAAACTGTTTCATTTAATAAAGCAGCAGCAGCAGCAGCAGCAGCAGCAGCAAAAACAACAGTGGACATGTAATGTCCAAGCTCACAAGGGATTCAGCTGTGGATACAGGATAGCTGCTACAAGCCCATTTTGCAACTTGCATTATCTCAATACAGTGGAGAAACAGGAAGGGAAGCAAGGTAGTGGACTTGTGCGTTGTGTGTTTATCATGTTTTCCGCAGTTTAAAAGTTAACTGTTTGGTAAAAGTGAGCCTCTGGCTTCACCTCTAGGTGGCTAGGGTGATGGCCCACCTCTCCACTTTGCTGAACAGCATCGGCAGAGCAATACTACCAGTGCTGATTTGTTTTACAGAACATTATGGCACTTATACTTTTTAAAACAGATCCACATTTTTAGCAGTGGGAATCATGACCAAATTTGTTCATTCTATAAAAAGAACATGGACAGCCCATACCATTGTAACCCCAATGAGGAGGAAATTATATGTGTACTTTCGTCTATGTGTATAGAAGCTGCCTAATCTAGAAATCTGTCTAATTCTGTGCAGATAGGTGGGGATATTGTATGTCTATCTAGGAAAATTTTAGCTATGCTGATTGCTGAAATATGTTAAGGTGGAGGCAGGGGGAAGACAACGCATGCCTCTCTATCACAGGCAGTTCATAGCTGAAGAAGACATATCGAATTTTTAAGGAATGCCCCCCCCCCGCTCCAGAACATGGCCAAATAGCCCAAAAATCCACAACAGCTAACTACTGAAAAGCTTGGGAAAATGAATTTAGGGATGGGATATTTGAATTTTTTTTGGACTGCAAACCCCATAAGTCTCCATTTTGAGAGTTCTACCTTACAGAAACTTAATTGAAGCTTCTTGTTTCTGTGCCGGACTGAGCAGGGAACATACATGTGTGTGTGTGTGTGTGTGTGTGTGTGTGTGCCCGTGCGTGCGTGCGCATGCGCGTGCACACGCTTAGAAGCACAAAAGTGATGGCCATGATACACAATGTTGTGGAACATGCTCAGCATAATGGATAGAAAACACTGTGCAAACACTGACAGATGGAGGGTGCATTTTTGTGCTTAAGTAGAAAAGAACCTTGAAGAAAATCATAGAATCTAGATGCTACAAATTTGCAACCAGCCAATCTGTCTGCATTTGTGTAATGAGCTGAAGCTTATGATTTGGTCTCACTCCTTTGCAAGGAGAAATTCCTACTTACTTCAGTTTCCATGCTGGGTATGAATGTGGGAGGGAAACCAGTTGTAGAGGTGTAAGAACAAGGGAGGAATACATTTCCACATATTTCCTTTTGAGTGCATTGTTGTTTATTGTATATTGTGAGAAGTTATGCATATGCTGTTACCATATGGATTAGTCAAGTCCTTCCTCCATTTCTTATTCATCAGGATTTTGTATATGTTTTCTAATTTCAGTAGCATTCATGGGAAGGTGACTTAGAGGTTGACTACATGGAGCACTGCAGGGATTGGCTGGCAAACTGTTAAATATGGGAATCAGGTGATATCTTGAATAAAACACACCAGTCAGTCCCCAGAGGATTCCTACCTGTACTTTTTTGATCTCTGTCAAGGTGCTTCTGCTTTTCTGGTAAGGGTAGGATTGCTCTGATTTGGATCAGTTACAGCCTGTGTGATCACAGGAACCAATCCAAAACAAATCTTCTTTCATCTGTGAAGATTCTCAGTCATCCAGGTTCGTTTAACTGGGAGTTGAGTCATGGCTACTGGACTTCTTTTTTTGAGAGATAGAAACGTTTTGCTGTTCATCCAAACAGCTTCATCGGTCTGAATACAGCTAGTGCAAGAGACCTTCTTATAGTCAGCTTGACCTCTTGTCCCCTGGTCTGATTGGCTCATAAGATGAACAAAGCCTGAATAGGCTCGTTAGGGAGACATTAGTGTCCATGGCCTTAAGGTAAACAATGGCCTAAGGTGCTGAAGCCCATCAAGAATGGGTCGTTAGCTGTGACCTGGTGGTGAAGGCTCCTTGATTTGCCTGGGTACTTTGGAAAGTACAGCCTGATAAGTAGCAGATAGACTATGCCGGAGCCCACCACCTCTGTTGAGGGAGGGATTTTCAATGCTAACATGAATGGCTTCCCTTACTCCTCTCTCAAACCACCTCTCTTCTTTGTCTAATATGTGTACATCCTCATCTTTGAAAGAGTGGCCTTTTTCCTTCTTCTTTCAATTTGCCAATATTGTGAAGTGACTCTGTCAAAGAAGCCAATTCAGGATGCTGGCAAATTAATCACTTCCTCTGCTTGGCAGATAGTAGAGGAAGTGAACACATTTTAAACTGTATGCAGACTATTGCTGATGTATGTAAGTCATCATTTAAAACAAAACAAATCAAAACCCTTGTCTTTGCCTTACCTTAAAGGACTGTTTGAGAAACCGCTTGCAGTCAAATCCATGGAGGTGGCTTCACATGAAGGGTGTTTCTTAACCAGCCCTTTCAGAGAAGGCAAAGAAAAAAAATATTTTCCGATAACTGATGCAGTGCATCGGCAACAGTCAATATAGAGCCAAAATATTTTTTAAAACTTCCCTTCTCCTCTGCCCAGCAGATGTGACTAATTTGCCACCATCCTAAAGTGACTATTTCATTAAGTCCCTTCACAACATTAGCAGGAGCCATTTCCATAGTCAGCCACCACTCCTAAATAAGGATGGGCACGAAATGGAAAAATAGTGTTTTGTTTTGTTTCTAGAGTAGCTTCTTTTCATTTTATTACAAAATGATTTTTAAAGTAGTTTCATTATGAAATGAAATGAAACACTATGCTCCCCTGTCCCAACGGACCCAGGACAGCAAGTGATTTTTGTTAACCCCCTGAAATTTGGAAAGGTTTGGGGGTCACAGAGAAAAGTTATGAAGCTCCAAAGGGGGTGCACCTAGGATAAAACCTTTCTAATTGGAATAGGAAGCTGATCAGGTAAGTGATAGCGCTGCCACTGCTTCCCATTGATTCCCTTTGAAGCTTCATATCTCAGCTCCCTGAACCCCAAATTTCCAAATTTCAAGGGGTACCTTAAAATCATTTGCAGAAGGTACCCCTGCCATTTGCATGCCTCGGATCAGTCATTTTCCATTGCATTTCCTTTCAAAACATTTTGTAACCTTATGACATGACAAACAGCATGTCATTTTTCGTAAGGTGTCCATCCCTACTCCCAAACAACTATACCACTTCTCTTCCTACTGTTACTGTAGCCATGCCGTTATTTTGCAGAGGGTTGGTTTTTTGGCAATAGAAGTAATCTTTATCTTACTCAAAACATTCTGAAAATGGCTCTTAATTGCTCCAAACTAAAGACTTCATTGAGAGGGATGTGGTGGCTCAGTGGGCTAGAGCGCTGAAACTGTCAGCTGCAGAGTCGGCAGCTCAGCGGTTCAAATCCCAGGTGCCACGCAGTAGAGCGAGCTCCTGCTGTTAACCCCAACTCTTGCCAACCTAGTAGTTCAAAAGCATGTAAGTGCAAGTAGACAAAGAGGTACCACTGTAAAAAGCATGAAGGTAAACAGTGTTCTGTGTGCAGAAATGCATTCAGCAATGCTGGCCACATGGTTATGGACTTGCACCACACTGTCTCTTTGGCTTGAAAATGGAGATGAGCACAGCCCCTAAAGTTGGACACGTCTAGCATGCATGTGCAGGGAGGGATAGCTTAACCTTTACCTTTACCTTTACCTAAGACTACATTGGAACAAAAATAAAATGAAAGAGACTTAACCAGAAATCGTGCCATTCAACATTATATATTCAGTTCCCCCACATCATGGCACATGTGATCAGCAACACCAAGTTGTTTCTAGCTTCTCTCTGACTCTAGAGTTGTTTATTTTTAAACAGCACTTTGAAAACAGGAAGATCACGACCATGAAAATTTCCACTATTACACCCACCCCCTTCATCGAAGCAAAATAGAACACATCTTTGTTTGTCCTTCAGTCTTTCTGACCACAAAATCTCATGCAGCACCTACTGTCCAAGTCTGTCAAAATTCACATAGCTGGAAATGGCAGTGGCAGACTATAAATGGGTCCTTTTAAAGGAGAAAGGTGAGTTAAAATATTTTAAATAAATAAAAATAAAATAAATAATAGACCCAGAAGCTATAATCCTTTTTGAGGTGAGTGAGACTGTGGTACTCTTATCTAGCTCCCATTCCTTGCAATCGGTAGTGTGCTAGAGTTCTTCTTAGAGGATGATGCCCATATCCTTTCATATCCAAAGTCTAGCTTGCCTAACTGCTTTCTTTTTGTCCCATCTCCTCTCAGCCATAATGGCTTCTGCATGTGTACACTCTATCTTGTGCATTCTTGTTGACCTCTTCCCTGGCACTTTATCCTATTTCATTGTCTCAAGAGACGCAACAGGACAACAGCTCTAATACACAGAAAGGAAAACTCACTTTAACCATAAAACTATGAACATTACAGAACAAAACCAGGATGTATAAAAAGTGTACGAAGAGTAATACAACCAGCACATGTTATTAACAACATAGTTCATCATATAAATGATCTCAATGCAAATGGTTTCAAAACAATACATGTTTTATCAAGGATATATCAAATAGTATTAGAAGGTGTGTCTTATGAACACTATATTGACAAAATTTCTGGATTCATTCCTGTTTTGGGTTCTTCTCCAAATGCCAACCCATAGAAAACACTCTACTACAGTAATCTCCTGCCTATTGCAGGAGTTAGGGACCTGACCTGACCCCTGATAATGGAGAAGCCACAATACAGTGGTACTCTGATAACGAATTGAATTCGTTCCCAGAGGCAATTTGTTATCTGAAAAAAATTGTTATCCAAAACATAGTTTCACATTGAAATGAATTGGAAACCGATTAATCTATTCCAGAGGTCCGAAAAAAGGCTAAAAAGCTGCCCCCCAGACCTCTTTATAAAGTGCACTTTAAAGGCATGCAGTGCTGGAACACAAACCCCCAGAACTAGCTCCCTACCTTTCCAAGTTTGAAAGGTCCAAATTCATCAGCAAAAAAATGTCTAGAATGGCTCCAAAACACCATTAAGAAACACTCTAACTCCTCCCACCCCTCCACAAACTATGGGGGGGGGGGTTGCAATGCATCCTTGGTACACTTTTTTGCAAGGCATTTTGAAACATGTGTTATCCGAGGCAGCCCATAGAGAACATTTTTTATCTGAGGCAGCCCTATACCTGGAAATTTCCGTTTGTTATCTGAAACATTTGTTATCCGAGGCATTTGTTATCCGAGGTATGACTGTATGTGGATGCTGGGTCAGGATGAGACTGAGGGCCTATCTGGGGCCTCCTACACTTACCTGAGGCTGGTGCTGCCCCGAATGGGCATCTGATGGGCTTCCCGGTCCTGTCAAGAGGCCGCAGAAGAAGTTTCTAGTGATCCAGAAGTGACTTCCAGATCACCGGAAACCACTTCTGGGGCCTCCGACAGGCCTAGGAAGCCCGGCGGAGACCCGTTCGGGGCAGTGCCAGGCCTGGAGTAAATGCAGAAGGCCTCAAAGGGGCCCATGCAACTTGCCACATTAGGCCTTTGTTTCATATACTGTGGTTCCGTGATATATTGGGACCGCAGTATATGAAACACGAAATGGTGGGGGATGATTATACATACAACATTTAAGCCAAATGCAGGTTCTGCATCTTCACACAGATATCTTCACCAGGTATATATATTGTATGTGGCATGAGTTATAATGCAGCGTGTTGTTTGTGAAGCGTGGATTCTGAAGAATAACTCAAAACAAGGAAGTATGTACAAATCACACCCACATACTGTGAATAAAATACAAGTTTTGATTATGTTTCAAAGCATGCACATTCTGACTGGAATTGCCTTTATGAAGTAAATACACAGAAGTGAATTTGTTTAGTAGTGAGGTAGCAAGTTTTTGTTCTTTTCTCAGGCTGTAAAAGGGTCAAAGCTGAAAGATGTAATAACTCTAGGTTCATGGCATGGGGTAGGGAAAGTGGTAGCACTGGATGGGTTCCTCCTGTCTTTCTGCTCAATCAACATATGTTGTTGTTGTTGTTGTTGTTGTTGTTGTTGTTGTTGTTGTTTTTGCTATATGTATCTGTGCTTAGCATCACAATAGTTTCAGACAGAGATATTTTCTGCAAAATGCAGAATACACAACTAAAAACAACTCCAGCTTCAGGCTGCACGCAAAATCTTCTGCAAAGGCTGGAGAATCCCTCACAGATTGCTAGTTGCTGGAGAAAAGGGACTCTCACAGAAGACTGCATCACAAGGTTCTACCTGAACATCCAATATCTCTGTGAACCTAGTCTTTTTTTCCAACCCAGATATTTCACCTCAGAAGCATTCGCTGAGGTGGCGACATTTACCCAGTCAAACTGTTGACATTTCTAAGACATCTGTTATTGCAGGATTTATTCCTACAGTGGATGTATCTTTTAATTTTAGAAATATTTGAAAAGAATTGATTAAATCTAAAATCATACTGATAAGGGAAATAAGTTAATAGAAACATTAATACATACAAGTCTAATAGGACTTGAACTCACAACCTCTCAGATGTGAATTAGACACTTACTCAATAGCGTGTGCAATCTTTCATTAGTATCCTTGGGAATTTACAGGTGTTAAATTAGGCTCTACTATTGTTCATCAAATGCAATAAAACATAATGAAAAATACAAGGAAATAAATTAATTTGGGGAAAATCTAATAAAAGGCCAGTGAAGTTCAAAGAAAGCCTGTTCCCTAGTCTCTGCCAAGATATATGAAATGTCACTAATATTAGTTTTAATACTGCATGTTATGTTTTGCTTGATGAAATATTTTATTAGAAGAAGCCTCTTTGCTTTGTACATTGCTTCCCAGTTACAAAGATACCACATTAAAGAAAAATCGTAGATGAAAAGTCACGTAGATACAATGGTTCTCTACAGCATCTAGACTTCAGTGTGTCATGGTAACAGATCAGAATATTGTGCATCTGTTGAAACCCCAGGTTACAAAAAAATAGGAACAAAACATGTTTGCAATAAAATCAAAGGGGAAATAAAAAGTCGGCTGTCATAAAAAACTAGTTATGGACTCTGCGGAGATCAATCCTGGAATGCTTTTCAAGCCAACAGGCTTTTTCACTGATAGAAATTATGTTACAACCTGGAAAAGAAGTTTAGGGGTTTAGGATTTGGGATTTTTTTTTGCTTTTGCTTTTATCCTCTGAACAGGCATAAGGATGGGGGTTTTGTATTTTTTCTTTTTAAGGCAACACCTAGAAATCTGCAGGAACTCCGAAAGCCACCTCAGGTGTTTGTTATCGTTTTCAGTTGATGCATGAAAGAGAGAGATGAAAGAAAGCTTCCATTTCTGAGTTATGAGGAAGAGGAACTGGTTGGGTGGGGCTAAGCTTTTCATATTTTATATTTAGCTTTAATGTAGATTGTATATTATTTGTATATTAATTTCCTGTATTTTTGCATTTTGCATTATCGTTGATGTATCATGGTGTGAATTTTATTTCTGCTGTCAGTATGCTATATTTGAATGTTTTTAGCTGCCCAGAGTGGCCATTTGGGTATAAAAGCAGATGGGTAGGGTAATAAATAAATAAATAAATAAATAAATAAATAAATAAATAAATAAATAAATAAATAAATAAACAAATAAATAAATAAATAAAGCAGGCAGGCAAGCAGGCAAGCAAGCTAGTAAGCTCAGTGATATACAGTGTTTTTAATGTATTGTAATTAATGTGTTTACATGTTTTTATTGTCCTAATTTTACTGTAATTTTGATGTTTTAATCGTCCATTTTGATTGTGAGCTGCCCAGAGAGTTCAAAGAGAATGAGACCAAAATGCCTTAGAGAACACAAATCCAGTTGTCATTTAATTAATTAATTTAATTAATTTCTATACTGACCACCAGGGAATACCAGGTGCTGTAAGGCTCCTTGAGTAAGAACTGACAAGCCACTCCAGTATTCCTGCCAAGAAAACTCAATGGACATGGGGTCACCAAGAGTCGGTCATGACTGTAATGACCCCACAACAACAAACTTGGCTAGTGTGGATGGCTGGCTATTTCATTTCAATTTGATCTGGAAGAATTTCTTAGGATTTTCAAATCCCACTGTGAAGAACAGAAAAAATTATTTTATTTATTTATTGGATTTTTATACTGCCCATCTGGCAGCAAGGTCACGCTGGGCGGTTTACAACAATTAATACATTCAAACACTTTATACAATAAAAACCATAAATAGTAACACAATAAAACAAAAATAAAATAAAAATAATATTGACATAAAACAATTAAACAATATATTATTATTGGCAGGCTAATCAGTTAAAATCAAGATTTAATGGGTGAACACTGAGTTGGAATTAGATTTGGGGGAATGCCTGCTTAAATAATCAAGTTTTTAATAGTTTTTTAAAGCCAGCCAAAGAGGGGGCCAGGCAGATGTCTGGTGGAAGGTTATTCCACAGGCGAGGGGCAACAGCTGAAAAGGCCCTATTTCTTGTTTTTTCCTTTCGGGCCTCTCGTGGTGTTAGTTGCCTCAGACGCCTAGCCTGGGAGGATCGGGTATTATGGGCGGGTTTTCAAAGGGAGAAGGCGCCCTGACAAGTAGCGAGGTCCTAATCCGTTTAGGGCTTTGTATGTCATGGTTAAAACCTTGAAGTCGAAGCGGAACCGAACTGGAATCCAGTGCAGGGCGGCCAGCGCTGGGGATATATGATTGTATTTTCTAGTCCCAGTCAGCAATCTGGCTGCCATGTTCTGGGTCAGCTGGAGTCTCCGCATCAGCCTCAAGGGCAGCCCCACATAGAGAGCATTGCAATAGTCCAGTCTTGAGACTACCAATGCATGGACCAGTGTGGTGAGAGCCCCCATGTCCAGATAGGGACACAGTTGAGCAATCTGCAACAGATGGTGGTGGGCAGAGCGGACCACCGACGCTACCTCAGATTCCATGGATAGCACCGGATCCAGAAGAACACCCAAACTGCGCACCTCATTCTGAGTGGGGGGAGTCACCCCCCCAAATGAGAGAGAGTTTCCCAACTCACTGACAGTAGGAGCCCCCACCCGCAAGATTTCCATCTTGTCCGGGTTCAACCTCAGTCTGTTTGCCCTCATCCATCCCAGAACGGCATCCAGGCAGAGCTCAAGGCATGGAACAGCATCCCCTGCAGAAGATGGAAAGGAGAGATAGAGCTGGGTGTTATCAGCATACTGATGACATGAAGCTCTAAAACTCCTGATGACCCCTCCCAGTGGCCTCATATAAATGTTAAATAGTAGAGATGAGCACGACTAAAAAAAAATGGTGTTTCGTTTGTCGTTTGGTTGTTTAGGGGTTCGTTTCGGTTCGTTTTCATTTTTGTGACTTTTTTGCAAAAAATTTCATTTTCATTTCGTTAGGTAACGAAACGAAAAAATGAAAACGAAAATGAAAAATTGCTGTTTCGTTAGCATTCTTTTTAGTTCAATGCATCTGCTGCAACGAAAACGAAAAACACGGCAAATTTGGTCGTTTCGTTTTCATTTTCATTTGGTTTTAAATAAAAATTTCATTTCGTTTTTGTTGCGTAACGAAACGAAAAAATGAAAATGAAAACGAAAAATCGCTCGTTTCCTGCCCATCTCTATTAAATAGCATTGGTGAGATGATCAACCCCTGTGGAACCCCACACTTGAGGGTCCACGGGGTGGACTGCATCTCACCAATCCCCACTCTCTGGGGACGGTCCTCCAAGAAGGAAGTGAACCATGCCAAGGCGGGGCCCCTGTCTCCCAACTCGGAGAGCCTCCCCAGGAGGATACCGTGGTTGACGGTATCAAAGGCTACTGAGAGATCGAGGAGGACCAACAAGGACATCTTGCCCCCATCGGCCTCCCTCAGTAGGTCATCTTGCAGGGCAACCAATGCTGTTTCCGTGCCATGCCGCGGCCTGAACCCAGACTGGAACTGATCGAGGGCATCAGTTTCATCCAGGAGGGCCTGAAGCTGATCAGCCACCACCCTCTCCAAGACCTTACTCATGAAGGAAATGTTGGCGACTGGTCAATAGTTGTCAATATCGTCAGCCGCCACATTCACCTTCTTACGGATAGGCCTAATGAGTGTCTCCTTGAGGGCCAGGGGTACCCGGCCCTCAAGGAGGGACCCATTAATTATTGCTGTGGCCCAATCCATGGTCACCGGCCTGGCTGCTTTTATTAGCCAGGCCGGGCAAGGGTCAAGGGAGGAGGTGGTGACACAACAGCGGTCAAGCACCCTGTCCACTTCAGAAGACGTCACTGGTTGAAAGTGTGTTAACAATGTCGAACAAGACGATGCAGAGGACATCTCAAATGGTATCACTGCCGAAGGGTGGTGGTCTAGGTCCCGGCAGATGGCCTCCACTTTTGATTTTAAAAAGGCCGCAAATTGGTCGCAGGATATGCTAGTTGGAGGCCTATCACTGTGACTATTACTGGATAGATCACGAACAATACGAAAAAGTTTGGCCTGAGGTTTAAAAGTTTGAGGTTTAAAACAGTTGAATGGAGGAGGAAGTGCAACTGGCCATCTTCCCGACACCTGGTTAAGACTTCTCTTCCCCTCTCCATTATTTTTCTTCCAACTGAATTTATGTGAAACTGAAGTACATCTCTGTCATTCGGCCTATGCACAATACAATCTACTCTGTATAAAAGTACTGGAGCCCCCCCCCCCCAATTGCCCTGGCTCAGGTTTGTGCTTTGCAATAAAAATGATGAAAGCCACTATAGGCGACCTTGTGACCAGGACTGGCAGAATAATATGTATATAAACTTTTACACCCAGAGTGGAAATCTCCCAGCTGCCTAGATCCATGTTACTGTCAGCTTAGCCCTCTTCCTAATCTACTCCCTTGACCTGTCTGAATTGGAGCCCTGGGGAATAGGTCATATTCAACCCCCCGCCCCTTTAAACCAGGAACCTTTGTAAAAATATGCCACTTGTCGTGCTGTGGCTTCTCTGAGTGACTTATCTTATTTAACAACTTTAAGGGCAAATCCTCTCAAGTAACATCAGTGCAACTCCATTGACTTGGGCCCCGGTAGTACTTAAGAGAATGTCACAAGGATCAGTTCATATACCACTTCACTTTCCATGGATCATATTTTGCTGAACTCTCTAATTGAATGTGGCTTTTGTCTCGTATATTCTTCTGGGCTAATGTATTCCGCACATGTCGGATCACTATCTCACCATCTCACCATCTCTTTGGGAATAGCTCACTTTTTCCTGTTTAGAACTGAACTGTGAACCTGGCTGGAAATCTCAAGAGGTTTTGTTCTCATCACACTTCTGTTTCTTCTTTTATGTTTGTGACACACACACACACACACACACACACACACACACACACACACACACACACACACACACACAGAGAGAGAGAGAGAGAGAGAGAGAGAGAGAGAGAGAGAGAAATGTTCTTCATTCACTGCAGAACACTAACAAAATTCAGTATTTGCATTTCTTTCATCAACTTCACGCTTTTAAAAAAATTGAATTTCCACACATAAACAGAGATAGGCAACAAGGTTATGATTCTATAGGTTAAAAAAGAAAGAAAGGGGGGAGGAGTGTTACATGGCATGTTTACGTTATTTCCATTATTTTGACAATGACAGTTATGTATCTGTTATACTGTTGGAGCAGTTTAGTTACAGATTTCTTTTTCATAAAAGTTGTAGAGTGGTTTTCAGCTTTCTTTTGCCTTCTGTAAGTCTTTATCTTTCAGCAGTTCTGATAACATATTCACCTCTGCTGTTTCTAAATATTTTTCCAGGAGTTCTTGTCGTTTGTGTATTTCTGCTATTTTCCAATATTTAGCAAATAAGATTCTTGCTATAGTTATGTGTGTTAGTAAATGTTTCAGATTAGCATATTTGATTTCTGGAATAATATTTAACAAAAATATTTCAGGTTTGAATGATATAACTCAACATTTTTTGTAATATCTCATGTACCATTCTCCAGTATCTCCTTATCACGTGTCCACACAAGTGATAAAACATCCCTTCTTTACATTTACATTTCCAATATCTATCTGGTAATCTTCCATTTATTTTAGCTAATTGTTGTGTTGTCGTGTACCATCTATAAAACATTATATATATATTTTCACTCTTCTCTCTTGAATTGTATCTGCACAGTTCCACTTTACCTGCCATTAGTCATCCTATGCAATTCTGGCATCTGTATTTTGGAAGAGATTTAAAGTCTATCACAGAGCTCTTATGCCCATGATTGGACCACAGTAGAGTATTCCAAGTGCACCACCAACTGACAAACCCCAGGATTTCACAGGACGGAGATATGATAATTTAAATGGAATCAAAGTCTTGCAACGGTGTCATATTCTTGGTCTCCATCTTGGATTTCTAACCAGGAAATACTCTACCAAGGATATACAGTAGGACCCCAATATCCGCTGGGGATTGGTTCCAAGCCTTCCCGTGGATAATGAAAACCGTGGATAAGAGAGAACGCCAAAATGTCCCCAAAACTGCTATTTTGTGATCGTAACTTGTTTACAATTACTGTTTTGCAACAGTAGCTTACTTTACAGCTGCTGTTTGTGATGGTAGCTTGCTTTACGGCTGCTGTTTTATGACAGTAGCTTGCTTTACAGCTGCTCTTTGTGACAGTAGCTTGCTTTGCAGCTGCTGAATTATTTTATTTTTTCCTCTGCCAACAGTGGATAACTGAATCAGTGGATATGGAGGTTCTACTCTATATAAGTTTCATTCTGATTAACCTGGTATCTTTTGGTGTAAAGCAAGATTTAGCTCCCACTTTACCAAAATGCATGCCTGAGAGGTATTTATTAAAAATACTGCCTGAGTATGGTGGGGTTAGTAATCCAACATATCTGGAACATAGAACATTGGAGAAGGCTGACTTAGGTCCCTAGTCTTTCCTTGAAGCAGGAATGGCAACTTGCATCCATCCAGATGCTATTGGGCTGAAGGTCCAACCAGCCTTAGCCAGCAAAAACATTGGTTTGGATTGCAGCCCCACAGTATCTTAAGAGCTACTTAACTCTTCCCCTGGTTTAGAGCATAAGTTACAGAGGTCTCAGTACATGCCAGTTGTTTATGGGAGAATGAAATGTGTCCCACATTATAGCATATACTGTATCTCCTGTTGGCGATTTACACAGTGAATAGCATAAGTTACGGTGATTAATTGCTGCTCATTAATGGGATGCCAGTTATGCTCCAGGTTGCATGGTTGCTATTGTGATTAAGCAGACCTCCTACTTTGGAGTAACTTATGCCATTTGATTTTCAAATGTGTAAATCCCCAAAAGGATTTCTGGCCATTATATTGTTGTAGTTCTTACACACACCTCTGAAAGATGAGCATTCATGGTCTCTCTATAGAGATGGATTCATGGGGAACTATGTGAGCCCCGCCTAAGTGGTTTATAGCACTGGTGAGATCTGAGCGAGAGACTTTCCAATAGATTTTCTGTGTCTTTCTGGTATATTGCCTTGATTAGAGAATCAAGACCAAGCCTGAGGGATACACAGTTCCCAGTTCTTTCACAGCCACGAACTTTACTGGGTGATCATGAGCACCCAAGTGGGGGGATTATATTTATTAACAGCTGCAGTAGCAGCAGCAACAACATACAGTATGTTAATATTAAGATTTTTTTACTATTTTTGTCTTGTCTTAGTCACCTCTGGGGGACCTCCCTTATGAGGAAAGGCTAAAACATTTGGGGCTCTTTAGTCTGGAAAAAGGCACCTGAGGGGGTATATGATTGAGATGTACAAAATTATGCAGGGCATGAGTAAAGTGGATAGAGGGACATTCTTCTCCATCTCACAAAATACCAGATCTAGGGGACATCCATTCAAACTGAGGGTTGGGAGAGTGAGGACAAAATAAAATATGTTTTTACGCAGTATGTTGTGAGTTTGTGGAATACCCTGCCACAGGATGTAGTGATGGCATCTAGCCTGGATGCCTTCAAAAGGGGATTGGACAGATAGGTGGAGGAAAAGTCCATCACAGGTTACAAACCATGATGGAGATGTCTAATCTCCAAGCTTAAAACTGGGGTACTTCAAGGGCCAGATGCAGGAGAGTGGTATCAGGAGACATATATCTAGTTGTCTCATGCGCTCCCAGACACATTTGGTGGGGCCACTGTGAGATACAGGAAGCTGGACTAGATGGGCCTTTGGCCTGATTCAGCATGGCTCTTCTTATGTTCTAATGGATGATTATGCTTTTTAAATAAAACACTGGTGCCAAATAAAATACTTCCAGTCCTACAATTACCACCACTCAGTTAGTCATTAGACTGGCTCTTCCTTCCACCTTTGTCATGTTTAATCTTGGACCACTTCATCCATTACAGTTACCCAAATCACTGTCATTCTCCACTGAGGAAGAAGCACGCAGGTTGTGATATATGGAATCAGAGGCATGGCAGTTTTTTCCATCACAAGTACCTGGATCAGGCAGCGGATATGAGCAACAGCTTCCTAATCCATAGGCTTATAGCGAGAAAAGTATTCATCTCACATTCCATGCATTGCAATACATATAACTGATCTCCATACAGGATATTTTCATGTTGGAAGCAGTTCTTAGGTTTCAAGCCTCCTGGGGCCTAGTAGAACTGTCCTCAATCCAGATGTTGTGGTGATGGGAAGAGGAGAAGCAGCCTTTTTGGAAATGCATGCCTTCTTTCAATGCAAGAAGTTAATACAATACTTTGACACATAAAAGTGTTTGATGGAGGGCTACCTGTAGTGCAATACTCTTTAATTCAGTCAAATACCCCTCTCGTTTGCAAAGGCCAAGGAACTAAGGAATAGTTTTCTTCTCTCCTTCATAGCCAGCCCCGGGTAATTATGCATTATTAATAATGCAGCATCACAAATGATATTAAATGAACCACATTTGTTAATGTAGATCTTATCTAACTGTTTTTTTTTCTATCAGTGGACTCTTTCTCAACAGGGGGTACTAATTAGCTATAACATGCAGAAAGATGAGACAGGAATCCAATCAGATAAATGGCATCTATTTCCAGACATCCAAGAAGGACGGCAAAAGAAGCATTGACATGGATATGAATTTCATTTGAACTGTATTTCATTTCTTTTATTTCTTATAAGAAGAAATATAAGAAACGTATGTACGAGATCTCTTATATTCAAAGCATAGACTCAAGGAGTTGGAATCCACTCTTCAGGCCATTTGGCATCTAAATTTCCTGACTGAAGGAAATCTGGAGGTAGAAAAACGTAAGGATGACTGTCTAAGGTTCCACTCAAAGACCTCTAGTGAAAGAAAGAGAGATCACCACTACCTTACAGAATTGATTCTACTGTTGAACTGTACTTAATAATATTTACACACCTGACTTACAAGTCAGTCCTAACTAAGAGTGACCCTTTCCCTTTGGATACCCTTTCTGAGGTACAAAAGGCTCAGAAGTGCTTTCCTACTTTCTTCTTCTATGGGCTTCTTGGGATTGTTCAGCTTGTCCAAAATGACACTGGTTGGCTGCTCTGGAACACACAATGAGGAAACAAATTCCCCACTTCACAGCCAGATACCTCTCACCAAACTACAAACCCTAGAATTCCATAGGATGACATCATGACAGATTCTGGCTCATGTGGCATCAAACTACAGTAATACCTTGGTTTAAGAGTGTGACGGAACCCCTGGAAAGAGATTCATGAATATTCTAATGGTAGACCAATCTCAGAATGTGAGCAGGGTTAGGTTCTATAAAAAGAGTGGCAGTTGAACTGTCAGAGAGTTAGTCAGAGGGGGAACTGAGAACTGAAGAGAAAGATCAGGAGCTCAGTCCGTGTTAGTTGGCAACAGGGAACAGTAACTGATAGAGTTAGGGACTAGACAGGGTCTGGCTAGGATATGTTTAAGGACTTGTTTAAGTTACATCTTAAGAACAATTATGTTGTGAAACTAAAATAAACTACATATTTATGTTGAAAAGTTAACACCTGTGTCAAGTCCTGATTCTTCATAACAGAAACAAGTACAGGTTTTAGTAAATGGTGGCAGCAAAAATAAAAACAGTTTCAACAATTAAAGTGTGGCCAGGTTGTGATATACCCAGTCCATCACAAATAGTAACTTGGTTTAAGAGCATTTTGAAAGACAAGCAAGCATTCATTCTAAATTTTGCCTTGATCAACAAGCAATGTCTTGATATACAAGCACTAGAGCAGGTCTCATTATCACCAGTGAGCCAGTGGTGGCCCCTTCTCAGTCCTTCCCCCTGCTGGATTATGGGTGATTGTCTGGAATGTTCCATCTCAGGCAGCCTCCAAAGCAGAGAGAGGAGAGAAGAATAGAATTTTCCCTTGCACCAGCCACAAACGTGCAGTTAGGGTTTTTTTTCTTTATGTTTATTTAATTTGTTTTCAACATTCTTTCATAAAGTTTCAAACCATTTCTAGTCACGGGGCAGCTAGCCAAGTGTTTATAGGGCTACATATTGCACTTTATTATTGTCACACTATAAATACATTGCAAAATCCAGTTGTTAGTCCCCAGCAGAACAGGTATGCCAGGTATGCAAAACATGGTGTGGATGTGGACTTCTAGCCAAATTCTTTTGTGAGTTTTGGCATTTTGTGTGTATAGTATGTGGTCGATGGGGCCCCAGAATGAATCATCTCCGTTTCCATGAATTCTTATGGGGAAATTTGCTTTGATATCAGAGTGTTTTGGTTTACAAATATGTTTCTGGAATGGATTATGCTTGTAACCCAATATATTACTATATTATACCTATATAGCACAGATAAACTTGACAACTATTAAGTGGATTACCCCTTTTGGGCAGCAGAACATTGCATTTGCCTGTGACAAATTTCATTTTGTAAAACGTAGCCATGTCTTCCATTCCATCAAGGACATTTTAAGATGGATTTCTGTATATGTCTGGAATTTTTGAATAATAATAACAGTAATAATTTGAAAAGTTTAAAATTTCTTTAAAAACTCTTATTTAAAGTTTGGTACAGTCTCTGGAGAAATATTTTACATGGATACACAGTTATATTGTGTAATTAAAGTCAACAAATAAACACAGCAATATGTTCAAACAGATGTACCTACGCATCTCCATGTGTTGCCATTGAAGTCTTGATATTTCATATCAGATGCAATACTGTATTCCAAATACTGTATTCCCTGTAGGAGTTTTGCTCTAGGCTATGCTTAGGTTTACTCAAAAAGCCCCCAATAGCAAGTCACTCGGGGAAACGTGTTCTTTTGCAGATAATTGCTACTGGCAGCTAGAGGCCCTAAGAATTAGATGAGCAATAATTTGACCTGACTAGGTATTAAAACTTTTTTTTTTGAAGGACACATGTCAAGTAATTTTATATGCATCTCACACACCTTAGTTTGGGGGATTTTACTGTGTTAGCACATTCTCAACAACCTTTCTGTATTTAATATTACTGTTTGGTTTCGTCCTAATAGTTCTGTCACAGAGGATCTCCGGGTTGTTTTTCTTCAGAAGTGGAGAAAAGGGGAGAGAGAAAGATGAAATAGCAAAGCCAGGTGACTTGTAAGGAAATGTAAACAAAGCAAAATCTAGGAATGTATTGGCTTAACCATTCATGGGCTGTGTGAACTAATTAATTTGAATTATTTTGGAGAGGAATTTGCCTTTTAATTGCATGGTAGTCATTGCTTTGTTAAATATAGGTACCTTTCAGAGATGGCTGCTGCTTTCAATGAGCTGCATGTCTTTTAAAAAAAAAGATTAGAATGAAAATAGAATATTTATTTTTGTGGTGAAGAGGATAACAACCTAAAAATATAGTTACAGTTTACAGTGAGCAAGTATCACAACTGTTAATTACTCTTCCCTCTCTCAATATATATTTCTTGGGACTCATTTTATTACTTCAGTGTAGGCATGAAAACGGAAACTCTAATGTCACCAAATCCCCGGGATGTAATTCAAGAGGCACCACAAATGCCTGCAAAGGAGCCAGGAGACTTGTTGAGTGATGGCCGCAGCCAAATGAGGCAATCAGAGAGTAAGAGAGTCGAAGTCCATTAGATTGTTAGGTACTGCTGAGAGAAAAAGACTAAGAAGAAACTTTGCAAAAGTGTATTCCACTGTGGTGTGAAACCATGTATTGGCAAATATTTCAAATACCCTTTTGAGAGGTGTACGATTCCAATGCAACAATCAAAAGTCAGACAGCAAATCTGTGTGAAAATATGGTTACTGTTGCTTCCCCAGGCTGCATCACATGCTGGTCTGAAAGGTTCTTTAATCCCCATGCTCAAAATTAGGGTTATACAGTGGTTTAATGGAACCTGGGAACCGAAGGTTGAAAGCCTTTGACTTTCTGAGTTACGCAAACTATTACGTCATCTGCTACCTCCCTAAGTCATCCTTTCCCCCTTCGAGCTTAGGTTTAATCCCTGTAACAGTTGGAAGTAAGTGGGTTTCCACAGAAACAGTAGATATCCAAAAACGTATGCTTATAACCCAGGGTACAATCTCCGGACGCTGGCTCAAGGTTTGCTCAGCCTTCCATCTGTCTGAGGTTGCTCAAATGAGTACCAACTTGCTAGGTGAGGGGGGAGGGCAATGTGTAACCTGCATAATTAACTTGTACACTGAAAGGTAGAAAATATTTTGAGTAAATAAATTTACCATCTCCTAGAAAATGACAATGATGATGTGTCTCTTTTGTAACCACAAGAACTTACCTCCAGCTTTGAAAAGATTCTTAATGAAGTCTTTAACTGGGCAAGCAGTGCAATAGTGATAAACAAGACCTGTTTTGATTTCTGTGCATTTGGTTTCTAGGACTTCTTATCATTCTTTGGTCTGGGGCAGCAAGGGATACATGGAAGAGGAAAGGCCTTGTGTTTGTTCCATGTGGGTGTGGGTTGAGGCAGAGGAAGTGCAAGAGCTTCAGGTAGTCAAAATTTGATATTTTGCATATAAACAGTGGTGAAATGATAAAGGGTGTGCTTCTGTGCATAAGGATGGCAATCCTGAAAATGTGGATTGTGCTCAGTCAGTGATGTTTGAACAGCTGTCTAGTGCATGCCTGTTAGCAGTGTGATTGAAGGTTAAGTAGCCAGATTCACAGTTTAGCAGAACACATTACAAATGTCATTGGTTCCACACAACTAGCAGAGCACCCTGTAATGGAATGCAAACCTGCAACCCAGGCAGAACCTCACTGTAAAAAGTGCATGCTCCCGTATCAGAGCGGAGATCGTAGTTAATACTGTACAGCTGCTTCGAAAAGACAGAACTAGCCTTCTTGTTTGCAAAACAAGCTTCTCAATGTTTTCTGCAGGGCAAGCCTGTCCTGTTGGAATTTTCATTTTACCGGCTACAATGGTACTGCGATGTAAATGATTAGCTAAATGTACCAAAACAATCCGAGAATTTAAGTATACATAGCTATGAGGAATTGACTGGAGTGGAAAAAAAAAACCTGACATTCTCGGTGTGTCTGAGCATTCTTATAGGCTCCGTACTATAATTTTACCTTTATCTATCTATCTATCTATCTATCTATCTATCTATCTATCTATCTATCTATCTATCTATCTATCTATCTATCTATCTATTTATCTATTATTTATTTGAATATTTTTACCCTACCTTTCTCCTTGGAAAATGACCCAAGCTGGCTTACTATAAGGAGGGACAATATACAGCCTGAATTAAGAACAGGAAATTAGGAGAGGCATCAAAGCTACAAAGAGCACACAAAAAGAAAAAAGAATCCATTTTGAGGGGTGGAAACTAACATGGAAATTATTGTTGTTATTATGAAATCAGTCAGTGCAATCATGTATGGTAATCAACATAAAAGTCACATAGTAAATAGAACTTCATTCAGGGAAAGCTTACCTGAAGAGGAAGGTCTTTACCTTCTTCGTGAAAGACATATAAGTTTTACTTTTAAGATCTTTGTTATTTCAATAGATGTATACTCAGCCTTTCACTTTTGCGTTTTACCTATACACGTCTGCATTTCTAGACTGCAACTGAAACATTATCCTTCCCCCTTTTTATTCTTAAAGTGTATTTCTGCTGTAGTTTTATGCTCCCGCACTTTTGAACTGAAACTTGACTTAAGAATATTGCCTACGACGTGTTTTTAAGCACTTGCACCTACAGCTTTGTTCAATAATTGCAAGAATTTTGGATGATTTTTCCACAATTTAAGCAATTGTAGCTGTAGAGTAAGAGTAGAATTATGTTGTAGCATTTAAATTGGCATATGTTTCATGACCAGAATTTTATACAACTTAAGATGAACTTCGTCATGAGTGAAACAATGGCTTCTCCCTCGCTGATGAGACATGAAGCATTTAATAATGAAACAACCCTCCCACATTTGTAAATTACTTTCCGAGAATTGCTGGGAAGAATGTGTGGTTTTTAAATGTGGCAGAATGAGAATCTGTCCCTAGTCCAAAGTCTGTACAACCTGATGGTTACCTTGATTTTTAAGACAAAGGCTTTACACTGTTACCAAGAGCTGATGTATAGAAACAACAACAACAACAACAACAACAACAACAACATGTTTGTAATACATTTGACTTTGATATGGAACTGAATTGTTATAGGAAACTGAATTGATGGAAAATGTGAACTCTAAAATATGCACCAGCATAGCATCAAAACGCAACAAATTCAACTTGGGGTTAAATTGGTACATAAATTCATCCACAAGAGAAAGAAAAAGGCCAGGTTTTTTTCCCAGAAGACACTTGCTAATCATATCTGAAAAGAATAACCTTCCTCATGTCTTTATATCCCCTTCAAAACAGTTTAGAAAGTCTGTGGAGTCCAGCGGTGGGTCTTTCCAGGGGGAAAAGTGGTAACCAAACCTATGGGGCTACGATGAAAGCTTACCCACTGCAAACATCCCCCAGAGCAAGCAATTAATGAGTAATTTTCAGTCTTACCTTTCTCCAGAGGGTCTCAAGGATACTTACAATTTTTAAAAGCAAACATGAAAATGATTACCAAACTTAAAAAAAACATAGTGTAGAAAACAAAACATATACTAACCATTAATCCAAAAGCAAAGTGTTCCGTTTATATACCAACCCATACCACTTCAAGTAGTCTCTGGGCGGTTTACAGTTCAATTATACAGACTACACATTGCGCCCCCCCCCAGCAAGCTGGATACTCATTTTACCGACCTCGGAAGGATGGAAGGCTGAGTCAACCATGAGCCGGCTACCTGGGATTGAACCCCAGGTCGTGAGCACAGTTTTACCTGCAGTACAGGCATTTAACCACTGCGCCATGAGGCTCTTAAAAGGTACTAATTTAGTACCATTAAAAGGTACTGAATTAAAAAGCCAGTTAAAACTATTTAAAAACTGCATTTAAAAAGGCAAAAGGACACCTTTTCCCTGAGCAGCAGCAGCCATATCAAAAGCTTGTCTGAAAGGGAAGATCTTTGCCTGCTGCTGGAAAGACAACAGGGTGGGATGGGGTGGGGTGGGATGGGTTCAGATTGATCTTCTGTGGGACAGTGTTCCATAGAATGGGTGGAAACAACCACTGAAAATCCTATGTCTCACCTTTTCTCTTGGTGAGACTAACCCCAGATCTAAAACTGTTGAACAATTTACTACTGGTCTCCTTTCCAGCTTTTTGCCAAAACATGATATATCATATTTCTATTCCCGTTTCCCAGTGTTAATAATGAAACAGACAAAAGACAATTTACTGATCCTGCTGAAAAATCCATGGGATAGCAATGGCCAAATTTTTTCAGTACTATCCATAAATGTCCTCAATCTAACAATATTCAAAGAATAATCAGAAACACATTGAGCTCTTTACAATAGAAGATTCACAACGGTGTCATCCTTAATCTTTGACGGGGCACATAATTTCATTCAATTCCATTTTGTTTGAGAAGACTATGACTTCCCATGTGGATAATATATATGTTAATGTATGCAAACATGTTGCTATAAATCTAAGAAGTAGTGCTGGTGGACTGCTGGGTGTATGGCATCTTTCAGAAGCTTGAAAAATTAAATATCAGATATGCAAAAACAGCTTTGTCAAATGCCAGGTGCATCAAAGCATTCTTCAGTGGTTTCTTGTTTCATTTCCTCTCTGCGTGCAGAATTCTGAAAGAGAATACTCCAAATACTTGGATGTCAGCTGAATTATTTGAATAGGGGCTAGCCCAAGATATTTTGCACACACAAGGAAGCTTCATGGAATGGTTTGAGAGATATGCCCCATGCAATTTAGTTGTGAATGTTCAGATAAAACACTTGGGTTCTGTCCTGATTTATTCAGAGGGAGCAAGAAGTGTTACTTTTCATAAAAGGACTCAAAGAGCTGATTATTTTGTTTCATATAAAAGACAGGTTCCATCCTACTCAGAGCAGGGGCAGGCCCTTTACGTTTCTACTTCAGTTGAAGTCTACCAGGAGCACAGAGAGAACTCCTAGTTCCCTGAGCTCCTTGCCCTCTGAAGATGCCAGCCACAGATTCTGGCGAAAAATCAGGAAGAAAAACTTCCAGAACATGGCCAAACAGCCAGAAAAACTCACAACAACTATCTACCAGGAGTGTTTGGTGACATGATGCCATTACAGAGAGTATGTCTGACAGATTGCCTCACTTGCTCTGCTAGCTGAGAGCAATGTACACGTTGGCTTAGATAGGCTTAGAAAGTAACATCCTTGCCCCCTTAACTAGCAAGCTTGCTTGCTTGCTTGCATTACTGAAACAAACCCCAACTTGTATTTTTTGCAACACTAATTTTCTTAGCCAGATTCATATTGCAAGGTGAGGAGAAGACTAGAGCGCAGCTGGAGAAGAACCCGGACGGTTATTAATAAGGCTGCTGTTGTATCCCAGGCTAGTCGCTATTCCAACGCGATCAGGGAGGCTCAAAGATCATTTTTCTCCCTGAGAATTGGTGAGGCCTCGAACCGCCAGGCGGAGCTCTTCTGGGTGGTTCGGGACCTCACCAATCCTAGTCTGGCCAGGCCTCCTCCTACTGATTTCAATAGTGAGAATTTTGCAGCCTTTTTTCGATCAAAGATTGAGGCTATCCGGGCCGGCTTCGACTCCGGTTGCAGTGGCACTGTCCCGGCATCCCCAGTCGCTGGTCCGCCTTCGTCGCCTCGGTTGGATGCGCTTGGGCCTGTTTCTGCTGTCGAGGCCTCCAGGGCTATGGCTTACTGCCGGCCGGCGTCCACCCCTTTCGATCCCTGCCCTGCCTGGCTTATAAAAGCAGCAAGCGGGGACCATGGCCGAATGGGCTTCGGCCATTGCCACAGCCTCCTTCAGCGAGGGGTTTTTTTCCCTCCCGTCTGAAGGAGACGGTGGTGAAGCCCATTCTTAAAAAACCAGGCCTTTGTCCAGACGACTTAGTCAACTACCGTCCTATTGCTAATGTCCCGTTTATGGGTAAGGTGATCGAGACTCGAGAGGGTGGCGGCGGTCCGGCTGCAGTCGTACCTGGAGGATCGGCAGTGCCTCGATCCTTGCCAGTCCAGGTTCACGCCTCGTCGGGGGACCGAAACAGCTTTGGTCACGCTGCAAGATGACCTAATCCGGGCGGCCGACAGGGGTTGCTCTACCCTGTTGGTTCTCCTGGATTTGTCAGCGGCCTTTGATACCGTCGACCACGGTATCCTGTTGGACCGGCTCTCTGACGTTGGAATCGGAGGCACTGCTCGCAGTTGGCTCCAATCCTTCCTGGAGGGCCGTCCTCAGTACGTCCAGCATGGGGGGGGGGAGTTATCGGCTCCTTGGATACTCCCTTGTGGGGTTCCACAGGGGTCGTCGCTGTCCCCTATGCTGTTTAACATCTACGTAAGGCCGCAGGCAGGGGTCGTTAGGAGATTTGGAGTCTGTTGTCATCAGTACGCTGATGACACGCAGCTCTATCTCTCCTTCTCCACCTCTGCAGTGGAAGCTGTGAGGATCCTTGATGAGTGCCTGGACGCCGTGCTGACTTGGACCGGGGCGAACAGGCTTAAGCTCAACCCCGAGAAGACGGAGGTTATGTTCTTTGGGAGCTCACCATCTGGGTACGTTGGCCCTCTTCCCTGTCTGGGGGGGGTTCCCTCCGGCCAGTGGAGAGGGTGCGGAATCTGGGCGTGGTCCTGGACCTGGCACTGACCATGGCGGCGCAGGTGGCATTGGTGACCAGGGCCGCCTATTACCATCTTCGCCAGATCGCCCAGATCTGCCCGTACCTGGATGTTGACTCTCTGAGAACAGCGGTCCAAGCACTGGTGATCTCGAGACTGGACTACTGCAACCCGCTCTACATGGAGTTGCCCTTGACTCTTCTCCGGCGCCTGCAGCGGGTACAGAATGCGGCGGCCAGACTGGTGGTTGGTGTGCGTCATTATGACCACATCACCCCAGTTCTGGCCCGCCTGCACTGGTTGCCCGTTGCAGCCGGGATTAGATTCAAGGTCTTGGTTTTAGTTTATAAAACCCTCCATGGCTTGGGGCCGGACTACCTGACAGAGCGTATCGTCCAGCGATCCACCTCGGCCCGTCCTGTTCGACAGGTGCGAGCGCATTCGCTACAGGTTGCTACCCCATGAGAGGCCCGGAAGATGATTACTCGGAATCGGGCCTTCTCAGTGGCAGCCCCTTCCTTATGGAATTCCATCCCCAGCGAAGTGCGCTCTGCAGAGTCCCTGCAGGCCTTTCAGAAAGCTTTAAAAACTTTTTTGTTCCAAGAGGCCTTTGGCGATCTTTAGGTTTTTTTTTCTTTTTCTTTTTTCCACCATCGTCATTGTTATCAAATTTTGACTGCCTTCTAAGGTGTGTTTAATTTTAATTTGTTAGGATTTGTTCCTCCGCATGCTGGGATGCAGTAGGATTTTATATGTCATGTTGTCTTATTGTTTATGTTATTTTTGCTTTATATTTGATGTATTCTATTGTGTTTGATCTGGCATGTATTGCCCTTGTTAGCCGCTTAGAGTACTACATGTAATAGATAAGCGGGATATAAATACAAAATACAAAAATAAACTATATTTTCTCCAAGCATTTTTGTGTAGGAAGAAACATGAGGTTCTATCTTCGGTGCTTTCCATTTTGCTTCCCCATTGGTAACATCCAAATATAGCCTCTATATTTTGGAGTCAAATCTGGATTTACAACCATTTTAATCAGGGCCTTCAATTCTATGGGTTGACTGATATGAAGAAACTTGTTATTACATCTCCCCCTCTTTACTTGTACAAAAGATTTAAACCCTATACTGTATCTTTTAAAATAATAAAAAATGGAACATTTCTGCTCTCTGAGAAAGCAATATAAGATCATATCTTGGAATCAGCCCAAGGTCTTATAGTTTATATAAAAAAAGAATTCCTATGTGGCCGTGCCGTGCTAAGTATGATCTGAAAGAAGCAACCCACCAAGTTTAATATAAGTGGTAGCAATAATAGGTTACCTGACAGCCCTTTCTGTCAGATGAGACAGAAAGGTGGGACTTATTAGCAAATAAGACATAAAGAAAACAGCGGTAGGTTCATGCCTCAGGCTCAGCATGAAGATAGTTGAACTGCAACAGGTTCAGGCCTCAGGCAGGACAATCTAAATTGGTTTCCACAACAATAAAACCATACCTGTTATCATCAGAGTTCCTCCATGAATGCTTCCAGGGGGCAAGAAGCAATTAAGAAGGCTAGAGGACATATTACAACGTGGCTAGGCAAGTTTGGCCACCACTTAGGTTGTGAAACTCATGGTAACATGAAAGTCATGCACATAACCCGATAAGCTTAATTATTGCATCACCTGATAGAAAATTGCCCACCCACACCGGAATAAAGAGGCGACACAGCTCACTTTTTGGGTTAAATATGGGCCACAATTTATTCAAACTTCAAGGAATCAAACTTTAAGAAATCAAACTTTATTGTTAACTGGGACAAAGAGAGGGCCTGCCGTAGCGCAAGCATAGTTAAGGGTGTTATAAATTCTGGTCCCTCCTCCTCGGGATAAATTAACTGGGTATATCAGATGATGCCGAGGATGGGATACCCACCCTATGCAGGGCATCCTATCACCCAGTATGTCAGGAATTGGCAGCCCTTTTTATCTTGGCTGGGATTATTTATTGGAGCCTAACTGTTCTTTCTGTGTTACTTAATTTATTTAGGGCTGCCCTGCGCCTTACGGGTGCCATCACGAGGAGGGACCTACCTAACCTGATGTTAATGCCTGCGCTACCCGCCACCTTAAAGAGGGGCACTGCCTTACTCTTTTACCCCACCAAGGCTGACTAGTTCGGCCAACAGGCCCTCTCTTAAATCAACTAGAAAAATGTCCAGGCCAGCATTTGAAAGGTGCACTCCATCCGGGCGAAAAAGTTCGGGGCGTCTGGCCGTAATGTCAGGATGCCTAATAACAGAACCTAACTCAGGCGAGACAACACGTGCCACTTCCCGGTTCACACCTTTCCGGGCCTTGTGCATCTGTTTCGGGTGATGAGACGGTCCCCAGTAAAGCCTGGGAACTATAGCAGACCAGACGATCCTGGTCACCGGATATTTGGCTTTAAAGGCTCTTAGGTCATCAATGGCCTTAAGAATAAGCGCCTTGCCCATCATACGGGTCAGGTTGTTGCCTCCCAGGTGCACCAATAACACGGCTGGTGGAGGGTCAGAGGGACCATCAAAGGAAATAGCCCGAAAGCCATCCCAGTGCATCCCCCGTTTTCCTCTCCACACAACCTCGGCCCATTGGCCGAGACCGAGGTCCCGACCATGGCCGGAGCAAGTCGCATACTTGGAGGCCCAAAAAACGAAACTGTGGCCACAGATGACGATCCTGGCTCGCTCGCTCGGGGCACCTGCAACGAGAAACACAGAGAACTGGCCCGGTTCTACCGGTCCATTAACTGGCGAACATACGCCTTATAACACTGCGACCTCCAGCGACCAATACGTTGTATTGCCACGGGACCCAGTCCGATGGCTGCTGCCGTAGAGGCAGCACCGATCCTAAAGGAATGGGTCCCGAAATGCCACCCTGAGATGCCAGCCGACGCTAAGGCCCGAGAAGAGACACGCCAAAACTGGAACTGGGTCAATGGAGAGGCGTCATTGTGTTGAAATAGGTAGCCCTGGGCCCTACCGGCCAACTGGGTATAGGCGTGTAGCGCTGCGACTGGACAAATTCCTTCAATCGAACACCTACTCAGGTGTATCATGTGCCCCAGTCCACACTGGTCCGTTTTGGATCTCCGTATACGGAGAATGACAGAGTTGCGTTCAAGGGTGAGATCCTCCCATAGCAAAGCAGCATGCGACTGGTCATGCTGTGATCGAGCAACCAGTTCACTGACCCTCAGGGCGGCAAAAAAAGGCAACCAGAGTCACGGCCTGAAACAAAACAGCTTCGAAGTGGTTAGAACAAACTTGCGACCAGACACTCGCTAACTTAATCAACATTGTGGGTGATATGGGTGTTCTGGTATCCGCCCTGTACCCCCTCTCCCTGGACCAACCCTCCACCATTTTTGCTATTCGCAATTGGGCAGTTCGTACCCCTGTGCCTTAGCATAATAATATAGGGCTGACATCTTGCCCTGGATGGTCCGGGGGGCTAAACCCTGAAAGTGGAGGTGTACCGCGAACTGCACCAGCTGGTCAGAGGAAGCGGGCCACATGGATCGAAAACCGGCCCTGGCACAGAAATGGGCATAGTCTGCACATGCAGCCACATAGGCGCGTCGTGTGGTCGGAGCCAACGTCAGGCCCATTGCTCTGTTAGCTTCTAGCCGCCAATCTTCCATACCTCCAATGGGAGCGCATCCGGGTCTCGAGATGCATGTGGGACCAATGCTCTGAACCGCGTCATCTGTTGGCGGGACAGAGCATCTGCTAAGTCATTCTGGAGCCCTGGCATATGCACCGCGCGGAACAGGATGTTAAATCGCAGGCATCGTAGGGTAAGGGCCCTGACCAAGCGCATCACTCTAGCGGATCGTGATGACAGTGAGTTAATAATGTGAACGACCGCTTGGTTGTCGCAATTAAATCTGACCACGCTGTTGGCAAGGAGTTCAGCCCAGATCCATACCACACCCACTATGGGAAACAACTCCAAGAAGGTAAGGTCGCGCGTAAGGTTGGAGGCATGCCATGCCTCCGGCCAGACGCCCGCACACCACCTCCCCTGATAATAAAGGCCAAAGCCGAATGCCCCGGACGCGTCTGTCTGCACCAGGCGATCAGCAGCAGCCACGGTCTCGGCACGCCAAAAACAGATGCCATTGAAGTCAGAAAGGAACTGGAGCCATACTCTAAGATCATCTCTCATCTCAGCCGTGATACGCCGTTTGTGGTGGGGGCTACGTAGCCCGGCCAAGCTGTCACACAGCTGGCGGAGGAAGGCGCGGCCGGGAGCAACAACGCGACAAGCGAAATTAAGATGTCCAATCAGCTGCTGAAGCTCCCGGAGCGTCGTCTTCCTGTGCGACAACATGTTCGCCAGGCGTTCCTTGAGGTCTACCAATTTCTGATCAGGCAGGCGGCAGGATTGATTGACGGTGTCTAGTTCAATGCCCAAGAAAGTCAAAACCGTGGCCGGGCCCTCGGTCTTGTCTTCCGCTAGGGGCAAGCCAAGTTGCTTGGCCATGCCTTGGAAGGACTCCATGAGCGCTGTGCAGCGCCCCGAGCCACCCCCACCCGCAAAAAGGTAGTCGTCCAAATAATGGATTATGTGGGCATCGCCAGCCTGGGCGCGGGCGATCCACTCAATAAATGAGCTGAAGCACTCAAAAGCGGCACAAGAGACTGAGCAGCCGAACGGCATCGCTCTGTCCGCGTAAAATTTTCCCTCAAAAGCCAAGCCAAGCAACTTGCAGTCTGCCGGAT
Source organism: Phrynocephalus guinanensis (assembly GCA_037367245.1). Classification (NCBI taxonomy): domain Eukaryota; kingdom Metazoa; phylum Chordata; class Lepidosauria; order Squamata; family Agamidae; genus Phrynocephalus; species Phrynocephalus guinanensis. The sequence continues at coordinate 37,995,802 of CM074737.1, forward strand.
GTACTGGTAAAAGGCAGAAGGCCGACTTTATGTTGCATTTGCCAATTTCTGCCCCAGGGCTGCAACTGTGGACCATCCTTATGGCCGAGTCAAAAGACGTATAGCGGATGCTACAAAGCTCCTGCGGGATTTTATCATTAACTGACTTGCCAGCAGGGTAAGACAAATGGTGTATCAGGCGATACTCTCCCGGCGTCTTTTTAGGGACAACTCCCAACGGGGAAACACGGAACTGGTTAGAAGGAGGGCTATCAAAGGGGCCCAGGATCCTGCCGGCTGCTAATTCGGCCTGAATCTTCTCCCTAACTACTGCCTCGAGGCCCCTTACCGATTTCAAGTTGCTGGCCATAAATGGGATACGGTCCCCTTGTGCAGGGATGCGAAAGCCGTCCTGGAACCCTCGTAAAAGATAATTGGCCTCGTGACGGAGGGGATAGCTACGAAGCCACTCCCATAGGACCGGTACCCTTATGGGGCTAGGGCCCTTTTGGAACAGGGGGTTGGCCTGGGGGGGTTGCGCCTCCCTGCACCGTCTCTGCCTCCATTTCTGCCTGGTCTGCCTCTGGTGCATGTGGAAGCCGGATGGTTGCCTCCACAGGTAGAGCAGGCATGTCTAAAGCGGCACTGCCTGCGTCCACATGTGCCCTTAGCGTTATAGTCAAAGCAAACCAGCCGGGGTTGAACCGACTGGCCCGCACCAGAGCAGGGAGAGGCAGGTTGGTTGTTGCGCTGGACTACATGCCCGCAATCGAACCTGTCCGATGTAGGACGGGGGGAGCTCATATACCTAAGCCAAAGATGATTGTGGGGCACGTTCCAGCGCAAGGTGAGGTCCTTAGCCAAACGGCGGCGGAAACTCTCATCAAAGGCCATCCATGCGGCCCCAGGACTGTCGATCCTGGCCCTGTTAATAAGGTCCCAATATTGGAAGAGCAATGGGCCTTTTTCCGGGTGCGCCTGAGACAGGATGCCTGCGTAAATTACGAAGGCGGTCAGCCAGTTATTCCAGCACCTGTCCGGTTTGCGCTTTCTAATTTTGTCTTTCTCTTTATCATCCAGGTCCTTAAAGGTTTGAGGATCGATTTCCCTATTTAGCAGGTCAAACAGGTCTACAAATTTTCCTGAGACAATTCTTTCAATCGTAGCCTCGGACAGGTGATCTCCCAATGGGAGTGACCCATCGCCCTCTGGGTGGTCCATAACGGCTGGGGTAGCCGTGCTAGCGGCCGGAGTCGCCATGTCAGGTGGGCCAAGCCGTGTCTGGGAAGCGTCTGAGTTGATGGGCAATGTTGAAAGATCCCTGATACCTGACAGGTCGGTTTCTGTTTGTGCCGCTGCGTGGATGACCCCTGGTCGGCCCAGCTCGTGGATGTGTGAGGCCGCTAGCGTGGCCGGGTATCCCATTGACCCAGTGGGCGCCGAGCGCTGCACACGCTCCTCGCGAGGCCAGGGCCATAGGACCCAGCTGGGTGAGAGGGAAACCCGCGCCTCAGACTCACCTGATGGCACGCTCCCCGGCAGCCGGTCCTGCTGGGGCCTACGTGGAGTCACGGCCATGGAGAGGTCCAAAGCTTGAGGTTGGTTATCTCTGACTCCAGGGTCCTCTGTCCTCGTTACCGTGTCCGAATTCGACTCGCGATGGGCAGCTGGTTCCACTATTGTTGCTGAGGTACCTGCAGACACTGTAGACGAAGTGCCCGCTAGGGCGCCCTCAAATAAATCAATACGTGACATCATTAGGTCACCCATCATCTTTAATGTGGCCCTCTGCTGGGCTTTTGTGTCCCGCTGGGCACGGCCACCTTTATAGGAGGCCTCCATGCCCTGACGCTGGGCGTTTTCGAGCTCGAGCCGGGACAGCTTTTTCCATGCGGCTTGAAACACAGGCCACTCCTCATCGGATGATGAGGAGGCCTCAGGCGCCTGCCGGGGGGCAGGGGGTCGTTTTGTAGGTGCCTTACCCTTACCTGTGCCCTTTTTGGGTGGCATGGTAGCCCTAATAAGCTTCTGCGGGGCAAGGCCTGGGAGCTAAGCTATGGAGATTTAGTGGCCTGGTTTAAACTACCAGTCCTATGGGTAATAACAATATCAACAGTAATAACGAAGTCAATATTGAGATTATTATACTTATTATTGCTGTATTCACAATATTAAAGTGGCAAGTAGTATAGGGTTATATGGAGTGAGGGGGGTAGGAACCGCCCCCCCCCCCAAGAAAGGGAGAACGGCAACAGTATCTTTTATCCTATGTTGTGTTATTATATATATATATATATATATATATATATATATATATATATATATATATATATATATATATATATATATATATATATATATATATATATATATATATATATATATATATATTCTACTGTAATATACTTCTCAAGATTATTAGTAGTCTTGCTTGTTTTCTTTGTGTGTGTGTGTGTGTGTGTGTGTGCGTGTGTTTATAATGGACTTTGGCCCTCAGACAAGGCCAAGGGGTGGGTGGTGGGCGGGTAACCCTCGGTACAAGGGCTCCTGTACAAGCCGGGCCTTGCAATCACGGCCCGGGCCCACCCCCACACCAACCCTCACTGGAATACCGGGGCAGGGTGGGGTGGGGTGGCAGCAACAGGCACCCCAAGCTTGCGGGGTAACTCCGCCTGGCTCTCGTCCCCCGCCCCGAACTTGGTCGCCGCGATACTCCGCCGCCGCGGAACGCCCTGTTCCCTCTACTGGTGGAGGGATGCAAAATGCCGCGTGCGGCCGTGACGAGGCATGCCGCGCGCTCGAGATGGGTGGGGGGGTAGGCGGCGCGGCGCTCGCAAGGCAGCACCGAAGTCACGGAGGCCGGGCCGCACCGGCAATCAACGGCTGTTGGGCGGCAGGAGCCGCCGAGAATCCCCGACCACCCACCTGGTAAGCAGAACCGCAGGCCGCCACGGGTGTCAAGCCCCGCACACAGAACACACAGCAAGCCAAGTTCAGTTCTTTGCCTGGAACTTTAGTTGTAATCCAAATAAAGAACAAATACAGTCCAAATCACAGCCAAAATACCTTACAGAGCCAAATGCCAAATTCCAGGGAAACAGAGAACGCTGTAGTCAGCAAGCCGGTCCAAGGTCAGGAAACAGAGTCGGAGAATACACAGGAACGTGGTGACAAGGTAAGTGACGCGTTGCTCCCACAGAGGGTTCAGGGTAAACTTGCTAGCTTTATCCTAAAACAGGGAGCACACCCATATCTCTGGCCAGGCTCCTGCTAGAACTCAGGGCTTTCAGATCTAATTCTACGCCTATCATTAAAGATCCTTTCCCTGGCTCTCCTGTTAGTTCTCCTTTGCAGGATCCTGTTCCTAGCCCTTATAGGAGGAGGAGATGTGCCCTCAGCTGCCTCCTCAGACTCAGCTGCCTGCTGAGTTGAACTACAAGGCTCCTCCTGCTGCTCTTCAGCATTTAACCCTTCACATTCAGGTTCTATGACAGGCAGGGTCCTGGCAGCGGGCGTCCCAAGCTCGCTCGGCCGAGCCCGGCTGAGGAGGCGCTTCTCTCCCTCCCTCGCCCTCCCTCACCCCGCACTGGGCAGACTCACTAAAGGCTGGCCCGGCGCGGGGCCAAAGGATCCCTCCCCACACTCACTCCCCCAAGAAAAGCCGAGCCGCAGGCTCGATTCACCGAACAGGGTCCCTCGGAGCTCGTCCGCGCGTCTCCGACGGTTCCCTGTTCAAAGAAGAAGGCCGCGTGGAGGAACGCGCCTGCGCCTAATATAGGCGCGCCTCCAGCGCAGCCGCACGCAAAGTGCGCAGGCTGCGCACGCGCCCGTCCGGACGGGGAAGGCAAAGGGGCCCTGCGGCCCGTATTCATGGCGTGGAGCCTGCACAATGAGTGCTTTCATTCAATGGGAGACAAACAGTGTAGGAATCTCTGGGTCAGCAACAATTTAAAATCCTCTTTACTTTGCTCTTTTTCATTTTCTTGGGTTTGAAACTTTAACAAATATTATTTGATTTTTCCTGACTATCTTTTCTGCCAATGCAGAGAAACCTAAAGGGGGAATTCCCATCTCAGTTTTTTCTTGAACAAGAATTTCTGACTAACATTTTACAATCCCAGGAGAAACCTAAAGTTCACATTTTTACATTTTCCAAAAGATGGTGATATTGGATTACAAATGTCATCTTCATTTAACCATGCAATACTTCATTACAAACTCTGTTTACAATAATCTCATATCTATGTTTACAAATTCTAACCACGAAAACAAAGCAGTCATTCAGTTGCCAAAATGCTTATGAATTCATTGACCTCATTGTGCCCAAACTGGTCCTTGTTTTCAAAAACCTATGTAAACTATTTTAAGCTGCACATTTTTAAAGTACTTTCACTTTAGGACATATTTTCCTGCAATCCACATAGTCATTTTAATATCTTAAAATCACAAGGAAACAAACCATGCCAGAATGGCTAGATCTTTTTGCAATACTGTGCATGGGGTTGTTGAACATCCATATTCAGAACCTAGACCCAAAACACTCATTATAGAAATTCATCATAAAATCTTCACATATTTATACATAGAACACACAATGCAATGTGTGTTTCCATATGTAAACCTGTGTACAAAGAATGTGCTGAATCAAGACAACAGTGTAAGGGACATCTCTGTTTCCTGGCTATATATGCAACTCTTGGCAATGATTTTATTTAATAAGCCTTGCTTATGATACTGTTATCAAGGTTCCACCACTGAGATTTGTTGTGGCACATTTAGTAGTGGAGGTTCGTCGTCTTGGTGAAGGGTGGGGGCTGACAAGCAGACTGAGTGAGGTTAGGTAAAGTGAAACAATTTGTTTATCCGTAAAGGTATACCAAGTTAAAGACAAAGGAGTACACCCTGGTGGTACAATTACAAAGCTTTTACACTCTCTCTTATCAGTGAGAGAAGTTTGCTTAAATGCACCTATTAGCAAGCAGTATTTAGGTGATTACTTACCATATATATTTGAATGTATGTTGAGTTTTTCAGCCCTTATTTTGGCCTGAAAAGGGGGCACCTGACTAATATTTGGGTGAAGGAGAAGCTACGGGTTTTAAAAACTTTCTCTCTCTCTTGAAGCAAGCGCCGATGTCCACCATTGGCGCTTGCTTCAGGAGAGAGGGGAAAAAAAAACTTTTAAAAAACTGCCATTTCACCCAGCCCCCATCGGACAGGTAGAGGGAGAAGTGATTGGGGTTTTAAACTTTTTTTTCTCTGTCAAAGCAAGTGCCAGTGGTAGAAATTGGCGCTTGCATTGTTTGAGAAAAAAGTTTTTAAAAACCCATTGCTTCTCCCCCCCCCCAATTGGAGGAAGAAGAGGAAGAGGAGGAGGAAGAGGAGGAGGAGGAGGAAGGGAAGGGGAACTGTCACAGCAGCCGCCACCACCACCACCAGCACCGCTAGTGCTGGCAGGGTAGGAGGGGCTATGGGATCGCCCTTCCCCAGGATCGCCAGTGGAGGGAAATATTGACTCGGGTTATACTCGAGTCAATCAATTTTCTCACTTTTAAAAGGCAAAATTAGGGACCTTGACTTATACTCGGCTCGACTTATACTCGAGTATATATGGTGAATGGAAAATGCATCCTATGTGGTGTTCAGTCACATGGGCAACGGACAAAGACATGGTTAGTGATTAATTGCACCGATCAGTAGTTATTGCTGGTGAAGAATGGCCAGGTGAATTCCTGGCTGGATCTGCCGAAGCAAATATAGTGGACAGCAAGAGATACAATAAGGTATAAAGAAACTGAACTTCAAAATATTTGCAAAGTTCCCACTCTTGACAATTGTTTTGCTGCTGTCCTGAACTCTCCTTTGGCAAGGCCATTCTACTTTCCCTTTTATTGGATCTCTACTTTTAGGGTCTTGAGTGCACTTTTGCATGGAACTTCCTTCTGAAACTTTCCTTTGGAAAATGTAAACCTTCTTGACAAAACACAAGCAAGCATCCCATCAAGTAACAAAACAAAATACCATTTTCTGTTTCAGAAATGAAATGTTTCATCTTCCCTTGTCAGAAAATACCAATACCATCATAGGAATTCAAAACAGCAACCTGGAAATTACAATCTTTGTAATATCAATCTTTGTATAGCACTGTGGATGATGATTTTATGATGATTGGGAAAGATTCCATGCAAAAATCATAGGAAATCAAGAGGATATGGTAAGTTCTGGCTTCTTTTACCCATAAACCCCTGTTATTTAAATTTAAAGAGAGAGCGGATTAGAGATGGGCATGAACTGAAAAAATGGTGATTTGTTTTGGTTTGGTTCGTTTTAGGGTTCAGTTCGTATCGTTTCATTTAAAATGATTTTTTTAAAAAAGATCATTTCATTGATTTGTTGATTTGTTATTCATTTTGTGTGTGTAGTGTGTGTGTGTGTGTGTGTGTGTGTGTGTGTGTGTGTGTGTGTGTGTGTGTGTGTGTGTGTGTGGTAGAGATGGGCACGACTTGAAAAAAATTTTTTTCGAGTTGTCGTTAGTCGGGCCGGTTCCGTTTCGGCTCGTTTCCGTTTTTCGCGAAAATTTGCAAAAATTAGTCGTTTTTTTTGTTTTTTCGTTGTCGTTAGTACTGGTTTGGGGAGGGGGTAGCGGGCTCCTGGAGGGAGCTGCAGGAGTCAGCCAGAGCCACAAGTGACGGACTGGCAGACTCTTTGCACCCGCTGTGTCTCACGTACTTGCATGTAGTGCAATGCAAGTAGATCTGGCTTAGGGTTAAGACGGCTTAGCGCAATGGCTAGGGTTAGGCTAGTTACGGGTGAGGTTACGGTGAGTATTGGGGTGCATCTGGGTGCCTCTCTGACCCACTTAGAAGGACAGTGTACTGGCGTATGGGTTAGGCTTAGGGTTCGGGTTTGGGCTACGATTAGTGGGCTGTTTATGCCCGATTGGCACATCCCAGAAGTCTCTGTGGTCAACCTGGCCAAGTGGCCATGCGATTGGTGGAAAATTTGCATGGTCTACTCCCATGGGAGAGCCCATCATTGCAAATGTGCAGGTGTAAAAAAATAAAATAAAATAAAATAAAATAAAAGCAACGGAGACTTTTTTTTGCAAGAAAAACCCACTGCTGCTACTGTAAAAATTCAAGCATTTAAAATAGCCAATTTTCGCATCTTTCTGTGGTGCTTTGGTGGGGTTTTGGGCAACAATTTCAAAAAAAATATTGCGGTCGCCATTTTGGATCCCCCCCCACCGCATGGCAAATGGATGCGCCCTCCCAGCCTGGTACAGTCAGCAAAACCTGGCCATGCGATTGGTGGAATGGCTCCAAAACTTTGCATGGTCCACTCCCATGGGCGAGCCCATCATTGCGAATGCGCAGGTGTAAAAAAAATAAAATAAAATAAAATAAAATAAAATCAACGGAGACTTTTTTTGCAAGAAAAACCCCCTGCTGCTACTGTAAAAATTCAAGCATTTAAAATAGCTAATTTTCGCATGTTTCTGTGGTGCTTTGTTGGGGTTTTGGGCAACGATTTCAAAAAAAATATTGCGGTCGCCATTTTGGATCCCCCGCACTGCATGGCAAATGGATGCGCCCTCCCAGCCTGGTACCAGCAGCGCAGCAGTAGCAATAGCCAAGGAGAGGGGGGCGGGGAACCCCCCCCCAAAAAATAAAACACCCTTCTGGCCTGGTAGGTGCCCTCAGACAGTTTTCGCCTACTTTTAGGGCCGGGAATCGGGTTTTTTTAACTTTTAAAAACTTTTTTTCTGTGCCGCTTGGCATTGCGCGATGCAAGTAACGAGCACGACAAATCAGACCAAATTGTTCGTTCGTCGGTTCGAGCTCGAAGTCTGGGGCAGTGATTCCCGTTACCGTTTCCGTAGAGTAACGGAAACGAGTAACGGAAACGGAAACGGGAATACCGCTAAGTCGTGCCCATCTCTAGTGTGTGGTGATTGTGCAACTTTGGGGGGAAGAGGGGCTTAATCTTTCCCCCAGTACTGTGGGGTGGGGGAAAGAGATCCTCCAGCCAGCACCTCTCAGGGCATTTTCACACGACCCCTAAGATCCACTGGCCACTTAAATTCGGACCAGAGATCTTAGGGGTTTGTCGCCGTTCCTGCGTTCCCACCCCCTCCGCACTCCTGGCTGCTGGCTGCGTGAGGGGAGGGAGAAAAAAAGGAAGAAAAGAATGCTGCTCACCTCCGTTCTGCCATCTCGCTTTGCTCCCGGCACTGCATTCAGATCTCTTAAAGGGGCGGGGGGCAAAAAAAGAACAAACAGAAGCAAGGAGAGCCCGGCAGTCACTACTGTTATATCCGCATCAGGGATTTTCACCTTCCGAGAGCAGGTACCTGAAAAGTGTGCTGGGACACACTTAGGTGGGCGTGGTCGCACTTAATTATCTGTAAACTCCGGAGCTGGTGGGGAAATAATTTTAAGCTCCAGAGCTGGGATCCATTTGCCGCGGAGTTTAGGGGTCATGTGAAAAGGGCCTCAGCTGAGAGGCGCTGGCTTGGGGCCAGCACATCAAAGAGACCCTTCTTTCCAGGTCCGCATGAGGAGATGAGGAGTGAGGTCCCTTTTGACATTTAACCCTGCAGCAGAAGGCAGCGCTGAGTGGGTGCTCAGCACTGTCATCCACTGCAGGGAAGATCCTTTAAAGAGACCCTTCTTTCCTGTCATCAGCTGGGCCCCTTTAAAAATGGCCCAGTTGCCACCAGGGGTTCTCCCCAGTGCCAACTGGGCCATTTTTAAGGGGGTCCAGCGATAGATAGATCGGCAGGAGCCCTCAGAAAATGGGTGGGAAGGGCAGCGTGATCGCTGCAACTTCCTCCCGACCCCTTTTCTGAGGGCTCCTGCCAGGCAGTCAATGGCTGGACTCCTTTAAACCTAGCCCAGTCGGCACCAGGGGGACCCCCTGGTACCGAATGGGCTGGGTTTAAAGATGTCCAGCGATTGACAGCTCGGACGAAGCCCTCAGAAAACGGGCTGGGAGGGCAGTGGGATTGCTGCAACTTCCCTCCCGACCTGTTTTCTGAAGGCTCCTGCCAGGCTGTCAGTCACTGGACCGCTTTTAACCTGGCCCAGTCGGTACCAGGTGGAGCTCTGGTATCCACTGGGCCAAGTTTAAAGGGGTCCAGCCATTGACAGCTAGGCAGGAGCCCTCAGAAAATGGTGGAGGAAAGGGCGGGCTACAGCTGATTGGTGGTGCTGGCTCCTGGTGGGAAAAGCCCATGGTTTCCCCACACCAATTGCAAGGGAAACCTTTCCCACAGGAATGCATTGCTTCAATGCATTCCTATGGGAAAACTAAAAAGGAAATGAACGGAGCGGAAATTTCCGTTTCATTTCGTTTCATTTTTCTTTGATGGGTCAGTTCATTATTCATTTTGTTAGGTAATGAAATGAATAATGAAACAAATTAAAAATTCATTTTGTGCCTATCTCTAGAGAGGATTCGTTTAGTTGCCAGTTCTCTTCTCAGATGGACCACTATATCTTACTGGTACGTCATCCATTCCTAGGTCCTACCTCTCTGCGCACAGATTACAGTTTCTAACCTGCTGCCTTGACTCTGGAGCTACCCATAAAATTGGGTGCCTCTAGGACCAAGGGCAACAGACCCATATTGTATAGCAAATTGTTTTTTAATCATTAAAAATAAAACAAAAGGAAACAAAATAAAATGCTATTTTTCTGTTTTGTACCCATCTCTATTCATGAGTCCAGTGTGAAATGTGTTGCACATGTATTTATGGTACATATCCAAAGTGCAAGCAGTGCACATTGTCTGGCTCACTCACAGATTATTTTACAGTTATTATACAAGGATCTGCCTCTTTTGATGTCACAAGGGCATTCCTCCGTGGCATGTGTCCTTTTGGTTACAGGTTACGGGAAACTGCTGACTTAGCAACAGTGATCACAGTCCAGTAATTTATAACATTTGGAGTTTTTTTTAAAAAGTAGCTTCCCATTTAGCTTTGAGAAACAGGAAAGTAAAGAACCATATTTAAATATTATATGGATAAGCAAAGCTCCAAAAAAATATGAGATGGAGTGACTCAATAAAGTATGTGGTGGCCTTGAATTTGCAAGATCTGAGAAGAGCTGTAAACAATTGCACCTTTAGGAGTTTTCATTCACGGGAAATCCCTGTCAGAATTTAATGGGGCAGAACAACAACCAGTACTAACAACTACTTTGAGGGCTTTGGATCGGCTAGATGATGATTGTGCAGTAAAATTGTATAGTCTTAATGTTTGACAGTGCCAACCATTGCCTGTCTACACAGCAGTCAGTCTTGAATTTCATTGGTGCCAATGTTATGTAGGTGTAGGAGGGGCACCTAATATTTCCTTCCTCCAAGGCACACTTAGTCTGGGCAAAAGCCCTAGTGAACTCAGTGGGACCTACTTCCGAATCAGTATCCAGAAGACTGGGCTATAAATGATGAAATGTCCCCCTAGAAAGTGTGCCTTGATTGTTTAAAATATAAATTATTTATTTATTTATTTATTTATTTTTACAACTTATATGCCGCCCACTACCCAAAGGTCTCTGGGCGGCTTACAATCAAGGAATTAAAACAGTTAAAAACATCAAACAGCAATAAATAATTAAAACAATAAAAACCTTATACTAAAACATCACACTAAAATTGCCATCAGAAGACCCACAATCTAAATTGTATCAATTAAAAAACTTCTTAACTTAAGCAAATTATCATATGTACCGGTGTCTCAGAAGCAGATGTCTCCTTGATGTGTGCATTCAAGCTGTTGGTGGTGACCTTGTACAGCGAAGCAGTTGTTTGAAAATCGGTTTTCACCTCCTCGTCTGTAAAAATAATGCTGCAATGAAGATTTAATACAAGCCATACCTTCCCACAGAAGCTTGTTTCAGCAAAGTAAACTATTAATTAAAATAACAAATGTCAGCTATTTCTCAAGCTGACAGTTAACACAACACGGCTTTTGCTTAGCAATGATGTACAGGATGTATGGGAGGCATACCTTTCTGCCGTCCTAGCTGCGTATGGCCCATTTATTAGACTTCAATGCCGTGATAAATTAACCAAAAAATGCTGCAGTTTTATTAGTAGCGTGGGAGCTTGGGAAAAGCCCATCTGGTGGGCAAAAAAGTTGCCTGGCAAATACAGAAGGAAGTGCCTGCTGAAGAACTGAATTCACAGCATTTTTTCCCCTGAAAAATTTTTAGCCTTGCAGAAAATAGGAAGAAAATCAGCAGAGGCCTTTCTGTTGACATACAACTGACTTCCGCTATTTAACATCTTCTGGAAGCCTGGGGCTACAGGATCCCCATTTCCCAGGCTGTCTCAGGCTAGAGATAAAGGTCATGGTGTCCAACAACCACCTTAATTTGCTGCTGGGGCACCTGGGGCTTTATCGTCCTGTTTGTTAAATTCGAGCCACAAAAGGCTTGCAGGTACAGGGACCAGATGGAGAAGCAGAAAGGGCCTGATCATGGGACGGCCATTTTGGCTCCATCTGGGTGACTCCTTCTCTGATGTTTCCTTCTCCTTGCATCTGGAGGGACCATACAAACAAGGAGCAAGTGAATTTGCATCTTTCCAGCAGAATGTCCCAGTCGCCCTGCCTGAGTTACATGGTTTTCAACATGTGGATGGTGGCTGACAGAGAGAAAATGAATGGGCAAATTAATTGGCGAACAATAATAATTGCCACTGCTAGTGTCAACTTTACTGTCTATTTGATGCGAGGTGAAATTCTGTTATTCCTTTCTTAACCAATTTTAAACTCTTGGGGAAAAATCCAGTTTGTTTTTATCAAGCCTGCAATGCTCCCTTGTGTTGTAAAGGCCTTGCGGTGCAGTGCTGAAACTGCTGTACTGCACCCAAAACTCTGCTCATGTCCCAGGTTCAATCCTAGGTAGCTGGCTCAAGGCTGACTCAGCCTTCTGTCCTCCTGATCTCAGTAAACTGATTACCCAACTTGCTTTTTTTGGGGGGGGGGGAATGCATAGCCTGCATAATTAAATTGTAAACAACACAGGAAGTGCTTTAAGCTCTATAAGACAGGATAAGAGCAGCATGGTTTGCTCTTGTGTGTGACTTCATCTCACCACACCCCAGTGTTTATGCACAGAGAAATCCCGTTGCTGTTTGCAAGATCATCTTTTTAGTCTGGCACAAGTGCAAGCCAGAAATTCCACAGTGTGGTGTAGAACACTCTATACTTGTGGAGCAGTTAAGTCCAGCATCAAAATTCAGACCTTAACTTTTAAGGCCTGAAAGGTAGCCTTTTGTAGCTGGTTTGACGTCTGCCTTATTTTTAAGTTTCACTGCATGTATAAGCAAACTCTTTAGAGCAAAGCAGAGTGTTCTGCTTATATATCACCCCATAGTGCTTAAAGCACTCTCTGGGTGGTTTACAGTTTAATTATGCGGGTTACACATTGCCCCCTCCCCCCAGCAAGCTGGGTACTCATTTTACCAACCTCAGAAGGACGGAAGGCTGAGTCAACCATGAGCCTGCTACCTGGGATTGAACCTCAGGATGTGAGCACAGTTTTAGCTGCAGTACAACCACTGCAGCAGGAGGCTCCTCAACAGTATTTAAACAGTATTTGGCAACATTGTAAATAAATAAATAAATAAATAAATAAATAAATAAATAAATAAATAAATAAGATGTCTTCATCAAACAACAATATAATTTTTTACCCTCTGGCAAAGCCGGATTTTCAGTTACTTTCCCCTCACCACCACCACCTTGCCTTCTTTATCAGGAAATGCGAGGCAAGCAATTGTTTGCTGCTTATAGAAGTTCACAAAGATCTCAAAGGGCATAAAAAAAGTGAAGGTCTTTTTCCTAAAGTCAGCATTTTAAAAGCTTTACTCCTGCCTGTGGGAAGTCTGGAAATGAATATCAATACAATTGTATTTTTTCGGGAAGGAAGAGCAAACATTTCCAGCAAAGTACAATTAAATATACATTTGGTAAGAGAAATCACTGAAAATATTTCTCTCCTCTTCAGTCTACGATGATATTTCTACAAATGTAGTTGGTTCTGAAAAACCGAGATGTCATTTTTCACATTCTGCAAGGTAATGCTTGAAAACTCTATTAGAAGATTGGAGTTCTGTTAAAGGTACTGGCCAAAATCCTATTGAGATTTTATGTAGGTTAAATAGAATTAGTGCCACAATTCAAATGCTATAAATCTCCATTGTGAATTGCCAGGTTTGCACAGGCACTTACTGTTGCATACTCTTATGATTATTTGCAGTGACCTGCTACTAATATTTAAGCCAACTGCGTTTTTCCAGCAGGTGTAATAGCAATATTAGGATTTTTGTTTCTACAGGACAATGGTGGTTTAAACATCTCTCTGAAATGACTCTCATGAAACAGATGGCAGTCATGAAACAGAAAAATGGCTAGACTGGCTCTAATTAAAATGCAGTAGCAACAATTGTGTGCAGTCAGTTCTGACTTATGGCAACCATTTTCTAGATAGAGAGAAGGGGTTTACCGTTCCCTTCTTCTGTGGGTGTACTGGGACTGTACAGCTTGCCCCATGCCAGACAGGCTGGCTCTTCTCCCAGGAGACACAGTGGGAAATCAGAATCTTAACCTCTGACTCTACAGACAGAAACTTACGACAACGAATGAGCTATCTAGCCATCTAATTAAAATATTATTACCCTGTTATTTACACTCTGCCTTCAAAAGGGCTCAGCGTACATCCCTCTTGGGACAGGCCCTTGACATTTTGCTGCCTGAGAGAAAAGTCAAGATGATCCCCACCAGATACAGAAGCTGATTGGACAGGTAGTTGTCTCTCATGTTGACAGTAATGATGGGGAAGCTTCCTTCACTGCATTTGAGGCAATGAAACATAGGCCGTGGTCTTACCAGTGTTTTCTGTGCAGTTTTGCTGCGGCGAACTGCGCAGTAAAAGATCACGTCCTAACCACGAAGGGAAGTAAATAGGTGTCCCGGTTGACCATGCCCTTTCACCACACTTTCACCGAAGTTTCTTAAACCACCGCTTGGGGTTGGTTTAAAAAACTTCCCTTAAAAATGGTCAATTATTTGCTTCTCTAACGAGGCGCGACCCCAGAAAATATGCAGTATTTAGCTTCGTACCCCATTTCCTGCCACTTCCTGTGGGTCCGGTTTGTCGATTCTTCATTGAGAACACATGAAACATGTGGAAGGAAAGCGGGCAGTTTCACAAAATGAGAAACTGCAGTGGTTGAAAGATGGCTTACCAGTAATCACCCTGGGAATTTTTTTAAATATATGCAATGGAGACTTAGAAAATTGACCCAGAAAAAAGGGAAAAGATGTGCAGTAGGCAAGTAGAGATGGGCACAGAGCAGAAAAATACTACCCTGGCGACAGGATGCTAACTGCACATCAAACACTACTTGACCGCCCGAAAAAAATACACATAAAATTAAGATGTGCAGAAAACTTTAGTGAGACCGCGGCCATAGGGAAACGGGTCATCCTTCTGAAAGCTTCTTTAGCAAGTTGTCTGGGAAGATTCTTTAGCCAATTACAGCAAACAAAAGCCACAGCTAGTCAGGCAGGAGTGGGAGACATAGAAGGAAAGGAAAGTTTAACTGCCAGATAGGTTTTAGACTGTGTTTGGACAGAAAAGTAGCTGGGGTGGGTTTATAAAACATCCAGTAAAAGCTGGGAAAAAATTAAAGACACCACCTAGGGCTTGTAGATTGAAGAACTTCTCGATAGCTCAGTAGTTTAGGTCTCTGGGAGTTCAATTCCCCACTGTGCCTTCCTGACATGTCCTGGACTCCGTGATCCATAGGGTTTCTTCCAGTTCTGTAGTTCTAAGATGATGATGACATTAACGAGGCCAAGTTGGGCATATTAGGGAAGGGATTGGTTAGGTTTTGGGCCAAGAGAACTTTGGTCAGACACTGCTAACCACATTATTTTCCTGAGGCTGATTAAAGGCTAGTAGTATTTCCCCCCCCCCTGTAAGTGTTAGCCAAGAGCACAGGGCTGTCCTTACTATCAGCTGGAATCAATTTGCCTCTCCCCATTCTGACCTGGCAGGTCCCATAATGCTCTGAAGAAGTCTGCCATAGCTGGATTTTGACTTCAGTGGCCGTCTCCTTCCTTCCAAAGAAGGAAGAAGCAGTGGCGGTGTCAGTAAGGGGGAAAAAGAAGGTGGCAACTGCCATAGCCCCCACTAACATTAGAAGCCATCTGTGGCTGTTTCTTCATTCAGTTTGATTCCAAGCTGCAAAGAGTCTCTCAGCAAGGCACAGTGGGAGGGTTGCCTTAGAAAAGCACCAATAACAGGCAAGTTTCCACACTGCTGGACTTGAGGGGTTCCTGAAACAAGGCATTGCATTTAAAGTTGAAGAGAAGGGCATTGAAGGAAGCTGCCCTATCGCTACTGTCAACATAAGAGACAACTACCTGTCCTATCTTCTTTCTCATAATAACCCTCGCCACTATCATTGTTATCCTCTACGATTGTTGCCTCCACTGCTGCCACCACAATTTTCCGTCCCACTTGAATGTCGCAGGCACTCTCACTCTGAGTGGCCACGCCCAGGGAGGCATGGAAATCGCTTACACACAACCGCACCTTCTGTGTGGCTGGCCCCTCGCTCTGGAACCAAAGGCTTACAAGAACTACCAGAGAAGTAGGGAATTTTTTGGTCTTGCTTAAAAAATCCATCTTTTAAAGAGGCAGATTTCATTGTACCACATAGAAGATCTGGGTTTTCTTTCTTTTTTATTCTCATAGCACTGACCAGCTGTTCCTGGGGCCAGCCAGTGCTGTTTTTTTTAAAATACCTCTCTCCCCCTAGCGCCAGTCAGCTGGTCCTCTGGCTGGTCTGGAGCTTTTTTTTTAAACCCTCCTAGTGCCAGCCAGCTGGCCGATCGGTGCTGTTTTTTTAAACTTCCTCCCACCCCTAGCGCCAGTCAGCTGGTCCTCCAGCTGGTCTGGAGTTTTTTTTAAAAAAACCTCCCTCCTAGTGCCAGCCAGCTGGCCGATCTGCGCTGTTTTTATTAACTTCCCCCCACCCCTAGCACCAGTCAGCTCGTCCTCTGGCTGGTCTGGCGCATTTCTCCCCCCCCCCCCCCGCTGCTCAGCTAACCTTTTTAAAAAAATCCTTGGATGTGGGAACAGCTATCCCACACCTTCAATCACATGACGGGAGGAAGAGGAAAAGCCGGGCCTTCCGAAGATCAGGATCTTCCCCAGGTGAGATAGCAGCCTAAGCAGATTACACTCGAATTCTGTCCTTTTACTATTCTCAAACCTCTCTCATCTGTCTCACATCTCACATCTCATCTCACTCATCTGATTTCCATCTCATCTTTATCTCTTCTTTATCTGACTCTCACAGGACCCTCAGGTTGAGCCTTTTACACATGTGGGCTCCACCTCCACACTCCCTCATTGGTCCACAGCGTAAACCCTTCGTGCCCTCCTGCACAAACACATTTGACTATGAAGGGGTATTCACCACAGAAGGGAATGGCAAACCATTTCTGAATACTCTTTAGAAGGGAATGGCAAACCCTTTCTGAATACTCTTTATCTAGAAAACCCAGAGCACTTCAGAGCACATAATTATTATTATTTGAACTCACAGACCCATTTGGTGCCTATAAACACATCACTGGTTCTTCTTACAATGTGTTTATATCACAAGCACACAGACACAAACTGCAACAAGAGTAAGTTTGCAATTTTCATGCCTACCACTTCTTTCTTCCATTACAAAAAGATCAACCAGTTTTTTCATGAACCGGCCATTTGATGTATAATTGCTCATCTCAGAATGACAACCTTCTTTTCTGCGAATGCCTGAAAAAATGTTAATCCCATAATTGACTCCATTTATGGGATTTTCTCAGATGATCTTTCACCATCTTCTTTACGTGGCACATAGCAGCAGAATACATGGAGCCCTGCCCAGGCCTGTCTTTGCCGGCTCTGAAAGATAACAAAAATGATTCTGTGCAAAACGTGCGGCATGAAATAGAACATTATTTATTTACTGCCTGCAGACAAATGTATTTGGAGCTTTGCTTACCGCAGGGTAGTAGTAGTAGACAATCTGTCTGAAAAGAAGTCATGCACCTTTGGACGATGATGGTAATGCCAATAGGATTCTCCACATATTCCTGTAAATGTAGGGAAGTACAGCTATTAATGGCTTTAATTAGAAAAGGCACCAATGGGCTGTATTTAGCATTAGGCAGTAGCGTCGAGAAAGCTGCCTTGGATGGCCTAAAGGCAATTTAGAAGCAAGGTGATGGTCTAACAGAGCAATAGGAGTCAAAGCAGCATCTTATTTTCACACATACACACTCCAAAATCCACAAGGGACAATCAAATTGCTCTTCTGAAAGCTTGGCGTCAGTTTCATATGAAGCGAGGAAGTTTACTAATAAATCAGTCTCAGTTCTCCTCCCCAGATTATCGAGCAAGTTCAGCCCTAAGGTCTGTTCCTGTAGAAAAAAAGAAGAAAAAGAAATGGGCACCACCAGAATGGTACAGCAGCATCTTATTGTACTGTGTGTTGCGGTGATGGCTCATCTTAATTCGGATAAGTGGGCCCTACCTCACTTCGGGATACTCCAAGCCAGCCCACCCTCAATGTGCTTTTGTGTGAATGCTGGCCTGCTCTTCTCGTCTGGTCCTGTACAATAGTTGTTGCCGTGCTTTCTATTCCATCAGCCACCATGGGTGCAAAGCTGCTCTTGGCGACAACGGGGTTCAGCATTTGGCCCCTTGGGTGAGAAGGTGTAATCAGAGATGATCTTCACGGGTGCAGTTAATTTGAACCTTTCTTTAAAAGAAGTTTATTCAAAACACAGCCCAGATGGCCATAGTTCCAACCCAATCTTCACTAAACAATGAGGCACTGGAGAGGAGAGTCAGAGGAAGCTTCTCTGTGTGTTTACTGCCTCTAAGTGCCCGGAGTAGCTTTTTGGGAGAGCTCTTTGTGGGTGCACAACTCAGACTTCAGAAATCCAATCTTTGCCAAACCTGGTGGGATTGTAGAGTCAGGAGGCTCTTCTCTGCAATGCTGTTGTCTCTAGGTGCCTCGGGGACTGTTTCCTAGCCCACTAAATTGATGAGATAAAAATATCTAAAACTCATTGATTCATTTTTGGCAGGGAGCATAGATATAGACAGACATGAATTGATGAATTAGCAATTTTTGAAAAATTGTTCAATTCATTTTTAAAATTCATGCCCATCTGTAGTACTCATTTAAAATGTGGAACAGTGGTGGATGTAGGAGTGCTTCAGATGGACCTATGGCAGTAGCCCCTGCTGACTTCATTAGAGCCTAAACTTGTGCAAGGAGGCACCAGAATGCTCCTTGCACAATCTCCCTGCCCCACCAGTCACTACTGCACATGAGGAAAAGAGTAGTAGGATTCTGTCGCCCCACCATTGCCACCATGTGTGTGATATGTACATACAATAGGGAAGGACCCAACTTACTGGGTCCAGGGATTGTTGCCAGTGTGGTGCCGGCTGAAATAAAAGGGAAAGGTGACCCCCCCCCACACACACACACACATGGAGGGGAAAGCTGGAAGCAAGTGGGAATGGGCAGGGGTCTGGTCAATGGGCTGGGCTGGGCATGAAAGCACAGACTTGAGTCGAGCCGGCCCCTTGGAGAGTGTGACATGCTCACAAGGGGCCAGGTCGACAGGGTTTAAAAGGGGAGAACAAAGAGAAGCAAGCCCCCTTTTCAGCAGAAGACAAAGCATTCCTGCCCCCCTTTTATAATGGATGGTTAGAGATGAATGTGTTGTTTGTGTATAATCATGTGCATGCATGTCTGTCACAACTTTGAAGGGAGCTGGCGGTTCTACAGGCATTGGGATGGATCCAAGCTGTTTAAGTAGGAGGTGAGAACCTGAAGGTATGAAAAGAACACCTGATGAGGCATGTCATACTGATGGGGCCATGGGTTGAATTGCAGGGGGGCAGTGGGAGACCCCTGTGACAATGATTTATGGCCCGGCCACCAATGGGGGCAACACCCCTCGGGATCATACAAATTGAAATTGGACACCCCAGGGAGCCTGTAACTAGTAAGAAGCGGGTGTTCCCAAGATAACAGGAGGAATGCAGGAGCATCAAAGGGCAGGCGTGCTCCTTTGATGCGCTGGATCTGACCCAATGGCTTAGCCAGAGTACTGCCTGTTGTCATTAATAAACTTGTGGCGTATATATTTCCCAAAATATGGTGGTCATGTCTAGTATTTATGCGCTCATTTGGATTAAAAGGCTCAGCTATAGGCAACAATGTGCTGTATAATGTCTTATCTGTGTCAAAGCTTCCAGTTTGGTCAGTTCTCTAAAAGGAAGGTATTATGAATATTATGTACCTTGCCTTGGCCATCACAATGTAAGAAAGATGTAAATGAAATGAAGCAACAGAGCTATATCTGTGAGGTGAAGAGATTCAAAGTTATAACCACTGGTAAATCATACTAGGACAATTTACCCTACTTCACATGGATTTTGAAAGGATAACATGTACATATCTATGTATGGTGCCTGAGCTCTTGGAGAAATGGAGAATATCATAATGTAGTCCAATTATTTCTTTGATTTAGAGTCTGCCTTTCTCTCCAAACTGGGATCCAAGGTATCTCACAGCAAGATGAAAACATATGCAGATAAAACCATGGTTCCTTTTCTTCTTCTTTAAGTGCCATGTCCTCATAGAACATTGGCAATCAGTAGACTGAATTGATTTCTATCTAAAGCTGTTCTAAATAGAACAGCTGTGCTCACTGCAGACAATTGGCTTAAGTTCTTAAGCCAGAATGTTCTTCTACACCCCATGCTATGCTTCCCATCTATTTTTCCTTGAAGTATAACCTGCAACAGATGGCATTTCTCATTGTGCATTATGTGTCCAAAATACTGCAGTTTTCTTTTCTTTATGGTATTGAGGATTTTTAGCTTTTTATTCATGCACTGTAATACAGCCATATTAGTGACTCTGGCTGTCCAAGGTATCTTCAGAATTTGCCTGTATGTCCACATTTCAAATGCTTCCAGCTTCCTTCATAATGGTTCCTTTTGTTTTGTTTTTTTAAACAATTACCCAAAGAAACATTAAAAATGTGATTGGTCCGAAACCTAGTGATAATCCCAACCAACTCAAGAAGATTTACACTGAATCTATAGGATTTATGTAAGTGTTGACTTGCCAAACAGCAATTATTTGAGTGGGACTACTCTAGCTCAGACAATCAAGAGTACAGTTGTTTTCACCTTTAAAAATCTGTGAAATGAACAATTATATTTAAACACTGTTGAACGTAAGTCAAAATAATCATACCTATCTGGACAAACCACAAGTAAAAATGCAGCATAGATCTTTGAGAGGTGTAGCCGAGGGGGACAGCAACCTGTCACCATTCCATCACCACCACTGCTGAGGTAAGATTAAGCTGTCCGTCCTGCTAGTTGACGTCTGCAGGTATCTATTGGGTGGGGACTTCTTCATGTCTTTCGCCTCAGGAAGCTCAACAGCTTAGGCCAACTCTGTGTACATAGTTTTTAAATTGCCCAGTGAGATGGTAGTCTAAACCCTCGTTTTAATACATTTTTTTCTAAAAAAAAGAAGAAGGTTGACTTACTTGAACTTGGAACACTTGGATTCTTCTTATTATTATTAATTTAAACTTTGGAAAATACAGCTCATGTGGGTGTCAAAGGCAACAGCCAACTGGCTTGGTGGATTCAGGGACTGCACAAGCAGCAGATAGCTGCTTAATTCTCCTTGTGCCTTGTGCCCATCATGGTTTGGTGGGACCTGAGAACCATCTTGAATTCTAAATTTTCCAAAAAGGAATGCTAGGCCAAAAGTAGTTGAAATGAATTTATTTCGTATTTGAAACCTGGAGGGGAAATCCCATTTATTTTTTCATCTTCACACAGGAAATAAAAATTACACCTGCGAGTCCCTCTGCATCGAAATAATAATTTTCAAAAGCCAGAAGGGATTATGTAGCCCATGCGAATATTTTTGCCGCCTGTCTCTTTTAACCTTGTCATCAAGTATTTGCATTTTTGGACACTCTTTTAATTTCCTTCTTGTAATTCAAGTTTGGAGGTCTTTGGCAGCAAAGAGAGTTTTCTGTTGACATACCAAGTGTGACTTTGGGTTGTGTTGCTGCATTGAGGAGTTTTCATGCAGCTGTGTAGGGAATGAAAACCAATCTTATGTCTTGACTTCATCGCCTCATCATTTCAATGCAGAAACGTCTTTATCCAACATAGAAAAAAATAGCTGCAAAGGTTTCCAAAGTTGAGCCTGGTGTGCCTGAGCAAAATAATAACAAAGCCATTTCCAAGTTAGATTTGAAAGGCACCTAGCTTTGTCTTTTTTCTTTTCTTTTCTTTTCTTTTCTTTTCTTTTCTTTCCTATTCTTTTTTCTTTTCTTTTCTTTTCTTTTCTTTTCTTCTCTCCTCTTTCTCTCTCTCTCTCTCTCTCTGCTTTCTCTTTTAAAAATCCTAAGAAATGTTTCATACAGAAGCAGATTGAGGGAGCAATGAAGTTGGCCAATTCTTGCCCCCATCATAGAAACCACAACAAGGGCATTTTTAAGAGTGATTATTCGAAATAACCAGGGCCTGGAGACAGACAGGATAAAATATTCCTAATGAAGCCTAGGATGTGTTGATGTGAATACGGTGGGAAGTCTAGAAGAACATAATGAAATGGGAGAAGACTGAAAAGAATCAGAAGAGAGGGCAGAATGGTAAAAGAAAAGGTGAGGTACAACACCTAGGCAGATGTTTTCAAATAAAAATGCCAGCCTCCCTCCCTCACTCATCAACAGTTTTATTTCCATCACTTTCTGCATGTGAAGCTGCAAATTGCAGGCATTTGGGGGGTGGTAGTCTCTTTAACCAGGATCTCAAATATAGTCCTGAAATGCAGGCAGGTGTGATGACGTAACATCAACAAGTCAGTTGTAGCAGTTTTTATCTCCACTAGAAGCAGGTCTTTTATGACATTAATGAGTCTGTTAATGGCCTACAATATAGTATTTTGCATTAGAAGGTAAATATCCACTTATGCTGTGGCCAGAAACAAATGTTTTCCCTGTAACTAGGAGGTTGTGGTTAAGTTCATAAAGAACAGGAGGCATATGACAGCACCATCCCAGCTAATCAAAACACCCGAAATGCTTTGAACTTGGGAACTCTGCAACATCTCACTGTAGCATGTCTTTCTGAAGCAGAGAGTCCTTTCTACCCACAGTGGCTTTGGTCTGATTTCAAACCTGATACGCCATGGCTTATCTCACAGATAAGGCAAAAAGGAGTTGAGCCACGTGGCCATAACAAAACACAATTGCAAAAATAGGTTACAGGCAATACCTTCATAGGCCACTATTAAAAATAAAAAAGGAACATTGCAAGCTCTCCCCCTTGGAAAGGGATTTTCTATGTGTTGAGAAAGACAGGAATGGTGATGGAAGCAGGCAGAACTGGTACAGTCTCCCATGTTCAGCATACCTAGAATCTGAATGGCTATGCAAGTCGAATATTGAATTAGATGATAATGCATGCTACCCAGTTCTCACAGTTCTCTCTCTCTCTCTCTCTCTCTCTCTCTCTCTCTCTCTCTCTCTCTCTGCATGCAACAAGGTAATAGCACATGGTCCATGAACCATGTTTTTCACAATCCATTTCAAAATGACACAACAACAACAGAGACCTGCCATATTCGGCAATCATTTCCAGAGTTGACACAGCCAACCAACTAACCAGCCAATGGACCAATCAAACTATGCCACCCCTTCCCCAGCATTTTCCAGGAGTGTTGCACTGCGTGTGGGGAGGCAAATGAAAACTTCACAGCCTTTCCCGCTGCCTTTATGCCAGGCACGCCACAAGTGAAACCGTGCCACGGCAGTGGCAGCGTTCCTGTGGTATTTACTCACGGCAAGTGCCGCTCGCTCCGCATGCAGTCCTGCTTCAGTTGATTGGACTTCTTAACTGAGAGGAGGACAGAAGCCAGCACATCATGATTATGCTTCACTGCCACTTGCAGCTGGGAGATCCAAAGCGTTCTCTTGAACTTGTCATTTACACTGCCTTCCCAGCATCTTGCTGTAGCACTTGATAGCACTTTCCCCTCCCTCCTCCCCTCCCCCTTTTTTTGCCATGGCCTGCCTGTTGCATTGTACGTTAGAAATAGATAAATACAGCAGCCTCTCCAGCTCAGAAGGGGGAGTCCATTTCCTCCTCTTGAGACAGCAACCTTTGAAATCATTAGCCCAAAGTGGTCTTCTCTCATTCCCAGGACATTTCGGGGGGCACTTCTGTCGAACTTGAGGAAATCCAGGTGAGAGCACGACAGCAAATCATTGGAGGAGCTGCTTGACATTTTCTTTCTCTCCCTGATCTCTTCAAAGTGTCAGCTCTTGCCAAGCCTTTGCCTATTAACGATCACAATAGTACTAACAAAACGCTGCCTCTTTCAGGTCTCCTCACTTGACTTTGTAGTTCAGTGACTTCACTTTTTTGTTTCCTATTCCCGTCAGGACTTCTTTGTTTCATATATATACAAACATACCCACGCAGGTATACATATCCCCACACAATCCTGTGTCCCACTATGCTAGCTAAATAGCTGCCTACTAGATTGAAACGTAAAATTCCACTTTTAATTCACTATTTCCTTTTCTTCTTTAATTAAATCAGGGTCTGGTTCTTCAAAGACACAACTGGATTTATTTTCTCATCCCCCCCCACTGCTACCCAATTGTAGGGTTAACATGGCCCTTTCACAGGCTATTGACAAACACTACTTCTTACCCCCCCCCGTGTGTGTGTGTATGTATGTATTATTTATTTATTATTTATTTGTTTCATTTGTATACCGCCCATCTTCCAAACAGAACTCTGGGTGGTTTACAGCCAGTTAAAAAACAACAATGTAAACAAGAGTAAGCAAAACTCTCAGCAAGATGCATCTGGGGGCGGGAGGAGAAAAAAAAATTAAAAAAAATTAAATTAAATTAAAGGTCGCCATATGCCTCCCTGAAGAGCAAGATTTTCAAAGCCTTCTTGAAGGCGGGTAGGGTCTGTACAAGGCGCAGCTCACTCAGTAGATGGTTCCAAAATGAGGGGCCCACAACAGAGAAGGTGCGGTTTTGCGTGACTGACTTCCGTGCCTCCCTAGGAGTGGCCACTCTGAGTGAGTGCGCCTGTGACATTCGGGTGGGCCTGGCCTCAGCTGACGTCTGTGAGATACGCTCCGACAGGTATTCAGGACCCAAGCTGTGGAGGTATTTGAAGACCAAAACCAAGTCCTTGAACCTTATCCGGAGAGCCACGGGCTGTCAATGCAGGGGTGCCAGAAATGGGGTGATGTGATTGTATCTGCACCAGTTGGAGTCTCTGGACAAGGGTCAAGGGCAACCCCACGTAAAGTGTGTTACAGTATGTATTACAGTGGTACCCTGACTTAAGAGCAGCTCGACTTAAGAGCAGAAAACTGTTGGTGTTTTAACTGCTGCCTTAGAAATTTTAGATATGGTCTGCTTGACTTACAATTTTTTAAAACTTATTTTTTCAATGTTTTAGATACATACCCTGACTTAAGAGTAGTTCGACTTAAGAGCATGAATTTGGGATGGATTAAATTCGTAAACTGAGGTACCCCCCTCTCTATCTATCTATCTATCTCTCCATCTATCTATCTATATATCTATCTATCTATCTATCTATCTATCTATCTATCTATCTATCTATCTATCTATCTATCTATCTATCTATCTATCTATCTATCTAGATAGATAGATAGATAGATAGATAGATAGATATACAGATATATAGATATATAGATATATATATAGATATATAGATATATGCTATTACCTTGTTACATGCAGAGAGAGAGAGAGAGAGAGAGAGAGAGAGAGAGGTGGAGGGACCGAGGCCACCGTGATATTCACGTCCATCACCTTGCCTTCCTCCTCCTTCCCTGCCCCCACTGCGCTGCAGTCAAGAGATCCAGACAGCCAGAGTGGGGGGGAGGAGGAGGAGGGCATGGCAATGGAGGTGGGGAATCAGGGTGCCCTTGCTCCCTCCACACAGCACGGGCAATGGAGGGGTGGAGCTTGGAGTCCCAGAAGTGGCTGCCTGGGTGGCGTAACAGAGCACTTTTAGCAGGTGCTTTTATCTCAAGATTTTTGTAATTCAAGCTATTTGTATCTTGAGGAACCACTACTTGTACCTCTGCTTATGAGTTTAATCTGTTCCAAATGCATGCTCATAAGTCGAACAACTCGTAAGTAGAGCAGCTGTATCTAAAAAAATCAAAATAAATAAATCAATAATAAAAATAAAAAATAAATGTAAGTAGAGCAGACTACATCTAAAATTTGTAAGGCAGCAGTTAAAACACCAATGGTTTTCTGCTCTTAAGTCGAATTGCTCATAAGTAGAGCCACTCATAAGTGGAGGTACCACTGTATATATATCCTGACTATCATTATGTGCCCTCCATTGCTAGCTGCGCACATCCTAGCTTATGAATGTTCCTGATGCCAACCAAAGATATTCAGCATTTTGAATTTCAAATATTGGGCATTGCCAAGGAGATGGTATTAGATCAAGGGTGTGCATTAGCATAGTGAGGAGTAGTGGCATTGGTATCATGTTTCATTGCTTGTTCTGGAATTCAGCCCCTCAAGGTGTAGCAGCTTTGGCTGTTCTCTTACATGCTGGCCTGTCAGGTCTGACTGAGCCCACATTCTACTAAGCAGCCTTGTCTGTTCAACTCTGAATGCCTTTGCTCTCTCAGCTTGGATATAAAGAGGCAAGATACGTTTGTGGGGTTAAAATTTGGCCACAATTTATTACAAAATTCACTCAATTCAACTGTTAAATATCCTTTAAACAAGGGGGCTGAATGTAGTGCAAGCAGATCAGTTAATGATTCCTAATATTATTAGAAAGGTGCTGCCCACCTGTTCAGAGCTCCCCCCCACACAACAAACCTGCAGTCTGGGCAGCCCTCATTCCTAGTCTTTTAACATATTTATACCTAACACCTAATGTTCGTGATTTCCTAACTCATATTGAGGGCTACCGGATCACTAAGGAATATTATTCAATAAATTTCACCTGACTTAAATTTTCCACTTGTACTACCTGCCAAATGTGAGCAGTTACAAACCTCCGCAACCTTAAAGAGAATGAGATGGGCAAAAACACACTGCCACTCCAGTCCAATTTGAGTAGCCCCCCCCCCAATTCCCATCTGGCTCTTACACGACCAGCTACTTTCATTCTCTCAATTGAGAGAGAGGGTGAGAAGACAGCTAGATCACAAAAGAGGCTTCTTGCCATGTGGTGAGGCCTTATGACGATTCTGGCCCCTGCAGGGCAGCCCCTAGGTGGGGGGGCGGGGGGGCAAAGTGGCCCTGCCCAGCACTATGGCTGTTTGGAGCATCTAATGTGGGGGTTCTCATGAAAAAGCCTTTTTATCTCATACATACAAACATGTACAAATACACTTATATACTTATCTGTGTATATAGGTACAGTAGGAACACCATATGCTTGGATTCAGTATCCACGGTTTCACTTAAAATGGAAATGTTATACCTAGCAAGGTATCTCTACATCAATGGTTCTCAACCTGTGGGTCCCCAGAGGTTCCTGGACTGCAACTCCCAGAAGTCCCTATCACTCACTGTGCTGGGAGGGATGTCTGGGAGTTGCAGTTCAGGAACATTTGAGGACCCACAGGTTGAGAACCACTGCTCTACATCTATTGGCCAGTTTTGGTAATGGTTTCCCCCTTTATACTATATGTATTTCAATATCCGGGATGGGTGGGGCAGGGCGGAACCAATCAATGCGGATACGGGGGTCCTACTATGTATCCATATTTTTATATACAACATTTCTTCTCTCTTGCTATCACTTTGTCCTTTATCTCCAGGGAAGATGGGATGGAGGAGTTAGAAGCACCACGTGAAGTGGATCAGTTGCCTTATATCCAAGAGATGAAGAGAGATCCCTGTAGTCCCTGCTGCCACCAGACGGTGATGCTGCATGGGATTGTAGCAGGCAGCTCTCTGGAGCATAAAAGGGCCATGGATATAGCCCAGCATTTGTTCTTGTATAGCATCATTTTAAATCATTCATTCTCAATGTGTATGAGGAATGGTAAATTTGCTGTTATCTGTCAATGATCACCCAAGTTGACTACCTCATTAAGGTTAATCACCTGCTGGGCTTAAACCCCTCACTTAGAATATGTTACCTGAATGCATAGCATCAGCTGCCATTGTCAGGGATACTGCAAGAGGTATATTGGCACCATAAAGCTTCCTGACCATGTAACTGAGCTTCTTAGTGGGCAGTTGCTGTCCTGACAGGTGAAATAGATTGTCCTTCCCATCCTCATTCCTGAAACCCAACCAGTGGATTTTAGGAGGTGGGCAGGTAGGATTTTTCTGCCCATTACAGGGTTCAACAAGCAAGAACAGTAAGGGCTCGGTCCCACGTCCCTTTAAAAGCAGTTTAAATTACTAAATAAACCGAGTCCAAAAATGCAGTCCCCACAGTCACCGGGCTTTTTGAAAAAAAAGAAAAAAGAAAACCTGGTAATGCTCCCTTAAGCGAGGTTTCTGTGACTCACCTACAAGGTGGAGAATTTTTTGCCTCACTTTGAAAATCCAGCTTTTAAGGAGGCAGACGCCGTGGGACCACGCTGATGATCCGAGTTTCTTTTTCTTTCTTTCTTTGGCTATTCCTGGGGCCGATGGGCTGTGTTTTTGTTAATTGCTTTTCACCATTGGAGAAACAGGAAGCTCTATCCGGTCTGACAAGCATTAAATTCCCCCAGATAAGAGGTTTCATTTTTTTCAAATGCTAGTGTCACCTGCTGGCCAAGGGGGGGCTGAACTGCACTTTAAAATGAAAAAAGCAGTTTTTGACATGAGAACTCTTGTTCCAGATTTAAATCATGTGATGGGACGAAGAGGAAAAGCCGGACCTTCAGAAGATCAGGATCAAAACCCAGGTGTGACCACAGCCTTTAAGTCAGGGTATTCTATTTGGAAAACTCTTACCACACTGCTTAAACAATGAGAAGCCTGATTCCTGTTCCTCCACCAAGAGCAGATAAAGCAAATTCATCACAGAGATAGCAGATAAAGGCAGATATCATAAGTATTGCCAGCTTACAGAATCAATAGACTGTATAAACTGAAGTTGCCCTTTAGATATTGATTAGTCAGTAAAACTATCCGAATGTCAAAAGTTACCCATAAAAAGCTAAAACAAAGTAATCTTAATCCGAATATCCTTTTTATGAATAGATAATAGGAACTATTGTGGGAAATAGATTGTGGTAGTTTTACAAGAACAAATGGATAATCACTAACATTTCATGGGAGCATATTATGGGAGCAGCTCTGTAGCGGACAGAAAAGCTCTACACTGCTAGAGACTATGCCATTATTAAGTTGAATGTTTATACTGAAACAATCAGAACTCAATCTTTAATGGCAACAATATTCATTGCAATTTTATGCACAGCCTGCAGAAAAAGAAAGGAAGATAGCCTGTGATTCCAGAACAAAATGGGAATAAAAAATTCATAGCAAACATAGGAGCAAATTTAAGGGAAGCCACCAGCAACCCACAAGGCAGAACTTTTTTTTTAATTATTTATTGTCATTGTGTGTATATACACAGTATACACATACAACGAAATTCAGACACCCAGAGACCAGATTCAAACACACACACACACACACACACACACACACACACACACACACACACACACACAAATCTCCAAACACTCTCACACACATTAAAAAAACCCTTCAACACACACACATTAAAAATCCCCGAACACTCCCCCCACCCCCACCCTAAAAACACAAGCATCTACACAACAGGCTAGGTAATCCTGTCCAAGTGCTCACTGCTGGTGGTCCTTGAGTTCATTATTAAGTACAATTATAGTTCTGGGATAAAAACTGTTCAGAAGACGTGTGGTCTGAGTGTTAATTGTTCTGTATCTTCTGCCAGAAGGCAACAGTTCAAAGAAATTGTGAGCAGGATGAGTAGAGTCCCTCAGAATGTTGTGTGACTTCCTCAAACAGCGAGATGTGAAGATGTCATCCAGGGTTGGTAGCCGGAGACCGGTAACATGCTGGGCAATTTTAATTATTCTCTGTAGAGCTTTTCTGTCCGCTACAGAGCTGCTCCCATACCATGATAGCATGCCATAAGTTAGGACACTCTCAATGGTGCTGTGATAGTAAGACAGAAGTAGATGCTGAGATAAATTCATCTTCCTGAGCATTCTCAGGAAATACAGCCTCTTCTGTGCCTTCCTCACAACCATATTGGTGTTTGCAGTGCATGAGAGGTCCTCTGAGATGTAAGTGCCCAGATATTTAAAGCTACCAATCCTCTCCACCTCCTCACCATTTATGTACAATGGTAAATGTACATCTTTCTTCCTCCTAAAATCAATTATAAGTTCTTTAGTTTTTTTTGGTGTTAAGTGTAAGATTATTTTCTTTACACCACTGAGTGAACCCTTGTACTTCTTTCCTATAAGCAGACTCATCGTTCTTACTAATGAGCCCCACCACTGTTGTATCATCTGCAAATTTGATGATTGTGTTGGAGTTATACAGTGGGATGCAATCATGTGTGTACAAGGAGTAGAGGAAGGGACTTAGCAAATAACCCTGAGGAGCTCCTGTACTTAATACAAGAGTAGAAGAATGGTGGGATCCCATCCTTACTGACAGTGGCCTATCAGTCAGAAAATTCCTTACCCACAAACAAATCTTCTGATGTATACCCAAATTGGCCATTTTGAAAAACAACCTATTAGGTAGAATTGTATTAAAAGCAGAGCTATAATCCACAAATAACAGCCTTGCACATGTTCCCTGTTGTTCTAAATGGCTCAGTACAGTATGGACAACAATGGATATAGCTTTCTAGAAATGTCTGACTGACACTGTGCAGGGGCGGATTATTCATCTTGTTGGCAATGATGAGAATAACTACTGCATATGAGACTCATTCAATATCATAAACCTGTGTACATGTGAGGGATGAAATCAACAAAGGAACCAATGATCTGTGAAAGTAATTGGGGAAAGTAAGTATAACTGCAGAGGGAATATGTAACAAAAAGTAAAATCCTGCTTCTAAGTCTTAGGATGCCCAACAATATAGAGTAATTGGTAATTTATTTATTTGTGTGTTTGCACGCACATGTGTAACCATTATAAAAAGGGAATAGAGCCACCAAAATAATAATAATGCAACTATAAAACCCACATTTTTAAAAAAGGAGTATAATTTATTTTACACATTTTCCAGTTCACATTGCAGTTCATTAAGTCTATGTATAATTTGCTTTGTTTGTTTCTGCCAGGTTTGGGGTGGCCTGTCCCAGGTGCTCTGCCTGAGAACCAAACTAGATGTTAATGACAAAACTATTGCATTCCATTAAAATAATGTAACCAGTTCTCCACTCATATAATGGGATTTCCTTGGAGATAGACGGCTTAGTAATCAGATCTGTGGAACAACCCAGTATTCACCTTGCAATGATCTATCACAACACAAAGTAAGCTAAATGCATGATATATGAGGAAAATAATCACATAATAAACTTTTTTTAAAGACTTCAGAGAGTGCCTTAGTGAAACCAAACCTGTTTGACTCTAGAACAGCAGGAAAAAATATTGTACACAAAGAGGTCCAACTCTACCATAGCTTAAACAAAGCCAGGGGCCTTTTATTATTTCATATTTTGTTGGGCAGTAGGAGAAAATCAACATTCTTTAAGAGAATTCAAAAAATCGGGAAGCCCAAACAAAAAAACGACAATGCTGAAATTGGCTTTGACTCAGTATCAAATTTTCCACAGATGTAACAGACAGTCTGGGCGAATTGTTTTTGAGTTATAACTTTTTAAAAGTAAAACTGGTTAACCCACTCCTATTCAGATATAGGTGAGTCTAAAGTCCTTGGATTTAAAACAGATCTGAGGTCAGCCTTGATTCTCTTGAAAAAACGATCAGCTCCTCCTGCTTCTTTATTTTTATTTTGAAAGAATCCAGGTTCCAGGGGCTGAAACACTGATCCTCACAAATCCCTTTCAAAAGGGTAATGACTTCATTATGAACTAGGCATGCACGAAATGGACCTACCAGCAAGAGCATTGCAAAGTGAATACAATATTGAATTTTTGGGTGGAGAAGGCTCCAGGGCAACTAAAGTTTACAGAAACAGTCACTATACAGGTTTTCTTTAATGAGTAAAATAAAATTTTAAAAGGGCTTGCTTTAGAGAAGTGATGGAGTGATAGCTCTCCGGAAATGGGAACATTTTGCTATGTGTCTTCAGAGAATTACAATACTTTTTGCCTGTCCAAAGTATTTCAGCATTACAAATGCACAGAGCAGTTCTGTTTGTCCTGGCCCCAAATACTTTCCAGAAATATTCATACTGGTAGAAAAATAGTCCTGATATTTGTTTTGTGCTAGGATGAGAAGTGGTTAACCCACAATAGAAGTCAGCTTTGGGCATTTTCCCTTGCTTGGTGTCTTTTCTGTGAATGGAACTGAGAACAAGAGGGTACCGTATAGATCATGGGACCTCAAAGTTTTCAAACAGCGAGCCGGTCCACCCCCCCCAGACACAACTGGGGGCCAGACCACAGTCTCCCCCAAAAAAGGCCAACATGAAAAAAGGGGGAGGGACAGGCAAGTGGGCAGAGCCAATCAGCCTATGATCAGTGTGTCTCCAGAGCCCGAGCAATGCCTCCTGCTCTGAATTGCCACCCTGAGGCACTGCCGCTGGGATCTCTCTGCTGTGCCGCCTCCTCCTCCTCCTCCTCCTCCTCCTCCTCCTCCTCCTCCTCCTCCTACAGTGGCAGTGACTGGAGTAGCTCTCCTTCCTTCATTGTATCGGGAAGGAGGTGGCAGCCCAAGCAGACTCAGTCCCCTCTTTACTTTCTGGGTGGCCACTCAGGATGAGGAGCAGCAGCCGCGGCAAGGGCAGCAAGGCTAGTGCCACTGCACGTGGATCCAGTCATGTGCCCTGGCCATCATGCCCTTGGTGCGCCCTGGAGGGAAAGCTACCTCCTCTCTTGGCCTGTCCCCTTGGTGTGCTGCAAGTGAGGGAAGGAGGGAGCAAGGGCTGGGAAGGAGCGAGCGGAGGCAGGAAGGCCTGCCCAAAGCCACTCACAGCCTGCTCACTGGCCAAGCCCAGCCATGCTGCAGTGCTCACCCATCACCAACCGGGGACAAATGCAGCCCCACCAGCCTCCCAGGAACCAATCCCGGGCCACTGTTGGCCTTCCCTTCCCTTCTCTTCTTTCTTCACCACCTCCTCCTTGCCGATCTCTAAGCCAGTGGTGGTGGTGGTGGCGGCGGCCTCAGCATCTGGCCATGGCTGGGCTCCCTTCTCCCCTCCCTCAGTCCATGGAGCAAGGCAGTAGCTGTGAGGGGTCTGGGTGTATAGGAAGTAGCCCCATTCCCCCCCACGGTTGCCCACCTTCGGTCCACTGCCGTGGCTGCTCTGTCTTGGATGGATAGCTGGCTCTGCCTCCGCCTGCCCCCTTCCTTCCTCACAACCACAATAACACAGGCAGTGGCCACATAAGGAAGGCAGGCGAGTGGGGTGGAGGAGGAGCAGGGGCAGGGGCAAGGCCTCGGGGCCATGGAGGGAGTGGGAGACCTTGCCGCAGCCGTCCCATTTTAAATTGCCCTGTTTGGCTGTAGCCGGTGCTCCAGTGGGTGGGAGGAGCAGGGGTCCTTGCTGTGGTTCCCCACTTTGAACTGCCCCACTAGCCAGCATACCGATCATCTGGGAAGTGGGTGGGGGGAGTGGGGGAAGTGATATAGCCCACCACTTCGAACTGCCTCAGCAATAGAAGCAAAGCAGGGGGTAGGGGCTCTGCAATTGGTCCCAGGGGGCAGACTGAAGACCCTGGGGGCTGCATCTGACCCCTGGGCTGTAGTTTGGGGACCCTTGGTATAGATCATCTTGACAGCTGACACTAGTAGAGATTGGCACGAAATGCCAAAATGGTATTTTGTTACATTTTTTAAATTGTTTTAGGGTCGTTAAAATGAAATGAAATAATTTTTTAAAAATAGTTTCTTTTTTCTTTTTTCTTTTTTATGTATTTTTAACTTGTGTTGACCAGCTGACCCATGGGCCGGGTCGGCATGTTTTTTTCTTATTGCACTGACCAGCAGGCCAGCGGGACAGGTTGTCGTGTTTTTTTTATTTTTATTTTCTTATTTTCCCTTTATTTATTTTCTTATCGCGCCAAACAGCTGACCCGCAGGTCGGGTCGGTGTGTTTTTTAATTACCGTGTTTCCCTGAAAATAAGACAGTGTCTTATATTAATTTTTGCTCCCAAAGATGAACTAGCTCTTATTTCCAGGGGATGTCTTATTTTTCCATGAAAAAGAATATAGTATACATTTATTTTTATCTTATTATCGGGGAGGCCTTATTTTCGGGGGGGATGCCTTATATTTCAGCGAGAGGCAAAACAGAAAGTAGGTCTTATTTTCGGGGGATGTCTTATTTTTGGGGAAACAGGGTATTAATTTTTTAATCCCCCATTCAATTGTGCCCAATTGGGTAGGGGAAAGGGTGGGCTTTTAAAACTTTTTTCCCCACTGAAGTCTCGTGCTACAGCTGATTGGCGGTGGTCAAGATGGCCTACAGCAGTGGTTCTCAATCATCAGGTCCCCATATTTTCTTGATCTACAACTCTCCCAAATCCTGTCTGGGAATCACCAGTCTGCAGGATGCTTTCTTGTGCTCACTACCACTCACAAAGAGACACCAGACAGGGCAAAATCCTAGAACCTGACTCTGCCCACATCAATTAATCACTTCTCACCCAAACACAAAGCATTTGTTAAGGCTGTTTTTCAACAATTTCCTTGTGTTTTGAATTGTAGATACAGAAGCACAATTTCCTCCACACAAAAATTAGAGTGTTTGGATTTTTTTTTTTTATAAAAAGAATTTAATAGTTTAGAACTTTGGCAATGAAAGAACAATTGGGACTGTTCTGAAGCTACTAGGGCTGTTCTGGCCAATGTATATAGTATAAACATCAGGAGGAAGGGAAAACGGAACTTATAATAGAATAAATGAGCCAAAGTTACAATGCTGGGAAAACATGAGCTAAGCAAGTATGTGAACTGTTCTGTTGTAGAATAGCTGGGCACTTCAACACTCAATCCTTTGATAATTTGACCAAGAAACAGATTGCATGTTGAACTATGGAGAGCAATATGATGACTGAGAGAGAAACGTACTGGAGTTGATTACCAAATACGGTAGGTCTTTCCCTCGTTAACCTCAATATTATATGATTCAATAAGAAGAAAACCCAGGAAGCAGATTTTATTGGTCACCCATATAATTGCTATTTTGGCAACAAATGATATGTTTATTAATAGCTATAAGAGATCCTTTGATGGAAAGCAATGGATTGTGTTCTGTAACAGTGACATCACTCGTACTCATTAAAAAGGGCATCTCTCTTTCCCTCTCCATGCCCTCTCATTCCATCTCTTTTTATTGAATTTGTCTGTGCAGTTGTAGCAAAGGTCTTGCCCTTAGAAGATGGGGGGGATGCATGCCATGTCTCAATCTACTCATGCCGAATAAGATTTAGAAGGAACTGCAGTCCCTTTATTTTGGCATCTGGTGGCTACTGGATGTGAAGTCAAGTATTCGTTGTTCCTAAGAAGTGGTCTTTGTGTTTACAGTGTGTGCCAAAAAGAGCCTTTGATATGGTTCAGCCAGCCTCGGAAGGCTGGAGCTTTAAAGATAACTTTCTGCAGAAGATTTCTGTGCATTCTAAAGTACAGGTGAGCTTTTGTTCCTTGAGAACTCTCAGTTCCGTCGTTACGACCAGAAAGAAGCAATGGACAACCAGCCAAGGTAATTTAATAACAGAATTCTAGCAGACGTGCAGGGTCCCCCCCCCCTTTTTTTTGCCACAGCGTACATTAATTTTGTTGCCAGGCAAACCACTCCAGTATTCCTGCCAAGAAAACTTCATGGACATGAGGTCACAAAGAGTCGGTCACAACTGTAATGACCCAACACACATAAACACAAACACACACACACACACACACACACACACACACACACACACACACACACACAGAGAGAGAGAGAGAGAGAGAGAGAGAGAGAGAGAGAGAGAGAGAGAGAGAGAGAGAGAGAGAGAGAGAGAGAGGTACATGCACAGAAGGTTCTTCTGTTGTCACAAAGGTGGGTCAGATATGGGTCACGTACACACAGCCACCTTCACGCAGATGCAAAAAGTCCTGGTGTGAGCTGTGACGGGGTAGTGAGGAATTATCAGACTGTAAAGCCAGGACACAGATAATAATAAAACTGCCTATTGATCTCATGCTGCTCTCCTACCGTATCGAGCAACCAAACTCTGTTGAGTAATGGGTTCCAAATGTCAAATAACAGATACCTTTTCAGAAGAGGTTGAGATGCTTGCTTCCAGGATGATCAGTCCTGCCTGGGGGCAATTTAAATTGGCTTGCTTAGTGTCTCCCTGTTTAACATAGTGCAGATCCTCCTGGATCTTTTCAAGTTTTTTGATGAATAATCAATAGCCCCAATCCTAAAGGGTTTATGCCAGTGTGAAACAATTGATGTAACTGTTTGGAGGTGGATTCCTCCAGTTAGGAAGATGGAGTAGACCCTGGCTGGGACCCGGTTGCTTAGCTATGGGGAAATAACTTGGCATTACACCTACAAACGCTACAATAGGGCCAAGGTGGAAGCGCAGACCACAAACACTTCTGCTAGTGTTGGGAACTGCACAAAAAATGCACAATTGAACTGTGCAATCTGCATTGCCTGAGCATTGCACCTGACAAAGTTAAGCCTGCATAAATTTATGTTATGTGGTGATGAATTGGATTCTGGTCAGTATCTATTATGCTGCCCAACTCAGTATGTAATATATAAGGTTCATGCTGCTTTCCTAACACAACGCAATTTGCTTCCAAAAGTTTCAGTATTTGGGGGATGCAACTAACAGGAATTGGCCATTAATTATGTGCCCTCACATCAGTTCTAGTTTATAGGAACTCTTTTAAAGTTTTATGGTTATCAATTATAGTGGTACCTTGGTTTAAGAATGCCCTGGCCAACAAAAAAAGATCAGTTTAGAAAATAAATTATTGGAAATGGGGATGCCTCGGTTTAAGAAAATTTTAAATGGAATGCCCCGTTTTGCCGTTTTTTTAAAAAAACCTCCAGAGCGGATTAATTGGTTTTCTGTGCATTCCTATGGGGAACCACATTTTGGTTTAATGATTTTTTTCCTGATGCAAAATGTCCCAGAGAACCAAGGTACCACTGTACTCAAAAGTCATTTGCCAGTCTTTGCTCATGGTGGTGTTCTGGGACCATGCAGCTTTCCATCAAAAAGCAGTGAACTCTGAAAAGAGAGTGTAGCCTTAGTGCTAAATCATTTTAATTTCACATAGCTGGCTTTTGTTACATACCATATCCAAGGGCATGTAGAAGGGGTTATTAGGCATTAGATAATTCATCATTACCACCTCATCTTCATCCTCAGCATAATCAGTTTATTTTATTTTATTGATAAAACTGTGCTCAAATCAAGATAAAAATTGCATAATTAAGCAAGTTTTTGAGGTAATCTGCTTATAACTGATTGATAATGTTAAGGAAATGCATAACAGATAGATCTATTCTTTATCATAGTAGATTCTGTGGAATAAGGCATTGATGCTTTTGATGAGCACTTGATATGACTTTTTTTTGCAGTGGCTTGATTGCTAATGTTTTGTGATCATTTTTGTTTTTGTTTTCATATAAATTTACTAACAGTCATCCTGGTTTTGTAGGTAATGAAACAGAAATTTAGAGTGGAATCACACTCTACCCTATGAAGGGAGATATGTATAAGCTGCTCCGCTTTGCTACAACATTATAACAGATACTTTTCAGTACTGGAGGCAATATTAAATTGATAGGCTAATTAATTAGTTTCCATGGCCTCTTTTATCTCCACATCAAAATGAATGAATTAGAAAGGCCACAATTCAAAATGAAAAGGTATGCTTAACTCCACTGACACCAATTGGCATGTCTATCTTGATGTTTCTTTTAACCGGATTAAATGATTTAATTATAAAATGAGTTTCAGTAAAACACAGGACTCCATGCACAACAATTAGTTTTCTTGTTTTTATCAGTTGCAACTCTTACCCAAACTTCTGCCATTAAAAAAGAACCCTTGATCAAATGATCAAGAACTTTTCTTGGCAGGAAAGAAAGATTCTTCGAGAAAACATGGCTAGAAATCTAGTAATGGTGAAATAATTTTTGCTATGCTTTGGCCGAAATCTCGTTGCTTAGTGTAGTTGATTGCAAGTATAGTATATCCACTGAATCAGTGGGGATTTGGTGAATCAATGCCTCTGGAAGTTCCATGGACTCAATGGGCCACCGCTACCTGTAAATCACTACACTAAGCAACAGGATTTTCAGCCAATCCATTCTTGTAAACCTGGATTGTTTTGCTAATTATAATGAAATCTGAAGAGACATACAATGGTGGTATATCCAGGAAAGCTCAGTCTAGGGCAGTGGTTCCCAACTGTAGGTAATCCAGGTGTTTGAGGACTTCACAACTACCTCTGCTTGCTGGGATTTCTGGGAGTTGCAGTCCAAGAACATCTGGGTTTCTCAAGGCTGGGAACCATAAGTCTTTTAATCTTTATTTATTTTCAATCAATATAGAACAGGCCTGCCCAACACATTGACCGTGAGTGACCAATTGCCTGCAGTGCCTTCAGAGATCACCCGCAAGATCCCTGTGTGTGGGGGGGTTCCCCCTCGCACACCAGTGAAGCAACAGTGAGCCCGGGGCCGGTGCTGGGCTCACTGGTCCTCTCCTGCCTAGGCTGGAGTCCACTACCGCCACCCCTGTCCCCACCCCCACTGCTGACATCACTGCTGCCATGTCCCTTCTGCTGCCCCCACCCCCAACATCGCCCCCATCCCTGCCATTGTCACCAACATCACCCCTGTCCCTGCTGCTGCTGACATCACCGCCAACCTGCTGCCGCCCCCACCAATGTTGTCCCACACTGCAAGTTGATCATGGGGGGGCCTTCAGGAGCATCAAATAGGCCGCGGGCTGTTCAAAGTTGGACAGCCCTGATATAGAGTGTGCTGTTAAATTTAATCACCAATCAGTTACTTGAAGAGAAAGCAAAAAGGGGCATTCTAATGTTTTTTTTTCTTTGGTGGTGAAGAAGAATGTAGTTTTCGCAGAGTTAATTTAGCAGTATACTTTACCTTCACCGCATTAAATCAATGCAATTCTATAATATACAACACAGTCATTAACTCCAAGTCAACGTATGCAGACTTGGATTTGTGTTGCTAAAGCTATCCTTTATAATGCAACTTATCTCAATAAGAACACGTTGCATTCCATCATCTTCTTTGTTCCATCAAGGATGGTGTTACAGATGGAGTTGCGACACATATATTATTTCCAAACACCCCTGTGTAGTGACTGTCAGTATAGCATATCAAACCTAGACAGGGCAAACCCCTTTCCCTTGGCTTGATCTACTTTCACATCCTTTAAAGACTCTTGAGAGCAGGACCCCTGTAGTGTTTTTGAAGCTCACATGTTGTTCCCCCCCCCCCACCCTCTTCTGGTAGAAAGAGAAGCCTTGACGTCTAATGGGAGCTCTGCAAATACCTCATCAATATTTAAAGGGTCAAGTGTATTTCTGTTAGAGGTACCAATTGCAGATCAAAGAGCACTACCACTGAGGGGTTGTGTTCCCTTCAAGGGTCTTCACCATCGAGTTTTTCCTTTTATTGGGAGAACTTCTTTTAACACTACCTGCTTTTTCTTGAGCCTCAAAGGTGTTGTTTGACAACTGAGGGGAATTCAATGTACACAATCAGTAAAGATGCCAAAGGACATGTTCAGACTGATTCACAATGGTTAAAGAAATGAGAGTGTAGGGGGGAAAGTTCTTCAAACTGCTCCCCCCCCCACAAAAAAAATTCAGAGGCCATTCACTATAGAGCTTAGGAAAAAAAAAGGTAAAGTTTCCCCCCGCACATGCATGCTATCGTGTCTAACTCTAGGGGCGGTATTCAAGTCGAAGAGCCAGTGTTGTGCAAGTCCATGTCCACGTGGCTGGCATGGCTGCTTTTTTATGGCGGTACCTATTTATCTACTTAAATTTTCCTTTATACAAATTTCCCATAGGAATGCCTTGAAAATGGAGTAATCCCTAATCATGACCATTTTTATGTGGTATGGATTCTCCCCATAGGTGATTCTGTTAAGCAAATTTCCCATATCTCCAGAATTTTTTTTGTTTTACAGATTTTATGTTATACAAACCATTTGTTATACGAGGGTCCACTGTTTATCTCTGGGCTTATGAAAGTCAAAGCATAAGATTGAGAATTGCTCATCTACAAAGAGAATTTAGCTACTCCCAGGAACATTCTTCAGTGCAGCTTCATATGCTTTATTAAAAAGTGCCTCAGAAAAAGGTGTTCAACTATCTGATCCCAGGAAGGGATGGAAGTTGTAGCACCCACACACTTCCCAACTAAATGAGATCAACAGAGCCAGACAAATGGGGATGGGGAGGGAGAAAATTTCTTACAGGGAAAATTTGGAAAAAGAAAGTTATAAAGAAAATGTTCCAACAATCTTAGTGCAAGATGAAGCTGGAATAAGTTGCAGGGCTCCCCTGCTAAAGGTTGCTGTACAGAGGGAAGGAGTACTCACTAGAGATCAGCTCAATGAAGTTGTCTACCCAATGTGTGGCAGCAGTGAAGAAGGCCAATTCCATGCTAGGGATTATCAAAAAGGGGATTGAAAATAAAACAGCCAACATTATAATGCCATTATACAAAACAATAGTAAGGCCGCACCTGGAGTATTGTGTACAATTCCGGTCACTGCATCTCAAAAAAAAAAAAAAAAACAGAGTGGAACTGGAAAAGGTGAAGAAGAGAGTGACTAAAATGATTACTGGGCTGGGGGACCTCCCTTATGAGGAAAGGCTAAAACGTTTGGGGCTCTTTAGTCTGGAAAAAAGGTGCCTGAGGGGGGATATGATTGAGATGTACAAAATAATGCAGGGCATGAGTAAAGTGGATAGAGGGACGCTCTTCTCCCTCTCACAAAATACTAGAACTAGGGGACATACAATCAAATTGAGGGCCGAGTAAGAACAGACAAAAGAAAATATTTTTTCATCCAACATGTTGTTAGTCTGTGGCACTCCCTGCCACAGGAGGTGGTGACGGCATCTGGCCTGGATGCCTTC
This sequence comes from Phrynocephalus guinanensis, assembly GCA_037367245.1. Lineage (NCBI taxonomy): Eukaryota > Metazoa > Chordata > Lepidosauria > Squamata > Agamidae > Phrynocephalus > Phrynocephalus guinanensis. The sequence goes on from CM074737.1 coordinate 38,036,244, forward strand.
AAAAGGGGGTTGGACAGATTCCTGGAGGAAAAGTCCAACACAGGTTACATACCATGTTGGTGAAGTGTAATCTCCAGGCTTAAAACTGGGGTACTTCAAGGGCCAGATGCAAGGGAGTGATATCAGGAGACAGAGATCTAGTCTCGTGCACTCCCAGAGGCATCTGGTGGAGCCACTGTGAGATAAAGGAAGCTGGACTAAATACAGTAGGTCTTTGGCTTGATCCAGCATGGCTCTTCTTATGTTCTTATGTTCTTATGATGGGCGCGAAATGAACTTTTGGTTCATTTTGTTATTCATTATTTGTTTCATTATGTAACCAAACGAATAACGATCTGCCCCCTCTAAGAAAAACGAGACAAAACAAAACAGAAATTTCCATTTGGTTTTGGTTCGTTTTTCATTCCGGCATTGTCTCCTACCTGGGGTGGTCCTGGTCCGGTCCTCCAGTCCTGGCTTCAGCACAGGGGGCAGGAGGAAAAAAACCCCAAAGCTGATGGGCCCACACTACAGCTGGTAGGCAGGCCACATGGTTGGCAGTTTTACAATAAAATAAAATAAAATAAAATAAAATAAAATAAAATAAAATAAAATAAAATAAAATAAAATAAAAATAAATTTTTTTAAAAAAATTACCTGATCCGGCCCGTGGGCTGGCAAATTGCCCTGAGAGAACCGGACCTGACCTGTGGGTCGCCACACTGGCCCATGGGGCAGCAGGAGAAAAACAAAAAACAAAATAAAAATAAGAAAACCGAATCGGCCGCTGGCCGCCAAACCAGTGCATGAGCACCAGAACTGATCCGCGGGCCACTGAACCAGCCCATGGGTTGCCGAACCAGCTTGCAAGCCTGTAGGAGAGAAAAAACCCCCAAAGCTGACTGGCCCACACTACAGCTGGTAGGTGGGCCACGTGGTTAGCAGTAAAAAAATAAAATAAAAGTAAATAAAAATAAAAATAAAAATAAAAATTGCCTGATCTGGCCCACAAGCCCCAGACCTGACCCACAGGTTGCCAAATCAGCCCTCGGGCCGGCAGGAGAAAAAATTTTAAAAAAATTAAACACCAAAAACCAAAAAACTCCAGATTGGGCCATGGGCCACCGAACCAGCCTGCAAGCACCGGAACCAACCCACAGGCTGCTGGAAAAACAACAACAAAAAAGCTGACTGGCCCGCGCTACAGCTGGGAGGCAGGCCACATGGTCGGCAGTAAAAAAATAAAATTAAATAAAAATTAAATAATAATAATAATAAAAAATTACCCGATCTACCCCGCGGGATGGCAGGATTAATAATAATAATAATAATAATAATAATAATAATAATAATAATAATAATAATAATAATAATAATAATAATAATAATAATTTTTAAGAACTGACTGGTGGGTTCAAAAAGAAAAGAAAAGAAAAAAAGAAAATGAATCTGAACTAAACCGAATTACAAAATGAATTTTTAGAAAAAAAATCATTTTGTAATTAACGAAACAAAACAAACCGGAAAACAAACTGAACAAAAAAGAATCACCATTTTTTCGGTTCATGCCCATCTCTAATGCTCACCTGATGCTGAAGGTATAGTTGAATTGCCAGCCCCAAGTGGTCAGCAAATTTGTTTAAATAAAACACAACATGAGATGATTGTTGAAAGGGCATGAAATGGAATAATAAGATTTTTAATTAGTGCATTGAATTAGTGGCTGATATTTGAAAAAAGCCTTCTTTCTGGAAGACATTTTTTGGGCAATGGTAGTGGTAGCCAGTATTGATCAGAGTCTTCCCACTCCTGTGGATGATTTTTGCAGAAGTTTCACAGAAATCATCATGTGGAATTTATTTGAGCATGGTGGAATTTATATTAATATTGGGAATTTATTTGCATTCACCCAAATAAATTTAAGATGACTTGACACATCATTTGAAGAGTCTGCTTGGATGAGTCACGCAGATTAGAAATTCTTAATATCACCCTAACAGATTCTCAAGTGTTTTAGTGCTATGAAGAATTACTTTGTGTTTTGAAATAACATTTACTCCTGCTATTGATCTTGCCTGTTGTTCAAAATTCGATTGCCCCATCCTTAGTTGTCCAGAGCACAGACTTGAAATCAAACGTAGAACTTAGGACAATATTTTTAGTTACGTTTTATAAAGCTGGATTTTTTTTAAAAAAAAACATTTCATTGATATTGAGAGGAATGATGAAAGGGCCATGTGTAAAGAGCTATTGATAAAAGACAGGCAGTACTAGGTTTTGATCCTATCTTCCTTATTTTATGATGAAATTTGGGTCAGGGACACATATCTTGTAGCAAGTATGGTGGCATTTCACACCAGTGTTCCTACCTAATATGTTAGTTGCAAGCTGTGGCAGTAGCCCAATTTACATTTGAACTTTCCATTTTGTTGTATAGGTCATTGTTTATTTACATCATCATGTACATCACAACTTTCTGTAGGGGGAAATTGTGTTGCCTATGACTACTCCTTAAAAGAAGCATAAAATATTAAACATACATCATTTTACAGAAAAAAAATTATGCAACAATATTGAAGAGCCACAGTTTCAAAGTGTAAGGCACCTACAGCACACTGAAAAAGTCTTCAATTGTGTGTGGTTCAAAATCAACTACCAACCAGCCTTCTGAAAAAGTTAGTTCTTTCATCCTTTACATGACCAAAGGGCCAAGCAGGCTTCCTCTGAATGGTTGTTCTAAACGTACTGTCTTGCTGTCCACAATGTTTCACTGATCAGAAACAAGGGTTCCTGGCTCGTGGCACCTTACTTCCAGGCTCTCAAGCTAAAATGACCCTGCAAGCCCTGGCTCCCTTATACACCTGATCTTCTGTTCTGGAACATGAACAAACACTCATGTTTCCTTTACGAATACACTAGGGATAATGAAACATTAACACTCCCTACCCCAAATCTGCTAGAATAAATGCAGATTGGCAGATTGTTAGCTCATTTAGACTTCTGTGTAAGTGAAGAATCAAAATGAATATTTTCAAACTGTGTATTTAGAGAGAAATACATGGAAAAGCACAATTTTAGCATTCAAATTTTCATGTCGATGTAAAACAAATGGTGATGGGAGAACAGACAAATGACTGAACACTTAAAAGTAACATTATTGAACATTAGTGCAACCACTGTTACTTTCTTAGTTTAAATGTTTTTTCAAGCTTTTCACTGTTTCTGCTACCACGACTTTTACAACAGCAAAACTCACACGTTGTGGTGATGGTGCTCCATATCTTCTCTTATCTCAACTGGTACATTAAGCCCAGCATTGACATACCCATAAGCCAGGCTGGAAGGGCCAGGAAGGAGAGTTGAAAGATGTACCCCCTTAGGCCTATAATGCCTTTTGAAATAATACATACACAAAAGCCTTTATGCTAATGTGCTGATCCATGAACCCTGGCACTACCTGGCAGCAGCTGGAAATGGGTGCCATGCTTGACATTCCATACAAAAAAAAAATCAAATTCCCACTGTACTACTTGCCCTGAAATTTGTCTCCCCACCATGGAAAAACATAATATTTTCTAGTGACTCACTCAATCATCCATTTGGATGAACAGCCACCGTTTTTCTTTGTAACACATAAGGCACCATTAACTTCTTGAACTTGAAATTTTTGGTGTTAAATGTTATTAATAAATGGAGAAGACTTGTTTATGCTTTTCTTGCTCTTTCCCCCTTTCTGAGGACATGCCTTTACTTCTCCCACAAAGCTCAAGAAATTACCTTGTAAGAAAAATCAATTATAGTCCCATATTGAAGCCATCCATAATAGAGCAGAGGTAGGATGAGGCAATGGGAGAACACTCCTGTGCACTTGGGGCCTTTTTACACCACCCCTAAGATCCGCTGGCCACTTAAATTCGGACCAGAGATCATAGGAGTTCATCGCTCTTCCTCTGTCCCCACCCCCCTCCACACTTCCTGGTTGCTGGCTGCACGAGGGAGGGAGAAAAAGAGAAAGAAAAGCATGCCGCTCACCTCGTCCTGCCTCTCGTCTCTGTAAAAGTAGCTCTTAAAGGGGCGGGAGCCAAAAAGCAGCAAACAGAAGCGAGGAGAGCCCCGCATTCACTATCGTTGCACCGCATCAAAGATTTTTCACCTCCAAAGAGAAGGTTCAAGAAAAGTGTGCTGGGTCGCACTAAAGTGGGCGGGGTCGCACTTAATTGTCTGCAAACTCCGGAGCTGGTGGGGAAACATTTTTAAGCTCCGGAGCTTGCAGCCATTTGCAGCGGAGCTTAGGGGTCGTGTATAAACGCCCTTGAACAATGATGGGAACAGATTGCTGGCACTCAACATCAAAATGGCTGCAGAGCAGCTTTTAAACTGATAATTAGGGGAAAGCTGACAGGAGGTGAGTGGCATCGAGTTCGGAAAACCTCATCCCAGTGGGAGAAGGTTGGAGAGGGTAGAGAACCACAAAGTGATGACATAGTAGGTTATTAGCACTGGGAGAATAATGGGATGTGTTAGTTTGTCTACTGGAACTAAAAGCTGCTGGGGGGGGGGGGAGAACAAAGAAGCAGCTGTTCTTGGAGGATCCACTGTAAAGGTGCTTCTACACAAATGCTCGAAGCCTCTGGCAAAGATGGGAGAACTTGAACATTTGGTAGCTAGGGACAACATTGATATAAAAGCCATAAAAGAAACCTGGTGGAATGTGGAGAACCAGTGGGATACTGCAATCCCAGGCTATAAACTCTATAGAAGGGATAGAAAGGGGCGAGTGTGAACCGCCCGGAGTTCCTTCGGGAAGACGGGTGGTATATAAGTTCAATAAATAAATAAATAAATAAATAAATAAATAAATAAATAAATAAATAAAATCCAGCAGAAAGGAGATTGACAGTGGGTCTGACTCCACCATAGAATCACTGTGGGTTAAACTACTAGGTCCAAGGAGCGATGTGATAGTGGGGATGTGCTATCATCCACCAGATAAATATCTTGAGGGGGATCATGAAATGAGGAGACAAATCATGGAGTGTCTAAGAGGGACATGATAGTAATAATGGGAGACTTCAATTATCCCCACATTGACTGGGCCAATGTGAGCTCGGGGCAAGAAAGAGAAACAAGTTTTCTCGACATGCTGAACAACTGTGCCTTAGAGCAACTTGTCATGGAACACACCCGAGAACAGGCAACTCTATCTAATAGAGATGGGCATGAATCAGAAAAATGGCATTCGTTTGTTGTTTGTCATTTGGAGGGTCCGTTTAGGTTTGTTTCTGTTTTTCATGAATTTTTTGCAAAAAATTGTTTTCCTTTTCATTCGTTTCGTTATCATTTCATTACCATTTATTTCAATTTTTGTGATTTTTTTAGGATTTTAAGCAATTCACTCATATTGCAGTAATGGAAACGAAACACACGACAAAATTTCCGGTGTTTCTGTTCATTTTGTTTCATTTTGGGGACAAAATTCGTTTGTCGTTTCATTGTGTAACGAAACAAAAAAATGAAAACGGAAACGAAAAATTGTTCGTTTTGTGCCCATCTCTACTATCTAATATTGTGTGATACTCAGGACCTGCTCATGGATGTGAATGTCACTGTGCCTCTGCGAAACAATGACCATGCTGCAATCTCCTTTGCCATGCATGTTGGGGGAAGAGTGTCAAGCAAATCTGTCACAAAAATCCTTGATTTTCAAAGGGCGGACTTCCCTCAGATGAGGATACTAGTTAGAAATAAATTGAAAGGGAAGGGAAGGTAAAAAAATCCAGTCTCTCCAGAGTGCATGGAGCCTGTTTAAAACAACAGTAGAAGAGGCCCAGCGGAAGTGCATACCACAAAGAAAGAAAAGCTCCTCTAAGTCCAAGAGGGCACTGGCATGGTTAACGAGTGGAGTTAGAGAAGCTCTAAAGTGCAAGGAGAGGTATTTCCATAAATGGAAATCCTCCCCAAATGAGGAAAATAAAAAGGAACACAAACTCTGGCAAAAGAAATGCAAGAAGATGATAAGAGAGGCAAAGAAAGACTTTGAGGAACGTATGGCTAGCTATGTAAAGGGAAATAATAAATGCTTCTTTAAATATATTAGAAGTAAAAAATCTGTCAGCTGCCTAGATGCCCTAAGCACATCCAATCTCGCTTTATTTCAGAAGCTAAGCAGGGTCGGCCCTGGTTAGTACTTGGATGAGTGACCACCAGGGAATACCAGGTCCTGTAGGCGCCTGGAGTAGGAACTGGCAAGCCACTCCAGTACTCCTGCCAAGAAAGCTCCATGGACATGGAGCCACGTAGAGTCGGTCACAACTGTAATGACACAACACACACACACACAGAATATCTGTCAGAGAACCAGTTGGCCCTCTGGATGGTGAGGGAGGAAATGGGGAGGTAAAGGAGGACGTGGAAATTGCAGATAAATTAAATGCGTTCTTTGTATCTGTCTTCACGACAGAAGACCTTGGGCAGATTCTGCTGCCTGAACATGGAAAAGTTTTGTGTCATCCACAAACTTGGCCACCTTAATGCTTATCCCTGTCTCCAAGTAATTGAAAAGCACCGGTCCCCGGACAGATCCCTGGGGCACACCACTTTTCACCTCTCTCCATTGTGAAAATTGACACCTACTCTTTGTTTCCTGGATCTCAACCAGTTCTCAATCCATAAGAGGACCTGCCCTCTTATCCCCTGATTGTGCAATTTTCTCAGCAGCCTTTGGTGAGGGACTGTGTCAAAAGCCTTCTGAAAATCAAGATAGACAACATCCCCCTCTTGACTAAAGAATTAAATCAAATACAGGTTAAAAGAGAGGATGTTTTTAGGTTTAATTGATAAATTGAAGATCCCCAAGTCACCAGGCCCAGATGGTATCCACCCAATGGTTATTAAGGAACTGGGAAATGAAATTGTGGATATCTTAACAGTAATATGCAACTTTTCTCTTAAAACACCCACAGTGCCGGAGGACTGGAGGATAGCAGATGTCACACCATTTTTTTAAAAAAGGAAGGAGCCCCCCCCCAGGAACTACAGGCTAGTTAGCCTTACGTCTATCCCAAGGAAGATGGTGGAAAGCTTCATCCAAGAGAAAATCTTAAAACACGTAGAAGAACAAACCTTACTGAGAAAAAATCAGCATGGCTTCTGTATGGGTAAGTCTTGCCTGACAAACCTTTTAGAATTCTTTGAAAAGGTGGATTTGGGTGGATTTGGGTGGATTTGGGTGAACCGGGGGATGTTGTCTATCTTGATTTTCAGATGGCTTTTGACACAGTCCCTCACCAAAGGCTGCTGAGAAAATTGCACAATCAGGGGATAAGAGGGCAGGTCCTTTTATGGATTGAGAACTGGTTGAGATCCAGGAAACAAAGAGTAGGTGTCAATTTTCACAATGGAGAGAGGTGAAAAGCGGTGTGCCCCAGGGATCTGTCCGGGGACCGGTGCTTTTCAATCTTTTCAATTACTTGGAGACAGGGATAAGCATTAAGGTGGCCAAAGTTTGTGGATGACACAAAGCTTTTCCATGTGGTAGAAACCAGAAGGATCTCTCCAAACTGGGGGAATTGGCTGTGAAATGGCAAATGTGTTTCAATATAGGCAAATGTAAATTAATATATTGGGGCAAAAAATCAAAACTTTATCTATCAAATCATGGGCTCTGAGCTATCCATCACGAATCAGGAAAGAGATCTTGGCATGCTGGTGGATAGCTCAATGAAGGTGTCTACCCAGTGGGTGGCAGCGGCGAAGAAGGCCAATTCCATGTTAGGGATTATCAAAAAGGGGACTGAAAATAAAACAGCCAACATTATAATGCTATTGTACAAAATGATAGTAAGGCCACACCTGGAGTATTATGTACAGTTCTGGTCACCGCATCCCAAAAGAAACATAGTGGGACTGGAAAAGATGAAGAGAGCGGCGAAAATGATTACTGGGCTGAGGGACCTCCCTTATGAGGAAAGGCTAAAATATTTGTAGTTCTTTAGTCTGGAAAAAAAGGCGCCTTAGGGGGGATATGACTGAGATGTACAAAATAATGCAGGGTATGAGTAAAGTGGATACCAGAACTAGGGGACATCCACTCAAACTTAGGGTTGAGAGAGTGAGAACAGACAAAAGAAAATATTTTTCCCAGCATGTTGTTAGTCTGTGGAACTCCCTGCCACAGGATGTGGTGATGGCATCTGGCCTGGATGCCTTCAAAAGGAGATTGGACAGATTCCTGAAGGAAAAGTCCCTCACATGATGGAGATGTGTCATGTGCAGGCTTAAAACCAGGGTACTTCAAGGGCCAGATGCAGGGGAATGGTATCAGGAGATAGATATCTAGTCTCGTGCCCTCCCGGACACATTTGGTGGGGCCACTGTGAGATACAGGAAACTGGACTAGATGGCCCTTTGGCCTGATCCAGCATGGCTGTTCTTATGTTCTTATGTTCTAAAATGGAAGACTTAACAAGACACTTAAATCGTCTTGTTGCTGTGAGAGTTTCAGGCCCCGTCATTGCACGGGCTGTATGAATGAAAGAATTAGAAAGCAAACCCTCTTTCATCAGGAAGATGCCTTGCAACATCATTAGAGTATGTGCTCCTAAGCCATGCACTTAACCCCAGTCCTCTTCCATGCCATCTGCATGCATTTCCCCCCTTACGTAAGCTTGTGCAGTGCATGCTATCAAATATATAGTGCAGCATTCACCTTGAGCTGTTTCCCCCCTCCCTAACCCATCCAAGTAATAAAAAAACCTTTAGCTTCTAGTGCCTTTTGTTCTTCTCTCTGCAGATCAGATATCCTGAAGTAAAACATTTTATGAACACCAAGGTCACTCCTCCCCACCCTTTATAAAAAGGTGAATGCAGCCGGAGCGAAATTCTCTGTAGAGCATGATAGAAATATCTGTTGAATTTGGGGCAAGTTTCCTTCCTCCCTTCTCTCAAGCTCTCACGGACTTCATATATTCTTAGAGTTTTGTAGAAGTGTTGCAAACACTCAATTGGTTAGGCAAATCTTTTACTTTTAGAAATTGTTGAGGGGGAAGAGGAAGCATCTTGAAATTATCTTTTCGGTAGATACAGGGGGGCAGATTGGAGAAGGATGGCCATGCAGCCTCATATTACCAGCCATTCATTATTCTACCTCCAGGTTTAAGATATTGCAGTAGAAGTACATTACCTGAAGAATCAATAACTCAGCAGGAGGTTTTAACAGAGAGAACACACTTGGTATGGAACTCCAGCAGAAGGGAATGATGGCCACCAATGACCTAGAGGCTATAATTAGAATACTGTAGCATAAAACTAAAGGGTAAAGGGGGCAGAACATGTGAGTAATAAGTTAAACATGTTAGCTAAATTTAAAGCAATAATAATCCCAATCTTTCCATGTTGACAAGAGTGTTGCTTATGAATGAGAGTACGCTGAAATTACATTTCAGATCCCTAACAGTTAAAGTGTTGATGCAAGTTGGTTCAGTAAAGGGAATAAAAGGTGAACATGAATAATTTTGTGCTGGTCATCCTAAAACCCCTCACCTTCTCTCCCACCCACAAGCTAGCATGCACCGCTTATAAGATCTTCTAGTCCTGGCAGGAGCGCATGCTCTCCTCCTCCTCCTCCTCCTCCTCCTCTAATCAGCTGCCCATTCAAACCCTAATCTCTTCCCCACCTTTTCTGAATGAGCAGCTGCTGGAAGAGGTGGAGCAGGGAAGTCCGTGCACCTGCCAAGAGTGGAATAGTGCACAACTAGGAGGGAATGAGCAGTGTGTGCTGGCTTGTGAGTGGGGGACTGAGCAAGGGGGTGGGGGGACGGGAACAAGAGGCACCTGAGGTGTCACACTGAAAGTGTAAGACAGTGGTTCTCAACCTGTGGGTTCCCAGATGTTCCTGGACTGCAACTCCCAGAAGCCTCCACCACTCACTGTGCTGGAAGGGGTTTCTGGGAGTTGCAGTCCAGGAACATCTGGGGACCCACAGGTTGAGAACCACTGGTGTAAGACATCTTGGCAGGAAGGGAGTCATGTTAAAGGGAGAAAACAACCACCTTCACAATGGTCATTGTTCTTCCCATTTCCCCACTGGCTTTATCTTTCTACCCATTGCTATGTTTTCTTCACTCTAACTCATCACCATCTCTCTTTAAAGAAATACAGAATTTAAACTACAGGAAACTAATACAAGTGTTTCATACAAAGAAATGGAGTGTCTGTTTTTACATTGTTTCTGTTCATGGCTGGCTAGTAGACATGGGCACGACTTGGCAAAATTGTCGTTTCCGTTTTCAGTTATAGTTTCCGTTACGTAACGGAAATGGTAACGATAATTAAGCTGTCAGAACTCGAACTCGAACCGAAAAAAGAAAAATTTGGTTGGGTTTTTCATTTCCATTTGTGGCATTGCGGCGATCGCACAATGCAAAGCACAGAAAAAGTTTTAAAAGTTTTTTTAAAAAAAACCCGACTCCCGGCCAAAAAAGCAGGCGAAAATATGTCTGCCTGAGGCTTTGCCACCTACCAGAGGGGTGGTTTCTGGGGGTCCCCCGGCCTTTCCCCCCCTCTTCTCCTGTCCTGGGCTGCTTGCACCAGGCTGGGGGGGGTCATCCTCGTCGTCTCACCATGCCATGCGGTGGGGGGGATCCAAAATGGCGACCGCAATTGTTCTTTTGAAATCATGGTCAAAAAACACACCAAATCACCACAGAAACATGTGAAATTTATTTATTTTAAATGCCTGAATTTTAATAGTAGCAGCAGTGGGTTTTTTTATAGCAATAAAATGTCATATTGATTTTATTTTACTTTATTTTATTTTTTATTTTTTTAGACCTGCCCATTTGGGCTGGGCATGGGATGGGACCATGCAATTTTTTTGAACCATTCCACCAATGACATCGCCAGGTTTTTGACTGACACTTCTGGATTTCTCGGAGGGCATAAAAAGCCGAGGCACCTTCCAGAAATCGCAGTCGGGTGTATGGGTGTGGTTGAGGGAGGAGGGCTGGCTGCTGGTGCTGGTGTGATCCGATCGAGATTGAGGAGGGAGGCTGGAGGCTTTAGGATTTAAGTTAGGCAGGCAGGGAGGGAATTGAATTTAGAAAATAATTTCTTTGATTCCCTGCAGCTTTGTCTGCTGACGGGAATAGCAGTTTATTCTTTATTTCTTCTCTGGCAGTTTGTGAGGATTTTTTTCTGATATTGGATATAGGGAGAGGTTCGACTGGGAGTGGGAGGTGTGGATTTATTTTAAAAATATATTATATACTACCATTTATTTTATATTTACCCAACTTCAATTTGCTTGCACACACACACATTTGGGGTGCAAGCCAAGAACAGAACCTCTATCCTAAGTGATATCCTAACTGCCCACTCACCCGTCCGCCCGCGCCGCCACCCGCCTGTGGCCCGTGCCGCTGCCCGCCCACTTGCCCGCCTGCGGCCGCCACCCACCCATGGCCCCCTGCCACCGCCGCCCGCCCGCACCTCCCCCTGCCCCCTTCCCCGCCCGCCGCCTAGGGCACAAAAACACCTAGCGCCGGCCCTGATTGTGGGACGCCCGTATGCTCTGGGAAGTCAAATTGCGAAATTTTCGCGACAAACGGAAATGACCCAAAACGGACCCGTTCTGACAAATGAAAACTCAAAACGTCATTTTTTCTGGTGTTGCCCATGTCTACTGGCTAATTTTACATTTTCTGAGCAGCAGTTTCTTCTAAGCTTCTGTGGACTGTCTAGAGGTCCTGCGTTATTGATTTCCTGCTTGTACATTCTGGTTACTCTGTCAATCACTAGCTTGAAATGCAAGATGGCAGTCAATAAGCAAAAGGAGCCCAGCTACCACACTCTTGGCAAAACAATGTAAAAGGTTCAGACACAGGGAGAAAGCAGTAACTTCCTTCAGAAGGAGGAAGAGGGAGTGAATCCGATACACGCTGTCTGAAAGCAATGGCCATAAAAACAAACACACACATTTTGACTTGACTGCACAGGGTAGAAAGGCATAATGCCATGGCTATAAGGCCTTCATGGAATTCTGCATTCAGAGAGAAATATAAATACCCTGAGATTTAACTGTTAGAAGTTTAGTCAGACTCTTCAAGAAAAGGTGAACACCCAGTTGCTTGCTCTAGAAATCAGTTTGGATCTTAAGGACCTAACATTTGGAATATGTATTATTGTTTTTCATTTGTTTTAATCTTAAACACTGTCCATTTCTTCCATCCTGCTGTCCTCTCTGCCAAATGCCCAAGTTACAGCCGAGTTTTGAAATCTACATTTAAAAGGTACATAGCTAGAGATAACTACTAGGTTCGAAACAGTAGTCAGCTTCAGATATAGTTACCATTTTTAGATTTTTGATTGGCAATGGTGCCATGAATAGTAACTGGGAAAACAAGGGTCAATCACTAGAAAATTATTACTTGTAACTAGCTGTTTCTATGTTCTGGGTAAGAGAGAGAAGAGGGAAGAGAGAAGCAAGACCCTTGCCCAGAGTCAAACAATAAATGTCATTTGCTGTCAACCTCTGAGATTTTAATGATTGGTGGTCCCTCAGAAGAAATCCTTCGTAGTAAAAAGAGTAGAATTTATTTATCTATCTATCTATCTATTTATCTATCTATCTATCTATCTATCTATCTATCTATCTATCTATCTATCTATCTATCTATCTATCTATCTATCTATCTATCTGTTTATAAAACCTTCCAATGGGAATACTATGGGAAGCAGAGACAGCACTATCTCTCGCCTGATCAGCTTCCGATTCCAATTAGGTTTTTTCCCCTAGGGGAACCCACTTTGGAGCTTCATCACTCAGCTCCCTGAACCCCAAACCTTTCCAGATTACATGGGGTAGGCTAGAATCGCTTTCTGAAGGCACCCCTGTCATTTCCTCTAGAATGAATCATTTCATTCTAGAGGAAATGACAGGGGTGCCTTCAGAATGAATCATGTCATTCTAGAGGTGGAAAATGATGTTTTATTTCATTTGTAATGAAATGCTGCTAACGAAATGACGAAGCAGTGTGCCCATCCCTAATCTGACAGCCCATCTCTTCTGAGATGGACCACAATATCTTACTAGCACATTATCCATTCCTAGGTCCCATCTCTCTGCACACAGATTGCAATTTCCAGCCTGTTATCCTGACTCTTAAGATATGCACAAAATTGGGTACTTCTAGGACCTAGTAGAACAGATCCATACTGTAATGAAACATTTTGTATTGTTTTGTTTTGGCATGATTTTTTTTAAAAAAAACACCATTATTTATTTATTTTTATTTATTTACGAACTTGTATCCCGCCCATCTTCCCGAGGGAACTCTGGGCGGCTTACAGTGAGCTGACCATTGCAGCAATCTTGTACAATGCAATTAACAATACAATCACAATATAAGCAAGCAAGTAAAATTAAAACACAAGCAGCACCCTTAACTAGAGCGATATGATCGCAATAGCAACTTTACTTATAAGTATAAGCAACAAATGGCAGCAGACAGCAGGAAAAAAATAACAAAATGAAATAGCAAAGGAAATTATATGAAATTTTCTGTTTTTTATCCTTCTCTATACGGAATATTTGGTGGTAAAGGGAAACAGTAGCTGCAAGGAGGTTAAGGGAAAAAGTTGAATGCAATTCCATTTTTTTAAGTTTTGCCTGGATCAAAATGGAGGGGAGCAAGTTGAGAGAAAATTTGATTTTGGGATTTTTAAACACTCATTCCATTTGTTTTCAGGGCTGGTAGCAGGTCTTCAGTGACCTAAATTGAATTCTGCAACCTTTATGACAGATGGCCATGCAACCTAAACAACAGTTTATGCTGAAGATCACTGGGAACAAGCAAGGAAACAGAGGGGTGCCAAGTGGATCTCAGAAGGGAGGGTGTTGGGTGTTTCACAGTTGATGAGTGATCACCAAGAAGGCCCAACACCTTGTCAACAACCTTAGACCTCTCTCGGGGTTGGATCCCTCAGCTCACCAGGGATGCATGGGTGACTCAGACAGTTCTGTGTGGGAGGTGTCTCTTTGAGAGCTACTGATGTCACAAACCATTTAGGGATTTTTATGTCAACATTAAAACCTTGAAGTCAATGCAGTAGTGAATCGGCAGCCAGTGCAATGGGGCTGGGCTGAGAGCAATATGCTGATGTCTTCTGGTACCCATTAGCAGCCTTGCTGCCATGTTCTACACTAGCTGAATTATCTGCATTAATCTCATAGGCAACTCCATGTAGAGAGCACTGCAGTAGTTTCGCCTTCAGATTACGAGCACATGGACCAATGTGGTGAGCCCTCCAGTGTGAAGGAAGGCCCATAGCTGGGCAATCCATCAGTTTTAATGAAGTGCTATAAAATGTAACAGAATGAATGAATGAATGAATGAATGAATGAATGAATGAATGAATTCATTCCAAATGAAATTATGTTAAGCAAATTTTCCTTTATACAAATTTCCTATAGGAATGCATTGAAAACAGAGTGATCCCATTTTTATGTTGTACAGATTCGCCCCATAGGCAATTATGTTAAGCAAATTTCCCCTATATCCGGAATTTTTATATTGTACAAATTTTATGTTATACAAACTGTTATACAAGGGTCCACTCTATCTATCTATCTATCTATCTATCTATCTATCTATCTATCTATCTATCTATCTATCTATCTATCTATCTATCTATCTATCTATCTGTTGAAAGTTTGACATATGATATGTTGCAAATGTAGCAGACCTTCAGTTTGAGCACACATATTTAGCCAATAAGCAGCATATCCAGCCCTTCTTTTATGTCATTCAGCTTGGGTGACTTTCTTGTACAGCATTCTTTAGGTTTTCCAGCATATTGGTTCTTTTTTCAATTTAGAAAAAAAAGGAATCTAGCATTTATGCTTACTAGAACCTCTTACTAGATCCTCTGGTGCTAGATAAGAAAAAAAAGAAGACAAAGGTGAACACCTGTAGCCAAATATGCAGACATATTGTGAAGATCACAAGGCAAGTAGTGTCTGGGTATATAGGTTCATAAAACAGCCTCTTTCTGATCTATGTTGCATCCATTCATGTGAAGTATTCCAAAAAACAGGTGGAGTGTAGCTTTCAAGAGTAAGAGATAGCTGCCATAATAAGCGGACTATACACCACCTCCTCATCAGACGGAATGTATTAGCTTGCAAGGATTCTGATTCCCAAGGTATATCGCCAGGATAGAACGGGTCTTAAAGAAACAAAGCCTCTGATTCCACTAAAGTTTCGATTTGTCCTTAGGAGAAATGTACGCATGTATGCAATTAAAAACACAACTGAGCTGTGGTTTTCAGTCTAGGGACACAATCAAGATTATCATAACAGGGAAGAGCTGTGATCCTGCCAGTAACCATGCCTCTGAGACTCACCACTCCTTGAATAAATAAAGGGCCACTGGGAAATAAAGTTTGGAAATCTGAAGGAAAGAAGGAAAGCATTGTGCTGATTTTCAGATATATAACATATTTTTCAGACCCTATATGGAATATAATTCATTATGTATGGATTGGCAAAGAAGAGCATCATAGTTGGGGCTATCAGATCTGGCTTATGCATGAGAAGTGGATATCTGGTGGTCCTTCAACTCCCGCTAGTTGCAGTCAGCAGAGCCAGTGGTCAAGGATGATGGGATTTATTATTCCGCAATATCATTTATCAGGCTGTACAGGTGCATAATAGGTTTTCCCTTTCAGATGTCTATATTATACATAAAGGAATGTTTAAAAGAGTAAAAACGGAGTATCTTTCAAATGTGAACCCTCTGTCCACACCTTGGGCCTTGCAGGCAATATATTGTTAAAGGGCATATACAGTTCAAGGATGAACAATTTTATTAGCTGTGCCAGTCTGGTTAGAGCATGCTGCCCTTGTGAAAATCTGTTTGAAGAAGGCAAAGGGGAAAAATCCATAAAGTAAAGTAAAATATACAGTAGACACTCCTCAGGTCTTGCACTAAGGATTTATGGAAGGCCCTTGCATGAACACATTTTGAGAAGTGATGCAGGAAGCAGACTATTTTCAGGCTGCCTTTTGTGGACATTTCTTTATTAAGTTTGTATCCTGGGTTTTTTTTAAAGGACACTTAAAGAGAACATGTTGTCAAATGTGGGATTGGAAGTGGAAGTAATATTGAAATTGATATACATTCTGGCCAATGTTTAAAACAAAGCACAACCCTCTCCTAATGAAATTCGTGAGGATGACTGTTGTGTTGTGAGCAGAGGGTTGCATTGACTCAGGATTCAAATCTTGTCTGGCTAGAGGAAGGCAGTGATAAACCCATTCTTGAACATCCTGCACATCTCAAAACCCCTATTAGGATTGCCATAACTCAGAAGCAACTGGAGAGCATTTAAGAATAATGACACAAGTAAATAAAGCACAGAGTTCAAAACCACACTTGGTTTTCAAGCTAGATCATACCAGTGGCTCAAATGGAAGAGAGAATATGAAAATGAATAGTTCTGACTAAAGATGGGCAAATCTTTGTCATTTCGTTACGTAACAAAATACTTCGAAATGGTAGGACACTTTTCATCACAAAACAAAATGAAACACCATTTGTGCTCTAGGAACAAAATGATTTGTCCTAGAGGAAATGGCAAGGGAGCTTTCTCAAGCTTTTCCCTGTAAGACCCCCAAATTTGGAAAGGTTTGGGGGTTGGGGGCTGAGTTATTAAACTACAAAGAGGGTGCCCCTAGGGAAAAGTTCTAATTGAAATGGGAAACTGCAATAACACCCCGTTGGTGAGCGATTAGTGGCTTTGCCAGCTTGGTTTCTGAATCCCAATTCAAATGATTTTTTTCCTAGGGCCACCCCCTTTGGAGCTTAATAACTCAGCCCCCTGACCCCCAAAACTGTCCAAATTTGGGGGGCTTACAGGGAAGAGCTTGAGGAAGCTCCCCTGTCATGTTGGTGCCTCTAGGACCCAGGGGAACATAACATTTCATTTAAAAAAAAACTACCCAAAATTTTGTTACTAACAAAACAAAACAACTAAAGAAATGAAATGAAACACTTTATTTCTGTTTCATGCCCGTCTCTAGTTCTGATCTAACTAGGTTATAGAAATTATATGCATAACCCTGATAAAGCTTCAGAGTTGGGCCCATTAGCTTTTAGACATGGGCACGACCAGAAAAAATGATGTTTCGAGTTTTCGTTTGTCGGAACGGGTCCGTTTTGGGTCGTTTCCGTTTGTCGTGAAATTTTTCAAAAATTTGTCATTTCGTCGTTTCGTTTGTCATTTGTCATTTCCACCGCAATTTAACGTGATTTGACTTCCCCCAGAGCATAGGGGCGTCCTGCAATCAGGGCAGGCGCTAGGTGTTTTGCGCCCTAGGCGGCGGGCGGGGTGGGGGGCGGCGGGGGGGAGGTGTGGGCAGGTGGCGGTGGCGGGGGGCCATGGGGGGCGGCAAAAGTGGCAGGGGGAGGCGCGGGCGGGCGAGCGGCGGCCGTGGGCGGGCGAGTGGGCGGGCAGCAGCGTGGGCCGCAGGCGGGTGGCAGTATGGGCGATGGGCGAGTGGGCAGTTAGGATATCACTTAGGATAGAGGTTCTGTTCTTGGCTTGCACCCCAAATGTGTGTGTGTGCAAGCAAATTGAAGTTGGGAAAATAGAAAATAAATCGTAGTATATAATATATATTTAAAATAAATCCACACCTCCCACTCCCAGTCGAACCTCCCCCTTTATCCAATATCAGAAAAAAATCCTCACAAACTGCCAGAGAAGAAATAAAGAATAAACTGCTATTCCCTTCAGCAGACAAAGCTGCAGGGAATCAAAGAAATTATTTTCTAAATTCAATTCCCTCCCTGCCTGCCTAACTTAAATCCTAAAGCCTCCAGCCTCCCTCCTCAATCTCGATCGGATCACACCAGCACCAGCAGCCAGCCCTCCTCCCTCAACCACATCCATACACCCGACTGTGATTTCTGGAAGGTGCCGGCATCCAGAAGTGTCAGTCAAAAACCTGGCAATGCCATTGGTGGAATGGTTCAAACAATTTGCATGGTCCCATCCCATGCCCAGCCCAAATGGGCAGGTCTAAAAAAATAAAATAAAAAATAAAATAAAATAAAATCAATACGACGTTTTATTGCTATAAAAAACCCACTGCTGCCTGCTACTATTAAAATTCAGGCATTTAAAATAAAAAAATTCTCATGTTTCTGTGGTGATTTGGTGTGTTTTTTGACCACGATTTCAAAAGAAAATTTGCGGTCGCCATTTTGGATCCCCCCAACCGCATAGCATGCAGCGAGACAGACGACGAGGATGACCCCCCCCAGCCCGGTGCAAGCAGCCCAGGACAGGAAAGGGGGGGAGGCCGGGGACCCCCCCCCCCAGAAACCACCCCTCTGGTAGGTGTCCTCAGGCAGGCATATTTTTGCCTGCTTTTTTGGCCGGGAGTCGGGTTTTTTTTTAACTTTTAAAAACTTTTTTCTGTGCTGCTTGGCATCACGCGATCGCCGCGATGCCATTAACATCAACGAAAAATTCGACCCAATTTTTCTTTTTTTTGGTCGGGTTCGAGCTGGAGTGGCGTAATTATCGTTACCGTTTCCGTTACATAACGGAAACGATAACCAAAAACGGAAACGACAATTTCGCTGCTCCGTGCCCATGTCTATTAGCTTTGTGATGAGTGTCTCTCTACATTCAGTGAAGAGTAATGTATTCTTACTACAAATTCTACAAAATAGCATTGGCATCCCCAAGCTGCCTCTTCCTCATTGCGTTTGAGTGGGGCCCAATTTGTGTCATTCTGTTGTTAGGTACATCATTGAGCCTTGATTTTCTACAGTAGGGTTTAGCACCCATTTTGCCATTTGATGTATAACCCTGATCTGTTGTTTTAATTGTTCCCTAGTAAGACACTAATGACCCTTTTTGTTCCACTAAACACTGCTTTTGCTTAGTTGTAAATGAAGCATAGTCAAACATTTGAAGTACTAATACCTTTAGCTTCATTTTCTGTAGATCAGTTAATAAGGCCTATATACATGTTTCATTAAGAATGTGATTAACAATTATATTGAGGTTTTTAAAAGTTACATGCTAGGTATGACAGAGAATTGTCTTCAGAAACTCAATCGGCCTAGGATAGTTTGATTTTTAGCTTACAAATTTTATAATTATTTACTCTGGGAATTTCACAAGATATTCATTGATCAGTCACAACATTCAGACCACCTGCCTAATATCTTGTAGGCCTTCCTCGTGCTGCCAAAACAGTCCTTATGTATAAAAAGCAGGGACTTCACAAAACCTCTGAATGTGTCCTGTGAGATCTAGCACCAAGTCATTACAGTAGATCCTTTAAAACCTGCAAGTTGTGAGGTAGAGCCTCCCGGGGTCATATTTTGTGTTCCTGCACATCCCATAGCTGCTCAATCAGATTGCTTTCTGGGGAATCTGGAGGCCAAGGCATGATCTTTCACTCTTTGTCATGTACTCTATATCTCCTGCCATCGGGAGTACTGAGGGTACTTCCTCTGAAGAATACTGAGGGTACTTCCTCTGAAGAATAGCTTATTTTTTGAGAGCAATATTGGCCTTAAATGGACATTCTGGACTTTGAAGTCAGCTAATTTTATATGTTATATTGTATGCGTTGTAGCTGTTTTCAAACCTATGTGGAATGTTTTGTGAGTTGTATATAGCAACTGTGAAATTCCGTTTTTCCTGCAAGGGGGCAATGACAATAAAGATTCCTATTCCTATGTTTCTGAATCCATTCCTGAACTGCTGGCCAGCCTTCTTCCAATATTGCCCAGGTGAACGATGCACGGACACCCAGTGATCCCTTGATCTAAAAGGAAATTTCATTCCTCAGATCAGGCAACCTTCTTCCATTGCTCCATGATCCAGCTCTGAAACTCCCACCCCCATTGTAGGCACTTTCAGTGGTGGAGAGGAGTTATCATGGATGGTTAATTCATGTCCATCCTTGTCTCGGGAGGAAGTTTGTTGTGTGTTGATGTCGGTCGCGGTCATGTAGTCTTCTTCCGGTTCTGTCCCTGTTCCCGTGTACACATGGGCGTGATTGATGATACCGGTATGACTGTTTCCGCACATCCTCGTTCCATGATGAGACGTGAAATTCCATGCCTTTGTTCTCAGTTTTTCCCCCCGGCCTGACCTTCTGTTTTTCGATGTTTCAATTCTCCAAAGCCTTGCCTTCAATGTGTTATGGAGCTAAGTTTGAGGCATTTGTCTTTTAATCTCTCTGCACTGCATTACTGACTCCATAGGGAATGTGCTGGCGAATGGCACTTCACACTCCTGGCACTAGATGGAGAATGGCATGTTGTGTGACGAGCCTTACCTCACAGGCACTTGTATTGGAACAAGAAGCGAGATGAGGAGACTCCCGACGCCAGGGAGGGGAATCTCTCATCCCGCTTAGACTGCAGTTCAGGGGGCATGGTTGGGACAAACTCCCCTTGTCCCGCAATGGACTTGCGGTTAGATTTCTTTGTACGGGTCCCCAGCGGGACCGCGAATAGCGATGAGATCGACGTGAAGTATCAGCCATGGGCACCCTGAGTGCTTTACATGTATGCAGCCCCATACACACCAAAATGTGATGCACTGTAAGTTCTGACACCTTTCTATCATGGTCAGTATTAAGTTTTTCAGCAAATTGAGCTACAGCAGCTCTTCTATGTGATCAGATCAGAAGGGCTACCCCATGTGCATCAATGAGCCTTGGGCACCCACAGCCCTAACACTGGTTCACTGGTTGTCCTTCTTTGTACCACTCTTGGTAGGTTCTAGCCACTGCATATCAGGAGCATACTATAAGTCTTTTTATTTTAGGGATGTTGTGACCCAGTCATCTAAGTCATTACTATTTGGCCCTTGTCAAAGTCACTCAGATACATTTTGCTTGCCCATAGTTCCTGCTTCTAACACATGAAATTAAAAAACTGACTGTTCACTTGCCACCCAATAGATCTCACCCCTTGACAGGTGCCAATGCCATCCACTTCACCTGACAGTGGTTTTAATATTGTGGCTGATCAGTGCACAGGCATGTACATATGGCTCAACTGGGAGAAAGGCCTAAACTGAGAGGTGTGGCCTAGCTCCACCTAACTTCAGAAATTCAGAAGGGAAGCTGCCCTGTGGATAGCTAGGCACTTTTTTTCCTTACAGGAAGCCCTGTGGAGCTAGGCCACACTGGGTCATAAAGTAGACATGGGCACAACTAGGCGAAATTGTCATTTCCATTTTCGGTTCTCGTTATCATTACGTAACGGGTAATGATAACGAGAATTACTCCGCTACAGCTCGAACCCGAACTGAAAAAGAAAAATTGGGTCTGATTTTTTGTTGTCGTTCATGGCATTGCGGCAATCGCGCGATGCCAAGCAGCACAGAAAAAAAGTTAAAAAAAAACAAAACCCGATTCCCGGCCAAAAAAGCAGGCGAAAATATGCCTGCCTCAGTGAGAGCACCAGGGGTGGTTTCTGGGGGGGTCCCCGGCCTTCCCCCCCTCCTGTCCTGGGCTGCTTGCACCAGGCTGGCGGGGGGGGGGTCATCCTTGTCGTCTCCATTTGCCATGCGGTGGGGGGGGGGATCCAAAATTGCGACCGCAATATTTATTTTTAAATTGTGGTCCAAAAACCCACCAAAGCACCACAGAAACATGTGAAAATTAGGTATTTTAAATGCCTGAATTTTTATAGTAGCAGCAGTGGGTTTTTTATAGCAATAAAACCTCGTATTGATTTTATTTTTATTTTTATTTTTATTTTTTTACACCTGCGCATGCGCAATGATGGGCTGGCCATGGGATGGGACCATGCAAATTTTTGGAGCCATTCCACCAATCGCATGGCCAGGTTTTGTTGAGACTTCTGGATGTGCCAGAGAGGGCATAAAAAAACCACCAACCCTAACCCTAACCCTAACCCTAACCCTAACCCATACGGCAGTACACTGTCCTTCTTAGTGGGTCAGAAGCACCCAGAGGTGCAGCCCACTAACCCACCCTAACCTTAACCGTAACCCTAAGCCTAGCCCTTACCCTAACCCCAACCCTAACCCAGATTCGTACGCAAGTACACTTCGCTTCTTAGTGGGTCAGAGTGATGCACCCAGAGAGGTGCCTTCAACTCAGAGACCCACTCCCTCCCTCCCTAAGCGTAACCTGTACGGCAGTACGCCAGTATGCTTTCCTTCTTAGTGAGTCAGAGAAGCGCCGACGAGGTTCCTCTGACACACTAACCCCCAAATGTTCTTAGTGAGACAGAGAAGTGCCAACGAGGTTTCCTGTCACACTAACAACAACCCCAACATAATTATAACGGCGGCTACATGTTACGCTCCCTAAACCACTGTACAAACGACAGACAACAAACAGAAACGACAAATTTTTGAAAAATTTCGCGACAAACGGAAACGAGCCGAAACGGGCCCGTCCCGACAAACGACAACTCGAAACGTAATTTTTTCTGGTCGTGCCCATCTCCATCATAAAGCATTTCAGTGTAGGGCTTTTCTACCAGGTGAGCCACATTTGATATTTGAATGTCAGGTGGAACTCCCAGAATGGAGAATTATGATTTTGTTTTAGTAAATAATCTGAAAATCCCACGCTTACAACTAAGTGCAATGTTGGTCAATAATCTGCCCACCAACAGCAGTGTGTTAAGAACAACACAGGCAGAGACCTCAATAGGTGTCCTTCCCTGACTGCTAACTGCTGCCCCATTGGGTGGGAATTTCATAAATAGTAGTGCTGGTAAGGAATGCCTTCAACCTTCTGTCCATGCTTACTGCCTTCTTAGAACAGAGCACAACAGAACAGAACAGAACAGAACAGAACAGGATAGAATAGCACTATATTATCATTGTACAAGTACAACAAAGTTGTAAAAAGTATGACTGGAAATTTTGTTTAAAAAACAAACTTTTCATAATCCCCACATGTCTTCATAAATTAAATGGAAGGAACTTCCATTCAGAACAAAAACCAAAACTGAATATGGAATAAGGCAAATAAACAGATATATCTATTTAGGGGAAAGGCATAGAGTGATTACTTTTAAAAGTTGTTCTGGTCATTAAACATGTTTGTAGTGTAGAATTAGTATTAGTGCCTCCCCCTCTTATTTCTGATGCTCCTTGCTTTGTGGAGTGCCCGCAAAATAATCTGCCTCATAAGGGGAACATTTGTCAAATAGAACCAGTTCAGATGGCCAAGAAAGTTGTTTGGTTTCTTTTCAATAGGGAGGTCTCTAGTTCATTTGGAAAATCCTTAGCAAAGAACTATTGGAAATTTTTTCTTGCACATCGTATTGTATCAAAAATGGAAAGATATTTTAAGAGCAGTAACTTTGGAGAAAGTGAAGCTGATAGTTTTATTCATCCATAGCTCCTGAAAACAACTATTGTTGCCCATAGCACCTGGAAATTGATTTTTAAAACAATCAAAATGAAATTGCTAAGCACAACATTAACGTAATGTGTAGCTAAACCTTGTAGATGTCGTCAACATTAGACAAAGCACTAAAATAGTGTGTCATGTTGGAACAGAAAGAACTAGAATTTTTTGGGGGATGCCCAGGGTTTTTAAAATATCCAGCTCTTGGTATGAGAGATGGGCACGACCAGGAAAAATGACGTTTCGGGTTGTCGTGTGTCGGAGCCGGCCTGTTTCAGCTCATTTCCGTTTGTCGCAAAAATTTTCAAAAATTTGTCATTTCGTTTGTCGTCTGTCATTAGTACTGGTTTAGGGGGGTAGGGTAGCGGACTCCTGGAGGCACCTCTCTGGGGTGGGTGCCTCTTCTGGCCCGCTACAAAGGGAAGGCATTTAGCAGGCTCCTGGAGGCACCTTTCTGGGGTGGATGCCTCCTCTGGCCCGCTACAAAGGGAAAAGGAAGGGTACATGACCGTGTAGCCATTGCATACCAAGTGGCACTGGCAGAGGCACCTCTCTTTTGGGTGCCTCTAGCTCACTAAGAAGGACAGCAGACTGGCGTACAGGTTTGGAGTTTTTTGGAACTTTGGACTGTGAGCGAGGTGAGAGAAGAATGCCTCTGCTGGGCGCCCTCTGACTCACTAAGGACAGTGTACTTGCATGTAGTGCAATGCGAGTACAGATCTGGCTTAGGGTTGGGGTTAGGGCAAGGGCTAGGCTTAGGATCATTACGGGTAAGGTTAGGGTGAGTTAGTGGGCTGCACCTCTGGGTGCCTCTGACCCACTAAGAAGGACAGTGTACTGGCGTATGGGTTAGGGTTAGGGTTAGGGTTAGGGCTAGGGTTATAGTCGGCTTTTTATGCCCGACTGGAACATCCCAGAAGTCTCAGTCAAAACCTGGCCAAGTGGCCATGCGATTGGTGGAATGGCTCCAAAAATTTGCATCGTCCCATCCCATGGCCATCCCATCATTGCGCAGGTGTAAAAAAATAAAAATAAAAATAAAATAAAATAAAATCAATGGGATTGGAGACAGACGTTTATTGCAAGAAAAACCCACTGCTGCTACTGTAAAAATTCAGGCAGTTAAAATACCTAATTTTCGCATGTTTCTGTGTGGTGCTTTGGTGGGTTTTTGGACCACAATTTCAAAAAAAATATTGTGGTCGCCATTTTGGATCCCCCCGCACCGCATGGCATGGCGAGACGACGAGGATGCCCCCCACCAGAGCAGCCCAGGACAGGAGAGGGCGGGAGGCCGGGGACCCACCCCCAGAAACCACCCCTCTGGTAGGTGCCCTCACTCAGGCAGGCATATTTTCGCCTGCTTTTTTGGCTGGGAATCGGGGTTTTTTTAAAAACTTTTTTTCTGTGCCGCTTGGCATCGCGCGATCGCCGCGATGCCATGAACGACAATGACAAATCAGACCCAATTTTTCTTTTATCGGTTCGAGTTTGAGTTCTGACGGCTTAATTGTCGTTACCGTTTCCGTTGCGTAACGGAAACGAGGAACGGAAACAAGGAACGGAAATGGAAACAAGAATTTCGCCAAGTCATGCCCATGTCTACTTGATATTATACCAAGGGATATTACATGGAACTATAAAGGCACCGTGGGTATACAAAGGTGTATAACTAGAAATTCCAAAGAGAATTCACTGGAGTTTCTATTCTGGATTCCCTTGTGTTCTTCAATGGCTAACACATTTTCCCCCACAATGTGGCCTTATAATGGTACTTTCCATGGTCATTGGCAAAGCCGCTGCACATGTTTTTCTTGTTAAATTGCAAACCTCTCACCAAGCACCAGCTGCATCAATGGGTTTGGATGGGACTATATGTTTGTATCTGTTTTGCAAAAATATGTGCAATGATTATCAGCATCTAGCTTCTGGGTGTACTAACTGTTGTATTCAATTAGCTATGGACGGAATGAATTACTCTATAATTTATAGCATGTATCAAACTGTAAAGGGCTATGTACCTTGGTGCAACAATAACTCTAATGGGAATGATGACGTCCTATTTATTCTTATTCCCTCTTTATTTCAAATATTTAAACCTGGCCACTTCCTAGCCTCCAACACTCTGAATCCCATTCAACGTGAAGAAGTCTACACTTACCAATGAATGTTTGGCCTCTTCACATAAGGTGCTGAACTGCGGGGAATGAGTGAATTTTCTTTTGCTTCCCTTTGCTAAAATGTTGTTTTTCTTCTTGAAAAATGTTGATTTTTTTGAATGCAGGAATATGTTTGTGTATCTTCAAGTGGAAGCCTGAGATTGCTGCAGGGATGCTGGCAGGAGAATAAACAACCCCCTGCTGGATTCCCACATCATAGACCACAGTGGAAGCAAACATTAAGCAAACAAGCAAAACTCCACAACAAACCACAAAGATGCCACAATCTTTCAACTTCCTCTGAGGCCATCTTGGACTTCATTAAAGTCACCTGTGTGGGGAAGTATTTCCCCCTCTGCCCGCCTGCTGTTTTCTTCCAGCCGTCTTGTCCCTAAGGCACTGGATTCCCTGTACAAATTCTCACAGAAGTTTATTAAATCTGTAACTCAAAATGTAGCTCACAGAGGGGGTGTGAGAGGCTCTCTCTCTCTCTCTCTCTCTCTCTCTCTCTCTCTCTCTCTCTCTCTGTGTGTGTGTGTGTGTGTGTGTGTGTGAAAGAGAGAGGGGGGCTCTGTGTGTGTGTGTGGTGTTCTGGCAGTGTGTCTCAAAAACTAAACAATGATTGAAGCCAAAATCTCTCACTGTATTTTACTTTGGGGAGTATACTTCAGAGATCCTAATGAAATCAAATTGCCATTACGGACTCTCTACCGAGACTTCCTCTATGTTTTTCAGAGATACTGGAATCTCCATCCCAGGCTCCATCCTTTCCGCCAAGAAGCCTCCAGTCTACTTGGTTTTTTCTGGTAAATTCTAAAGCCTGTAAGCCCTTCTCACCTGACCCAGAAGTGAGTGGAGCGAAGGAAACCTGGGGGAAATTCTCCTGTTTCTCTTGAGCCTATGAGATGTATCACTTTGTGGGTGTTCTTTTTCCAGAAATATGAACAGGACGTCTGTAAATGTTGGTTGGAGAGAAAATTCATTGTATTTATATATTTAAAATCTGTCTATGCTGCCTTTGTCTTAAAGGATCCAAGGTGGCTTACAGTAGTAAAAGAAACAAAGTTTAATGCTCAAATGGTGGTCTATTGTAATATATAAAAGGAATTACAACAATATCATATTGATATTTATCATATAAATATTATATTTTAATAGACTAAAATTGGTTTTCCTCCATTTCCTATTTGCTTGACTTGTGTGAGTATCAGTTTCCAAATTCCAGATGAAAGTTTGGTGCAAACAATGTGTACAGGTATGTGTTTTGCATGCATTCTTTCTATGCATTTCAGTATGCAGGCTTCCTAATGTTCCCACCTTTTACAAATAAGTCCCCCGATAACAGAATGTGTTTGCAGGTGTGCATTCTCCTAATGTATAGATTTCTGTGTGCCCTTTCCCTTAACAGATGTGTTTGCAGAGGCAAACACATTTCTTCTGAGTTGCAACTGACATTTTTTTGGCATCCAGTTCACCTAAAGTTTTTTTTTTGGGGGGGATGGACTGAGCCAGCATATATAAAATATATTTTCCCTCCATCTCTAATCCTTGTACTGCATGTCGAATCTTAGAGGAGACTGCTGGGTATCTTGATAAAGCAAGAGGATACTAATGATAAAGCTGGGACAGAAAATTTCTACTACTGTTTCACTTACTGTATATACTCAAATATAAGCCTAGTTTTTCAGCCCTAATTTTGGGCTGAAAAAAGGGGTCGTCAGCTTATATTCGGGTCAATACTTTTAGCCACTGAGGCAAGTTTGGGTTGGTGGCTAAAAGTCATTTTAAACATTGTGCGCCACTTTTCCTGACCCCCCCATGTTTAAAATGACTTTTAGCCACCAACTTAAGCACTTGCCTCGGTGGCTAAAAGTCATTTTAAATATCACACACACACCTAGCTCACAAAGGAGATGTTGCCAGGCCCTGCTGCATTTCCCACCCTAGGCTTATACTTGAGTCAATAAATTTCCCCAGTTTTTTGGGTTTAAATTAGGGGGGCCGGCTTATACTCGGGTTGACTTATACTCGAGTATATATGGTAATGAATATCCATTTACCTCGATGCACAGTTTCTCCTTTTCCACAGCCAGGTTAGGATGGTTTATGGAAGCGTGTGTCCCATAAACTAGAGTAACCCAGAAGGGTGGTGTTTTTCTTGTTTGTTTCAGTTTTGTTTCAGTTGAAAACATTTTGAGAAGTACTGGGGCATGATATTGACTGACCAGATGAGTGGAGAAAGTGAAAAGGCAGTCTGGCACAATTCGAACACAAGATGACAAATGACTGGGAAAAAACCATCTGTCTCATACATAGTTAGGTGGTCTTGCTTTGTTTGTCCCTCAGCTTGGTACCATTTTTTTTTAAAAAAAAAAAAAACATGGAATGTGGATGTGTTCCCCTCCATACCTCCTCCCGCTCCTTCTACATTAAATGACTACGAAAAATAAAATCCACATTTTCTGAGGAATAAAAAGAAAAGAAAGAGGCCTGCCTTTGATCAAATATTCTCCCATTGTCAAAAGGATTACAGGAATAAAGACTAAAATCATTTGAGAGAGAGAGAGAGGGAGGGAGGGAGAGAGAGACTGACAAATACCCCCTTTTGGATGTTTTGCTTTTCATCTGCTTGTGTCAGCTTCGGCAATAAATTTTTGTAGCTCTTTTGTAAATAAATGAGGATAAAGTAAAAGTGGTCATAAACCCATCTATTGAGTTACAAGAGTTTTCATTTTGTCTTACAGACAGAGGACTGTGAAGGATTGCAAGGGACTCTAAAAGACCCCTTTCCTCAATTTCTGAGCCACCATCACAGGCCTTAAGGTCGCTGGTGCTTTGCCTTTGCAGAGGCTGTATTCCACACACACACACCCTTTCTGTTATTTATAAAATGCTAATGGATGCAGTGCCTTTTATTGCTGGGCTAAAAGTATTTGGTCATCTTCCTTTCATGCTGGAGGAAAATTTCTTTGCTTTTTATTCCTTGCACCTTTGTCATATCATGTGTATGGTGCTTGCAGAGGAGGGACGTTGGTTTGTAGCCAAGCCAAAACTGTGCCAGAACAAAACTCAGGAGTGGAACTTGGTCAAAGATTTCTCTCTGGATCCTGCAGGGAATGGTATGGAAATCAAGGCCAAAATAGTACATCAAATGTACTGGAGAACACCATCCATGTTTTGAATATTTCCCCTTTCCTTTTAAAACTATAGGAATATTTACCCCGTGATCATATTATGGTGCAAGCTTCCCTACTGCCACGCCATATCATCAATTGCTTGCTGATCGTTCACAATGGCCACTTTGCTGCCTGAGGCAGAAGCTGATTGATCTGTATGTTCATGGGATGCCATCCTTAATCAGCTCCAAGAAACAAGCTACAGTAGTTTGGAAGTTTAAGCACAGGCCATGTGACTCTGCTTTGCCTTCCATTAGAGGGGAACACCTGGCGAGTTCAGAAAAAATAGCTAGGAGGTTGCTCCCATTGATTGCCTCCAGCACATGTAACCAAAGGTAGTTGGTTTTTTCTACCTAATGATATAGTGGGACCTCTTAAAACAAATTTAATTTGTTCTATGGATCAATTTGTTTTAAGAATGTTTTTTTCTTACGAAAGGCTGTTTCCCATAGGAATGCAGTGAAAATGGATTAATTTGTTCCAGAGGCTATGGGCCGCTTCGTTTTATGAAAATTTTTGTCTTAAAAACATGGAGACTAGAATAAAGACAATATTTATTTATTTATTTATTTATTTATTTATTTATTTATTTATTTATTTATGCACTAATTTCTCAAAGGGAACAAAAATAACTGCCCCCCCCGGGTACATCTGGAACAGTTTTTTTTTTCTTGCAAAGCATCCCATACGGCATTTTTGTCATGCAAAGCATGCCTATTTCCAGAAAGGATAGTTTTGAATGCATTTTCAGGCAAATGGGAAATATTAAATACAACTATAATTTCAATTGATTTAATTTATAACCAAACCCACCTTTTTTTTTTTTTTTGCCAAAAAGGAGCTCCACTCCCAATGTGGAGTGCCAGAAACTGGAAGCAACCTGTGAAAAGGCTCTCTCTTGTATCACAAGGAGACATTAGCCCAATGTTGGTGGGGCTTTGAAAAAAAAAATGTGATGTATAAGTTTTGTCTACGGTAAAACAAAAACTGGAAAATGTGTCAGAACATGTGTCGCCATATGTGCATATCTGTGTGTGCCAGGAGGGATGTGGATATTACATCTACACATAAAGCCTCTCACCAAGTGAGTGAAGAAAACTGGTGGGAAACTTTTATCTCCATGCTGTATATTTACTCACGAATTATCTCACTTAATCACTGTGGAATGGAACAACCCAAACAAATGTTGGCTGTTGCCATTTATTCTCTGAAGACCATCCATCTGGGCTCTGCCAGAGGATGAATCTCAAGAAGGAATGTGGCCTTCCCAGAACCTTCCTGTGCTTACAAAATGCGGCCTTGAGTTGGGGGATGGTTGTGTTGATCTGTGCTGGCAACCATCCTTGCCCTCCTAGAGAGACCTTCAGCAGGCTGACTGTGGGGTAATGGGGAATCTGTATGAGAGTTCCTTTCTTGAATGGGAGAGAAGCAAGGATTCCCCCCCCCCGGACGAGCAAAGGGGAGGAGTTTGGGAAGTGACAAAGGCCAAACAGAACATCTGTCAAAGTGATTCCCCCTCCTTTTGTTGGTAGTATGGATTCCATTATACCGCATATACTACATTAGAAGAACAAAAGAATGGTGATGGAAACCATCCTGGATCTGTTTCGGTTTGCCTTGCTCAGTCTAAATGACTTACTCTGGAAAAGCTGGGTTGGATCCGTTTACCTAGCTATCTATCTGTCTTGTCTGTCTGTCTCACAGGAGGGGCTTTTTAATGTACAGCATTTTAAGCTCTCTTGAAATTATTTTCTTCAGACAGATTTCATTCCAGGGGACCAAGACTGTATTTGTAGAATGGAATTATAATTACAAACTCCTGAAAACCCAAAGTCTGTATGGCGGGGTTGCCAAGAGTGCTTCAACAATAGAATATTACCATGAAATAGAAGGAGCAAGTGTCACTTCTGGCTCAAAAATGGACGTGTATGTATGTGTGTGTGTGTGTTGTGGTGTGAGGAGAGCGGACTTTAGATCTTGCTCAAGAGTTCAGTGTATTAACAAAACTGTCATTATCCATACTTTAAAAAATCAAAGTCTTGAAGCTTTGCAGACTTCTTGGACTGCAGAATGGAATACAGTTTGAAAAAAAGAGCACGAGATTTACTACGTCTGAATGCAAAACTAATCAACTCAGTATGACTACTTCATATGGTTAAGCCCATTACAAGTTTGCTTGACTTCTTTCATCTCTGTTGAGGATATAGGATATCATTAATGTTACCAGCTGCATTGTTTGCTTTGAATACCAACAGCAGAGGAAGGGGGAGGGAAGAAACCCATTGGCTGCTTTGTTTCCCACTTACATAGCTATCAGACTGCCAAGGCAAATGGGAAACAGGCCTTTACAATAACAGCATTTTCCCAAATGCCCTGTTAAGTTTTAGTAAACCAAAATAAAATCCGTTGTTATTTATTAAGACGGTGTGACCCTTACGGAATCCAGATGATGTTTGGGGTAAAACACCAGGTTCATATATATTCTTTGTAGAGCAGTCATTTATTTTTGGCTTAGTTTGTGTTTGGGATTTAGCTGCGCAAGCTATAACTCTTGGTACTTACATAAACCTTGCAATGGTTCCCTGAATGCTGTACAAAATGTCGCTTATTTGCCAAAAACAAAACAAAAACAATGCAAAACAAAAAAAGGGCGGAGGCCATCTTAAGACTGCCTTCCCTCTGTATTGGTTTGTGGCCTTACACTGGGCCATGGCAGCATAGCAGGGGAGCTGCTGCTTGCCAACATTGGCTACCAATATATATGGATAAAGTCTAAAATTGTTTACCATGGCTCACTTTAAGCTTATTGTTTCAGTGAGTGAGAGATAGAGATAGGGCCTTTTCACACGACCCCTAAGATCCGCTGGTCCCTTAAATTCAGACCAGAGATCTTGGGGGTTCGTTTCTGTTCCTGCGTCCCCACCCCTCAGCACTTCCTGCTCCTGTCAGCGTGAGGGGGAGGGAGGGGAAAAAAGTACAAAAGAAGCCTTTACGAACCTGCCGGTGCCGGTCGAAGTTGCCACGAGCCCCGTTACTTCCTTTTTTTTTTTAATTAAGAAATTTTAATATACAAAAAAAAAATTATAGTTATAGTCAAACATTGACAATACAAAATCAGTCCATCACTATGGTTAGGCTTCCCTCTGTTCTTCACGTGGTTTTCGCATTGTTTATCTCCTAGCCTTCCTTTCTAACAAACCTCTTTTATATATTTATAAAAAAGATTCTCAGAACAGAAATAGTCCTTCGAGTTCTACCCTAATCCAGTAAGAGTCCTTAATTCCTTGCAATAAGTCTCCATGTAGTTCTTAAATTTTTGCCAGTCTTTTTGGAACCTCTGGTTATCTTGATCCCTCAGTCTGCAAGTCAGTCTGGCCATCTCAGCAAAATCCAATATCTTCGCCCTCCATTCATCCAAAGTCGGTATATATGTTGTCTTCCAATTCTGAGCAAGAAGCATTCATGCTGCTGCAATTGCATATAAAAATAAAGTCCTATCTGCCCCTTTTATTTCATTGTCCACCAACCCTAACAAAAAAAATTCGGATCGTTTTGGGAATGTATACTTTAACATCTTTTTGAGTTCATCATATATCAATGCCCAATACTCTCTCACTTTCTCACAGGTCCACCACATATGATAGAAGTCACCTTGTTTCTCTTTACATTTCCAACAATGATTGTCTTTGATCCTATACATCTTTACTAATTTCGTTGGAGTGATATACCACCTGTATATCATTTTCAACAAGTTGAGCCCCGTTACTTCCTGGTTCCTTCTCAAGGGGCTCTTAAAGGGGCGGGAGGCAAAAAAAAAAACAGACAAGCGAGGAGAGCCCAGCACTCTTATCCGCATCAAGGAATTTTCATCTGCTGAGAGCAAGTACATGAAAGGTGTGCTGGGTCACGCTTATGGGGGCGTGGTCGCACTTAATTTTCTCTAAACTCCGGAGCTGGTGGGGAAACATTTCTAAGCTCCGGAGCTGGGAGCCATTTGCAGCGCAGCTTAGGGGTCGTGTATAAATGCCCAGAGAGAGAGAGAGAGAGAGAGAGAGAGAGAGAGAGAGAGAGAGAGAGAGAGAGAGAGAGAGAGAGAGAGAGAGAGAGAGAGAGAAATACAGAGAGAAACAGAGAGAAACAGAGATTGTTTATTAGTTGTCTTCGACCAGGTCTTTTGCATGGTTCTTGAGCCATGTTGACCTTTTGTGTCAGAATCCCTGATCTATGGCAATGCATATGTAGTGTGTTTCTACAGACCCATCTTTTTTGAGTCATAATCACCTTTTATAATTGCCACATAACCTGTGACACCACCTGCCACATTTTGCAGGAAAAAGGAATTTTTATAGGATAAAGAAAACATGCCCCCATTGCAGCCCTGCATCTTCCCTATCCTTCCCTCCTTCCCTTGCTCCAGCCAGGGTAATGCTATCTCTTTTCCATCAGTGATTATGAGAACTCTGGCTGCCTTCCTCCCACTCCTCTCCCAGTCTTATACTCCAACATAGAATCTTCCTGAAACAGGATACATCAGTCCACTCTTTTTCTGACCAAAGGACCTCTCTCTCTGTCATTTTAATCCTTTCACCTCTTCCCACTTTGAATCCTCCCTCCATTTCCTTTCCAGAGACATACTAGCCATTCATTCTCTGGCTTCAGCTGCTGCAAAGTAATCCATTAATAACCTCCCAGAAAATACTTTGATATCCCCTTGGGGATCACGACCCACATCTTGGGAATCAGGGTTGTAGACAGTCCATAGCTTATGAGGAGCAGTGAGTCACTGATTCTGAAGTTCTGTTATCACTATTTTTCACCTGGGTTAGTGCAGTGGTTCCCAACCTTGGGTCCCCAGAGGTTCTAGGACGGGTATGTCCAATCTTTGGCTCTCCAGATGTTTTGGACCACAACTCCCAGAATTACAAGCCTGTATTTCTAATGGCAAAGGACTTTGGGAGTTGTGGTCTAAAACATTTGGAGGGCCAAAGTTTGGACATGCCTGTTCTAGGACTATGTCTCCTGGAAATCCTGGTCAGCCTAGCTAGTGGTGAAGGCTTCTGGGAGTTTTAGCTCAAGAACATCTAGGGATCCAAAGCTGGGAAGCACTGGATTAGTGGAACTCAGAGTTCCAATTAAAAAGAAGATCTATGAGCCGCAAGTCTGATCATCCCTAGTCTAAAAGTCACCCCAGAATCCGAACACATGCAGATGTCAGTTCCTGAAATAAAGCATCCTAGAAGTCTTAAATGTGATCATACATGTGGAGTTATTATTGCATAGTGCTGCAGTTTTGAGGAAGGAATATGCTATGACTCTTAGGTCCGAGGAATATGTGGTCCTCCAGATGTTTTTATAAGACAATTTCCATCAGCTCTGGCCAACAGGGCCAATGGACATGGGGATTATATTTCAACAGCATTCAGAGGGCCACCATCTTCTCCATATTTCCTTCAACCCATGTATAGTCACACTTTGATTTGTGCTAAATTTAACAATAAACCAATCTCTTTTAAAACGTGCATGTGCAATGATGACTTGGATTTCCATCGGACCGTAGAGAGATGTAAGAGCAGTCCGTTGGGAGGCAGAAAGAGTCGGGTAAACAATGGGAATGATGTTGCAGATTAACTTGCATTAAGATTTTGTTTTGTTGCTTAAAACAAGAGGAAGGCTTTTTTAAAAAGCATTAGGAAAAATGTGGCTATAGTTTAGTGATAAGGGTCCACACGTTGCATGTTATAATAAGGCCTAATGTTGAAACCTTGGCACCATTTTTAAAAGGGTCTCTGAAGCAGAGCTGGAAAACATCTTAGCTACAGTTTGGCTGCCAGCTGGAGTGTAAAGAGAGTGGGTTACAAAACGACCAATGCTTTGCTTTGGTATATTTTGTAGCTTCATATGTCTGTTGGGAAGGGGTTGGCTGCTGGTAGTCCCCCAGCTGAAGCCAGACTTTCCACACTTGAAGGTTTCACTAATGCTTTCACATCAGTAGACAGGACTAAACCATTTTCAGTTCTAATTGGAAGTCTGTTTTGCTACATCTGAATATGCCACATTCCATATGTATGGATGATAATGAGGTAAGTCATATAGAGGATAATGAGGTAAGCAATAATAAGGACACAAAAAGAATACAATGGACATTGGACAACTAAAAGGGCTGACGGTTTTAATGAGCACCTATGCTGGAAATATTTTTATTAGGAGAAGAAAGAAATAATACTTAGCATGCAACTAAATTGGAATATACCTCACACTTTCCTCTGAAATTGGCATGAGTGAATTCAAAATATTTTTCAATGGCCAACACAAATCAACTCATCCTTTTCTCCTACAGATGGCTTCTACTTTTCCCCCTAATTGCAATGATTCAAACTGTTTTGCCTGTGTGATTGTTTGTTTTGTCCTACAAAGAGATCTGACTTTGGGCAGTTTTTCAGGCAGTTAGCAAGTTGGAATGTGGTGTTTTGGGAATACTCCTCTGCAATCTTTCTCTCTAGTCTTCTCAAAGTATTTTTGTTTAATTTTTAAACAAATTATTAAGTCTAGCACTAGGTCACCTTATCGCTGAATTGCTACAGTACCTTTGTGCTTGATCACCTCTGTATAGGCAAAAAAGAAGATAAAAATCAACACAAAATCAAAATAACCCTAAAGAACGCCTGCAGGATACAGTGTTTCCATGGTATATGTGTATCTCCTTTCCCCTACCACTGTGCAACCCTTCAAACCATCCCAGAGGCTTCATTGCAGACCATAAAAGGTTGCAGGATGATGGTGATAAGAATTTATAAAGATGAGAAAAGTCAAAATTATTATAAGCATTATGTTATTAAAATATTAACAGACCCAACTGTGCTGAGAAAACAGGACATCTCATTGAGCCATCTTCTCTGAAGCTAATGGGTCAACATAACCAGGAAGATGAATTGAGGGGGTGTCAGTGTGCTGACAGCAACGTTTGGCGGTTAGCCAGGAATGAGGAACCAACTTGAACTATCAAACAAACTGGGTAATAAGGTCAGGTCATTATGGCTTTTGATGGCCAACTGGGTATGAGCTAATAAACACGTGCAAAAAACAGGCACGTGTAGGGGCGTACAAGATACGTAAGTCTGAGGTCATTTAGAAGGGTATATAACAATGATGAGAAGCCATTTGAGCTCCGTCCAGACCAGCAAGGCTTGATCTGTGCATAGATCAACCCAGGCAACTCTGAACCCTTAAGCAAAAGGCTTAAGAATTCCTACTAACCATATATGTGTTTTGTGTACTGCTTGTTTGCTATATACTTTCTATATTTCTGTATTCCTGTGAATATCTAATAAACCCTTGCTATATAACTAACTCTCTGCGTGGCAATTTTTGAAGAACCACCTATTCTTATCAATGGTATCAAAGGAAAGGGGCTGTGGATGTGGATTGAACCACATCTTATTGAAGAGCCAGTGTGGACATTGGCACTGCACCAACCTGTGAACTTTGTGTGGTCACCTAAACTGAATGTCATAAAAGAGACTGTGAATCAAACTGCATCCAATGTAGTTGCGCCCTTAGTAACACAATCAAAATAAATGAATGGAGGCAACAAATCACTATCAGGAAGACAGAGAAATTATCCCAGCTAGTATCCAAGGAAACATAGGATGGGACTTTGTTTGCATTGTAGTTAAACTGCTACTCTTGTCTTCTGGATATCATCCTTTTATTGGCCCTGTCCTGGGGGAATGAGGGATGATCCTGGATGATCATTTACCAGTTGGAAATTTGCAGTTATGGAAAACTATCTGGCACTTTAAAAGTTCTCCCCTTTGTATTATCCTAGCCCAGTGTTGGTGAACTTATGGCACGGGTGCCAAAGGTGGCACTTGGAGCCCTTTCTGTGGATACCCAACATTGCTCCTTCACAGCCACTTGCATTCAAGTTAAATTGCCGTATTGGCACTTTGTGAAAAATTAGTGGGTTTTTGAATTGCAGTTTAGGCACTCAGTCTCTAAAAGGTTCGCCATCACTGTCGTAGCCCATGATGATCTAGTGATGACAAGGATGTGTTTAACTCCATTTCTTGTGTAGATAAGGAGAGGTGAACAGGAATGGTCATTTGCTGTGATATCATTGATCACTGTATCATCCGGTTGTCTCATTCAGGTCATATGTGTTTTTCTAGCCCTGTCCCCCTCAATTCATAGCACTTGTAGGCTTGCATAAGTGAAGGGTACCAACTCAGAAAAGGAACAGTTTCACTATCTATTTGGAGGTCTCTGCATGTGAATTGGGATAGAGAGAGGCCTCTAAGATAGAAGAGTTCTCCCTTAGACTAGGCACCCTCAATGCATAGGGGGTGATAGAAATGATACTGGGGGAGGGTAGGAGATGGTCTTTTGCCAAGTGATGAAGAGTATACTATTACTGCTTTGGCTGTCTGATTGTATGGCTTTCCCCTTTAATTTGGTCATTGAAACAACCAAGAAAGCAGACTGTAACTACTCAGATTTCTGAGGCTATTCCTGATGTAAGTGATACAAATGACACAGTTCTCTTCAGTACTTGGTGACCTTAAACAGCTAATTGATTCTTCTAGTGATCACTCAGAATACTATACATTACCATTTGTTCCATGGTCACCTCCATTCACCTCTGATTTTGAATCCATGTGTGTTTGTTAGCCGTGGCTTGTTTGCCTGTTTCAAATACCACTGTGTCAGTTTCTGTTGCTGATTCCTCCTCCTCCCATAGAGGATGTAAACTGTACTGCTGAATAAAAAATGAAGAACACCTTGAAACCTTGGTATTAATAAAGGAATGAGGCCTAAAGAATTTAGGATATTCAAAACAATATATACAACTGCTTGAATAATTTCTGTAAAACACTTTGGGATCTATGTAAAAGAGAAGAGCTAGAGGAATATTATTTTTAAATAGTACTAAATAGAACTGTACTGGGTTAAGTGAATGGGTTAGAAGATGCTTGTGTCCAGCCGTAGTCATATCTTGTGGGGCAGACAGGAGAACAAAAATCAGTTGCCATTTTTTGCCTCTTGGCCCCATAAACTAAGCAAACAGGAGCTAATATTGTGTAATCCAATTACATAAAGAAGCCGTGATATTCTAGAATTTGATAAAATTAAGGTCCAAAGCCCTTTTCATGGAAAAGTTATATTACATTGTATCAAATTGGAATTGACTTCTACCAACCCTAACAGAGCTTTCGAGGTAAGTAAGATATTTGAGGATTGGTTTTACCACTCTCCTTACCACCCTCTCCATGAGTTCCCACGCTCAAGCAGGGATTCAAACCTATGTCGCTTGAATCATAGTCTGTCATTCTACCCACTAGACCAACTAATCATCACAATACTTAGCAGCAAATTTCCCAAAAGCAATGCAGTTTAAGGATATATGTTATGATGTTTTTCTACAGTTCATGAAAACATGGGACAAATGCATTTTTGAGGAATAATCACACATAAAACGAAACATGGGGGAATGTCCACAAGACACACCCACCCACCTCTGTAGCCCAGCAGGGCAAGGAAGCTACCATCTAATTCAACATCTCACAGTGGCTAACGAGATGACCCTGGGAAGACCACCAGCAGGACGTGAAGGTGACAGCCCAACCTTGCTACTGTTCCAATAAAAATGGCATCCAGATTTTAGGGAGCTGTGCTGGCCATATGACTAATGGCCACAGAAGCTATTCCATAGGCTTCAGAGCCAGGAAGGTTTTCCTCCTCATGAGTTGTTGGAAAAAACAGAATTTGATTATCAGGATTTCTGCACTTCAACTCTCCTCTCCCCTGTTGCATTAGTGCATAAGTAATGATCCTTCATCCAGGCATCCTGCTTTCAAGAGATGGCGGTGGTCCAGTGAAAGATAGCAGAGTGAAAGATATGCGGATCCAATGCACACACATGCTTTTCTTTCTTCTTTCTCTCTCTCCCCCCCCCATTAATTGCAGCATGAATAGTTTCTAAATAACACCAGTACTCCATGTAAAATGAGGCAACCATACTCGCTCAGCCTATTACTGACATTCATGGGGCGGATGTGGGGAACAGTTTGCAAAAGGAAACAATCTAATTAGTATGGTTAAACGGGGCCAAGGTACTGTGCTTTGCATGTCAACAATGCCATTGCTTGGAACGGCCCCTCCAAAGGGTTGGCAGCTTCTTTTACTGGATAGGAGTATCTTAACTTGGTTGCCAAGTTTACAAATTCTGCAGAGAGATTTAGAATGCATGAGCCAGCCTTGACCTTGTTACTATGAGCTTGTACTTTCATCACTCTGCTTTTTAAAAAAATAAATAAAGAAAAGCCTGTAATTTTCATTTTTCCATTTGCATTAGCCTTGAAATATTATGTTGCTTAGAGAATTAACTGAGTTGTCAAGGGAAAATGTGCACTGATCCTCCCCCCCCCACCTTCAAATATAAAACACTTAATAGGACAACATTTTACAGGTACCTTTGTGTTCAGACTCATCCATGTGTGATCTGCGATTATTGTCATTTGCAAAAAGTGGCTGCCAATGAAATAGGCATTGTTCATTTACATTTTGTGTTGTGTTCTTTTCATTGCATTTATTTCCTCCCATGAACTTTCTTAACTGAGCAAAATTCACATTTTCTGGCTATCTACTATGTGATTTGAGGGGCGTGGTTGCTCAGCGGACTAGAGTGCTTAAACTGTCAACTGCAAAGTCAGCCGCTCGGTGGTTCGAATCCCAGGTGCCATTCACAGGAGTGAGCTCCCGCTGTTAGCACCAGCTCCTGCCAACCTAGCAGTTCGAAAGCATATAAATGCAAGTAAATAAATAGGGACTGCCATTAAAAAGCAGGAAGGTAAACAGTGTTCTGTGTGCGGAAAAGCATTCAGCCATGCCAGCCACATAACCACAGACTTGCACAACACTGGCTCTTTGGCTTAGAAATGGAGATGAGTGCTGCCCCTAGAGTCAGACAATTCTCATGAGTTGTTGGGAAAAAGCATGCATGTGTGATGGGAACCTTTATCTTTACCTTTACACAGTATATATCTCCCAACAATTTCCCCTTGTTAGAGTGGCTAGGTCCCATTCCTCTGAC
Source organism: Phrynocephalus guinanensis (assembly GCA_037367245.1). Lineage (NCBI taxonomy): Eukaryota > Metazoa > Chordata > Lepidosauria > Squamata > Agamidae > Phrynocephalus > Phrynocephalus guinanensis. The sequence continues at coordinate 38,076,079 of CM074737.1, forward strand.
AGACCATATCTAATTTTTCTGTGGGAACACTCATTTCTGGGCAGTACATTGTGGGCATATGGAGCAGCTGAGGTTCCTTACCCAGAGCCCTTTTCAAAATCGAATGGTTATGTTGTTGAAACTTGGATCTCTTGATGGCTAGCATAACACACTGGACTGCTAACTTTTTCTCAACAGAAGAGAAAATAAAGCAAGCTCTTTACTGCCTTCTGAATTGTTAATATGCATGGAGTTATCACAGCCATTGCACTGGGAAGGTACCATGCTAGTATCAGTTGGGTCTAGAGATGGGCACGAAATGCCAAAATGGCATTTCGTGGTCATTATTCTGGCCCTGTGGTCCGCTTCATTCTGTTTCCATTTTCCGGGGGCCCGGGGCCCGATTCGTTTCTGATTCTTCATTTTTTGGGTGCGGCAAGCTGCGGCTGCAGGGAGCCCTCCCAGGGCCAGGCGCCACCGGAGCCGGCAGCAAGCAGGCAGGGAGAGCATTCCTGCGGCCATGGAGAGCCCCCCTGGGGCTGGGGCAAGCCGCCCGAGAGCCAGGCGCTGCTCTGATCACCACCCCCAACAGGCCGCCACCCCCAGAGCACTGCCGAGTGCCGCCCTCCCTCGGGCCCCCTCCCCAAGGAATGATCTGCCAGGCCATCCGCCACCCCCGTCGGGCTACCCCCGGATCTCTGTGCAGCGCGCCGCCCTAACTGGAGCCCTTCTCCCCAGGAACCACTCCGCCCTGGGAGCCACTGCCCTGGCAGACCACCGCCCTGCACCCCCCCGGCCTTGACCCAGGAAAACTGTGGGGGGTGCCGCTGCACTCTGCCCCGTGCTCCAACTACGCCATCCGCTCCGGCTTCCACTACGCCACGTGTCCGAGATCCCGGAGCCCAGCCCATAAGGGCTCGGATCCCGCCTCTTCTCGCGAGACTGCCAAAAAGTCGGCTCCGGCGGGTAGGGGGCAAAGAGGCTCCACCAGGCCCAGGCCCCTCTCACCGCCCTCCCCTTGTTGAATGACAGCCTGGTGGGCTGTCATTCACCAATCAGAGATGGCGGGACAGGGGGCTGGGATCCCACCTCCATGCGCAGAGTTGGGATCCCAGCCCCCTCTCACTGCCGTCCGCTGCTCCATTTTTCATCACACGAGCAGCACGATGCCAGTAACGGAAATGAACAGAACTGAAGAAAATTTTCTTGGTTCTGTTCTGTTCGAGCCTGCCCCATCACAACACTTGTTATTCGTACCATTACGTAACGGAATGAATAACGGAGAACGGTAATGAAAAAATGGCCGTTTCATGCCCATCTCTAGTTGGGTCCACCAATGATATTTCATTCAGGCAAGTGTATGCATTCCTCTCAACTGGGGTGCCTGGTTCTACAAACGTTCTATTTAACTCCAGTGTTTCCTTGAAAGCCTAAATGTATTTTTGTTGGGAAAACTTGGTGGCAGAGTTTTACATGTTGAGAAAAAAGTGTTCTGCTAGTGTAGCCAGTGTAGGCATTTGCTGCCCTGTGTGAGTTTCTGATCTCAGTGTACGACATCAAGTTTTGATGCTAGCTTCTAAACTTGCAATGCTTGTGACTGAAATTTATGCCAGTGGCATAGCTAATACGATTCTGGCCACTGAATAGAAAAAAAAAGTTGAAAGAGAAAGACTCCATTTGGGGTATATGTTACAAATCTATACATGGTAGAGAAGTGGCATTCTATGTATAATCCATTGAGACAGGTGGGATATAGAATCAAAAATGAACAATGCAAGGAACACAGTTGCAAGCACTGTTGTGATGAACCATGGCAGATTTTGGGAATGGCAAGGACCTAGTCTTTGAAAACTAGTCCTCTTCCTTTGAGATTAGCTTGCCCTTCATGAGAAACCTACCATAGCAATTTCCCTGTGACTTCAGCTGGTGCAACCTTGCCCCTCAATAATAAACCAAGACACTTCTATCTGCTTCTGGAGAAGAACTGATTTTACTATGAAACTGGCAAATGTGACATCTTGAGTAGAGAGCCAGAGACACGAATATCAAACAGGCCTATAAGGCGGAACCATTAGCACACTTGGGCCAATCCAATCATGTGTCTCTACTTCTGACTCCTGCATATATTCCTTTGAGGAAGCGGATGCCAATAATAAAGAGGACTATCATGATATGGCCAGCAGGAGCATCTCAACAGCTGCAGGATTGTTTTTATGACACTGATTGGGAGGCATTTGCCCAACAGGATTTAGAAACTTACACTGAGGTAGTGTTGGACTATATCAGATTTTGTACTGACAGTGTAACGCAAAGCGCCAGATAAAGATCTATTCAAACAGGAAACCCTGGATGACAAGGGAGTTTCAGGAGCTGCTAAAGGCAAGAAATGTTGCTTTTAGAAGTGGAAACAGGTCACTGTATAGTGCAGCCAGAGCAGATCTGAAGAGGGGCATCCGTGTGGCTAAAGAGGCATACAGGCAGAGATTGGAGAATAATTTTCAGCGTAACAACACTAGGGAGGTGTGGCGAGGTGTACAGGAAATGACTGGGTACAAATCTAAAGTTTCCCCAGTAGCTGAGGGAGGGGTATCTTTGGCAGAGGAACTGAATGCCTTTTTTGCCCGTTTTGAAGCAACATCAGTAGAGACATCAGCAGAGTTTCTGCCACCTTCACTATTGTTATCAGCATCGGCACAAGGGAATGTAATTTTTAATGTGGAGGAGGGAGAGATGAGGAAGGTGTTGAAGGGGATCAATCCAAGGAAGGCTACGGGGCCAGATGGAGTTGCCGGAAGGGTATTGAAGGATTGTGCCGATCAATTAGCAGGAGTTTTCACTGGGATTTTAAATCGATCCCTATCCCAAGCTATTGTGCCATCATGCCTAAAGTCTGCCATTATTGTTCCGATACAAAAAAAACCAAATCCAGAAAACTTGAATGACTTTCGTCCAGTAGCACTTACACCTGTAATCATGAAGTGCTTTGAAAAGTTGGTACGGAACTATGTTATTGCCTGTTTACCAGAGGGACTGGACACATTCCAATTCGCCTATATAAAAAAGAGATCAACAGAGGATGCTGTGGCGTGTACTCTTCATGCTGTTTTTGAACATCTGGAGCAGAGGGGGGGCTATGCTAGATTGCTCTTTGTGGATTTCAGCTCGGCTTTTAACACCATTCTTCCACGACGTTTGATCTCTAAACTGGAAGGCCTAGGGCTTCCACCATCACTTTGTGGATGGATCTTGGATTTTCTGTCAGAACGTTCTCAGAGGGTCCGGTTGGGCCCTTACACCTCTAATACTCTTAGTACCAACATTGGAACACCACAGGGATGTGTACTTAGCCCACTCCTTTATATTCTTTACACATTTGATTGTGTCTCTGCCTATCCTAGCAATAGGATCATTAAGTTTGCAGATGACACAACTGTGATTGGGCTCATCTCTGGCAAGGAGAGTGAGATGGCTTACAGAGATGAAGTGGAGAGGTTGACCAAGTGGTGCAGAATAAATAACTTGCACCTAAATATAAAGAAAACAAAGGAGCTTGTGGTAGACTTTAGGAGGCAGAAAACTGATATTCAACCACTGGTGATTAGAGATGGGTACGACTTGAAAAAAAAATTTTCGAGTTGTCATTAGTCGGGCCAGTCCCGTTTCGGGTCGTTTCCGGTTTTCGCAAAAATTCGCAAAAATTAGTCGGTTCGTTTTTTCGTTGTCATTAGTACTGGTTTTTTGGGGGGGAGCGGGCTCCTGGAGGCACCTCTGTGGGGTGGGTGCCTCCTCTGGCCCGCTATAAAGGGAAAGTGGGCTAGGAAGGGGAAGCAGGCTCCAAGAGACCCCTCTACATGGGGGTCTCCCTTCCTCACATGCTGCTGCTGCAAAATGCTATGCAATAGCCATATGGATATTGCATAACAGAATGTGCAGACAGTGAGACCAGTGTGAGAGTGATAGAATCATGCCTTCCCTGCACAAGGCTCTCGCACCACCATGTCTCACACAGAAGGGAAGTGTACTTGCTGCGTGTAGTGCAATGCAAGCAAGTAGATCTGGCTTTAAGGTGGCTTAGTGCAAGGGCTAGGGTTAGGCTAGTGACGGGTAAGGTTACGGTGGGCTAGTGGGTTGCACCTCTGGGTGCCTCTCTGACCCACTAAGACGACAGTCTGTGATGTATGGGTACGGAGTCAAGGGTTAGGGTTAGGGCTAGGGCAGGTTTTAGGGGGCTTTTTGGCACATCCCAGAAGTCTCCATGGCCAAGTGGCCATGCAACTGGTGGGATGGCTCCAAAAATTTGCATGGTCGTCCACTCCCACATGGCTGGCCACTCGGCCAGCCCATCCAATGCGCAGGTGTAAAAAAATAAAAAAAATAAAATCAATGGAGGACAGAGGAGGAGAGAAGAGACATTTTGTTGCAAGAAAAAACCCACTGCTACTGTGAAAAATCTGGCAGTTTATAAATTTTCGCGTGTTTCTGTTGTGCTTGTGTGTTTTTGGACCACGATTTCAAAAACAATATTGCGTTCGCCGGCCCATTTTGGATCCCCCGCCCGCACCGCATGGCATGGCGATGGCGACTCGCGAGTCTGGCTGCCCAGGATGGGGGGGAGGCGGGACCCCCCCCTCCAGAAACCACCCCTCCGGTAGGTGCCCTGCGCCCTTAGTCAAGCAGGCATTTTTCCACCTGCTTTTTTGGCCCGGGAATGGGTGGGGGAGAGTTTAAAAGTTTTTTCCTGTGCCGTCCGTGCCGCTTGCTTGCGCTTTAATTGCGGCGGCCGGCGGCCGGCGAGACTGGGCTTTTTGCTGGCTGCGAGCCTGCGGCGAGTCCCACAGAGCAGCCCACTAGGACGGGGGGGATGGGGGGGAGGCCGGGGACCTCCAGAAACAACCCCTCTGGTAGGTGCCCTGAGGCACGGCAGGCATTTTTTCGCCTGCTTTTTGGCCGGGAACAGGGTTTTTTTAACTTTTAAAAACTTTTTTTCTGTGCCGCGTGGCATCGCGCGATGCAAGGAACGAGCACGACAAATCAGACCAAAATTGTTCGTTCGTCGGTTCGAGCTCGAAGTCTGGGGGAGTAATTCCCGTTACCGTTTCCGTAGAGTAACGGAACCGAGTAACGGAAACGGAAACGGGAATACCGCTAAGTCGTGCCCATCTCTACTGGTGATTGATGGGACTGGTGTGGAGAGGGTTACAGGTTTTAGATTTTTGGGCATTGAGTTACAGGAGGATCTGTCCTGGAGTGTCAACACAAGGGGGCTTGCAAAGAAGGCTCAGCAGAGACTATTTTTCTTGAGAACCTTAAGGAAAACCCATCTTCCACAAAAGCTGCTGCTGGCCTTCTATCATTGTGCAATTGAGAGTGTGCTTACTTACGGGTTATGTGTGTGGTATGGAAGTTGTACCCACCGGGATAAGACAGTGTTGCACAGAATTATAAGAATTGCAGAGTATATTGTGGGCTGTTCACTCCCCACCCTAGAACAAATGTATACTACCAGGTGCCACTGTAAAGCATTAGATATATTAAGAGATCCATCACATCCTGGTCATCACCTCTTCGAGTTGCTGCCATCGGGACGGAGATACAGAGTACTTAGGGCAAAAACAAACCATCTCAAAAATAGCTTCTTTTTTAGAGCAATATTGGCCTTAAACGGAAATCCTGGACTTTGAAGTCAGCTGATTTTATATGTCATATTTTAGTCATGTCATATTATGTGTTGTACCTATTTTTGAGTCTATGTGAAATGTTTTAAATGAGTTTTATATAGCAGCCACAAAATTTCGTTGTTCCTGAAAGGGGGCAATGACAATAAAGATTCCTATATTTCCTATATTTAAAGATATTTTTGCCCTGTTATTCTTCTTTGAAAGGACTCAAGGTGGCTCACATCATTAAAAGACAATATTTAATGTGAACTGTGGTGAGTATACAAAGACAAAAGAATCAAACAATACCGTACCAAAATACACAAAAATCCCCAAAACCATTAGCAATAGAGAGGGGCACGAAATGAACAATTTTCCGTTTCCGTTTTTGTTTTTTTGTTTTGTTACGCAACAAAATGACAAACAAATTTTGTCTCCAAAAGGAAATGAAATGAACAGAAACACCGGAAATTTTGTCGTGCGTTTCGTTTTCGTTACTGCAATACAGTGAACTGCTTTAAATGCTAAAAAAATCACAAAAGGTTGAAATAAATGGTAACGAAACGGTAATGAAATGAACGAAAATGAAAATGATTTTTTTGCAAAAATTCACAAAAAACGGAAACAAACCAAAACGGACCCTCCAAACGACAAACGACAAACGAAACGTGATTTATTTTTATTTGTGCCCATCTCTAATTAGCAACACCAAAAGCCATTCAAAGCACTAAGGTACAAAAATCCATTAGAACCCCACTCAGGCAGCCAGTCATTCTGGGAAAGCTTGCCCGAAGAGAAAAGTGGTTGCCTGCTTGTGGAAGGACAGCAAAGATGGCGGCAACCTGGCCCACTGTGGGAGGGAATTCCAGAGTCTGGGAGCAGCAACAGAATAGGCCCTCTTCTGTGTCTCCACCAAATGTACTTGTGAAAGCAGTGGGGCCTTTCCCTATTGTCTTAACACCCAAGCCAGCTGTCTGCTCCACATGTTCCATGGTAATGCTGTTGCTCGTTTGCCTTGTTTCATCTAGCTATAGAATGGATGAGGTTGATTATAATTTGGCTGGCCATGGTAGTAGGCCTAAGAGCTGAGCAGAGTTTGGAAGCAAGGACTGAATCAACACATTAACTTTGAGGTTTTTGTTTTATAAGAAGTGGTAAAATGAGTAGTTATAGTTAACATGTTGCAGTAAAAGGAATGCAGCTAGTTACTTTTCAGGCTAATGACCAATGTGTTCTTTTTACTTTCAAAAATTATTTTGAAAGGGCATTTAAAGATATTTTACAGGTGTTTTGACAAAACTTTTCTAGGTTTTATGCCATTCTCTTCTATATTAAGTCACAAGGGAAGTAGTCTTTGTTTTTGTTTTGTAAATATGCGGTAGTATATTAAAATTAGCTGCTAGGAATCAGACCATTGCATTTTTATGACTTGGCTAGTAAAGAGGCTGCATGTTAATCCTGAATACATTCATCCTGAATAGTGCAACAAAGTATTTGTGTCATCAAAACAATAATTATAATGGAAAACAGTTTGCTGTGAAGTAATGAGCAATGAAACAAGCTCCGTTTTAAAAGGTAGCATTCCAATAGCTGGATCTGGGTCCTCTGTCTGTCTATACCTCATCTAGTACCAGAAATCTATGATCCATGCATATCTGTATTTCTCTTCTTCCAAAGGTTCATTCATAGCTCATCCTGTATTCTTCATATGAATTATGTGGCCTTTTAAACTCAAGCCTCATTTTTCTCTGTGCTGTGGACTGCGAAGGAGGGGGGTCGAGGCAAGTGCCAATCGGTCTTGGTTGGAAGGGCTGCTAAGTGATAAAGCAATAATAACCCCAGTTTCAGTCTGAAAGAGCAAGAGAAAATGTATGGCCCCGAGTCTATGCTTCCTTCCTTTAGGGAAAGGCAAGCGAAAATAGAACAGAATGAAATCACATCAGTACTCCTCTCAACCCCATCCTTTGCATTCCACAGCACAGAGAGAGGAGGAGGAGGCTTGAGTTTAAAATGCCACATTTCCCTCCTACTCTTTTTCCATGGGGGACCCACTTTGGAGTTTAGTAACATCCCCCTGAACCCCAAACCTCTCCACATTTGAAGGGCTTACAGGGAAGAGTCCAAGGAGGCTATCCACCAAATTTGGTGCCTCTAGGACCACCCCCCCCCCCGGGAACCCATTTTATAGCATAACGTATTATTTTGTTTTGTTTCATTTTGTTATGAAAATTCTTTTAAAAAATTGTTAATCTATGTCTAATTAACCCCAGCCTTTTAAACAGCTAAGAAGCATGATGTTTAAGCTCAAGTTTAGAAAGAGCTGGAACAGGACAACTTTGTTGTAAGCATAGGCATAGATAACTCAGCTTGGTTGAACCCCAAAGGTATGGGCTGTAGTCTCCCCCTCTCCCCCACCTGTGCTTGGAATATGAGCTGCCTATTTTTAAATAAATAGGAACTTCTCAGTTACTTGACCTGTTGAGTGAAAAATTAACTGCTGTAGATGGCGATGACAGCTATTGGGTGCTTTCGTTACCTGTCTTATTCATTTGCAGAAGACACATGCTACAGTTTATTGAGAGCATTCAGTCTACAATACTCCCTTCAATATCCAGCCCAAGTATAATTGGGTGGCATTTGGCTAATATAATTTGCCCCCCTTTTGAAAAGCATTTTGCATGCATTGTATGTGATTTTTAGCTACTTAGATTTACGCAGCTTCTGAGAATGATTGCTTTTTTAATATTTTGTTCCTTGGATGTATTATTGTCTCCTTGAAGGCAAACATATTTTACTTGATGTTTGCTTCCATGGATTTCAGCCTTCTCCTTCACATCTCTTTGGTGTTTTCATTACAACAGACAACATGGCTATCTCCTGTAAACTGTTTCTTAGGGAATCTTTCTGACTGGCATGATGCATGCATGGGGTTCTTTGCTTTCTGTGCAGAAATACAGAGATCCGGCAATCAAAACATTTTACTTCTGGATGAAACATACTTGAGTGGTTCCCATAGTCCTTGGCACTTTGGGAACAGTGCCATGAAATTTCAGAGTATTATAAGCTGTTGCAGATCTCAAAAATGACAACATCAGAGCTCCAAAAACGGTAATATTAGCAACTGCATACATACTGTGGTGATCTTTGCCATATACTTTGGTTTTTGGTTCAAACTTGTACCTGCTATATAATACAGGTTAATAATTTTTTTAATAATTTTGATTGACTGTGCCTGGGATTTTTGAATCATTATAATAATCTTGGAATTGCAGAGCTGGAGGGGACCCACCATTGAGTTTTGCCCCTGTCAAGGAGGCACAGTGGGGAATTGAACTCCCAACCTCTGGTTCTGCAACGTTAATATATGTGTCATGTTGCCAGTGTTAATAAGTAGCTTTGAAATTGTTCACTTTTCACCTGTTGAGATCTCAGATATTCATGTGTTGTGTTTTTATACACTCTCAAGTCATATCCAACGTGTGGCAATCCAAATCGGGTTTTCAAAATATGTGAGAGATTCTCCATATGTGGTGGGTGTGTCAGAGGGCTAAAAAATACTGGTGTATAAACTGCGCAGAAATTGACAAGATCTCAGCATTAATGAAACCAGATGGACATTATGAAGATTTCGAAGAATGATGGCATGATTTCTACAAATTTTTAGATCAATATTATAAGTCAAATTAAGTTTCTTGTTTAATTTATGAGTAATTGAAATAGTTAAGGATCATATATTGTTATGATGAGATGCAAATTTTGTTTGAGAAGGTTAGAATCATTCCAATTCTTCTTCCTTTTTTGCTTTACAACTTTTCTGTTTGAAAACTATAAATAAATTGCAAAAGGGGGGGGGGAAATATGTGAGAGATCTAAAGAGTAGTTTTCCCAGGGCCAACCCTCAGGGAGGTTCTGTGGCCAAGCAGAGATTTGAATCCAGGCTTCTGGTGTCCTAGACTGTCAGTATATCCACTACTGATCAGAGGATCTATAGGAGTTTGCCCATGAGTAAAACCACTACTCCTGAAATTCCGAGGACTGTCATAGGTTTGGGTCTTACATCATAACTCTCAAAAATATTAACTTGGAAATATTGCTTGAATTTCCTTCAAGTAGAATGTTAGCTGAGTCCAACGTGCACAAATCTAGAGCTTCACACTTGATGGGTCAGAAGGCATGGATCATTTTGTATTTTTGGCAGGTAGGTTACCATGGAAGACATTATAGAAGCACCATTCAAATACCTGGGAATGTTTCTATTGTAGTCCCCTCTGGCCTAGTATGGAGTTTTATAACTTAGCTGTAAAATATCACCCGGCACTCATATTTGGCAAACCGTGTATGAAGCTGAAAAGTTAATTTCATATCCAAAAGCTTGAAAATAGAGTTCAAAGTGCATTTTTGTTTTGAATTTTTATTATAACTGAGTCTCTGCAGGTTTTGATTACTGAAACCGTTTTTGCAAATGTTTAACCTATATTGATGGATAATGAATTTCAGTAAAGCTAAAGAAAGTGGTGGGAATTATTGTAATCATTTAATAAAAGCTACTTGAATAGCTGTATTTTACTTTAAAAGTATGTAATTGCAGGCAGGATTTCTAGGTTGTGTTTTCCTGAAATAAAATTAGTACAGCTTTCATTTCTCTGAACATCACTGCTGCTCCTTTACAGAACTCAGACCAGGAAAATATTCTATGGAATCCATCCTTTTAGTTTTAAAAATTATCTCGCCATTCACTGACATTGTAGACATAATGGCTGCAATGAGTATGTTAGATTAATAGCACATGGGGTAGCACAATGGATAATAATGCCTTAGAGTTGAAGTAGCTATTATGGTTTATAAGATTATTGATCTGCAAATCTAAAGAATTTGCTTACCAGGATGTGTTTTGTTCTGCAGCTGTAATGATTTGTTGGAGTTGTGTCTGAATTTGAACATCATCATACTAAATACAAATTGTGGGGCATACACGCCAAGAGAAGGGAAAGAAATGTTCAAGGTTTTCCTATGGGCCTCCATTTTGGAGTGAACTGATCTAACACACACTTCCTAGATCAGCATGGAGACTGTGATGGAATTTAGCTTTTGGTATCTCTTTCTGAACTTCTTCAATATGCTGGTAGGCAAAAAGAAGAAAGGGAAGGAGGAAGAATACAAGTACAGTAACCCCCCGCCATTTTGCAATTCATGTACTGCGGTCGTGCTATATCTAAGGTCAGCAGTACATGCCAGGTCTCCAGCTGATTAGTGCTGGGGTGGGGAAAAACAACCTTTATTTCCCCACCCCACCACCAATCAGCTGGAGCCTGGGGGATGGGGATGGGGGTGAAAGGGTTTAAAAAGCCCAGGCTTTTTAAACCTCTGTCCCTTCCCACGCCCCGGGCTCCAGCTCATTGGTGCTGCAGTGGGAAAACAAAAGGTTTTTCTCCCCCACCCCAGTGCCAATGAGCTGAAGCCTGGGGTGTGGGGAAGGAGGGGCAGTTTTAAAAGCCTGGGCTTTTAAAACCTTTTTTCCCCTTCCCAAAGCCCCGGGCTCCATCTCAGTGGTAGGTCAGATCCACTGCCGCCGCTTGCCTGGGCTGCTGGAAGGCTTTTTAAAAAGTCTTCCAGCAACCCATGCAAGCAGCGGTGGTGGATCTGACCCACCACTGCCACTTGCCTGGTCAGCTGGAGGACTAAACTCTCTTCTAGCAGCCAGGACAAGTGGTGGTGGCAGGTCAGATCCACCACTGCTGATTGCATGGGCTGCTGAAATGTTTAAAATGCCTTTAAGCAACAGAGCCAAAGGCCAAAGGCTCCGTTGCTTTAAGGCATTTTGAATTTCATGCACCGCCCCCCCCCCCAGGCCTCACCCGACCAGCATCCACATATCACAGATTTTCAGTCATCACAGATCGGATGGGTCCCTAACCCCCACGATAGCCGGGGAGTTACTGTATTTTTCAAAAGATTAAAGTAAATCTAAACCAAGTATTTCAGGAAAAACATACATTTTAAAAAAATGAAAGAATGCTAAAATAAACAAAGGGCATGCATATTTACTAAATATGAACGATGGGAAAGTTGTTGTAGAGGACATATGTATAAATTAAGTGTGAAACTTACATGTACTGTTCCCTCCCTGCTTGCTGCAATTATTGCGTATACTTACCCTAAACCCTTGCTAGACTTTTCCTCCATTCACATGAAGAATGGCCCATACCTTATCTATGGCTCGGCCTTGACCTCCACTGCAAGCTTAGAATTCTATTTTTCACCTTCCTCCATTAGCTCATCTCTTCTGTGCTTCTGTATGGGTCTCTCTCTCTCTCTCTCTCTCTCTCTCTCTCTCTCTCTCTCTCTCTCTCTCTCTCTCTCTCTCTCTCTCTCTCTCATTTCTACTTTATTCATTCTCCTTACCGCTTGCCTGTTGTTGATCTTGTTTCCTTTCTTAACCTTAAAAAAACACACCACCTTGTTTTCAAAGCATCTCATCTGGTTATTGCTATTGTTCACTCTGTGTGTATTTGCAAAGGTGTCACATTCTTTTGGTGTCTTTATGATACAGAGTTTATTCCAACCTTTTGTCATTCTGACCCCCACTATAACTCACATATGTCTTCAAAGGAAGCAAATACATCATACTATAGAATATTTAACTCGGTGACTCCAGCTACATAAAGAAAATCTGTGCGTATATTGAATGCAAAATATTGTTCATCATGGATATTTTTCAGAGATATGGCAAAGTGATCACAAAATATAACACATTATTTCTTGGTATAAGGGGCCACCATATTCTGGCAATAGCAGTACATTTAGAACATTTTTTAAAAAATGCTCAGTTGTTGTCTAGCTGCCTTTTCTGTCCCCAGGGTCTACCGTCATGTACTGTCACTACTGTTCTATTAACAACACTCAGTCCTGAAGTAATATTCTTTTTTCCCCAAATGTGTGAATAAAAACCTACTCGGAAACATTTTTCATTTGTCCCACATATATCTTTTTCTTGACATTTTACACAGCCATTCCATTTGTTCTGTGTTTCTTCCTTTGCTTCCTAACATACCTCATTTCAAAGATCCTAATTTTTTTCTAAGAAATCTTTCTCTGTTCAAGTTGAAGTGTGGCTTTCTTCTATTCTTCCCACCTTCCTACTGAGTTGGAAACTTAAGTGTATATATACAAATGGTGCTTAGAGAGGGCACATTCACAAATGAATGCATACAACCTGCTTTCTCACTACTTGATTCTATTTCATACTTGGATCACTCTCTGCAAAGTATATGAACTGTATATATTGAAATGCACTTGTCAGGTGACCTGAGATAATCAGGAGCTTCTCTTTGTGTCATTTGATTTGTAAAAATTCATTCACACATGTCACTGTGTCATGATTCAGTGCATGTGCGAACCTGCTCGTAGATCCATTTAGGATTCAACCAGACATTTATAAATTGCATGTGAGGAATACAACATCCCTGTGTTAACGTTTGTAAGGTTTTTCGAGCTTGATAGATCCATTTCATTTCCTTTCCTTTCCTTTTGGAGAAAAATTACTAAAAAAAACAAAAACAAAATAAAACTCCTAAGGAAAGGAAACAAAACAAAACAAAACAAAACACTTTTTCCATTTCATGCCCATCTCTTGATTGTATCATGGTCATCAAGGAAAGCCCCATATAGCAGGGATGGAAGTCATCCAATCCAAGAACCCTATATGGCCCTTGAAATCACTATTGCAGCCATCAGAATCCTCCAGGTTGGGGGGGGATGGGAGATCCACTCAATTTTATTATTTTTGTAACATGACTATAGGGCAGATCTGTGAGTGAGGATCAGGCTGCAAAGCAGAGGTTGGGCGTTTGATGCCCCACTGTACCTTCCAACAGAACAGCCATCCTGTGCCACCTCAGCCAAGCTGCCCACTCAGAACACCCCCAGAAGCAGCAAATAATAAACCATTTTGGAGCGCTCTGTGTGGAGTTTTGAGTAATCTTTGCACAGTGTCTTTAAAAGGTTTCGCTACATATGGTCCCATTTTACAGTGGTACCTCTCCTTACGAGTTTAATCCATTCAAAATGCATACTCATAAGTTGAACAACTCATAAGTAGAGCCACTGTGTCAAAAAAAATAAAAATTAAAAATAAAAATAAATTAGAAAAAATAAAAATGTAAGCATAGAAGACTGCATCTAAAATTTGTAAGACAGCAGTTAAAAAACCAATGGTTTTCCACTCTTGTCAAATTCCTTGTAAGTAGAGCCGCTCATATGTAGAGATACCACTTTATTTCTAAGCCCAAGGCATTTCTCAATCATTTTTAAAGACCAAATGGGCTGTGATCCAGAGTACCTAAAGGAACACCACCACCTCTAGTAACAGCTTGCTTATGATGATCATACTAAGACCTCATGTATACCCATAGAGACTCCCACAATCTCATTTCTACGTGTGGAAACCTGAGGGAGATCTCATCCGAATGGACTGCGATCTGCTGCAGAAACCATCGTGTGGCTTGGGAGCCTGAAAGAAAAGAGAGGATTATTTAGAGGAGGGCCTTTGCTACATTTGCACAAAGGCCAGATATGATAGGAACAAAAATATCCCGGTTTAATGCCATTGCGTATTTAAGTGCCTGTAGGTATCAGGCACGTAGAACAAATAGGGAAATGTACACCTCCATGATGACTGGATGTTGTCATAAAACATGGTGGAGGGGGGTGGGAAAATTCAGTTCAGGGCTTAAGCTTCTGTTTGGGCCCCTCTCATGATGTGCCTTCAGGCTACTCTCTTTTAAGGGCACCCTGGCAAGTGCTGCACTGCACTTTTTCTCCACAAAGATTTTTGATAGCTCTCATTCTGCTTGAACGGAAAGAGTTTCCTTCAAAAAGAATTTCACAGGAGAAGGCATTTCAAAACAAATGCTCATGAGTTCATTTCAGGATCCTTGACCTTTCCTTCCTTACAAGGGCAAGGACGCTTGGCCCTTCATTTGTACATCCATCTTTCTGAGAGCTGGCACCCACCTTGCTTCTCACAACTGAAAGAGAAGACACCATAAGTTCAAAGACCCTTTGCAAAAGGCTTTTTTTAAAAAAAAAAATAACAATCAGGAAGTAAGTGTTTACAACCTTGGACTATAGTTTGTGTGACTGGGTGGGCTGGGACAATTGTATCTCCAGCACTAAATCTTTCTTCTAGCCTTTGATTTCAAAAAGCCCCTTCTCTCTGCTGAGTGTTCTTCATTCCCTCTCTTTAGTCTGTTGCTGTGCAATTGCTTTTTTGCTATTGAACTCTTCAGGTGGTTTCAAAGGTTTGTGGACAGTGCAGACAGCAGCATACACAACCTCTGCAACTTCAAACAACTCCAAATAAAGAAGCATTTTTATTCCTTCTACAACAAATGTCTCCAAGTTATTGAGACTGTAAGTACCAGCTCTTGAGGAAGGGGTGAACTCTGGGGGACTTGAAGCCATTCTTCTCTGTGATCTCTGTACATCTACTGTGAAGCAAAACCAGAATTCTACTCGAAAAGCAAAACTCTGCAACAGTATGAATAGCTAGTAGACATGGGCACGGAGCGGCGAAATTCTCGTTTCCGTTTTCGATTCTCGTTATCGTTACATAATGGGTAACGGTAACGAGAATTACTCCGCTCCAGCTCGAACCCGAACTGAAAAAGAAAAATTGGGTCTGATTTTTCGTTGTCGTTCATGGCATCGCGGCGATCGTGCGATACCAAGCAGCACAGAAAAAAAGTTTTTTAAAAAAACCCGATTCCCGGCCAGAAAAGCAGGTGAAAATATGCCTGCCTCAGTGAGGGCACCTACCAGAGAGGGGTGGTTTCTGGGGGGGGGGTCCCCGGCCTTCCCCCCCTCCTGTCCTGGGCTGCTGGTACCAGGCTGGGGGGGGGCGTCCTCGTCGTCTCCATTTGCCATGTGGTGGTGGTGGGGATCCAAAATGGCGACCACAATATTTATTTTTAAATCGTGGTCCAAAAACCCACCCAAGCACCACAGAAACATTTGAAAATTAGGTATTTTAAATGCCTGATTTTTTATAGTAGCAGCAGTGGGTTTTTCTTGCAATAAAACATCTCCATTGATTTTATTTTATTTTTATTTTTATTTTTATTTGTTTTACACCTGCGCAATGATGGGCTGGCCATGGGATGGGACCATTCAAATTTTTGGACCCATTCCACCAATCGCATGGCCAGGTTTTGACTGAGGCTTCTGGATGTGCCAGAGGGCATAAAAAGCCCACAAACCCGAACCCTAACCCTAACCCCAACCCATACGCCAGTACATTGTCCTTTTTAGTGGGTCAGAAGCACCCAGAGGTGCAGCCCACTAACCCACCCTAACCTTAACCGTAACCCTAAGCCTAGCCCTTACCCTAACCCCAACCCTAACCCAGATGCGTACGCAAGTACACTTTCCTTCTTAGTGGGTTACAGGCACCCAGAGAGGTGCCTCGCACAGCCCACTATCCCCTACCCCTACCCCATTCCCTAACCTGTACGTCAGTACGCTAGTACGCTCCCCTTCTTGGTGAGTCAGAGGCACCCAGAGAGAGAGGTGTCTCTGCCACTTACCCCCCACCCTAACGTAATGTATGGTACGCGGCGGCTTCGCGTTACGCTTCCCTTCCCTTCCCTTCTTAGTGGGTCAGACGTCAGAGGCACCCAGAGAGGTGCCTCCCAGAGCCCACTTACCCCAACCCCAAACGACAAACGACAAATGGAAACGACAAATTTTTGAAAATTATCACGACAAATGGAAACGAGCCAAAACGGACCCGTCCCGACAATCGAAAACTCGACACGTCATTTTTTTCTGGTCGTGCCCATCTCTAATAGCTAGGAGAGCTGCAGAGTGACAATGAGAGATGCTCAATGAAAAAGAAAGAAAGGGGGAAAATAACAACTACAGCACATGTTTAGCTACCTTCAATTCATACGAAGCTCTAAAATATAGCCAATAAAAATTGGTCAAGGCCCTAAAAGTGATATAAAAATGGAAGCATCTTTTTCACGGAGGAATAAAAGTATTGGTTACTGCAGACCAACGATCACATAGTACAAACTTTAGTTTTTCTCCATAATGGGAATGGTCGCCCCTCAGGCCTCCTACAGGGCTTGCAGCAAAAGAGCCATATTGTGAGTGACCATGAACAATGGAGGCAAAATGTGATGATCCCTTGAAAAACACATATTTGCAATGCCCCAGGGGACATGTGAACAGTGATAAGCACTGAGCTTTAATTTCACATAAGACATTTATCTAAGAAACATTCTGAGACTTCCTATTTCTTCCTTAGAACTCAAAGACTACTTTGCAGGATTCTCCCTTAAATCTTCTCCACCATTTTTGGTGATGGTATTGGGAGGGGGTACCTCCCTGACACCATACCCTAGAACAGTGGTTCTAAACCTTGAAACCCCAGGTGTTCATGGTCTACATTGTCTAGAAATCCTCAGCAGCACAGCTAGTGGTGAAGGCTTCTAGGAGTTGTAGTTTAAGAACACCTGGGGACCCAAGGCTGGAATAATCCAAGGTAAAAGAAAGAAAAAAATATTGGTCAGGCTGCTGTGGTCTTCTTTGGAGGGGGAAAATACCTGTTACTGCAACAACTCTAATATTGAGTCCCATTTCTGAGAAACTGTTGGAGAACTTCTTTCTCTGGAGATATTTGGTGAAATATGGTAAAAAAAATCCGCTTTCCCCAAGTTTTTCTGCCCATAGATAGAGTAGAGAATGCCAAAAGTCCTTCATTGCACTGCTAAATCCTACATTCGTTTCGCTTTTTGTTTCTTTCCCCCATTTCATTTCATTTATTACCAAATGATGTTTTTTAAAAATTTGTTTTGTATTTCATTTTGTTTCAGGTTTGGTTTTTATTTTTTTATTATTATTATTTTTACACTGTTGGGGCCGGGTGGCTAGGCAGCAGGTTTTGTTGCCCTCCCACCAACCAGCTGGCCCATGGGAAGGCTGATTGGCATGTTGGGTTTTTCTATTCCTGCCGAACAGCGGGCCTGAGGGGAGGCTGGTTGGCATTTTTAAAAATTATTTTTCCTGCCAAACAGCTTGCGCACGGCCCCACACACCAGTTGATTGGTGCTTATTTTTAGCACTGAGATTGCTGCTTGTCGAAAGAAATAATAAAAAACAAAAAACAAAACAGAATAAAATAAAATTTCCATTTTGTTTCATTTTGTTTGTTTTTTAAGGGCACTTCATTTTTCATTTAGTTAGGAAACAAAATGAAAAACAAAAATGAAATAAAAAATCATTTCGTGCCCATCTCTAGTTGCTGTTAATCACTTTAGTGAGTGGGTGTCTCTGTGTCTCTGTGTACACGTCTGTCAGAACAAGCAAATTGGGTGCAAGTTGGCTGCTTCCTTGCCTTTTTCCCCCTATTGTGCTACCCAGGCGGCACTGAACTCATACTGTTGCTTTCTCTTTTCTATTGTTTTCAGTGGTTTTTGAATTGGTAGGATGGTAGGTATTGTTGTTATAAGTCTGAAGGCATTTCTCTCTCTCATATACTTTTGCCTGTATTTCAAGTAGATTGATTCTCTATTTCCTTGCCTCTGTTTGTTCATTTATTTATTTGGTGGAGAGAGGGCGTAGTAGTTCTCAAGCGTTCTATAGGTGTTTTGGTGTGCTCAAAAATGAATGGAGGATTATAAAACAAATGATCTGAAAAAAACTTTCTCTTTGTGTAAAAATGAAATAAAAGGTATATAAAACATACAAAAATATACACCCAGAAAAGAAAAGAAAATGAAGGAAACACAAAATTTGTCACTACATATTTCTCTATGTATTGCATGGTGGAAATTTGCTATAGGTTAACCTGGTCGGGGTACATGTATCAAAACCAGCATGTTAGCTAAAAACATATATCTTTGGGAGGGCCTCGTGTTTTATGCCATTCTTGGATGGGTGCTCCACACCTACTTGGAACCACTTGCTGCCATTCTTCAGAGGCTTCCTACAAACAGAAAGAGTACAGGTAACATTTCATTAATTTTGCTGTGATTCCATGATCTGGTACTTCACACTCAGTTGCTACAGTTTCACCCTGCAGTTGGCTCACTATAGTTTTTGCAGCATATTGCTGCCCTGTACATTTTCTCATCTCTCTTCACTGGTGCGCTTATTGTCTCAGTACATGCCAGCCAGGCAGGACACCCATCAAGCAGATTTGACAGGCACAGTTTATTTGTTCACCATAGCCATTGCTCTGTTGCAAAGTATATTGTATTTCTGCTTAAAAACTATAGCAATTTTTGAGCCCCAGGGCTCTTGGTTATTCGTAAGATCACTTCCCCACCAGTTATAGTTGATAAAAGAGAATTTCTACTCTTAGAAGCCTCCAGGAGTAGCAATTCTAAAGTAAGGCATGTAAGGGTCTGTCTGCCTGCCTGCCTGCCTGCCTGCCTGCCTGCCTGCCTGCCTGTTGGAACCACTGTAAAGCCATTTCCTGTGATTGTTATCTAGTTTAATCAAGACTGAGGAAAACAATGTGGCCACTGAGCCAAAGAAAGCTACCCGGACATTTGCTTCTTCTACCAGAAGAATGAGCTATACAGTACTGGGAAAAGTGCCCAGACTATTTATTTTCCCTTCAGTACATGCAGTTTTATGACCTTGGTCAATTGGTGTCATGGCAGATCCTACCACTGGTTGAGTGAAGATGGCTCCCTCAGGCAGCAAATGTCTAAAGCTTGCCCAATAGGTTTTAAAGTTCTGCCTAGGCCTTTCTCTCTCTCCCCCCCTCTCTCTGTATTGCTAAAACTTAGCAGGGGTGGGGGAAGGAGGAGGGGGGGAGCAATCAACAGGGATGCTGCTTGGAAAAAAACATTGCCTTCTTCCCTCTCCTCCTTTACCCCGACTAAGGATCACCAAGTCTTAGCAGGGTGAAAGGAGGACTGCTGGTGGGATGGGGCATGGCTTCCTCCTCCTGATCCCCTTCCAGGTGCCCCACATTGATGTGCACCCTAGGGCAAATGCACTTTTCAGCCCCTCCCTAGTTACAGCAGTGCACAAGCACATTCTTAAGGATGATGATTATGTACCCCAAAATGCCCGGCTCCGCAGTGTGACTGCGCTCGGCAGAGCTGCCTTGCCCCTCCCCTGACGGAGTTCACGTGAGACCTACCTGGGTCTCGCGAGAAGACGCGAGAGCAGAGCCCTTATAAGGGCTGTGCACCTGGTGCTGGGCCTCTTCAACGGCCAGCTTTCCCCGCCCACCCGCCTCTTTATGTAGTAGTATGAGTTAAACTGGTTGGTTCGGGGCCGGATAGGAATTTTTGACCCGAGCACACAATTGGCCTTTGTGCCCGGGGATTTTTCACCTATCCTATACTGGTGCGGCGTGGTGGGAATTTCACGTTAATGGCCAAATGGGGCGGTAGTGCGGAGTGCTGATAGGCAGTAGGTGAGTCAGATCTCAAATTCCATGTAGGACCATCCAACCCCGCGGCGTTGCGGATCTGAGATTACATCGCGGAGGGGAAGGAGGGCCCACCAGGCTGGCAGGCACAAAGGAAGGGCCTGGGCATCCCGGTTGGGGAAAGGGGACTTGCTGGACGAGGCGGCCCTATCCAGAGACAGGACACCCTCAGGGCTATTGACTCGCCCAAATTGACTGCCAGTTGGTGGGGTCCCGGGAGACCCCGGAGTACCAACTTTCAGGCTGCACTACAGCAGGCCCCTGTTCTGGAGTTTTGTTTAATGTTGGAGTTATTGCTAATAAAGTGTGGCCTGGAGCTTGTACCCAACACCTTGTCTTGCGTGTTTATTCCGGCGTGGGGGGGCAATGCAGTAGAGTTGTGGCAGTTTGCACCCCAAAGTAGTGCTTACTCTATACAACATTCAAGTATTTTTTCCTCCAATCCCACTTCTTCAGGGGAAAACCCTGCTAAATGCCCGGGAACCTCAGGCCACATGCTGAAGTGTGGGGGCAGGTGAAAAATCTTACTATGCATATAATTTCCTGTAGCAAAATCTTCCCCTGTGGTGCTTTTGCATAAAATGCATGAAATTTCTCATTATGGCTTAAATGCTCTTGACAGTTTAAAACTGCATCTTTCATTGTGGGAATATGCTTCCAAACACCTGCTCATTTTTTTGCTTTATTCTGAGACTTCTTTTCTATCCAAGGCTATAAGTCTCTCACTCTTTCTTCTTTGTCTCTGCCTTCAGACCAATGAATCTTTCCCCTTACATAGCCCACCAAGGGATGCTCTGACTGGCTTGCCATATCCAGATGTATTTTAATTGCTTAACATAAAGACATATGCTGAGCTTTAGAAGGAACTCTCCCCAGAACCTAATATGGTAATTATCTGCCAATTCAAAACTATATATTATCAGCTAGAAATCATTTTTTTTGCCCTTCAATTAAACTGGGTTTAGGACAGCAGGTATGATAAAGCCTGCACTAATTAGACATGCTTGATCGTTCATATTCCACCTTGTCATTTGTCAACCCAAATAAATAAATATGGAACAATGTTGAATGGGGTGGAGTAGGTATGATAATCCACCTATCTGATCAGTTTGGTTTTAAAAGATCCATTATTCTTCTCTTTTTATTTATTTATTTATTTATTTATTTATTTATTTATTTATTTTTATTTATTATTATTATTATTATTATTATTATTATTATTATTATTATTATTATTATTATTATTATTATTATTATTATTATTATTATTATTTGGAACCCAGGGGAAAACTCTCAATACTCTTGTCTTGAGAAACTCATTAAGGAAATGTGTATGCAGAAGGCAATTGGCTATGCTTTGAAATTTATGAAGAAATGTGTGCCTTTTGGAACATGAAAAAAATGAACCCATCACTGTGTGGGAGTCAATCTTTCTTTGTCTACGGCTGTTATTCCCTAAGAAGCTGGAGTGTGTAGCTGGTGTTCCAAAGGAGAAAGAGCTTTTCATTGCCTAGTTTTTGTCTTTCTTCCACAATCCGTTGTTCATTGTTTTAAAATCAGACAAGGAAATGTGTGAAGGGTGTGATTCAAACATGTATGTCTCTCTACTTGACGTTTCCTAAGGTGCTGTATGCTTAAAACCCTAGTATCTGAGTGTGAGATTTCCTTTTTCATTCAAACTTCAATCCATTGCTTCAGGTCCTATGCTCTGGAGTTGCAAAACACAAGCCCACTCAACTTCCACCTGATAACCATTCACATTTTTGAAGATGACTGTCGTGTCACCACTCAGCCTTCTCTACTCCAAACAAAACATGGCAGATTCCCTCAACCTTTCCTCTCAATGGCTTGGTTTTGAAACTTTCCCCATTTGGGTTCTCCTGCTGGAGCATTTCACCTTTTGAAATCCCTCTTAAACTGTGATGTTCAGAACTGGGCTCAAGTGTGGTTGCCCCAAATCAGAGCAGAATAATATTATTACTTCCTATGATCTGGACACTGTGCTTCTGTTGTTATACCCTAGCATAGCATTTTGTCTTCCACTCTTGCAAGATGGCTCTTGTTTAGCTTGTGATCTATTAAGACGCTTACACATCTATTGCTTTCAAGCCAGCTTTCACTCATCCTATATTCATGTATCTCATTTTTCCTGCCAAAGTGCTGCTCTTTAAATTTTAGACCAGTGGTGGTGAACCTTCAGTACTCCAGATGTTTTAGACCACAACCCCCAGAATGAACTTTGTAAATATAAAGAGCACCCCCCTCTGCACCCTCATCAAAGCCCTTAATGAGGATATTGAATAAAACCTGGTCTGGGGCAGAACCCTGGGCGTTTATACACGACCCCTAAACTCCGGGGAAAATGGCTCCCAGCTCTGGAGCTTTTAAAATGTTTACCCACCAGCTCCGGAGTTTACAGGAAATTAGGTGCGACCACGCCCACTTTAGCATGTCCCAGCGCACCTTTCCAGTACCTGCTCTTCCATCCTGAAAATTCCTTGATGCGGTGTAAAGATAGTGAATGCAGGGCTCCCCTCCCTTCTGTTTGTTGTTTTTTTGGCTCCCGCCCCTTTAAGAGCTACTTTTACAGAGACAGGAATCTTGCCGGCAAGAGTGAGAGCCAGAAGGAGGTGAGGCAGGATCTTTTCTTCCTTTTCTCTCCCTCCCCTCACACAGCCAGCAGCCAGGAAGTGCGGAGGGGTGGGGAAGCAGGAAGAGCGACAAGCCCCTAAGATCTCTGGTCCAAATTTAAGTGGCCAGAGGATCTTAGGGGTCATGTAAAAGCGCCCCCTGGGGCACATC
Source organism: Phrynocephalus guinanensis (assembly GCA_037367245.1). Lineage (NCBI taxonomy): Eukaryota > Metazoa > Chordata > Lepidosauria > Squamata > Agamidae > Phrynocephalus > Phrynocephalus guinanensis. The sequence continues at coordinate 38,098,969 of CM074737.1, forward strand.
TAGCCATTGGTGAACACTCCTTGGGTGCAGCCTCTCAAACAGCTACAAATCCACCTAATTATAGCGTCATCTGGACTGCTTTTTATCTGCCTGACCACAAGAATATCATGGAGAATCATGTCAAAGCTATGCTAAAATCAAAATACACTACCTAGCACTCCTCTGATCTGTCAAGCTTGTGACTTTTATCAAGAAAGAAAAGAAAAGAAAAGAAAAGAAAAGAAAAGAAAAGAAAAGAAAAGAAAAGAAAAGAAAAGAAAAGAAAAGAAGCAATTGTCTGGCGTGACTTATTTTCAAGAATGGGAACTAGGGATGGGCACCAAATGAAAAATGAAATGCTGCTTCATCATTTTGTTAGCTAATAAAATGAAACAAAATGAAATGGGGAAGCAGCATTTTGTTAGGAACAAAACACAACTGCAGGGTTTTTGTTTGTTTGTTTAAAATGAACAGATTCATTTTGCTGTAAAACAGCTCCCCTGGCTCCTAGAGGTGTGAAGCTTCCTTGTACTTTCCCTTGCAAGTCCTCCAAATTTGGAGAGATTTGGAGTTCAGGGGGCCACATTATTCAGTTTCACCCCCCCCCGAAAAACACATTTCTAATTGCAATGTTATGTGCTTGAAAAGAGGAGCTTCCTCAATCTCCTCCCTTTAACACCCACACCCCCAAATTTGGAGAGGTTTTGGGTACAGGGGCCCAAGTTATTCAACTCCAGGAAAAAAAATTCTAATTGCAATGTTATGTGCTTGAATATGGTGATCCCAGGCAGCTAGCAGCGTAGAAATTACAGTGGTGTTTCCTCAAGCTTTTTCCTTTAAGCACATCCAATTTGGGTACAGGGGGCCAAGTTATTCAACTCCAAAGGGATGCCCATAGGAATCCATTTTAAAGTCAATGGGGGTGTTGTGGTGCTTTCTAACTGCCTGCTGGGGCTAGGGTATATAAGAGGCTGGCTGGTTTCATTTTCTTTGTCATCTGTGGGAGTGAGGGGAGTTACAGTGCTGCTAGCTTGCTGCCTTACAGTTGGGCTAGCTTCTCTTCAGCTGCTTTGTGTGTTGTGTGAGTGGACAGAGAGAGAGTGGTTTTGTGTGTGTGTAGGAGAACCTTTTTCTCCCTCTGTGTGTGTACTGCGTGTCTCTCTCTGTGCTCAGAGAGACACTGCTTTTCTGTTGTTGTTTTTTTTTGGGGGGGTATTAGGGGAGGGACTTTGGGTAAGCTTTCTTTATTATATTTTACATATCTTTCCCCCTCCTGCCCCCTTGAAACTACATTCCTTCCTACCCACACACATTGTTATTCCCACCACCAACCAGTATCAGTTCTCCAGTTCTCAACTGGTGCAATAACAATGCACCTGGCTGTCCCTCTTAATCATGGCCCCATTTCGAAAAACAACAAATGGTGAATACAAATTGACAAAATTTGAAACTACCAGTTAGTAAGACAACAACTGTATAATTGTAAATATTATGAGTTGTTATAGTTACAGTGCAAAAGAGGTTATATTATACCTTGTAAAAGTATACTTGTAATGCAGTTGTGTCTTCATTATTGCTAAAAGGAACAAGTGATGAGGAACTAGGTATTTGTAATTCATTATTTTGCTCTGGTATTTGTGAAATTATGCTTTCCACACAAGCTGTGATATTTTATTTTGTTCTTAAGCCCTGCTAACATAGAGGCAGTACTTTGAATAAGAGAGCTGGCATCCTCATAAGTTCTTGATACTGTTCCTCCCATCAGCTGCTGTGTCATGTTGAAAGCAATGCAAGAAACACACATTGAAGCATTTTCTTTTAATTTAAACAGCAGCCGCAAGGCAGATTCATGACCTTAATGGCAGGGGAAAAAATAACATTACAGACAGAAAGGAAGCAAGGGCTGGATCTGTTCAGATTCAGTAAGGTTCACTCCATAATGATCTCAATGCTTCTCATGGGACTGCGGGTCGTACAGGTGACAGGATGGAAGTCCACTGCTAGCTCTCAGCGGATAAGGAATTCGGCACTTTAGAGCCACCCTAATTCTGGATATATTTTGTGGAGTCTGGAAATGCAAAGCTCTGTAGAAATAATGAGAACTGCGGTCTCCTGGGTTTATCAGGTTTTGTGAGGAGGCAGCTGGAGCGTCTTTGCACGGCGGGCTTTGAAAGCAGCTGGCCTCTATTGCTTACTGAATCAGTTAAGCATGCCCTGGAAGGAAAAGAAGATGACAAAAGGTTACAGGGCTTCACAGGAGAGAGAGATTGTGTGTGTGTGTGTTGGAGGTGAGGGAAATAAAGGGAGGATGTACATTTTGGGAGACGTAGGAAGCAGTATAGAGGTATATTTTTATCTGCTCCTCCACCTCCCATGCAAGTTTCTGTCCTAAAATACTTTTTAATAGGATCCTAGCTTATTTTAGATACCATGTTTGAAATGGAATGTATGAATTAATAGCAGTGCAATTTCTATCTGATATAAGATGAAGTGTGTGTGTGTGTGTGTGTGTGTGTGTGTGTGTGTGTGTGTGTGTGTGTGTGTGTGTGTGTGTGTGTGTGTGTGTTTTCCTGGAAGGCAAAGAAGTGCTGTCTTTTCTAAATCCTACAACCCACAACAAGAGAGAAACCAAGCCAGTTCAACTGGAAAAAAATCAGGGAGGGGAGAGAGGGAGATAAATGAACCATGAATATATGACTAAAAGATGGCTCCCTTCACCAACTATTGTTTTCTGGCTTATTCCTCACAGCCTCCACCTTACCCTTCTCCATTTTCTTGCTGCACATGTCTCATTTCCTGACTTTGTAACCATGTCTTTCTCTGAGACTCTGGACCTGAAGTTCAGGAGATTGGTGGTGGGAGGGAGAGGGGTGTGTGTGGATGGGTGGGTTATCAAATAGCAGGCTGCCTTAAATTATTGAGAGCCAGACCCTTGCTTTGTTCCTTTGCTTTAAGTTTTGGATCAGAAGCACACTTCTGCCTGTAAATGTCTTTCTTGGTCAGGAAGCGAGGGAGAAGATTTGAAAGAAACACAGTTGGAGTCCCCAACTGTTCAAAAGTCCAGGGCACACATGTCAGGCATCCCTGTGCCGTGCAAATAATCACTTGTATACCTCTGCAACTTCCTCCGTTTCTAGAAAAAATGATACTTTGTGGTATGTGTTTATTTAAAACATTTTCATTGAGCTTGTGGCCCAAAGGGCTCTTGGGCAGCATATACACAATCACAACAAAGTTGGGCATGCAATATGGGAAGGGCTTTCCATCTTAAAAAAAAAAAGACCCAAAAGTGTTTGGGGCGGGGGGAAGGAGTAGAAAGGGAAAAGGAAGAAGAGGCAAGGTGCATTAGCATGGGTTGGAGCCACCTGGTTCCTCACTTCATTTTCCTTTGTTACAGCTTATAGGAATTGAATGGTGATGGTGAGATTTTCTGCAGCAGGAGAGCAGTCATAGGGCTCTCCAGTCTTTTGTGAGTGTGTGTGTGTGTATGTACATAAATGTGTGATCTGCCACACCTTTGAGTCCGTTGCAGGAATTCTTGCATTATAAGACAGCTAACCCTATATATTGGGACTCAGTCAGCCTGACACAGCCCACCAGAGGTGCAATGTCATCCCTTGAGTTTAGGGCTCACTCAATATATATAAAACGTCTTACATGTACAATAAGGATTGCCTTAACATATTGTCCAGTGAAGGCTTTAGTACCACTGCCAGTGACTTCATTTTGGTACCCAGTTAATACCTGGCACTTTGCAAAAGCTTTTGGGGATTAGGTTGAGGCGTTCTAGTAGAGTGGACAAATATTGCAGTTTAAAGTTATTCCAAATCTTTTAAATTGCTTTATGGTCTGGAGGGCCTTCTGTGATCTTTAGATACAGCGTAGGACATAACTGTTAGATCCATATTTTTCAAATGACATGATCACAACAATGGGCTCAAGTTAACAGAACGTAGCTCCAGCTGAATACCAGAAAAACTTCCTGTTAGAGTAGTACAGTATGGCAATGGAACCAATTACCTCAGGAGGTGGTAACATTGTTGGCAATCAAGAGAAATTTGGACAACCACCTGGTAGATGTCCTTTGATTTGTATTCCTGCATAGACTTGATGGCCTTGTAAGCCCCTTCCCACTTCACTGTTCTATTATTCTAAGTCTCTTCTCTCTTATTTCAGCCTATGGGCTTTAAATCCAAGTTGCCAGATGATTGTGTGACTTGTGAGTAGGGTTGCCCTGGGTGTCAATATCAGCTTCTTCATTCACTCACTTAGTCACTTAGTCACTCAGTCACTCAGTCTCACACACACACAGAGGGGGGGGGAAGCGGGAGAGAGAGAATGTGCTTTAAAACTTACAAAAAGTTTTGTCTCCCATCCATGTATGTCCAGAGCAATGGAAACACAGCTACACCCTCTATAAAATAGCTGCTAGAGGGATTCAGATTCATATGTTTTGGTATACCTTCCTAAATTCCCCACGTAGCCATGGTGTCTGGAGTATTCTGGGAGAGGTACTCAGAACACGTAGATCTTCACACCTCTAATAGCCATTGTTTCTTTCACTACCAAATAACTCAGAAGCTGCATTTTTTTCTGGACTGTTATTTTTGGAGGCGGGTGGGACGGGAGTGGGGGGAATGGGGTGGGGAAGTGACTATAATGTATTAACTGGCAAACAAACATAGTGCCACATTTTTCTTTCCAAGTACTCCAGAACAATATTGGATTCAAATAACTTTGGGGTAGGGGGAAAATGGCCTTGACCCCCCCCCCAAATGGCCACAACTCCAGCTGAAACAAGGCATGTGTGTGTTTTGACTTATCCAGGATATATAATGTATACTAGTTTATACAGTGAATGTTAATCTGTTTGGGGAACAGAGCAGTCAAAAGGCAGGGTGATGTTTGAAATAAGTAGTATAATGCTGATGAATTCTTGATAAATTCATTTGTAGAAATGTTCAAAAGCGTGTTTTTGCTTTTGGCCTTCTGAAGAGTGGCAATAGGTAATAGTTACCCCCATTTTTCTTGCTGATTTATAGGTCCTATGTAACCTGTGATCAGAGTAACCTGCAATGGTTAATACCAGCTAACTGACGAGGTGTCCTGGTGGATCACAGCTATGTGATTGGGTTCATCACTAGACACATGACTGCAATACATTCCTGGACCTCATCAATTAGCTGCAATTCCATGGGACAAGAAGAAGAAGTTGACATGAATACCAATAGGATTACTAGGCACAGATTCCCTGAACTCCTGCTGAAAAGGGGAAAATTTCAATTTCCCCATGTTGTTGTAACATCTTTCCTGGATTCTGCTTTTCATCCTTCTGTGCTTTTGTTCACCACAGACTCTATGCTAGGCTGTATTGCGACAATTTTTAGCAATACTTTCTGCTTTAATCTCACCATTTCATTTTGACTAGATATGGCCATTTGTTCAATTCAAATAAAGCCATATTTATTGTAAATTCCTTTAAACCAATGGGACTTCAGTTGCCCATACCTAATCGAACACGGATTGATTTCAGTTGTCTGCCATGAGAATTCTAGATCTGTTCCTCCATCTTCAATCAAGAGAGACCTCTTTTCAGGCGATAGTTTTTATTAAGTTCACAGCAGGAGTTACCTTGAAAATTCAGTGTTCTAAGAAATATGGCTTATGCTCTTCACAAACAAGCTAATATAATTTTCCTTTCAGTTAGAGATTAATGTGAACAATAACATATTGTTCCATAGTTCTATCTTGCTTTCATTAATTATTTTTCTATAGGGACCAGCTTGCATTTGAAAACTTCATTAATTTTAAAAAAAGCCTGCTATAGTTACAGAACATAGAGAGTTGGAAAATTCCTTACAGATCATTTAGTGCATTTCTTTGCTAATACAGTATTGCTCCCGGTGGTATTTTTAAAATGACAATTTTTCAGTGCTTTGCCAAGTTATATTTTAAATGACTCATACAGTAAGAGGTTCTTATAGACACAGGTAGTATTTGTGTTCTATAGATTTCTTGATCATAATTAGAGCCAACCAGGATGTACAATAGGACAATAAACAGAATAAACTCTGAGTTAGCAGTTAGAATGTCCTTGCTTCTCCCAAAGCAATCTGAAGTCTTGTACTCTCTCCTCACATTACATTTTAAGATACACTTTGCTTTATTCATTTGTACACCACTGATCTAGATAGGGTGTGTTTCCTCAAGAATAATTTATATTCCACTCCACTTTTGTCTCAAACTAGTTCTGTTGTTTCCTTGACTTATACTATCATCATTATCATGATGAAACATACACAAAATCAAGTAAACTGTGTTGGTCCATTAAAAAAAAAGAGTTCACCATCCCCAGCCAGGAAATATCTCTGGTAAGTGTTGACAGAATTGTCAACAAGCTGTTGAAATCTCCAAATCTACCAACAGAGCAAAATGTGGGTAGAGCTCCCCTGTGGCTGGACACAAGGTGACATAAAATCCCATTCTACCGGTGGTAGAAACTCGTATTTTGCCAAGTCACATGCATGCATGTTGCTGAAGCATGAAACATGGAAAATAAATATTTGAGCTGTCTTGGGAGTCCTGGGATTATTTGTCAAGTTATGCAAGGCTTGTGTTTGAACCATAAAGTATTGATATAGCCATAGACTGAAGCCACCTGGGAAAATTAGATTAAACTGATGTGGGCAAACGAAGCTAAGGAGATTGTGGGCAAAGAATAAGGGGAATGGTTTGAAAAACAATGTCAAGAAATCTTCCTCATGATTCAGAGGGAGCAGGATATACATGGCATGACTAAACACTGAGGTGAAAAATTTCTCCTCAACCTCAGTGAAGTCATTCTAGGTCAGTAATGGCGAAGATTTTAGAGACCCAGTGCCCAAACTGCGATTCAAAACCCAACAATTTTTCACAAAGTGCCGATATAGCAATTTAACTTGAATACAGGTTGCTGTGAAGGGGCAATGTTGGGTGCCCACAGAAAGGGCTCCAACTGCCACCTTCGGCACCCATGCCATAGATTCGCCAACCCTGCTCTAGGTTAGAGATGGGCACGACCAGGAAAAATGACCGTTTCGAGTTGTCGTGTATCGGAGCCGGCCCGTTTCGACTCGTTTCCGTTTGTCGCGAAATTTTTCAAAAATTTGTCCTTTCCTTTGTCGTTTGTCGTTAGTACTGGTTTAGGGGGGTAGGGTAGCGAGCTCCTGGAGGCACCTCTCTGGGGTGGGTGCCTCCTCTGGCCTGCTACAAAGGGAAAAGGAAGTGTACATGACCATGTAGCCGTTGCGTACCAAGTGGCACTGTCAGAGGCACCTCTCTTTTGGGTGCCTCTAGCTCACTAAGAAGGACAGCATACTGGCGTACAGGTTTGGAGTTTTTTGGAACTTTGGACTGTGAGCGAGGTGAGAGAAGAATGCCTCTGCTGGGCGCCCTCTGACTCACTAAGAAGGACAGTGGTCGCCATTTTGGACCCCCCCCCGCACCGCATGGCATGGCGAGATGACGAGGATGCCCCCCACCAGAGCAGCCCAGGACAGGAGAGGGGGGAGGCCGGGGACCCCTCCCCCAGAAACCACCCCCTGGTAGGTGCCCTCACTCAGGCAGGCATATTTTCGCCTGCTTTTTTGGCCAGGAATCAGGTTTTTTTAAAAAAACTTTTTTTCTGTGCCGCTTGGCATCGCGCCATCGTCGCGCGCGATGCCATGAACGACAACGACAAATCAGACCCAATTTTTCTTTTATCGGTTCGAGTTCGAGTTCTGACGGCTTCATTGTCGTTACCGTTTCCGTTGCGTAACGGAAATGAGTAACAGAAACGGAAACAAGAATTTCGCCAAGTCGTGCCCATGTCTACTCTAGGTATGTCCACTGTATGTTGCTTAAACGTTCTTACAAGCAGCAAAATTAATAAACACATTAGCATCTGTTATTTATTAATTACAAGTGTTATTAGAGATATGCTGCTGGCAGATGACACAACTGAGGTCAACCACCTGTTGAACATCTGGAACAACAGATAGAAGATTTTGTACTGTATCCTCGTTCCTTTGTATGAGAGCTGCAGAAGCGACAAGCCTCAGATAAGCATTTTGCCCGAAATCCATCACAGATCTTGTCACAGAAAGGAAACACTATGGAAATAATGACAATGTAACAATAATAGCAGCACCAACAATAGTAATCTATAACAAACATACTATTGTCCTGCTCTGCTACTGATGTATTCAGAGTGGGGTTGTAAATCTTCACTTTTCTTGTCTTCTTTGCATATTTCTTCTTGATAGGAAAAATAGCAAGCAATTTCTTGGTGTTATTTATAGAGTGATCACAATGGCAGAACAACGTTTTAGGCAAAATGGCATAATTCACATTAAATCGTAAAATTTGCCCAACTCGGATAACTGTTGTTTTGTTTCTGTTTTCTTAATTTAAACGACTGGATGGGTTGTTTCCATCTCTCTTGTCAATCAGCCAGTCCCTCTGTACTTGCTTCTCTGTATGTAAGTGTTGTGTTGCTTCTCAAAGAAAAACAAATACTGGATATATTTTGGACAAATTACAGATATATTGAAAAAGAGGTTTTTCTTCGCTCTTTCAGGTGGAGATGAAGAATCCTGTGGAACTTTAAAATTACATGGCAAGGTAACTTTTGAGATAACTTAAATAGACAAGAACAAACGATTTTGTAAATAATCTGCACAGGGCTTCTGACAGTTTAAATTGTGCATATTGCAGCCCTCCTGAACCTGTATTATTCTGTCATTTGATAATACAAGAGAGGGGATTTTGACTTTTGAAGCTTTGGATGCACATATATGATGGCTTGCATCCTTCTGGTGAGAGAAAGGTGGATAGAAACATTTTAAATAAATGAATAAATAAAATAAATATGCTAGATTTGTAGCTTGTCAGGAAGCACGTTCGAGCCCAGTCTTTTGCTTGACAATCTAATTTTCTATGTTTAAAGTGCATTAAAAGACGTAGAATCATAACCTTTGAGGGGGCCTTACTGTCTGTCTACTCCAGTCCCTTACTGAGTACAAGAAATCTGGACCTAGAATATCCATAACAAGTCAGACATACGAAGGATGCATTGGTCTCAGAGAAATGCTGAAAGAGAGGGAAATCAGAGACGGAGAGAAGCAGATGCTATTCTTACCTCCATCCTGTTGGCAGAGTTTGGTGCACATGAAGTGTTAAAAATCCCAAGGAGGACCAACCGTAGGAGTGGAATGGCTGCCTGATTTATAGTGATTAGTTATGTATTTGCAGTTTTACATACCTATTTGCATGCAAATGCTTTAGGCAAATGTAAGTTTCCCATGGCCTCTTCTGGCCATTTATTTCCGCTTAGTTCACCCACATAAATGTGGTTACCCTAATGAGGACTTAGTTGCTGTGTGTGTCTACCAGGTACCCACCCGTTCCTCATTCCCCTTTTCAAGGAAACTTAAGAGTGTTGCCAAAGAAAGCTTTGTGAATAGTCTGACAAATAGTGCCCATTCAGCATAAGCATAATATTTGCTCTAGATATCATACATAATCAGATTGCTGGGAATGGAAATGAAGCTCATTACACTCCCCCAGTTGTTAGCTGTAAAAAGTTAATAAGGAATTAAGATTTTATAACATGTTTTATTTTTTAATAATTAACACATGGAGATAGAAGAAGATGCTAAAATTATAATAATGGTTATTATACCTGGGAATTTTGCTGAGGCAAGCGACTCGAAGAATGCCCGTTTGATTGCGTGGCAGTCTTGTGAACCAGCGAGGCTACGAGGTAATGTACTAGTTCATTTCATAAGTGATAATAAAGTATTTATAAAGAGAAATATGGAATAAAATGCTACCATATGCTGCAAGTAATAATCAGACGCTAGCCCTTGGCAGAGAACACCAGTGTTGTGGAATTTGAGCTGCTGTGCGGCAAACATGGAGGTAAGATGAACGAATCCATGCACCATTTCAGGAGGGAATTTTTCAGTCCGTAGTGGGGGAAAGGGAAGAAGAAGTTAATCATATAATTAAAAGCTCCTTAAGATTCCTCCCAAACTGTGAAAACTCATTCAGATTTGCTATGTGTAAATTATTTATTACCATTTAATTTTTAATACATGTCCACACACAGTGGATAAAATTTCCACATTTGAGAGAGATACACCATTCATATTCCAGGCTGATTTGCAATTATTTTGAAATTATACTGTACCTTAGACCTTGAATATTATTCACATGGGTTATTAGATTTTTATTTTATTTTATTGCGTTTAAGAAAACGTAGCACATATTGCTCTGCAAATGTAAAGCAAATGGTTATGTTTAATTTTGGAAAACTGTTTTCCATATTCTCAATTTTTATTAATTGTGGTGTCTTCTTTAAAACTGAAGGAGTTATGGACTATCTGTCTGTCTGTCTGTCTGTCTGTCTGTCTGTCTGTCTGTCTGTCTGTCTGTCTGTCTTAGCAGTTACCCATCTTATATACATTCTTGCACCTCCCATTGGGTTTTGGGCAAGACATTTCCCCCCCTCCCAACTGCCATAATGGTCTTGCCTGCTGCACATCCAGCGCTCACCTGCCACTCAGACAGTTTGCCTATACACAACCTTCCAAAAAGAACAGTAAACAAGTGCAGATCAAAATACTCACAGTCCCTTGGTTGCTCTCAGAGGTTGGAGGATGCTTCCTTTCAGTCCAGCAATCCCAAGATTCAAGTGCGCAAGGGCCCTTCCATCATTTCTGTATAATAGTTTTGGCAATAGCTGCTCATAATGGTAGCTAAATAAAGTGTCTAAATTCCATAGCAATATAGCTCTGGTTGACTATCGTTGCAAAAGAAGATGCCAGTTACCTTTGTGGGATTTCTGGATTGGTCAGCCTTCGGTGTGTTTGAGTACAGCTGTGGCTATGGTGACACTCTTCCCACCTGAGTAGAGAGTTAATTTTTTAAAGAACAATATGCCCTGAATTTGAAAAGGTGGCCTTTTGGTCTACTGCTTTGACAACACTCCAGGCAGCATGGGTGGCCGGGTTGGCTGGGAGACCCTGAGATCTGTAGCCCAAAACACAAGCTTTCCAAGCTATGAATGTGCCACAGAGTTTGATGCATATATGTTGTTAATTATGTATGAACATCTTCATTCCTTTGTATTGCTGTTGATCTCCAGGGAACCAGATAAATCTGCTCTGGAGGCCACAACTGACTCACAAGGCTACTTGTACATCCCTGGTGTAAACTCTTCAAATGTAAACTCTCCACTAAATCTGATTTCTTAGGCTAATGTGGAATGGTTAACTTAATTGGAACCATGTCTCCAAGACTTTTTTTTTCCTGGTGGCGGTGGGGAGGAGTACTGCTGTATTCAAAATAAAACTTTAAAGAAAGGAAGGGAAAAAAACAGGAAGTCAAGATCCTAGAAAATGAATATATTTAGGTTGTGTTTATTCTAGTGCCTAGAACTTTGCCTGAATTTCTCTTGTTTTTGTTAACGCAGGTTCTGCTTGGTTTAAATTGTCTCTCTCTTTTTGAAAGAGAAAATACTGTTTTCAGAGTTTAGTGGAGCAAAAAAGGGATTGGGGGAAAATCAAACAGACTCTGTATTTTCCCAGAAATAACAAGACAAAGCAACTGCCCAGAACTTCATGGCTTGGGACACAAGTTGGAAGGGTAGAGGCCCTGGAAGGGACAACAAAGGGGAGGAAAAGCAGCAACTCTGGACTGTTCGTAGATCAATTGCCTTTCAAATTGTCTCAACTGTGGAGAAAACCAACAGTCATATTTTGCAATGATCCAGTTTGAGGATAAATGTATGCAAGCAGCTAAAATCCTACACAGCACGCTGGAAGGATGAGATCTCTGATGTTGTATCTTAGGCTCATGAGCAGGCTTATTGTGGAAATACTTGGATTAAAAGGATGCTTAGTACAGGTTTAACGGTTGTGTTTTAGGATTTAATAACAACGTAAGTTGTTCGTGTAGTGTAGGGTGAATAAAAGTGGTGAATTAGAAATCAGAATATTGTAGCGTGGGGTTAGTGATTCAGCAGTGATTTCAGCTCAGAGACAAAGCAGGCTGGAGACAGCTTCTAGTGAACAGCTCTTTAATCAGAGAGAGACTAAACTGAGGACTAGGGAGAGGGAATTACATTTATAGGGGCCAGGACTGGCTAGGAAAAGATACATTTTGGAGGGAACAATTACAACCAATCACAAGGCTGCCTTTTTGCGGGAACCAATAGGATTGAAGATCCAAATGCAGCAACTAGAATCAACCAATAGGCCTGTTCCCTTTGGAACAGGAAGGCAGTTACTTCAACAAGCAATTACAGATCAATACATAACACAGAAGGCCTGTATTCAAATCCCCTAAGCCTTGGAAGTTCACTGAGGGTCTGGAACTGGATAAGCCTCTCCTTAAATATCTTGCTTACCTTGAAAGCCCTACTAGGTTGACTATAACTCAGTTCTGACTTGACAGCACAGAACATAGGTAATTTGTCAGCTTTCTGTTGAATACTTCTATTCTGCACTGGCCAATCTCCTCCTCTGTGTCTCAGATTCCACACATTCATGTGGCCTTTGCAATTTCTAATGGTGGCAATGGAGAAATACTTTCAAGATGGTATTAGGTTTCCTAACATGGTGGCCATTGAGATAGCATCTTGTCATGACACTGTCCTTGGAAAAAATGCCCTTGCAAAATGCATAGGCCCAAATCCTCTTGAGTAGATATATGAATGGCATCATCATGAGAGGCAAAGTTAACAGATTACCCTAGAAGTTATCAGTTACATGTCGTGACACAACTCAGTAGAGATGGGCACGACTTAGCGGTATTCCCGTTTCCGTTTCCGTTACTCGGTTCCGTTACTCTACGGAAACGGTAACGGGAATCACTGCCCCAGACTTCGAGCTCAAACCGACGAACGAACAATTTGGTCTGAATTGTCGTGCTCGTTACTTGCATCGCGGCGATCGCGCAATGCCAAGCGGCACAGAAAAAAAGTTTTTAAAAGTTAAAAAAAAACCCGATTCCCGGTCCAAAATGGCTTAACCCCCCCCCTTTTTTTTTTCCTTCGCCATCGATAATCAGGACATTCTGCCATTGCAGCGGTGAGGATTGATTTAAAGGGTGCGCCCCTGCTGCGGTTCTCCTATTTGCTTATTGTTTCATGTTTATTTGTTGATTATGCCTTTGTATCTGCTGTATTAACTATGTGTATTATGACCTGTTTCTTTTGTTCGCCGCCCAGAGTTCCCGTTGGGAAGATGGGCGGGATATAAATATAATAATAAATAAATAAATAATAAAATAAATGGCGACCGCAATATTTTTTTTGAAATCCTTGCCCAAAACCCCACCAAAGCACCACAGAAACATGCGAAAGTAACCTATTTTAAATGCTTGATTTTTTACAGTACCAGCAGTGGGTTTGTCTTGCCAAAATACGTCTCCGTTGATTTTATTTTATTTTTTTCTTAATTTATTTTTTTACACCTGCGCAACGATGGGCTGGCCATGGGACGGGACCATGCAAATTTTTGGAGCCATTCCACCAATCGCATGGACAGGTTTTGACTGACACTTCTGGATGTGCCAGAGGGCATAAAAAGCCGAGGCAGTTCCAGTCCGTCACAGTCTGGGCTTGGATCTTGTGGAGGGTGGTCAGGGCTGGATTGCTGCGCTCAGTCTAGTTTCGATTTCGCGGTCGCGGTCTCGGTCTCGCTAGGCAGGGAGGGAATTGAATTGATATTAATTCGAATCGCAAAACATAATAATTTCTTCTATTCCCTGTGGGGAATAGCAACACAGTGTTTATTCTCTTTTTTGTTTTCTCCATTTTTGAGGAAGAGTTCCGTACGTTTTATATTTGCTTCAAGGGGGGAGGGAAGATTTGAGTGGGAGCGGTAGTGGAGGGGAGGTGCTGCGGATTTATTTTGAAAATATATTATTTTATATTACACTACCATACCATTTCTTTTGTATCCCAATTTCCCACCAAGTTCATTTACTTGGCCAAGGTCCTTTTACCCTGCGCCTACAGTTTTTTTTGCTGCTGTTGCGATTGGGGTTTTGGAAGGGAATCCAGCAACCCCTATCCTACCCTAGTAGCAGCTTATAGTTTTATTCCATTTATTTTCTATTTTACAGTTTATTAGCAAGTGGCAAGCAACAGCCAAGGTCCAGTAGTACTAGTGCTTAGAAGGGGAGGTTGGAGGCTGTGGATTAAATTATTTTAAAAATATTATACAGTACAGACTGAGTACTAGGCAGAGTCTCCCTCGCCAACCAGTGCACTCACTCAAATTTCTCAAACACATTTGTTTTGGCAACAAGGCTAGGGCACCTTCCTCTATAGAACATTTTACAATTTCATTTTACTTAACACTATAGATATTCTTTGAATTTCTTTCCCTTGTCCAACACCTCATTCATTTTTTTTTGCAGTCAGGCACTCAAACAAACATTTGTTGAAGGGCAGGCACCCAGCCACCTCTATAGAACTTTTTCTTCAATTACATCTTTGAAGAAGTTCCATTCATCTTAGTTACTGTGCATTATTGTGAAAGTTGGGTGCTGCCAGATTTTGCAAACCCCTTGCTTCTATTAGCTTGGTTTTTGTGCAGTTGTTGTATAACTTACATCTGTGAAGAAGTTAAGTTACAGTTCTCCTAATTACACTTGTCCTGTGCATTAATTTGTGAAACTTGTTTGCCAGGATTGGCAAACCCCTTGCTCCTATTTCCTTGTTTGTTGTGCTGCTGTTGTGAGTCCATCTCACTCATTTACTTGCCACCACAGTCTACATACACAATCCAATTACAACTGGGAAGAAGTTACAGTTCTCCTCCTAATTACACTTGCCCTGTGCAGGGCATAGAGAGACTTAGTTGGGTGCCAGGATTGGCAAACCCCTAGCTCCTATTTCCTTCTTTGTTGTCCTGCTGTTGTGAGTCCATCTCACTCATTTACTTGTTGCCACCACAGTCTACATACACAATCCAATTACAACTGGGAAGAAGTTACAGGTCTCCTCCAAATTACACTTGCCCTGTGCAGGGCATAGAGAAACTTAGTTGGGTGCCAGGATTGGCAAACCCCTAGCTCCTATTTCCTTCTTTGTTGTGCTGCTGTTGTGAGTCCATCTCACTCATTTACTTGCCACCACAGTCTACATACACAATCCAATTACAACTGGGGGAAGAAGTTACAGTTCTCCTCCAAATTACACTTGCCCTGTGCAGGGCATAGAGAAACTTAGTTGGGTTCCAGGATTGGCAAACCCCTAGCTCCTATTTCCTTCTTTGTTGTGCTGCTGTTGTGAGTCCATCTCACTCATTTACTTGACACCACAGTCTACATACACAATCCAATTACAACTGGGAAGAAGTTACAGTTCTCCTCCTAATTACACTTGCCCTGTGCAGGGCATAGAGAGACTTAGTTGGGTGCCAGGATTGGCAAACCCCTAGCTCCTATTTCCTTCTTTGTTGTCCTGCTGTTGTGAGTCCATCTCACTCATTTACTTGTTGCCACCACAGTCTACATACACAATCCAATTACAACTGGGAAGAAGTTACAGTTCTCCTCCAAATTACACTTGCCCTGTGCAGGGCATAGAGAAACTTAGTTGGGTGCCAGGATTGGCAAACCCCTAGCTCCTATTTCCTTCTTTGTTGTGCTGCTGTTGTGAGTCCATCTCACTCATTTACTTGACACCACAGTCTACATACACAATCCAATTACAACTGGGAAGAAGTTACAGTTCTCCTCCAAATTACACTTGCCCTGTGCAGGGCATAGAGAGACTTAGTTGGGTGCCAGGATTGGCAAACCCCTAGCTCCTATTTCCTTCTTTGTTGTCCTGCTGTTGTGAGTCCATCTCACTCATTTACTTGTTGCCACCACAGTCTACATACACAATCCAATTACAACTGGGAAGAAGTTACAGTTCTCCTCCAAATTACACTTGCCCTGTGCAGGGCATAGAGAAACTTAGTTGGGTGCCAGGATTGGCAAACCCCTAGCTCCTATTTCCTTCTTTGTTGTGCTGCTGTTGTGAGTCCATCTCACTCATTTACTTGACACCACAGTCTACATACACAATCCAATTACAACTGGGAAGAAGTTACAGTTCTCCTCCTAATTACACTTGCCCTGTGCAGGGCATAGAGAAACTTAGTTGGGTGCCAGGATTGGCAAACCCCTAGCTCCTATTTCCTTCTTTGTTGTCCTGCTGTTGTGAGTCCATCTCACTCATTTACTTGTTGCCACCACAGTCTACATACACAATCCAATTACAACTGGGAAGAAGTTACAGTTCTCCTCCAAATTACACTTGCCCTGTGCAGGGCATAGAGAGACTTAGTTGGGTGCCAGGATTGGCAAACCCCTAGCTCCTATTTCCTTCTTTGTTGTGCTGCTGTTGTGAGTCCATCTCACTCATTTACTTGTTGCCACCACAGTCTACATACACAATCCAATTACAACTGGGAAGAAGTTACAGTTCTCCTCCAAATTACACTTGCCCTGTGCAGGGCATAGAGAGACTTAGTTGGGTGCCAGGATTGGCAAACCCCTAGCTCCTATTTCCTTCTTTGTTGTGCTGCTGTTGTGAGTCCATCTCACTCATTTACTTGACACCACAGTCTACATACACAATCCAATTACAACTGGGAAGAAGTTACAGTTCTCCTCCTAATTACACTTGCCCTGTGCAGGGCATAGAGAGACTTAGTTGGGTGCCAGGATTGGCAAACCCCTAGCTCCTATTTCCTTCTTTGTTGTCCTGCTGTTGTGAGTCACTCATTTACTTGCACAGTTCCTTGGTGCTTTTCCTTACTATCACATTATACATTCCCTGGCCTGAGCCACAAGAAGTGAGAAAAATGAGGAGGGGTCGCACAGCTAGAGGGCAGGGGAGGGGGACCCCTACTAAGATAAATAGGGGCACGTTTCTGAGGGAAGGGACAGGAAGTAGTGCAGAAAGTGATACTGGTGCAACTCCCTCCTCGAGTAGCAGTGCCAGTGGCACAAGCAGCAATGTGCCATCGTCTGTCACCAAGGGAAGCATGGATGAGGCGTACCAAATCCCATCTTCGTTACCTGAGAGCCCCACCCTTGAACAGCAAGAAGACAAGGGCTCTGATTCTGAAATGGCATCAGAATCAGAATCGGGCTCCTTGTATCTAAACCTGCCAGATTCTGAGGACCTGTTGGCAGAGTCAGACTTAAGGCAGGCTCCAGGCAGTGACGGAAGGAGCAGCCCTCTTTCCACCCAGAGTACCACCAGTGAGAGCAGTAGTACTAGTCTACTTTCCCGGCAGGGCAGAGGCCACACCAGCACCACAGCAGCGGCAGCGGCAGGCAATAACAGAGGGGGCGTTACTTTCTGTAAGCCACGAGGGTGTCTGTGGGAGCATTTTGAGAACAGCCCCCAAGACGCAAGGATGGCGGTGTGCAAGATATGTGGGGTGGTCTTGCGCAGGGGGAATGACCCCAAACACCTCTCCTCAAGTGGGTTGCGCAGCCATCTGATGAGGAAGCACCCTGGGACTCTGCCTGGAACCCTGTCAGGCCCTTGCTCTTCAGGGAGGAAGAGAGGGGAAGAAGGGTTAGAGACAGAGAAAGAAAAACACAGCTCCGCTAGTGAGAGTGGGAAGAGGCAGGCCACTCTGCAAGAAGTGGGGCTGTTGGGTGGGACTTTTGTCAGCCCTCGAAATAGGGCCAAAGCACAGGAGACCACCACTCAAGTGGTGGGTGAAATGGTGGCCATGAACGGGTTGCCCCTCTCCTTTGTGGAGTCATCAGGCTTCAGGCACCTGATGAAGCATGTGGCACCATGGTACGAGACTCCATCCCGGCGTACCTTCAGCAGGCGGGTGCTTCCCTCCCTTTATGAGTCTGTCAGGGACAGGATCCGGGCCCTGCTGCAGGCGGCCAGAGGGAGGAAGATCCACTTCACTTCCGACCTCTGGACCGGTGGGCACCACGGATACCTCTCACTGACGGCTCATTGGTGGCAACCCAAGGAGGTCCTGGAGCCCCGGTCAGCCCATGAGCAGCTGCAGGGGGAGGCACAAGGCAGCACCCCAAGAGGGTATAGGGTGGTGCTTCTCCAGGCACAAAGCATGGAGGACAACGCCACAGGGATCAACATTGCTGATGTTCTCAAGACAGCAATGCGAGAGTGGGGATTGGGGACAGAGGGACAGGTCAATCGTGGAGTCATGGTTACTGACGCGGGCCGTAACATGACCAACGCGGTTCTTCGGGCAGGGTTCCAGGGCATCGTGTGCGCAGCACACAAACTGCATCTAGTGGTGGGCGATGCCATTGGCCTGGGTGCACCAAAGGACTCCTGGAGTGAGGGGACCACGGAGACCAGGGCCTTGCTGGACAAGTGCCGGAAGATCGTGGGGCACTTCGCTCGCAGTGTCAAGGCAGCCAGGATGATGCGTGAGAGGCAGGCGGAGACGGGCCGACCGGAGCACGTCCTGATCCAGGACGTGACCACCCGGTGGAACTCCACCCACGAAATGGTCAAGCGTCTGGTGGAGCAGAAGGAAGTGGTGGAATACATCATGTCAACCACCCCAGTCCTGCATGAGGGGAGGGAATTGGACCTTGGTGCTACCGAGTGGCTCGCCCTCTCCCAGATGGCGGGTATCCTGCAGCCTTTTGAGGAGACCACCCACGTCCTCAGCAGCTACAACGCCAGCCTGGGCCATGTTCTCCCCCTGGTCAATGCCCTTCGCCAACGCCTAGAGACCAGTACCCGGGAAGAAGGCAATCTTCTCCCTAAGAGCAGGGCATTGGCAGACAAGCTGTTGACCGGCGTGGATACCCGCCTTGGGCCACTCAGAAGGGAAAAGGTGTACCAGATGTCCTGCCTGTGCGACCCTCGCGTCAAGGGTTCCCTGGCGGCCAGCACTGCCGAACTGAAATCCTGGAAGACGGAGCTATGCCGTCAAGTCAGGGCTGTCTCCGATGAGGGCCAGGCGTTTCAGAGGGCGCACGGAAGCCAGAGCGATGCTGAGGAGGAGTCCTCGCAAGGATCCACATCCCTCTGTACTCCAGGAGTGTACACCCAGAGACCAGGTTCCGTTCCAGCAGCCAACTACCTGGCCTCTGCCCTAGCCATGGCAGTTTCCTCCTCAGTGGAGGCAAGGGACGAAGAAGTAGCAGACCCCGCTCAGACCATGGTGAAGGAGTACATGGCCGAGCCCCTCCAACCCCTCAGCTCGGACCCACTGCACTACTGGGCCAGAAAGGCAGACCTCTGGCCCGCTCTTTCAACTCTGGCGTTGGACCTCTTGTCTATCCCACCCACCAGTGTCCAGAGTGAGCGTGTCTTCTCCCACATGGGAGATGTCCTGAGGCCGCGCCGCTGTCGCCTGGACCCGGAGACGGTGGAAAGGTTGACTTTCATCCGCTTCAACCTTTCCACCTTGGGATTACCCCAAACACTCCAAGAACTAAGTTGCTGCCTGTAACCTAACCTCCTGCCTGCAATCCTCCATGCCCGCCTGCAAGCCTGCCTGCCTCCCCTTGGCCCTACGAGCCTGCCTGCCTGCCTGCCTGCCTGCCTGCCTGCCTGCCTGCCTGGCCCTGTGACTACCTGCCGACTCCAGTGCCTAATGCCTGCAGAACTGCCTGCCTGCCTACCTGTATTCTCTCACACACACAATTGAAGGGTACTATTAGTGGCCCAATTTTTCTTGCCCTGGCCTGTCTCCAAACCAGGCAGGGCCACTCAAAGTGTCATTGGAAAGGGTCTGTCTGTATTGGCCCAATGTTTCTCCTTTTGCCATGGCTGGTCTGAGAGAGACCCTAATACCTGCCTTCCTTGGTGCTTCACACCATTCCCTTGGCCCTACGAGCCTGCCTGCCTGCCTGCCTGTATTCTCTCACACACACAATTGAAGGGTACTATTAGTGGCCCAATTTTTCTAGCCCTGGCCTGTCTCCAAACCAGGCAGGGCCACTCAAAGTGTCATTGGAAAGGGTCTGTCTGTATTGGCCCAATGTTTCTCCTTTTGCCATGGCTGGTCTGAGAGAGACCCTAATACCTGCCTTCCTTGGTGCTTCACACCATTCCCTTGGCCCTACGAGTCTGCCTGCCTGCCTGCCTGTATTCTCTCACACACACAATTGAAGGGTACTATTAGTGGCCCAATTTTTCTAGCCCTGGCCTGTCTCCAAACCAGGCAGGGCCACTCAAAGTGTCATTGGAAAGGGTCTGTCTGTATTGGCCCAATGTTTCTCCTTTTGCCATGGCTGGTCTGAGAGAGACCCTAATACCTGCCTTCCTTGGTGCTTCACACCATTCCCTTGGCCCTACGAGCCTGCCTGCCTGCCTGCCTGCCTGCCTGCCTGCCTACCTGTATTCCCTCACACACAAAGTGGTGAGGAAGCACTTTACAACAACCTACCTCAAAGACTGAGTATCAGGGGGCAAGCTCCCCTCCTTACAGCCTTAAAGAAATAGACCCACCCAGTTCTCCTGCTTCCACTCTGTCTTCTTGGTTGCCAAAACCCGGTCTCCTGGGGTGGCGAGAGAAACTCTGCCTGCCAAGGAAGCCTCCATGTTTGGTTCTTGGTGGATACTCTGTCCCACACTGACTGTGTGAGTCTGTAATTTACACAGACCTAGCTCTGTCTCCTCCGCCACTCTTTCTACTGGGCTGCCAGCTGTGCCTCACAAAGAAGGGAAATGTCCTTGTTGTGTGTGCGTACTCCTGGCCGAAAGTCCCCTGTGTGGATCTTGGTGCTGTGCTGTGTGACTCATTGTGCGCACACTTGGTGCTTAAACATTTTATAATCATTTCTGCCCTAACCCTGGAACAAAGGCTGCCGGACCAGAAAAGTTACTGGTTGCAAATCTAGGTTGTGATTGATGATGATGATTGAGTTATGGGAACACTCTTCAGGAACAGCTGGTGGTTGGCTTAGGGTTAGGGTTAAGGGGGATGTTTAGGCCTCCGCTACTCTGTCCTCTGGGCTGCACCACACTGTGTCTCACTAAGAAGGGCTGGAGTGGAATGTACTTGCGCGTACCACAGTTCAGCTCAATAATCTTTTGTTTCTTAGAAATAGAAGAGCCTTTCAGGAGGAAGTTCCAGGCTTGGCTCTTGGAGTTGTGGAACTGCTGTGATTCACTATGAAGAGCATGGAGATGGAATGCCGGCACGGCAGTTAGGAGCAATCTACCAGCACACAGCTGGGAAAGAAAGTCAGAAAGCTTGGCTTGCTGTCCTTTTGGAAGCCTGTGTGGTCAAAGACTCAGACTCACTCTAGCTCTGTGTCTTCTCCCTGCCTGCCTGTCAGGCTCCCCCCACTTCCGGCTTAGAGGAGGCCTTCCAGCCGCTTCTCCTTCACCCTAACATCATGGTCCAGTTAGTGCTTCAAGTTCAGCCCTGTCGCCACTGCCCTCAACTTGCCCATGCAGCAACCACGGCTGTGCCCGCTTCTTGGCGGAAAACCTCTTGAAGCCCAACTGTAACAGTGCATTCACTCAACAACTATTTGTTTGCACACACTGTGCCTCACAGAGAAGGGAATTGTGCTTGTGTGCTAGAAAACAGCCGTGGGGTGGGCCCGTGATTAGGCAGAACTCATGCGAAAGCACCCTTGGACTCTGCCTGGGACAGTGACAGGACTCTGCAGGAAGGAGTGCCGCAGTGTGGGAGTGTTGTCAGCCTCCGGACCGCCAATTAGTCTTCAGTGGGCTGCCATTGCCATACACTGTGGCTCACAAAGAAGGGCAACTTACTGCCGTGCTGGTGGCCCTCTGTCACCGTTACAAATAGGACAGTTTATCAGAAAGTTCAAGGCTTGGCTCTTAGAGTTGTGGGGAATGTGATTCACTACGAAGGGCATGCCACTGGGATGCAATGCTCTGACTGTGGCTCTCTGTGAAGGGAGGGAGCAAGGAAGCCTCCACTCCAGGCTTGGTTCTTTGTGGGTACTCTGACTCACACAGACAGTGAGCCTGTGTTTCTCAGGCCTACTGTCTTCCGTGGAGTGCAAAGCTATGTCTCACTGAGAAGGGAACATGGCTGTGCTGGCCTGCTAGGAGTTTATGGCCGGGGAAAGCAGCACACAGCTGTGTAGGAAGACCCTCTGGCTGGCAGTCCTTTTGTCAGTGTGGTCTCAGGCCTCAGAGTCAGACACCATGTGGACTCTGCTTTTCCACTGGGCTGCCAACTGTGGCTCACGAAGAAGGGCATTTTCCTGGCGTCCTCCTCAGGCCATTCAGCCACGTTGGGGAGCAGGAGCTTCTTCCTGGCAATGTTCCTCCCCTACGGAGGCCCTGTGGCCTCAGACTCAGGCTATGTGGCCTCCTCCAGCCACTCTTTCCTCTTGGATGCAAAACACTGTGGCTCACTAAGAAGGGAAGAGAAGTTGTGTGCAGCACGCACTCCAGTAGTTTCTCTGACAGTTCTATCCAGGCTTGCCTGTTGGAGTTGTAGGAGCTGGGATTCACAACGAAGGCCATGGTCGTGGTCGGGATTGCTGGCCCAGCATTCAATTACTCCAGCTTGTGGCCTCCGCCACTCTTTCCTCTGGGATGCAAAACACTGTGCCTCACTAAGAAGGGAAGAGTAGTTGGGTGCCAGCACTCCAGTAGTTTCTCTGACAGTTCCATCCAGGCTTGGCTGTTGGAGTTGTAGGAGCTGGGATTCACAACGAAGGCCATGGTCGTGGTCGGGATTGCTGGCCCAGCATTCAATTACTCCAGCTTGTGGCCTCCGCCACTCTTTCCTCTGGGATGCAAAACACTGTGCCTCACTAAGAAGGGAAGAGTACTTGGGTGCCAGCACTCCAGTAGTTTCTCTGACAGTTCCATCCAGGCTTGGCTGTTGGAGTTGTAGGAGCTGGGATTCACAACGAGGGCCATGGTCGTGGATTGCTGGCCCAGCATTCAATTACTCCAGCTTGTGGCCTCCGCCACTCTTTCCCCTGGGGTGCAAGACACTGTGCCTCACAACGAAGATAAGAGGACTTGGGTGCCAGCCCTCCATTAGTTTATTGCAAAGTTGCAGGCTTGGCTCTTGGAGTTGTGTGGGAACCAACTGTGATTCACAAAGAAGGGCATGGTAGTAGACTGCCGGGCCGGCAGGTAGCAAGTCTACCAGCACACAGCTGGGGACTTGGGGAGGAAGAGTCAGACTCAGAATGTGGCTTGCTGTCCTTTTTGCAGCCAGTGTGGTGCCAGACCAAACTCAAGGTGATTGGCTTCCTCCTCCAGTCTTTCCTCTGGGCTGCAAGACACCGTGTTTCACATGGAAGGGGGTCCCTGATACAGCACCGCCAAGACTTAGTCAAAAAGTGACATGTGGTGGACGGTGGTGCATCGCAGGCAGTGTGGTGCCAGACCAAACTCAAGGTGATTGGCCTCCTCCTCCAGTCTTTCCTCTGGGCTGCAAGACGCCGTGTTTCACACAGCAGGGAGGTACTGATTTGAACAGCATTCGTACGTACAGCACCACACCAAGACTTAGTCAAAAAGTGACATGTGGTGGACAGGGGTGCATCGCAGGCAGTGTGGTGCCAGACCAAACTCAAGGTGATTGGCCTCCTCCGCCAGTCTTTCCTCTGGGCGCAAGACGCCGTGTTTCACACGGAAGGGGGGTACTGATTTGAACAGCGTTCGTACTACGTACAGCACCACCCAAGAGTTTGTCAGAAAGTGCCATGTGGTGCATCGCAGGCAGTGTGGTGCCAGACCAGACTCAAGGTGATTGGCCTCCTCCGCAACTCAGTCCTCTGGGCTGCAAGACACTGTGACCCAAGGCCAGTGGCATTTAAATTCCTGTCATGCCATTCAGCTCCATCCTTTTTATACTGGAGCTGGCAATGAGCCTGCCGCACTCTGGCTCTGTGCTGTGGTGTTCTCATACTCTGCCTTGTGGCCTGACCGGAGTGGCCGCCCTTACTCTGGCCTTATGGACCAGAGATAGTCCTCCTCCTTGTATAGCCTAGTGGGCTGGGCTGTGGGCTGTAAAACTTAAGCCAGAGCAACCCAGAGCCCTATCCCATTCCCATCCCTACCAAAACTATTCCTGGCTGTAGCTACTAGCTAGGTACGTAGCTTAACCACCTCAGGCTCTAACTGCTAATGTTTTTTTTGACCATGACCAAAAGCAGGGTTGCATTGGCTTTGGCTTTATTGCTTGTCCTTTAAGTGTGTGTGACTTTGACTGTGAATGTGAAGTGAAGGCAGAAGGACCTTGGTGATGGGGGGCCAATTTGAGAGGAGTAGAGGAGTAGACCCCTCATTCAGATTTGGGGAGGAACGGAATGTCTGTTTCTCCTGCTGCCTCTGAGAGAGGTGGAGGGGAGATGGGATGGATTCAAAACCAAACAACAAAAAAGTACAACAAACAGGCACGTCAGCCAGACCAAGTAGGGTGGCTGGCTGGTTCAGCATCAGCAGATTCAGCAGCACAGCAGACCAAGAGAAAAAAAGAAATGCAAATTTGTTTCTGCCCCACTTTGTTTGCGTAGGATGCACTAGCCTTGTTGTGCAGCAGCAAGTCCATCACCCAGGCAGGTTTAAACTGTATTTCGCCTGCTCATTTGCGGGACCCGCGCCCACCCGCCCACGCGCCCACCCGCCCGCGCGCGTGCCCGACCGCCCGCCCGCCCACGCGCCCGACCGCGCGCTAGCCACTCCCCCTGCCACTGCCGCTGCCGCCGCCCACGCATGTACCCCCGCGCCACCGCCGCCGGCGCTGCGCCCGCAAGCCGCAAGTCTCGGTCGGACATCAAAATGCGTGAAATCGCGACAGAAACGGAAATGAAAAAACAAAAAAACGAACCGACTAATTTTTGCTAATTTTCGCGAAAAACGGAGACGACCCGAAACAGAACCGGCCCGACTAACGACAACTCGAAAAATTTTTTTTCCAAGTCGTGCCCATCTCTACAACTCAGTATGCAACTAAGTGCTTGCAGTGAACTCTTTCCTAAAAGCAACTTGCCTCCTAAAGGTAAGCCATTTGTGTTATGCTAGTGTACAAAGCACAAGGAATTTGGGCTGGCCAGAGATCACACACCTGCAAGTTAAGGCCATGCACCATCCTCACAACTGAACATTGTACTCAGGTTAAGGATTCAACAGATGTACTGCATAATCATATGAGGGCTTTTGATGATTAAAGTAGCAACAGTACTCCAGAGACTGGCAGTGGGAAAAACCTATGCTGTGCCAGGTAATGTGTTTATGGACAGAGGAGTCAGAAACACCATTATAAAGGCCCCTGTAGCTGGCTTCTGTATATGCAGGTAGGCTCAGACTAGAGCCACTAGAGAAAACCTATGTGAATCAGTCTTGTTCTCGCTATATATTTATATTTATTTATCATTGCATGTATATATAGCCTTTTGGGGCTAAAGAGTCACTCTAGGTGGTTTAGCTAGGAAAATAATTGGGGTGTGATCTATATAGGGCAGGGTAAGAATAAAACTTCTGATGAGGGATGGGCACAAAACAGAAACATAGTGTTTTGTTTCATTTTGTTTTGTTTCCCCTTGCATTTGGTTTTGTTTCATTTTTAAACAATTTTTAAAAAATTCATAACAAAATGAAACAGTAGTAAAATGATTTGGTACTATATAAAATGGTTCCCCTAGGTCCATTTTATATAGTAACAAAATGATTCCTTTTTAAAATTCAAAAAACGGTGTTTCGTTTTGTTTCATAATGAAACGATGCCTGTGGTTTCGTCTCATTAGGAAACAATTTGTAAGCTTACAAAATGACAAAACAGCATTTTGTTTTTCGTAAGGTGCCCATCCCTACTTCTGACTAATAATCTAAAAATAGTAAGGAATAAGAAGGGGAAACTCCCAGACCCTGTTTATGTGCTCTTCCCTGGCTTACTTGATACATAGATTGGTGCTCATTTCTAACACAGAAATGCTTTATGGTTTGTGCAGGCATTCCAGCTGTTTAAGGGGAACATTAGGAGAGTATGAACCAGTTTTCTAAAAATTCTAATTTACCATGACATCCAAACAAGCCCCCACATATTTTTTTGTATTGTAAAGACAACTGCAGTGGGAGGCCAATTCCTACTCTGGAGTTTCAATTACCTGGTTTGGGAGAATATCTGCAGGTTTAAAGCAGGAATGTGGTTCATGTAGTTTGTGAGCCTCATGCAACTCAACCCTGCTATCCCCTGACACAAAATACATAATATAGGCCTTGCTTTATTGAAGATTAGGAGGTGCCTATTGCATCACTCACCCCTGCAAATTGTTATTTTGGTGTGGAATGTGGAGGTTCCCTGGGGGGAAATTTGGTTTCTGGACCCCTTGAAGTTGCCCACTTGTGTCTTACAGGGTGAGACACTGCCCACACCATGCTTCTGCTTCTGACTGCTCCAGTGCTCCGCCACCACTGCCACTATCTTTGTGAAAGAAGATGACATGTGGACCACCAGCATAACATGTCGCTTGACCCTCCAATATGCCATGTGCTTTGATTGTTTTTAAAGCAGGCAGGTATTAGAATGGCTTCTATTTAACCTAAGTACGGCATCTAAATCCTGTATGCAGCCCTACACACCTCATGGAGATTATGACTTTCTTTTTGCTAAATATTGGGGAACTCTCTCAGCTTCTCCTTAGAGGTTTCGAAGAGGATAGTTGTGTTAGTCTTTTCAAGAATTCCAGGCAAAAATCAAAGAAAAACAAAACAAAACAAAAGATACAAAAGACACAAAGCATGTGGCACCTTAAAGACTAACTTTCGTATTTTAATGTAACATTTCGTGGACATGTCCACTTCTTCAGACATATAGCAGCAGAATGAGGTGTGCAATATAATATGTAATGGAATATATGCTTCATACCAAAAATTCATTAGCTGTTGTATGTAGGCATATTTGCACGCAAGCTCGGTTGTGAATTCTTATAGAGACAGAACTAGGGTGAGGGTGGAGGGGGGAAGAGGGGAGTTGGTTTTGAAAGCAGTTTGTTGATATGTAGGTGTTGTTTTATGGCCATGTGGTAAAATTTCTCAACAGACCAAAAACAGACATCAGTTCAGAGAAGAGTGGGGGGGGTTGGAAGAGAGGGGTTAGAGTGGCAAAGTTTTTACTTTTTGGTGGGAGATGAATTTTCACAAAAACAGAGTGGCAATATAGTAATATTACAGTTGATAATGACTCAAGAAACCTTGGCTTATGTTTAATCCATTCTTGTGTGTAGAGATGGGCACGACTTAGCGGTATTCCCGTTTCCGTTTCCGTTACTCGGTTCCGTTACTCTACGGAAACGGTAACGGGAATCACTGCCCCAGACTTCGAGCTCGAACCGACGAACGAACAATTTTGGTCTGATTTGTCGTGCTCGTTACTTGCATCGCGAGATCACGCGATGCCACACGCAGCACAGAAAAAAAGTTTTTAAAAGTTAAAAAAACCCGGTTCCCGGCCGAAAAGCAGGCGGGAAAATGCCTGCCGTGCCTCAGGGCACCTACCAGAGGGGTTGTTTCTGGAGGTCCCCGGCCTCCCCCCTCATCCCCCGTCCTCGGCTGCTCTGGTGGGACTCGCCGCAGGCTCGCAGCCAGCAAAAAGCCCAGTCTCGCCGGCCGCCGGCCGCCGCAATTAAAGCGCAAGCAAGCGGCACGGACGGCACAGGAAAAAACTTTTAAACTCTCCCCCCACCCATTCCCGGGCCAAAAAAGCAGGCGGAAAAATGCCTGCTTGACTAAGGGCGCAGGGCACCTACCCGAGGGGTGGTTTCTGGAGGGGGGGTCCCGCCTCCCCCCCGTCCTGGGCAGCCGGACTCGCGAGTCGCCATCGCCATGCCATGCGGTGCGGGCGGGGGATCTAAAATGGGGCGGCGAACGCAATATTGTTTTTGAAATCGTGGTCCCAAAAACACACAAGCACAACAGAAACACGCGAAAATTTATAAACTGCCAGATTTTTCACAGTAGCAGTGGGTTTTTTCTTGCAACAAAATGTCTCTCCTCTCCTCCTCTGTCCTCCATTGATTTTATTTTATTTTATTTTATTTACACCTGCGCAGTGCGCAATGATGGGCTGGCCAAGTGGCCAGCCATGTGGGAGTGGACAACCATGCAAATTTTTGGAGCCATCCCACCAGTCGCATGGCCACTTGGCCATGGAGACTTCTGGGATGTGCCAAAAAGCCCCCTAAAACCTGCCCTAGCCCTAACCCTAACCCTTGACTCCGTACCCATACGTCACAGACTGTCTTCTTAGTGGGTCAGAGAGGCACCCAGAGGTGCAACCCACTAGCCCACCGTAACCTTACCCGTCACTAGCCTAACCCTAGCTCTTGCACTAAGGCACCTTAAAGCCAGATCTACTTGCTTGCATTGCACTACACGCAGCAAGTACAATTCCCTTCTGTGTGAGACATGGTGGTGCCAGAGCCTTGTGAAGGGCGGGTATGACCCTATCACTCTCACACTGGTCTCACTGTCTGCACATTATGTTATGCAATATCCATATGGCTATTGCATAGCATTTTGCAGCAGCAGCAGGTGAGGAAGGGAGACCCCCATGTAGAGGGGTCTCTTGGAGCCTGCTTCCCCTTCCTAGTGGCAGGAGGCACCCACGGGTGCCTCCAGGAGCCCACTTTCCCTTTATAGCGGGCCAGAGGAGGCACCCACCCCACAGAGGTGCCTCCAGGAGCCCGCTACCCCCCCCCAAAAAACCAGTACTAATGACAACGAAACGAAAAAACGAACCGACTAATTTTTGCGAATTTTCGTGAAAACCAGAAACGACCCGAAATGGGACTGGCCCGACTAACGACAACTCGAAAAAATTTTTTTTCAAGTCGTGCCCATCTCTACTTGTGTGTGTCCATCATGCATATGAATTTAATCTCTGCTGTTTCTCTTTGTATTCTTGATTTGTAATAATTCTGTTCCAAGATGGTGACCTTCAAATCCTTCAAGGGGTGGCCTGGTAGATTGAAATGGTATGAGACAGGTTTCTGTGTATTGTGATTTCTTATGTCAAACTTGTGTCCATTGATACGTTTCTACATTGTCTTGTTTATCCAATGTAGAGTGCACATGGGCATTGTTGGCAAAATATGGCATAGATCACATTGGTTGAGGAGCAGGTGAAGTTGCCCTTGATACTGTATGTGATTTGTTGGGTCCTGTGATTGTGTTGCCAGAGTAGATGTGTGAGCAGAGTTGGCATCGGGGTTGGTATGGCAAGGTTCAGTTCCATTGTCAGTGTTGCTTTTTTGTAATCTTGTGTGTTAGTATCTGTTTGAGGTTGAGAGGTTGTCTGTAGGCAAGTATGGATCTCCCACCAAGAGCTTTGGAGAGTAACGTGTTCTTGTCAAGGATGGGCTGGAGATCATTTATGATTCATTTGAGTGGTCTCACTTGTGGACTGTAAGTGGCAACCAGTGGTGTTCTGTTCATCTGAGACTCATATATTTATTCCCCTTGCAATCATTTCCTTGTCAGGAAAAAAAAAGTTTGACTTTCAAGGAATATTAATGCAGCTCTACACCATCTTTGAAAACTTCAATTAAGGCTAGATTATGCAACCAGTTTTGCAAATCCCCAAAGCAGCTTGATATATACCTCTCCTTCAATCTCTCTCTTTCTCTCCCCCTCCCTGTCAGAGAGTTCAGAGGTGAAATGTATTATCATTGCATAATGTCAGATAACATCTCTTCCCTTGACCACATCCTGCATTCTCCTCTCAGCTGCCATAACCTCGTTGTGAGTTCCACGCTCCTTCTGCTGCACAGCAAAAAGAAGGACTTGCCAACATATTTATTTAATTAAGTGGAAAGTGAGGGGGAATTAATGACAAAACAAAAAACAAACCCCACCCCTTGATTGTAATAACTTCTTTCATTTCTTCCCCCTTCCCTAAAACCTTTGATTTAATCACATTGTTTCTTTGGTATTGGGTGGGGTGGGGGAAGGAAAATCAGCATTTCAACATGGGAGTCCTTTAATTCAAGCTGCATCCCATGTAAAATTTTTGATTATGGTAGAAAGTAAACCCGGATAGGATTAAGGAACCCCTCTAGGAACTGAGTGAACATTTACTGGTCCTAAAAGCATAACTTGAATAGCAATTCATTTTCTACCACAACAACCCCTCCCCCCGCACTCGCAACCAAAGCCTTCTATCTTGTGTGCCTTTTGAAACTTCTTGTCGGAAGATTGCTAAAAATAATTTATGTGGCGGTAGGCATCTGTATAGCTGAGTATATTTTACTCAGATATGTATAGCTTATCTCCATTTTCTTTTACTTTTCATGACAATTCAATTTGGAATGTGGATTGTAATATTTGTAGGGTCATCAAATTCCATATACAGGACAAGATGCGTACCTCTGAAGTCTAGCCTGTTCTGAAGGACATCCAGTGTTATCAGTTTCTAAATTTGCCATGCCTTCGTTTCATCAGGTTTGAGCAGTGTCCTTTATTCGATGCATTCAGGTAAGCTGGTGAAATTGTATTGTGGTGAACTGATATTGTTGCGCAGTAGTTTTGAGAATGAGCTGAGAGGTTTGAAATTTTACCTCAGCCACAAACTCACTGAAGGTCAACTTGGAGGTGATACTTAGCATGTATTTTGAAACAGTGTTCCCCAATTGGTGAAAGGCATTTATTGACATTAGAGATGGGCACAAAATGTAAAAATTGCTTTTTGTTTCATTTTTCATTTCTTTTGCCCAATTTTGTTTCATTTATTACAAAATGCATTTTTTTAAAAAGTTTCGTATTTCTTTTTGTTTCATTTTTGTTTTTATACTTTCTTTTTTTACACAGTTGAGGCTGGGCCAGCCAGTTGGCAGGGTTTTTTGTTTTTTTTACTCCCACCGACCAGCTAGCCCACGGGGAGGCCGTTTAGTGTTTGTTTGTTTTTTTACTCCCACTGACCAGCTGGCCCACGGGGAGGCCAGTGTTTGTTTTTTTTTTAATCCCACCGACCAGCTGGCCCATGGGGAGACCAATCATTTTATTTAACTCCCGCCAGCCAGCTAGCCTGCGGAGAGGATGGTTGATGGTTGTTGTTTTTTTAATTCCACCAACTAGCTGGCCCATGGGGAGGCCGGTCGGCAGTTTTTTAAAAAAATTCCCACTGACTAGCTGGTGTGCAGCCCTGTGTGCTAGCTCATCGGCAGTTATTTTTTATTATTTATTTTGACAAGTGCCAAGATCAGCACTTTCAAAATAAAATGAAAAACAAAACAGAACAAAATGAAAATTTCCATTTCACTTCATTTCATTTTTTAAGGGCACTTCATTTTTCATTTTGTTAGGAAATGGAATAAAAAACAAAACAAAAAAAAAAAAAAATCATTTCATGCCCATCTCTGATTGTTATTGTGCATTATTTTCCTCATCCCTGCATATATTTTTTTATGATTGTTCACTTGAAAGTAAATACAGCTTGTATGGCCATTCTGATAGCTGAGACCTGTCTATGAGGAAAACTGGGGTCAGAAGGAAAACTGGCAATTTTCAGGGAATATACATGCTCCTTAATGCTTAGTTTGACCCTGTTTGACCATGAGCAAGACAGTGCCTCTCTGTGGGTTCTAATAGTTGTTATAGGGATTATATCCAGCACTTCAGAAACAAGTAGAAAAGACTATAAGCGCAAGCGCGTGGACACACACACACACACACACACACACACACACACAGAGACAGAGAGAGAGAGAGAGAGAGAGAGAGAGAGAGAGAGAGAGAGAGAGAGAGAGAGAGAGAGAGAGAGAGAGAGAGAGAGAGAGAGAGAGAGACTTACCTAAATATATCATTAGTAGGAAATTCCCATTCATAAATTATCAGAAGTGTTCAGAGAGTGCGTTTTTTCTTAGGTAGGTCTGAAAAGGATTGCAGCACAACACAGTTGTGACAGCTGATTTGAACATGACACCCACCCACCCACCCCGGAATTATAATCAGAGAGCTCTCTAAAAGACATTGACTGGCCATAGGTTGAACAGCTGCATAGCACCGTATATTGCATTCATGGAGGCTACCCTGTGAACCCTGGCATATTTATATGCTGGTAGGCAGTGGCTGGTACCCCAGGAGGAAGAACTATTTAAATTGTTCAAATTATCATGCAGCAAACACTTTGTTTGTGACCTCGTGGTCCTGGTTTTATGGCAAACTGAAAAGAATAAGAGAAAAACAACATAAAGGGCTTGGGCATGCCACAGACAATTAATCTGTGACCTTTGCTGTTGCAAGCAGTGCATAAAAAAGACTGGCCTTTTTCATGTATGATATTTTGGTGGCTTGCTTTCAGATGTGGCATTGAGGTGGAACTTCCATGTTTAGAGCAATGCACCTCAGAGTAACAAGCTGAGGAAATGTAATTGAAGCAGTGTTGGAACTCATTTCAAGAAATGAAATACCCAATTTTCAATATATTAGATTCATTATTTCTCTCTTTCATGGTCCAGAGGATCAGAGCGTAGGAAAGTTACTGTTTGTACAGTACGTATCTTTAAAAAACAACATCGCAGAAATGGAGAAATTAAATTGACAAAGAAAGGGAGGACTGGACAAAGAAATATTGAAAATAATAGGCCCAGAAGTCTGACCGCAAATAAAGCAAGACTACTTTGATATATCAGGAAGTAGTAGTGAATTATGCACATTCTTTGGGAATAACCAGCTATAATTTTGGCAAGCAGAACTGGACCATGTCTGCTGCCATCTTAATACTTCACGTATATCACAATAAGTCCCATGGAACCCATAGGGTCTTACCTTTGATTATACGTTGGTACTGCTAAATCTCCATATCATGCATCAGCTGAAACATATTCTGCAGTGCAGTAGCAAGCTTGTGATGATATACTGGAGCAGGATGTGGCTCCATGGGTGTGTTATATGCTGCCAAATTGGAACCAGCATATAGTGACTCTAATACAGCTTTCAAGGTAAGTGAGATATTTAAGGTGTGGCCTCCATGGCTTCCCAGTGATGAAAGGGTATATCAGGACCTCCAGGAGAAATGTCGGCAAAGTCAATTTCCCAAGAAAACAGACCAAAATCAAACAAACCTGCTACTCTTGGTGTCGTCAGCCTTCCATGGTGTAAATTACAGCAAAAGGATTTCAGAAACTGACCAGTTTCGCCCCAAATGAAGAAACACCTGTTCAGTGTGGACCTCGGTGTACAAATTGTTTGTTCCGGAGTCTTTGAGTTAAAGGCTTGTGGTACTGAAATTCTGAAGGACATATGCCAATAGGCAGTGATCAACAAGTCTTCTTTTGAAGGAGATACACTCACTGCACTTTTGGATATCAAGTGCAGTTGGAATGTGGAATCCAAAGGGGTTAGTTTTAAGTTCCCCACCCCTTCCACGGATACTGGAAATTGCAGATATATCAAACCTATATACGTACGTAGACATAAAATATTGCCTATGACTCCCTTTAGTGTCCACTTCTGGCAATACACTTTGTAGGGAGAGACTGAGTCCTGGCACTGTGTACACACACACACTTTGCCAAAGCAGCCCAGTTGGCTCCTTCCTTTTGGTCGGTTCAAAGCAATCATACATTTTGAACGGAAGGAAAAGAATTCAACTTTTTTAAAGGTGGAAGAGACTCTAGTGGGGAGGAAAAACTACAAGCTGGGGATGTGTGACTTTTGGACATATATATACCAATGCATCATGAGATCATTGGGGAGGGGAGATGTGAATCAGCCCACTCCAAGCCTGTGGTATTTCCCGCATTGTTTCTCTGTGTAGTTGCATTTTGAGTGAGCAGAAGCTGACTCGAGCAGCAGACTGATTAGTTGACATCTGGTTTTTCCATGCTGCTTGCTTATTTGAATCTGTTGTTTACCACTGTTTTGCCCACTAGAATCCCCAAGACAACTTGCAATACATTATTAAAACAGATCAAGATTTTACTTCAGAAAGCAGATCAAAAAATGTTTTTCCCCTGAAAAGCAGATCCAAAAAATTGGTTCAAAGCCAATGTAAAAAGTCGGCTGCAGATACCCAAGTGCCTTCAGAACAATCCAGTTTCAGAGACCTGTCAAAGGTTTAGTAAAGAGGGATACAGCCTAAGGAGGAAATTATGTACTCCACTATACATATTACACAGATAAAGCCCTATCTCCTCTGCCTACCAATTTAGTCTCTTGGGGTGGTAAGATGCTGCTAACAGGTCCTCTGATTAAAATCTCATCCTCTAAGTAGGCACATATGATTTCACAACGATCTATCTGCTTGGATATGCAAGTTTAGGTGGCCATGTATGTGTAGGTCACATGTAATGATTTGTACATTCATTCCATTATGTTTCTGAGGTGGGTTTTTTTTTTCCATTGACTAAAACATGGGGGGTTGGCGGAATTGCAATACTTTTTACATCTGCAAAAACTTATTATGAACCCCTTGCTTTAACTGCTCTACTCACTAAAATTTGTCAGGGATTATGCTAATACTTAAGTTTACAAATGATCAAGATGTTATTCTGGTTTTGATTTAAATGCTGCCCCGTAATGCTAAAGCACTCACTCACTCACGCACGCACGCACGCACGCACTCACGCACGCACGCACTCACTCACTCACTCACTCCACCCTCAGTACATTTTACGGAACCCCAAAAGGATGGAAGGGTGGTCCAACCTTGAGTCAGATGCCTGAATCTGTGGGGATTGAACTCAGGTTGTGAGCAGAGGCTTGACTGCAGTACTGCAGTTTCACTGCTGTGCTACAGAGTTCTTAAAGACAAAATAATAATTTTTATCAGTCTTGTCTTAATTTAAAAGGATATGATAGTTGCAATGTTGCCAAGATTAAAAGGGAAAAGGTGGGAAAGGAGAGGGGGGAAAGACAAAATGTTGTTGCCCTTTAAAGACTAACATCTATTTCTGTGTGAACTTTTATGGATCAAAATTTGCCTCCTCAGGCACAAGGGATCTGTTTGTATAAAAGCATATTTTGAGTCATGCAACCTCACACACTGAAATAAATCTGTTAGTCTTTAAAGGGCAACAATATTTTGTCTTCTTTTCCTTTCGCCTCCTTTGGCAGCAAGCTGAGCAAGGCTAACAGAGTGACTTCTTTGATCATTGCAATGTAAGTTACAAAATTAGGAAGAAAGACTGGGGTGGAGCAGAGAAATGTATTATATAATTGGATATAGCCATGTTGTTAGAGACAACAAAGAGAGAAATATGGACAGAGAATGTTTTGCAGGCAGCTTTGCCAATTAGGAAACATTGACATATTTACCATGGTTGACGTCCTTTTGCATTTCCTGATTAGGACAGGGGATGTGTGATCCACATTTTTCTAATGTGAATGTTTCCAGAAACATGTTATTTGCTTTGACAGAACACACACCGGAATTTGCATTGTTAGTTACCACATGGGCAAGGCTTAATTTAAGTCAGCATTCACCAGCTGACCAAAAGACCCTTTCGACACCACTTGTGCTGTTTATATTATGCTCCAGTTATTGTTCAGAACGGATAACATTAGAACAGGCCTGCACAATCCATCAACCACGGGCGACTGGTAGCCCACAGAGAGTTATAAATAGCCGATCACCCCTTCCAGTGGCTGGGGTGTGGCAGATAATATGTGTGACCAGAAACATTACAGCCAAGTTTCATTTTCCTCTTCTAGTGCGTGTGCGACACATGCTAGGGAAGAAAATGAAACTTGTATGTGGGGTTTAGACATGGGCACGACCAGAAAAAATGACGTTTCGAGTTTTCGTTTGTCGGAACGGGTCCGCTTCGGGTCATTTCCATTTGTCGCGAAATTTTTCAAAAATTTGTTGTTTTGTCATTTTGTTTGTAGTTTGTTGTTTCCACCGCGATTTAGCGCAATTTGACTTCCCCCAGAGCATAGGGGCGTCCCGCAATCAGCGCCAGCGCTACGTGCTTTTGCGCCTTAGGCGGCGGGCGGGGCGGGTGGCCGGCGGGGGGGGGGGGAGTTGCGGGCGGGCAGCGGTGGCGGGGGGCCATGGGCAGGCAGTGACAGCAGCAGGGAGGAGGCGCGGGCGGGCAAGTGGGTGGGCAGCGGCGTGGACCACAGGTGGGTGGCGGCGCGGGCAGACGGGGAAGTGGGCAGTTAGGATATCACTTAGGATAGAGGTCCTGTTCTTGGCTTGCACCCCAAATGTGTGTGTGTGCAAGCAAATTGAAGTTGGGAAAATAGAAAATAAATCGTAGTATATAATATATTTTTAAAATAAATCCACACCTCCCACTCCCAGTTGAACTTCCCCCTTTATCCAATATCAGAAAAAAATCCTCACAAACTGCCAGAGAATAAAGAATAAACTGCTATTCCTTTCAGCAGACAAAGCTGCAGGGAATCAAAGAAATTATTTTCTAAATTCAATTCCCTCCCTGCCTGCCTAACTTAAATCCTAAAGCCTCCAGCCTCCCTCCTCAATCTTGATCGGATCACACCAGCACCAGCAGCCAGCCTTCCTCCCTCAACCACATCCATACACCCGACTGCGATTTCTGGAAGGTGCCTTTTTATGCCCTCCGAGACATCCAGAAGTGTCAGTCAAAAACCTGGCGATGCCATTGGTTCAAAAAATTTGCATGGTCCCATCCCATGCCCAGCCCAAATGGGCAGGTCTAAAAAAATAAAAAATAAAATAAAATAAAATAAAATCAATACAACGTGTTATTGCTATAAAAAAAAAACCACTGCTGCTACTGTTAAAATTCAGGCATTTAAAATAAATAAATTTCACATGTTTCTGTGGTGATTTGGTGTGTGTTTTGACCACAATTCCAAAAGAAAAATTGTGGTCGCCATTTTGGATCCCCCCCACTGCATAGCATGCAGTGAGACAGACGACGAGGATACCCCCCCAGCCTGGTGCAAGCAGCCCAGGACAGGAGAGGGGGGGAAAGGCTGAGGACCCCCCCCCAGAAACCACCCATCTGGTAGGTGTCCTCAGGCAGGCATATTTTCGCCTGCTTTTTTGGCCGGGAGTCGGGTTTTTTTTTTTTTTACTTTTTAAAACTTTTTTTCTGTGCTGCTTTGCATCACGTGATCGCCGCGATGCCATTAACGACAATGAAAAACCTGACCCAATTTTCCATTTTTCTGGTCAGGTTCGAGCTGGAGCGGCATAATTAATGTTACCGTTTCTGTTACGTAACAGAAACGATAACCGAAAATGGAAACGACAATTTCGCCGCTCCGTGCCCATGTCTAGTGGGGTTTTTGGGTGCATAGGAGAGTTTGAGATGCACCCCACCTCCTCTTTCCAAGGGCAAATGGGAAATTTGTTTCCGGTAGGGGCAATAAACATTAAAATGAAGGTGCTAAGATAGTTTGAAAAGGAAGGCCAACAACCTGTTGATGTTGTTTTAACTCTGCGTTTAAGCAATGCATCATCTTGTATTTGAGGCAGTTATGTGAGGGGAAACCCTACTGACAAGAACAGGTGGTCTTCTACTTGTGTATCAGCAAGCTGTTGACTGTGCGGAGACAAGCTATGCTGCACAATTTCAAGGAGGATTCTCATCTGACAAATGTGTTTCAGTTTTCATGTCTAACTTTTGGATCCACATTCATGGCTGGGTTTAGGAATACCCTACCACTTACTAATTTTGGCAGCTGAATAGTCATCTTAATTTTACACACAGAACAATAGCCGAATGTGCAGCACCTTCACCCAAAATCTAATTAGAGTATAGCAGCTTTTCATTGCTAGGTTTTATTCACAACCACATTAGACAGCAAGCACTAAACAGACGCAGGAACACACACCTTAACAGCCACTAATATACTGCTCAAAGATCTTCATCTTTGAACAGCAACATATGTAACATAAGATAAATCAGTTGCTAACAGAAAAAGTGGCCAGCGAATAAGGGACCAGCAAAATTAATTGCATTCCAAATTCAGTGGAATTCTATAAATGCATGGGAAAGCATTCACTGCGCATATCAGATTTCCCTTGTTTAATCAACAGATTTGACATTATTAAAGTGAAGTCCAGAGTGATGCCTGCTACCATTTATGGGTGTTGGGTAAATTCCCAATGCTTTCAGGCATTTCTGTATTAGCAATACAATGTGACTTGAGTAAAACATCATTAAAAGGTTATTACCATGATTTGGGGAGGGGCAAATGCTTATCATGTAACTGGAGCTGATTACGTTAGAGGGTCAACTGAAGGTGGAAAAAGAAGTGGCAAGCTAAGTTTTTCTAGCTTGAAAAGAACCTAGGTCTGTTTCAGAGACAGAGCCTTGAATATCAGCTGGAGACTGTTTTGAGTATTACTGCCTTTTAACATGCAGAATGAGTGGCTTTTAGGCTAGTGTTACAGTGCAAAGGTCTAAATATTAAACCAGAAGAGGTTAGCCTAAACTTATGGAGAACAAAACCAACAAACTTGCCAAATGGACGAATGCTGAAGAGTTTCTCCCACCAGGACAAGACTCTAGCAGAACCAATTGGAAGTCTCTTAATAAACTCTGAAGCAAAGTAGGAAGATCAAAGAATAATCAAGTAAACTGAGGCTACTGGGATATAGGGCAAATGTTATATGGTTGTGGAAAAATTCAGACACTCCAGAACGTATGTGTGTGCAAGTTATGGCCCACTACGTGCACAGAAGACGATCTACTAAATCACTGGGATAACACTATTTAAGTAGCTTAGCTCTGGTCGAAAGCGAACCTTTTAATATGTTTTAATATGTTTTTAAATTTTATCTGTATGTCATATACATCCATAATTATATATACTGTAGCAGTTTGAAAGAAAGAAAGAAAGAAAGAAAGAAAGAAAGAAAGAGTCTGGCCTTAGGTATCTGTTAAAAAAGATCCAAGTGGATTAATTTGATAGGGGCATTTTAACCATGGCTGAAATCCTGTCACTTAGGGCGTTTATACACGACCCCTAAACTCCGGGGCAAATGGCTCCCAGCTCCGGAGATTAAAAATGTTTACCCACCAGCTCCGGAGTTAAGAGGAAATTAAGTGCGACCCCGCCCACTTTAGCGCGTCCCAGCGCAGCTTTCAGGTCCCTGCTTTTTGGATGTGAAAAATATTTGATCCGGTGTAAGGATAGTGAGTGCGGGGCTCTCCTGGCTTCTGTTTGTTGTTTTTCTGCCCCCCGCCCCTTTGAGAGATCTGAATGCTGCCGGGAACAGAACGGAGGTAAGCCGGCATTCTTTTCTTTCTTTTTTCTCCCTCCCTCATGCAGCCAGCAACCAGGAAGTGCGGAGGGGGGGTGGGGACAGAGGAAGAGTGACGAACCCCTAAGATCTCTGGTCCGAATTTAAGTGGCCAGCGGATCTTAGGGGTTGTGTAAAAAGGCCTTTAATATAGGAAACTATAACTTGAGCTGGCCCAATGAATCAGAAGACATTTGGCGAGTAAACGCCTCTGTATACTGTGTTCCACTTATTCAAATGCACCTACTCCAGTTGTGACATGCTACAAGTACGCCATGACAACAGGGGCCCCTTTGAATCAATGCAGACTTGCATTCTCATTTTTCTCTTTGACTAACGTGCGTTTATGAGCATTTTCCAGTTATACCCATTTTAAAAATATGGGGCTGGTTTTGTGAATACAAAAACATGCAGCACGGCTTACAAAGTTGTGTTTCTAAGGCAAGGTGCGTTTTAGCTCTCAACAAGCCCTGAGAAGTGTGGAAATGAGTAATGTCCACAATAATGCATTAAAATTCTTTTTATTTTCTATCAAAGCATAATTAATATGCATTAGGGTGAAGACCAAGAAGGCACCCAACTCCACTCCATGTAGAAAAACTTGGTGGATTGGCCTTGCACCTTTCTTCAAATAACTATGATCTAAAAGGGTATTCTCTACAACCCACTGTAATATTATTAGTAGAGATGGGCACGACTTAGCGGTATTCCCGTTTCCGTTTCCGTTACTCGTATCCGTTACTCTACGGAAACGGTAACGGGAATTACTCTGCCAGAATTCGAGCTCGAACCAACGAACAAACAATTTGGTCTGATTTGTCGTGCTCGTTACTTGCATCGCGGCGATCGTGCAATGCCAAGCGGCACAGAAAAAAAGTTTTTAAAAGTTAAAAAAAACCCGATTCCCGGCCCTAAAAGTAGGCGAAAACTGTCTGAGGGCACCTACCAGGCCAGAAGGGTGTTTTATTTGGGGGGGGGTTCCCCGCCCCCCTCTCCTTGGCTATTGCTACTGCTGCGCTGCTGGTACCAGGCTGGGAGGGCGCATCCATTTGCCATGCAGTGCGGGGGATCCAAAATGGCGACCGCAATATTTTTTTTGAAATTGTTGCCCAAAACCCCACCAAAGCACCACAGAAACATGCGAAAATTAGCTATTTTAAATGCTTGAATTTTTACAGTAGCAGCAGTGGGTTTTTCTTGCAAAAAAAAGTCTCCGTTGATTTTATTTTATTTTGGTTTATTTTATTTTATTTTATTTTATTTTATTTTATTTTATTACACCTGCACATTCGCAATGATGGGCTCGCCCATGGGAGTGGACCATGCAAATTTTCCACCAATCGCATGGCCACTTGGCCAGGTTGACCACAGAGATTTCTGGGATGTGCCAATCGGGCATAAACAGCCCACTAATCGTAGCCCAAACCCGAACCCTAAGCCTAATCCTAACCCATACGCCAGTACACTGTCCTTCTAAGTGGGTCAGAGAGGCACCCAGAGGTGCACCCCAATACTCACCCTAACCTCACCCGTAACTAGCCTAACCCTAGCCCTTGCGCTAACCCGTCTTAACCCTAAGCCAGATCTACTTGCATTGCACTACATGCAAGTACGTGAGACACAGTGGGTGCAAAGAGTCTGCCAGTCCGTCACTTGTGGCTCTGGCTGACTCCTGCAGCTCCCTCCAGGAGCCCGCTACCCCCCCCAAACCAGTACTAACGACAACGAAAAAATGAAAAAACGAACCGACTAATTTTTGCGAAATTTCGCAAAAAATGGAAACGAGCCGAAACGGACTGCCTCTGACACACAACAACTCGAAAACTTCATTTTCCCTAGTCGTGCCCATCTCTAATTATTAGTATTTGCTACATCTGATTACTTTTTTCATTACCTCTTCTATGGCATACCCGAACTTGAAGAGACAGACAGTGAGGCCATTGGGGAGCAAACAGGTTATGAAAAATATCCACTCTTTATGGAGGGTTTAGTAACTTTTTGCAAACTTTGGTTAAGTAGCAATTCCATCAAGGAGCAAGCCTAATCAACAAGTAAATGTTGAATTTTTTATAGACTCCAGGCGATCGTTATTGTAATGGCTCATTCCCTGATTGCAAATCCTGTGTCTACAAACACTCTTATCTTTTTCTTGAGGTTTTATCTCCATTTAAAAGACACATGCATTCATCAGTCCATTAAAATCAATGTTATTATCCAAATGGATTTACAAACATTAAATACATCTTCCCATCAAACATAAATAATGTAGACCTGTGTTGACCTTACTGAAGGTTCTGATGTAACAGCAGAATACTCATTAATAATGTTTTTTTTTTGTCCAGGAGCCATAGAAGGGCCAAATGGAGTTGAACTGTTTATTGGAGATGGAACCTACTAACTTTTAATCACATCACGGCCAACTGAGTTGTTTCACATCTGTCAGATCTTTTAATAGCTCAAAGCCCAGGATGGATGCAGGTTTGATTTGCTGAGGGAGACCTTTGAAAACCTGTATGTATTATTTTTGTTCCCCCACAAAAAAGTGTCCAGTTGAATGGGAGATATTCCAAAATATTCATTTTTTGTGATGTGAGTATATAGTGATAACATGCTTGGCTATACATTCGTGGAAGGAGAAACATTTGTAAGGTTGGGATGTGTGTTTATTTATATTGTGTGTGTGTGTGTGTGTGCATGCATACACACACATCTGTGTACATATGGGTTTTCAAAGAGATAATGGGCTGTGCCAAACACAGAGAGGAGGCTTTAAAAATCAGTTGGATCCAGTCACTTAATTCTGTATTCAGATTGTGCCTAACCAACGCTGTGTATGTTAACACTCTAGAATATAAAACAGTTGCAGTGGATGTACAGCTGCCCCAATTTTTGCCCTTACATTATGGTTTTGTATTCTCCTGATAAAGGTTCTCTCTTTTCTAAAATGAAACTATCCTTTGCTTATTGTTTATAACAATGTTATGTACATTGTTGAAAGAATTTTTGCTTTTCATTCTTCATCTTGTGAGAACAGATAAAATAAAATAAAATATGTGGCAGGGAACATTCCAAATATTCATCTCTGAAAAGGATGAAAGATACAGATGTTTTTAGGAAATGATTAAATAAAAAGGATGGAAGATGAGACACCACTAGCTCCATTCCAATTTCTAATAGCCTGACTGTTGGATATGGCTCAAAGATGATATTTTATACATCTGTTGAAACAAAAATGAAGCCCTGCTTCAAGTGCTTAAAGTGTGTTTGGACATACAGAAATCAATAAGACTTGAAGGATATTTAACGAGGCTGTGCTCATTATTAGGAATGATCAATCTGCCATTTGTAAGGCAGCTGTGGACAAAAGTATATCACAAGAGTATATCAGGCAATCAGGGGTTTAATTTTGATAGGTTCACTGCAGTCCCTTTTTACCATTTATTTATTTAGTTACTTAAACTTACAGTTATATTACCACTAAGAAGAGCAAGGAGTAGGGAAGAGAGAAGGAAGACAACGGGCAAAACAGGACGTGGGAAAAGACAAGTTAAACTAAACAGGACTGCTGATTTTCTAGCACCGGACTGCACGGGAGAAAAAATGAGGGAAATACACTGTGTTTTGGGTTAGGGTGGATTTGCAGTTTTCTGATTTCTCACATGATGAAGCCAACAGACCCAGCCTGTGGCTTTGCTTTCCCATTAAAGGTCTTCTCCTTTTTAGAAAGTGAATCTTTTTGCTTTGGTTTGTGAAAAGTTAGCCATTGAAGGAGAATGGTGTGTGACTCAAGTTTTTGTTGTTGCTGTTCACCTTTAAAAATTTTCATTATGGCAAAAGTCTTCATGTGTCCTTAGTTGGGTTCTTCATTTTTTTTTTTTTTAGTGATATGTTCCATTCTCTTTTAAATTAGAAATCCTTGTGAATCTGGAATGTTGATTTCTTTGTTCTGGACTTCTGTTCCTGATTCGGGCTTTTCTTTAATGACTGGTGGTTTGAGAGCTTTTTTAAAACGGATTTCTGTGCTCTTTTGTTCTAAATGAGTTTTAATATTGATTTTATCGCCATTTAAAATAT
This sequence comes from Phrynocephalus guinanensis, assembly GCA_037367245.1. Lineage (NCBI taxonomy): Eukaryota > Metazoa > Chordata > Lepidosauria > Squamata > Agamidae > Phrynocephalus > Phrynocephalus guinanensis. The sequence goes on from CM074737.1 coordinate 38,142,204, forward strand.
AATGCTCATTTAATTCTTTTTTAAAGCATTCCTCTACTTGCTGTTTTTAGCTTGTTAATATTGTCTTAATGTAAGGTACTTTGGGTCCTTTTTAAGGAGAAAGGTGGGATTCAAATATTGTCAATAAGTAGGAACTGGCAAGCCACTCCAGTATTCCTGCCAAGAAAACTCCATGGACATGGAGTTACGAAGGGTCGGTCACGACTATAACGACATAACACACACAGTGCCAGGGAACTCGCTGGCATGGCTTTGAAGGCTGGTCTCACAAGAGGAAAACTTTCACTTGTTACTCGGCAGACACTGACCTCCACATTCCCAGCCAGGCTTTCCTTTGTGCTTACAAAGATGTCTGAACTTTCCAGACAGATTCCTTCTTCTCCCAATTTCTTCACTCCCTGTAGTTATGGTGAATGTCAGTTAAAGAATGTGGAAGGAGAGCTTAATAGATCTGGAACCATAAAAAGGTGTTGAAATCAGACAAACTCATTGAAATCCTTGCTGTTAGACTGGGATCTTTTCTCTTCTTTTTCTTTTTGCATAGCTTTCATGTTTCTGTGTCTTGCTCTTCATTTTTAATAGAACGGTGACCATTTGTATCGGAGAATTCTCTCACAATTGTTCCCATCCCTTTGAAAACAGGTCCCCAGGTGTCACCTTTCGAAAAACCCCTCTGTGGGCTCAAGACTATAGCACAAGCCTATACATGTTCATGCTCATCTAAGCCCCATTGAATGAAGTAGGGCTCATTCCCTGATTGCAATCCTGTGTCTACAAACACTCTTATAGACATTTTTCTTGAGGCAGATTCAAACCTCCTTTTTCTGTTGTTTTTCTGTTGAACGCTAGTGCTTTTATCTCCACTTCAGTTCACTTTATTAGCTTAACAGAAAGATGAGTGGAGGAATGGTTGACAGCACAGGTCTAAATGGAATGATGGGTAAATGATGGGTATAGTAATTTATTGGCTAAGAACAAACATAGCTGGTGAAAAGACCAAGAGAGTTAAAGTTAGGAGAGGGAACTGGCAAGTTTAGTTGGTCAGTAGATAGGGAGAGAAGATGAGTAGTGTTGTTGACTGAAACTTCAACTGTCACTTTATGCTTGTGTAAGTGACAATATGTAAGCCATGGCCATAGGTTTTTTTATTTTTATTTTTTTATTTTTTTATTCATGAGTATTTTATCCCACCTTTCTCCTTGGAAAAGGACCCAAGGCAGCTTACATTAATAATAAGGGACAATACACAGTCCAGTACAATTAAGACATACTGTATTTAAGTTTAAGAACAGGGAATTGAGGGGTATCTTACAGCATTAGAAGACAATATTAAAGCTAAAAGAGAATGTGAGCAGTTAAGAAAAGAGTATAAATTCTATGAAATAATGTATGGTAGACCATCTAAAAGTTATGAGGGATGGGAACTAACAATTGATAACATAGTGTCGATATAATCACACAAGGAGAGATACAAGCACAAAGTTATAAGTGCTTATAAACACATGTCTGTGTAGCCACATGGTAGTCCATCATTCAGGGAAAGCTTGCCTGACGAGAAAGGTCTTTGCCTGTTTTTAGAAAGACAGCAGGGAATGGAGCAATCCTGGCCTCTAGTGGAAGGGGGTTCCAGAGTCTGGGTGGAGCAGCTAAGAAGGCCTTGTCTAGATTGCCACTAGACATGGGCTATTTGTGCTTTGTACAAATCATGAAGTGCTGCTGGCCAGCTGTTCCTCCTTGCCCTCCCCTGAGCCACCTGGACCATTTGCTCTGTGTCCCAAAGGGGTTCTTTGCTGTGATGGCACCCCAATCCACTCAGGAGTGAGACTGGTCCTTTCCCACCTCTGCACACAGCTCACCACATGCAAGGAGGCAGGAAGGAGAATCTCCCTGCACAGCTGATGACTGTTTGGAAGCAGGAAAAGGCAAGTGAACTACAGTGTGGATTGACAGGCAGCTGCTAATGAAGGACCCCAGCTTTGCATGGGGCATGGTAAGTGGTCCAGGCAGCTCTCGAGCTGCCCGGATCACTTACTGGGCTCTGCATACTACCAGGAATCTTTGGCCGTGGTGGCATACCAATCCACATAGGGAGGGCAATTAGGTATAGCTGTCCAGCAGTGCTTCTTGCTTGGTACAAACCATGAAGGACCCATGTCTAGTCGCCACTATTTATCAAGGCAGCAGCTACATTTTGGCAACTTGTTAGCTAGTGGCAATTTGCTACTGGCACATCAAACCCCCTGCACTCCTGCAAGTGTATGCCAGCAGTTGAATTTGGACCAATAGGTCAGGCTTTTTCACACATTATTAAGCACACCACTCCTTTCAGTGGCAAAATAGTTCTGTGTGATGGTTACTGGCAGGGGTGGGTCATGCCCTGAGCATGTAGGGGACCACACCCTCAAAACTGTGACCTGCCCCCAGTTACTAAGGAATACAAGACATAGCGTCCATTTCTGCTCCTATACCGAATCAGGAATTTATCTCCTTTAATTCAATTGTGTTTTAATATTATTTTGGGGGTTTTCTTAGTACTATAACTAAAATATGTTATATGCATCTTTTAAAGTTAATTTTCTTATGCCTTGAGTAACAGTTTCTGGGAAAGGCAGGTCAAAACTCAAATCAGGCCAAATAAATTTATAAATAAAATAAAGGTTTAGTGTTTTAACAGTGTGTAAAATTCTCTTGCTTTTAAAAAAACAGTGATGAAATATAAGACAATAAAGGTTCGCCAATATTAAAGAAAAGAACAACAATAAGTGTATTAAAGAAGTTGTGTTTTTGTTCTAACTTGGTTTAATTACTTGTATTTCTCAGGGTCATAAATCAGTCAGTTCCAGTTTCCTGGACTTACTAATAACTAATATGTATTTTGGAAGTTCATAAAGGAAAGTAAGATCTTTTGTTGGATTTTAAGTAGACTTTCCCACAGGCATCCGTGGGATTATATGAGGCCATGATTATCTAGGGAATCTTTCAAGGTGTGCTGTTTGTGCCAGTGAGACTGAGAAATACATGAAGGATTTTAAGACTAATAACATATCACAACCCATGTGAGGTATGATATCAGAGGTGGACAAATTTACATATTAGTCCACTGGACTAGAGTCATTTTTATGCTGATTGGAGTATTCTGTCATTGAAAACACCCCCTTCCTCTAACTCTGTTTCATATACTGTACACAGTTCAGGCTGTCATCCTGTTCCCGTTTACATGGGAAGGAACTTTACTGAACTTAAGGGGACTACTTATGAATGGGCACAGTTCGGTTTGTGTTGTTAAATGTGTAAAAGCTGTCCAGGTGTTCTCCGTAAACCAGTACTTGGTAGACCATTTTAGAAGATATTAAGAAAGGCAGGACTTAATGGAGTAATTGACAAATACACCTGGTGACCTCTCTAAGTCAGTATTTGTAGGTGACCCCTAAATGCATAATAAATATGCTTTTTAAAAATGTCTTTTGGAGTTTAGATTTTTAATAATCTTTCCTGGTTTGATTGTTGCCATTTTATACTGCACAGATTTTTGAAATGCACATTGATTAGAAAGGCTGCAAAGAAATGCAGAACTGAACAGTTTCCATCTCAGGTTTGGGGCCTAACTTGTGGGAGTGGGGAGGTGGCGTCATCTGGTTAACTTTGTCAGCCACCTCCTCATTGAGACATAAAGTCATCAGCATATCAAAAGGTTCAGATGAGTCGCACTTGGATTGGCCGATGGGTGCCATCACTGTTTCTATTGGTTTAGGCTATGTGCTTCTAATGGTTATTTGCAAATTGCTCTTAAGGCTTTATCTTTATTTTTGTCTTGTATTATATTTGTCAGAACCACCATGGAGAGTGCCTTGGCATTAACAGGAGCAGGACACAAATAAAAGATACATCTATATCTATATCTATATCTATATCTATATCTGTATCTATATCTATATCTATATCTATAATGTCATCTATCAACTAATGTATTGTACAGCTAAAATTGACCTTAATATTTTCATGACAGCGCTTATTTCATCAGTTAAAGTTGTGCTCTGAATTGAGTTTATATGTTTGTCTACTGCTATTGTGGTCCTATTGTAGGTTAGTTCACCTTTGTTATTTTTGTATTGTGGTTATTTTCATGAGCTGTTCTAAGCCAATTTATTTATTTTGTCTAATTACTACTTTACAAAAAAAAAAGGTATGCTTTCTTCTTTTGATTGGGTTTCCCCCCCCTCCCTATTCTTAAAAAACCACAACCCCTCCACATATTCAGTATGCTTATTGGATGTGTGGTTGAAAAGGATTATCCTACATTCCGTCTTGAGTCTTCAGTCAGCTGCAGAGTTGAGTTACCAGGATGGCTGCCTGCAGGGATGCTGTTCAAGTAAGCCAGGTTATGCCCAAGGGGAAGGCAATATCCAGGAAATGTGGAGCTTCAGGTGCCCAGTCTTTTGCAGACGCAGAGCCCTTGGGGCAGACAAGGCCTTTGCAAAGGCAAAACTTGCATCTTGTAAACGGATAAAGAAATGAATAAAGATAAATGTATTTATTTATTTATTTATTTATTTATTTATTTACTTACTTACTTACTTACTTACTTACTTACTTACTTACTTACTTACTTACTTATTTATTTATTTATTTATTTATTTATTTATATACCACCCGTCTTCCATAGCAGAACTCCGGGCGGTTTACAACAATCATATTCATATTGATTAAACAAACTAAACAAATAACAAACATATAATTCAGTAATAATAATAATAATAATAATAATAAAACACAGGCTAAATAAGGAAAGTATGAAATATAAAATAAACCTATGCAAATGAATACATAAAATCTAAGGACATTAAAGTTGCTGATGGGAGCTGGCAGGCTTGTTTGGTTAAAATACATTGAGACAAGTTATAATAACCCATTGGCTTGACTCTTTTGCAACTTTTCCCAGATATACCTCCCCATTTGTTAAGATCAGCAGTACAGATTAGTAGCTCTGGAGCCCTCCCTTAGTACTATCTCCATCTCCCAATCACCACTGTTTACCTCTCCCTTGGGGATCAGATCAGCACCACCTCCTTTAGGCAGAGGACAGACGCAATATGCCGATATCCATTTCCTCATTGCCTATACCTGGCATTGGCCTTGGGGTGGCTCCCCCAATCATTTGTTGCAGCCTTTGAGAGCTCTCCATTTTTATACAAAAAGGTAAGAGAGAGTGATCGCTGTAAAAGGTAATCACTGCTACAAGTCACGCTTGCAAATTGGTAGCACAGCTTCTCTGTGGCTTAGGTGGCTGCAGAGGTTCCCCAAACCTGTTCAAAATAAGAATACACACTGAAAAATGGAATGAGAACAAGACAGGCAGATTTTTCACATCCCAACTTCTATATTTAGTGTGTAAGGATTTGGCTGGGTTCCCCCCCCCCAGCAGTCAAGCATTCTCAGGCTTTCTGATGTATAGCCCCCAAGGCTTTCTGTACATATACACAGACAGGCAGAGATTTCAAATGGTAAAGACAGAAATTCCTTTCCCTTCAGAGAACCCATCTCAAAGGATGGAAGGCATCAGCTACTGCTTTGAGATCTATACATCCCATAATATCACAAATTCGCACAAAGTAGCTTTCTAGCACACACAACCTTTGGTTCACAGGTGACCAACTGTGTAACATCTGTTCACCTGAGGCAAACTTGCAATGGCTCCTTACAAACTCTGATTCTCAGTTTCTAGATTCATTACGAAACCTGTTTCCACCAACCCAAAGTCAGCTGCAGGTTATGTCAGTCCGAGGTCAAGCCAGTAGTAGGTCAGAATATTATAAGAAAAATGTATATATGACAAAACTGTTATTAAATGTTGCTCAGAGGGTGTCAGGAGGGCACATATGTTAAGGACATGAGCAACTAAGACACACAGAATGATATTCAGCAGCAATGCAGAAATTAAAATTGGAATTAGTTGGGACAGAGCAATTGCAAAGCAACTACAAATACAGTGATTATTTATTTATTTATTTATTTATTTATTTATAATTTATTTTGAATATTTTTACCCCACCTTTCTCCATGGAAAAGGACCCAACGTGGATTCCTGTAGGGTACTGTCTCACTGTCAATAAGACCCATGGTAAAACTGATTTAAGCATTATTGTTTTCAGTTTGTTAGTTCCCTGGGCACATGACACGCAGGTGAAATCAATTTATATGGGCTGCAAAGTGCCCCCCTCCAACTCCTTGACAGAACTTTTTAAAATACTTTGCTTCTAAATCGATTCAATTCAATGTGGTTTTGTGGGTGTGAATACTGTTGTCATTTTAATTTCTACTTATATGGATTTTGCTTGGACATGTTACTGTCATTTTCCCTCTAATTACAAAATAATAATAATCCCTAAAATGTTTATCACTGATTCATTTCAGCAGTACATTCAGCAAGACAAACACCTATTCAATTTTCTTCATTCAACTGATGAAGGAGCTGGCAGGACAGCAGAAGATCAGTGGGTCTCATCCAGGTGCTCTGTCACTTCCTGGAGTTGTATTCTTCCAGTTAATTTACATTCTTAATGTATTCAAGTTCCTATAATTTATCTAGCCAGAATAAATGTTTTGGAGTCGGATTTCTCATGGTATCAATAGAATAGTGAAGTTGGAATGGACTTACAAGGCCATCAAGTCCAATCCCCTGCTCCATGCAGAAATACATTGTGCTGTGGAAACTCTTGAGGTGGACACCAGTAAAAACACTCCTTACTTAGAAGCCCTATCAAAGACCCTTGAAGTTGGTTCTAGCTTGATGGCATGTATCCACTCACGCACAAGGTACTTTATGTTTCAACTGGGCAAGAATGGGAGTGAATGTGGTCTGTGTTAGCTCCATCAAAATTGTGTTCAGTGTCATCCTTTTTTCAAGGCTTTCTCTGAGCAAACCCCTCTCCTGCCATCTGATAATACAGGGCAGGCTGTAACTGGAGATGGGCATGAAACAATATTTTAATTTGTTTTGTTATTTGTTATTGGTTTCGAACTGACCCCTCAAAGGAAAATAAAATGAAACAAAACAAAATTTTTCATTTTGTTCATTTAATTTTTCATTCCCGCAGTGCCAGCCCCTGCGGAGGGGACTTCCAAAGCAGCAGCACCGATCAGCTGTAGCACTGTTAGCACTTGTTAAAAACAAAAGCCCCTCAGCTGGCCGTGCTACAGCTGATCAGCACTTGGGGCTCAACCAATAAATAATAATAATAATAATAATAATAATAATAATAATAATAATAATAATAATAATAATAATAATAATAATAATAAATAACTCCTTTCCCCCACCAATGGGGTGGGGGGTTATTTTTGCTGAGCCTCAAATGCCAATCACCTTAGCACTGGCTTGGGGCAGCAAAAAAAAAAGTTTAAAAATCTCTCCTTTCCCCCCAGCTAATTGGTGCTGTTTGGACTTGAGCACAAAAAAAAAAAAAAACCCCCCACCAAAAACCTCCCCCCCCAGCCCATTGGTAGGGGAAAGGAGTGATTTTTAAACCCTTTTTTGTTTTGGCTGAGTCCCAAGTGCCCATCAGCTGTAGCGCGGGCTTTGGGCTGGCAAAAAAAAAAGTTTAAAAATCACTCCTCCCCCTTGCCCGATGGGGTGGGGGGAAAGGAGCGATTTTTAAACTCTTTTTTTTGCCAGCTCCAAGTAATATAGCACTTAGGGCTTAGGGAAAAAAAAGTTAAAATCCGTCCTTTTCTCCCACCCCATCTCTCTCTCTCTCTCTCTCTCTCTCTCTCTCTCTCTCTGTGTGTGTGTGTGTGTGTGTGTGTGTGTGTGTGTGTGAGAGCTATTTTTAAAGTTATTTTTTTTTGCCAGCCCCAAGCCTACGCTACAGCTGATGGGTGCTTGGGGCTCAACCAAAAAATAAATAAAAAAATTAAAAATCTCCTGCTTTCCTTTGCCAGACTGGGTGGGTGGAGGAAAGGCAGGATTTTAAAACATTTTTTTTGCCAAACACATTAAACCTGATCAGCGCTTGGGGTGGCAAAAAAAGTTTACAAATCCTGCCTCCCCCCCAATCAGTGCAGGAAGTTCCACAAGCACAACACACACACGCACACACACACACACACACACACACACACACACACACACACACACACACACACACACACACACACACACACACACACACACAGAGAGAGAGAGAGAGAGAGAGAGAGAATACACAAACAAAAAAAATGAAAATATGAAAAATGAAATAACTTTTTTAAAAAAATCATTTCAAATGAAACAAAACTAAACAGAACAGAAGGAAATGAAAAATGAAAAATATATATGCTATTTTAATGTTTTGTGCCCATATCTATCTGTAACAGTCTGAAGAGAAGAAGCATTAAGGCTCCCACATGGTCTTGCTCATATGACTCTAGATCGTTTCCTCTCAGCACAGAAAGTCCTTTTCTTTTACCCCAGGCCTGCTTGCCATTGGCTCACTATCACAGTACCTGAAATACCAACGCATAATTAAGCATCAAGCAGTAAAATACATCTACGCTAGAACATACACTTGTTCATTCATTCATAAAATATCCACTTTGCCCAGTGTTTAATGGAGCCTATTCCAGACAAATACCAAGGGAAAATGCATTTCTTCTGATGAGGCTTTGTGTTGATACTCTCTCTCTCTCTCTTTCTCTCCCACCCAACACTTTTTCCTGAAGGCATGGGGAGACTGTTAGAGCTGCAGCTCCTACATTATTAACATTAACTATCCAGAAACAAAACATATATAGTGAAACAACAATACATTCTTTATTTAGAAGAGTGAGCCATATTGCTTTAATCCAGCTTCCCACAGATTGAGTCTTTAATAGGGACATAAATGAGCAACCTTAGCATATGTGACCTCTTGACCAGAGAGTGTTAAACTCCAGGAACTATATTGCTAACCACTTTTCTTTCATTTGAAAGTATGTTAATCATAGTTCTGCTTGAAATAGTTTGATTTAATATCAAGTCCCAGCTTATTACAACCCAAATGCTGCTCAGATATGCTGAGGACAGAAAGACGGGGATGCAGTTATTGTCAAGATGTCCAAAACTCCTTCACTTTTAGCATTAAGCAGCATTAACCTTAAGGTATAAACCTTGTCCTAAGTATTCACAGTTCACTCTTTTCTTAATACCGATTTATATTCCATTTCTGCAACCTTTTGTATAGTAGTGACTTTGGAAGTAGCATGTTAGTTTTAACGTCTTAATGTTAAATTCATTATATGTGTAGCCTGCACTCTGTAATTAAAATTGTAAACTGCCCAGAGACTACTTGTAGTAGTATGGGGTGGTATATAAGCAGAACACTTTTATATGGAGGGGCAAATGAGAAGAAAGGGCACAAATACATCTAATTTTGTTAAAAAGTAATGCTTTAAAATAATGTTAGTGGGGTTTTATCTGACAAAAATTATATTTCGTACGGCCTCTGTAAAAGGTGCACGCCTGTCCAGACTTTTCTAAAGGGGAGGCACTTGTGCCTCTCTTTTAAGACTAGGCTCATATTAGTTAGTCCCACCTTTGGCCGTATAAACATGGAAGCTTTGTTTAACATAGCCAAGAATACTGGTTTTGGACACTGTGGTCCCAGAATATCAGGGGTCCTATGACTGGGAACCACAACTCAGAGACAGTGTGTCTTTACCTTTTCCAGTGTCAGGATCCTGCCTGTGCCAGATTCCAAAAGTGAAGGGTTAAATGTTGAAGAACCAACAGATGAACCTTCGGGGTCATTATGTCAGCCTGCAACTATGCCAATGATTCATCCCTGGAGACCTATCCACCTCCTAGAAGAGCTATGGGGAGAATCCTGCAGCAAGGAGAAGCAGAGCTAGAGTGTATGAGGCTTGAGAGAACATCCAATCCAGTAGCCCTGAGTATTAGCAGGATGGCCTCTCAGGAGAGAGGGTGTATCCCTTGTTTTGGGATAACATTGGCAGCCTGGGCAGGAGTTTTTTATGGAAGCAACAAGTCTCCTGACCCGCATCCACAGTCTTGCCTGGTTCCGGTTTCTTTGGCCTTAACTTTTGCTCCTGCTCGGCTCCCTGAATTCGGACTGTTTATTTGGACTACAGACTTGTTTTCTCCCTGTACTTGGCACTTGGTATCTGCTTGGCATTCTGGTTGCTGACCTTGGACTGGTAATTACTGTGGCTATGTCCTCTGTTTCCCTGTCTTCTGACCTTGGCAAGCTCTGGACTCTGTGTGTGTGTGGATGCTAACATCCAGCATTACAATATAAGCTTTTTTAAAATTAAAAATACAATCTTAGTGCAAGTCATTCCTATTCCGGTAACAACTAATTCCTCTTTTTTTAACTCTAAATGCAAACTTCTAACAACATTTTTGAATAATTATCCACAGGAGACCAAAGTCAATATTTTCTTTTCAATAAAATAAATAAATAAATAAATAAATAAATAAATAAATAAATAAATAAATAAATAGTGTAGCTGTCCTATCAAAAATTAGTGGTGAGTCCATTAGGAATTGGTCACTGAGACCTGGTAAATCGTGTGGGGCAAAAGAATAGAGGGAAGAAACAATATGTCCATTCATCCATTCATCCATTCATTTAATTTATACGTCACCTTTCTTCTGGTAAAGAGACTCCATATAGATTTCAGTCAAAGTTTCTTATAAAGTTATGGTAAAATATATATTTGGGAGTGTTGTAAGAAACTAGTGATTCCGTGTAAAGCTACATTTGTTGGTAGTATATATTGGTCTCATTTTTCTCTATGGTGAAGAAATTAGACCCCCATTTTGAGACAAACATTTTTTTTCTGATCTCACATTTTTCAGACACAAAGAATTTCATTACTCCCACCTAACAATTGCATTATGGGATTTGTGGTACATCTATTAAACAGAGACTTCTCATGTGTCATTAATGCCTTTATGTGCTTTATTCCTAGAAGTAACACTGCAATTAAACTAGTTAAAAACAGTAATTAAAAAAAAAACCACATTACATATTTTCATTTGTAAACATTAATAGGAAAGAATTAATTTTTCAATTTCCAGTGTTTAACACTAGCAAATTAATTTTCAGACCTGATGTGCCAAGCTCTGGTGTAGTATATGCTGTGGTGATGCATTTGGAATACTTGGAAGAATATTCAACACTCCCTCAAAAATTCATAAATATGGGATTTAGTTGATGAACAGGGGTTTATTCTTGCACAATTTCCAAAGTGGCCTGCAGTGCTCTTCTTTATGCTCACAGCAACGTAGTGAGTTTTGTTAGGCTGAGCCAAAGGTAGCAAGTGAGCTTTGTGCTGCAATAGGAACTTAAACTTGAGTCAACCAAATCCCAATGCAAAATATTAATGCAAATGGTGCCTCAAAGTACAAAATTAATCCATTCTATGAGAATTTTCTTATCTCAAAATTTTCTTATCTCAAAATGCATTTTCCCATAGGAATGCATTGAAAACCAATTAATCTGTTCCAGAGGTCAGAAAAGTTAAAAAAGATAACAGATTACATTGGTTTTCAATGCATTCCTATGGGGAGGCTGTCCCAATGCCAGGAAAAATGGGAACAGCTTTTCCCCTCTTTGGTAGCACTGGATTTTTGGTACCCCAATTGCAAGGAGTGGGGGGAAAAACCTCAATGAAGGCAGTGGAAGGCTGCTCCTCCCAGCCCTACACCCAACTGATTTCCCCCTCCTTTGCTGGGTTGGGGCAGGCGCCCTGCTCAGCTTTTTTTCACCTCTCCTTCTTCCCTCCTTTTTATCACTTCCTCTTTTTGCCCTCCTGTCTTCCCCCTTTCCAAGTTTCCCCTCCTCCTTGCACCCCCTGAATCATCTCTCTCTCTCTCTCTCTCTCTCTCTCTCTCTCTCTCCCTCCCTCCCTCCCTCCTCTCTCTCTCTCTCTCTCTCTCTCTCCCTCTCTCTCTCTCTCTCTCTCACACACACACACACACATTCCTCCTCCTCCTGCTGCCTGTGTGTGTGTGTGTGTGTGTGTGTGTGTGTGTGTGTGTGTGTGTGTGTGTGTGTGTGTGTGTGTGTGTGTGTGTGTGTGTGTGTGTGAGCGAGCGAGCGAGAGGGGGGGCTTCGGGGGGTGCAGTAGAAAGAGAAACTTGGAAAGGGGGAAGCTTGGAAGAGAAAGACAGTGAGGATAAAAAGAAGAGAGAAAAAGGAGGGAAGAAAGAGAAGGAAAAAATCTGAGCAGGGTTCTTGTCCCAACTCAGCAAAGCAGGGGAAAATCTCCCTCCCCCCTTTGCTGGGTTGAGGAAAAAAACCCTCAATCAACCGGCAGCAGAAGGCTGCTCTTCAACAGATGTCAAAACCAGTCTTGGGTTGCTGGCTGATTGAGGAGTTCCCCCCCGAACCCAGCAATGTGGGGAAGCTTTTCTCCTGCTTTGCTGGCTTCAGCTTCTTGACAGCTACCTTGGGGAAGCCTTTCAATATGATGTGTGTAACATTTCCGGAACCGGGGCATTGGTTTCCAATTCAAAAGGAAATCATTGGAAACCGATGCCCTGGTTCCAGAAACGCTACGCACAGCATCCACGGAGCAGTGCTTCATACTAAAAGGTAATCATTGGAAATGGCTGCCTCGGTGGTACTTCCTACAGTGAAAAAAAATCCCTAATGGGGCATCCCCATTTCCAATGATTTCATATTGTAACTTGAGTTTTTCGTAACGCAAGTTGTTTGTAACTCGAGGTACCACTTACTATGCTGCCTCCTTGGTGGTAACTCACAGTCTTCTGGAGGGAGGAGGGAGTAATCCATGCAAGGTACAACCAAGCAAAGATAAGTTAAAACTAACAATGTATTAATTCTATTGCCATTGAACAAACTGAATCAGAAGCCAGCTGATTTCTCTGAAAATAATAGACATTTGGTGGAGATCTGCCTTGTTTAGGATAGATTAGGTGGTGAATTATTCTCTGTTCAAGAGAGATGGGAAATCCAGCTGCTGTAGTACTTGCCTCATACATGAGGAATACCTTATGAGCCATTAGTGGGGGCAGAAGACAGGGTTGGTACATCGGTCCTTACTAGTACTGCAGCCTGGAATTGTGTGGAAGCAAGATCACATGATGGCAGTAATCACATATATCATAAAGTTCCTAGTGAAAAAATGTCACAGAAGTCACTAGAATAGCATCTCTTGAGCACAACGCTTGAGCAGGATGGTGTAAGACATGTTATGGCATGCTCTCATTTGGCCAGACAGTCACTGCAATTTTGTCTCCTTGGATGTAGGGGTTACTCCAGGCTCATGTTGGTCATCCTACTGAGAGAGATTAATGAATCTTTTTCTTTCCAGAGGATTAAAAAAAGGACTGGTCATGCTTTTCTGGGTCTTCCACAATGTACCATTTAAAGAAGAAACTATATGTTGACTAAAGGCACTTATTACCCAAATGTCCTGTATATCTGAAGGCAGGAAAGTTTGAGGACAAGCAGCAGGTCACATGGACAAGCAGGATTTGGAAAATACCCTCCAGTAATTGGTTCCAGAGAGTTGAGATATTAAAGTGTTGATTCCCACAATGACATCTGTTGTGTAACGATGTCTTTGGAATGAAACTGGCTTTTCCCTTGGGTTGATATTATTGATTTTTAGATGAATTGTAGATGGAATAATTATCAAAGATGGGACAATTCCCCCGGCCTCAGCCTGCCTGTAGCTTAGTGCCTGCAATTAGACTCCGTTTATCCCACATGCTGAGTTCTGATGACTTGCCAATGTGAAACCAAATAGGAGCTCAATGCTTTTGAAAAAACACAGGCATGATTCAGATCTCTAAATGAGTCCTGGCATCTTTGTGTCAGAATCTGTTGGGTGTTTTAGATGTGAAAAATGTGATCCATAATACTTTTGAGAAAGGTGGCTGGCAAAGTAAAAGGCATATGTGAGTGGGAGGTTAAAAACAAAAAAATGGGATTGTGAATAATTAGGGAAGCTAACTAATTAAATTTGGGCAGGCTTGGTGCTTGAAGAGGAATAACAGCTGAAACAACACATAGCACCGACTGTTGGCCAGTCTGTCCCAGGGGAAATAAGATAAGATAAGAACTTCAAGCTAAACTTTCTCTCCATAGGCTATGTTGCTATCTCTGTGATCGATACAGTTGTCCCCCTCCATTTTGCAGTTCATATACTGTGGTCCCGCTATATTGTGGGACCATAGTATATGAAATGCAAGCCCCCCTGGGGAAGCTGCTTGGGCCTGCTTGAGGCCTCTTGCACTTACCCTAGGCCTAGTGCAGCCCCAAACAGGCCTCTGACTGGCTTCCTGGGCTTGTTAGAGGCCCCAGATGTGGTTTCCGGTGAACCGGAAGTCACTTCCAGAAAACCAGAAGTGACTTGTGGATCACCCAAACCACTTCTGGGGACTCCAACAGGCCCGGGAAGCCCATTGAAGGCCCGTTCAGGGCAGTGTCAGGCCTCAGGTAAGTGTAGGAGGCCCCAGATAGGCCACCCAGTCGTGACCCGACCCAGCATCTGCATATCACAGATTTTCCATTATTGCGGGTCAGGTAGGGTCCCTAACCCCTGCAATAGGTGGGGGAATGCTGTATGTGAGTACTTTGGCCATGAAAATAAGAGTTGCTTTAAAAAAACTGACAGATATAAATGTTGTGAGTGCCCATTTTTGGCTAACACAGCAATAATTAATATAATCAAAGGATGTTTATGCTCTGGTATTTTTTTTTGGGGGGGGGAGTTGTTACTGTTGTCCGGTCACAGAGACAGTGAAGTAGGCAACTTGATCAGCATCTAGCATCAAACATTCATACCTAATCCCTTTGTAGACTCAGATGCTAGTACAGTTGGACATAATTGTGGGCATTCAAATGTGAAGGTTCTCGCAAGTTTTTTTTTCCAAAAACAAAACCCAGACATTAGAGGTGGATGAGCACCAAAACATTTCAGTCTCTCAAGAAAAGAGGTCCAGTTACCATAACTCAACTTCCAGATAAGTTGCCGTGTAGGTTTCATAAATGGGAACAAGATTAGTTCATAGAATATACTGACATTTTCCTTATGTTCTAGATGCTTAGGGTCTTGTTTTGTTTTATGTTAAATGAAGCTAACCTTTCAGGATTTTAACTACTGTAGATCTTGTGGGTTACAGAGAAATCCTAGGGCCACAAGTCTCCCTTGAGTCTTGAGAAGCAGCCATCAATAAGCAGAAACCTCCGACTAGTCTGGTCAATGGGAACTGTAGTCCAAACTCTGCCCATAGTCATGGTTATGTAGGGGAGGTACATATGTAATAGCTTGCGTACATTGCTAATTACTTGAAGTTCACACTTATTGTGGTTCAGGAACTGTGTTTGTTGGTAAAAGACAGGCATTTGATTGGAAGACATAAACTGCAACACTTGCAGGTAGAGATGGGCACGAAATGAGCGATTTTTTGTTTTCGTTTTCATTTTTTCATTTTGTTACGCAACGAAAATGAAAACGATTTTTTTTAAAAACAAAATGAAAACAAAAACGAAACGACCAAATTTGTCGTGTTTTTCATTTTCGTTGCAGCAGATGCATTGAACTAAAAAGAATGCTAACGAAACAGCAATTTTTTGTTTTTGTTTTCATTTTTTCATTTCATTACCTAACGAAACGAAAACAATTTTTTTTTGCAAAAAACGTCACAAAAACGAAAACAAACCGAAACGGACCCCTAAACGACCAAACGACAAATGAAACACCATTTTTTTTTGAGTCGTGCCCATCTCTACTTGCAGGTCCAAGAATAATTATAGCTATTGTATTAGATAGGGTGAGTTTTGGGGGGATTTCCAGACTTCTTAATTCTTGTTTTATGTGTACATTTCAAAGCATGGTAATGTGGGGGTAATGAGCTCAAGGTGAAGGAGCAGACTAAATTTGATGGCACTGGTTTGATAGTAGGTCGCTCTTAAGTTTATGATCCACAGTCTGGTGTTGAGTTTAATTATTCATGAACTAGCCTGGACAAGATTACAGCCAGAAATTCTGTTGAAATTAACAGAATAACAACAAAACAGATACTCCACCATCCATTTATGCATGCAATATAAATAATTGCTCATTCTGAAATGGATGATCCCTGCTGTGAGTTTTTGAAGCAAAAATTCACAAGAAGCAAAAGAAATGCTGGCTGCTGATACATAAGATGCTGGGATGCCCCCCTACACTTTGCAAACTATAGTTGTTCAAGGAGAGAGCTGGGTGGTATTGACATTAAAAAGAGAACAGAACGTACCTCATGACCATCTTGAATAAGCAGAGATAAGTGCTAACGATATTGTAATGAGTTAGCATAGAGATAAAAATGGTCAAGACTACTCTGGCCACCTAGAATGATATGTTCTCTCTAGGCAGTTTATGATTTAATTATATGGGCTACGCATCCCCACCCCGCCCCCATGAGCTGGGTACTCATTTTACTGACCTCGGAAGGATGGAAGGCTGAATGAACCTTGAGCTGGCAATCTAGGACTGAACCCCAGGTCATGGGAGGAGTTTGGCTGCAGAGTATAGTTGCTTAACTACTGTGCCATAAGGTTCTTGCCATTCTATGCACTCTATGTGGGATTTCCAATGAAAAATATCAGGAAATTTCAATGGGTCCAAAATGCAGCAGCCAGATTGCTGACTGGGGAAGGCTATAGAGATCACATTACACCAGCTCCACTGGATGCCAATCAGCTATCAGGCACAATTCACAGTGCTGACTTTAACCTACAAAGGACTATACAACCTGGGTCCTAGCTACCGCAAAGATAAAATCTCACAGTATGAACTGGTTCATGTGCTAAGGTCATCAGGAGAGGACCTTCTCTCCATCCCACCACCCTCACAGGTAAATCTTGTGGGAACACATGAAAGGGCCTTCTCAGCTGCTGCACCCAGACTCTGGAACTTCCTCCCACTAGAGGCGAGGACTGCCCCATCCCTGCTGTCTTTCTGGAAACAGGCAAAGACCTTTCTCTTTAGGCAAGCTTTCCCTAAATGAGGGTCTATCTATTGTGTCTTTTATATGAATCTACCATACATGGTTACACAGACTTTGTGTTTATAACCATTTATAACTTTGTGTTTATATATATCCTTGTGTAATTACATTGACACTATGTTGTCTATTGTTAGTTCCCATCCCTCATAACTTTTAGATGGTCCACAATTCCCTGTTCTTAAACCTAAATATGTCTTAATTGCACTGGACTGTATATTGTCCCTCATTACTAGAAGCCACCTTGGGTCCTTTTCCAAGGAGAAAGGAGGGGTAAAAATAATAAATAAATAAATAAAATTCTAAAAGAGTAACACTTCAGTAGACTGGAAGTTGAGTCATGGCATCTGGACTTCTTTTCTTGATAAATTGCAATGCTTCACTGCTCATCCAAACAACTTTGTCAGTCTGAGGAAAGCTACATACGAGTCCTCCATTTTGTAGTTCACTTTGACCTCATGTCACCCTGGTCTGAAATAAGCTCATAAGATGAACAATGGCCTGAATAGGCTTGTTAGATGGACTGTTCCATTATTGCTTCAGTAGACTGTTCCATTACTGATAAAAAGCAATAGAAAATAAAATCCTGTTGCCTGGCTAAACAACAAGTGAAACCTTTGGAAATGGCTTAAGTCATGCCATTTGGTATACAACACAATTTGGCACACATTTGGCACACAACTGATAATGTTTTTAGAGATATCTTAACTTGAAGCAATTCTCTTCTAAAAGTTATGCGATTTGCATATTAGGGCAACAGGATTTGATCCTGTGAAAGTGGTAAGTAATAATAATAATTTATGACAACTTATGCCAAGAAACCTCCATGGACATGGGGTCACGAAGAGTCAGTCACGACAGTACGACACAACAACAACAATAATAATCTTCAAGCTCTGGACAAACCTTGCTGAACAACAACTGGCTAAGGGACAGGAAACAGAGGGTAGCACTAAATGGATACCTCCAAGTGGAGGGAGGTAAAGAGTGGGGTCCCCCAAGGTTCAGCACTGGGATCCCTGCTTTTCAACCTCTTCATAAATGATCTAGAAGAAAGAGTAAATAGCAAGGTAGCCAATTTTGCCGACAACACAAAATTATACGGGGCAGTAAAAACTGAGAGAGATTGTGAGGAGCTCCAGAGGGATCTCTTGACACTAGGGGAATAGAGGAAACCAGTGGCAAATGAGCTTCAACAATAGTAAGTGCAGAGTGATGCACATTGGGGCAAAAAAACCCAATTACATTAAAAACCTGATGGGTTCTGAACTCTCTGCAACAAACCAGGAAAGGGACTTGGTGTCCTGTTGGACAGCTCAATGAATGTGTCAACCCAGTGTGCCACAGCAGTGAAAAAAGTAGATGATTTTGAATGATGTGGAGTTAGGGTAATTAATGAGACTGCCAAGATCTGAGACCAAGGGTAGATACTTGCAATGTTAAAAGAGTGGTCCCTTGCAATGTTCGGGGTATGTGTGTGGGGGGAAGCAGGCAAGGTTTGGGACAAGAGCTTACCCCATGTTTTACATCACTGCTGCCAGGGCTTATGAAACAAGAAGCCTCGCTGTTAGATGGATGGCATATAAAGCAATCAAACAAACAAACAAATCCTTGTGATGCTAGTAGTCCACTTTGCACTTTTCTCAAAAGCAATGATGCTAGTAATCCACTTTCCACTTTTCTCAATGGTGCACAGGCGCACAGGCGCGCGCATGTGCACACACACACACACACACACACACACACACACACACACACACACACACACACACACACACACACACACACACACACACACACACACCCTTCCCAAAAGCAAAGCAAGGAAACAAGTTTCCTTTAGCAATGTTGCACGCATTGAGATTTCTCTCTCTTCTTGGAGTAATGGAGGAGCATATCAATTCCAAGGCATTACAGCTGGAACATTAGGACTGGGCAGTCTTATAGCAAAGTGCTATAGACCAGTAGTCCCCAACATTGGGTTGCCTGGGGGTTCTTGAACTGCAATTCTCACCAATAGCTATGCTGCCCGGAGTTTCTAGCGGTTGCAGTCCAACAACATCTGTGTTGCCCAAGGTTGGGAACTACTGCTATAGAGGTCATGTTGTCTGCTGAGATTACACTTCATCACTCAGTGTGCCAATCAGGGCCTGCTAATATTTTAAGGTATGAAAGGTCATCACTGACAGTGACAATCAGGATGAAAACAGTGTTTCTTGGATTGGCTTTTAGTTTCAAAGCAGCACTGAAAAACCACAGAAAGGGTGTGAGGTTTTTTTTTAAATTAATAATAAAAAAGTGGTATCCCACTTCCCAGCCCAGGCTTGGCTCAGTTATACTTTGGCTGCATTTTGTAACATTTCTATAAACTGAAAGTAAATCCTATACATATTAAATTTAGTAAAAGTAAATCCATTGCATACTAAATGAATGGAGCAACTGAATGGTGCAACATGTCTTTGCAAGTCTGTGTTTGACATTGCTCCACTCCAGCTTAAGAAGGTTATTTCCATCAGAGTGAAATTAAGCGCTGTATTAAAAGGGCATTTACCAGACTATATGAACAAAACTACAGTATTGTATTCAAGAGCTTTGAGTTTCAGAGGGAATTATTTCAGGGTTGGGTAGAAGGAAGATGTCAGATTCTGACCTCTGTAAAATAACAATGCAAAAGGTAGATGGTATATGTGCAAGATTAGTGCAAGGATGATAATAATATAATATCTGGGAAACACAGAGCTGGAAGGCACTCTCTGGGTCATTGAGCCCAGCCCCTGTCAAGGAGGCCCAGTAGGGAGTCAAACTCCCACCCTTAAGGTATGAAATATACTGTATCTCTGTTTAAGGACATAAGGACATAAGAAGAGCCCTGCTGAATCAGGCCAAAGGCCCATCTAGTCCCTCTTCTTTCCCCCCTCTTCTTCAGAAGGATGTCTTCCAGCCTTGAGACTTCCACTCTGAGCAGCTGCAGAGCTGCCTGCCTGTGGGTGGGACGATGTCTGAAGGTCCCTGGAAGTCTCACTATGGTCCCTCTCTCTCTGCCTCTGCTTCTTTAGGTCTGCAACCAAGGCATCAAAGGAGCGAACCTGAGCTCTTGGAGCTCCTTGCAGCAAGGATATACCCCATGACTTTTGCCCAAGTGGCAAATATTCATACATATGGTGCTCAGTGCAAAACACTAGATATAGCCTCCACACCCCTGATGGCTGTCTGACTGCATGTTGGAGGTTATCGAGACATTTGTGAACCCGGTGTGTAGGGGAAGTTGTAGTATCTGGGGGCGGGGCTTCAAGGAGGCCTGGCTTTTATGTTCTTCCTTAGCACTTACCTTTGCCCTACTTTCCTTCCTTTTTCTTTCCCGGGAACCCCCTGTTTGCTCTCCCTGTTTGCTTGCTCTGGTCGCTCTCTTCCTGGCTCTGCCTCAGCTTTAATCCCTGAGCTGTGCTCTCCTTGGAGGCAGGAACCAAAAGGTTCATCTCAGCCATTTAATAAATTCCCTCTCATAATGCAATAAAAAGGGTAAAAACATGTGTGTGTGTATATATATATATATATATATATGAGAGAGAGAGAGAGAGAGAGAGAGAGAGAGAGAGAGATGGGCACGAAATGAACAATTTTTCGTTTCCGTTTTGTTTTTTCGTTTCGTTACGTAACGAAACGACAAACAAATTTTGTCTCTAAAATGAACCGAACCGAACAGAAACACTGGAAATGTTGTCGTGTGTTTCGTTTCCGTTACTGCAATATGAGTGAATTGCTTAAAATCCTTTTAAAAAATCACAAAAAATGAAATAAATGGTAACGAAATTGTAACAAAACGAATGGAAATGAAAACAATTTTTTTGCAAAAAAATTCACGAAAAACGGAAATGAACCGAAACGGACCCTCCAAATGACAAACGACAAACGAAATGCCATTTTTTTTATTCGTGCCCATCTCTAATATATATATATATATATATATATATATATATATATATATATATATATATATATATGTTTTCGTAGATTTTCACGGGTATAGGTATGCATGGTAGGGTGGATTCGGGTTTCTTCCCGTGTAGAAATATGGTTGTTTTGGCGACGTTTCGACGAGGTCTCACTCGTCATCTTCAGGCTGGTGTTCTGGCTTCTTTCTTCTTGAAGCAAAGCGTGATCTCAGTTGAAGTCCTTCTATAAATACTGCTGGGGGTGTGTGGTTTGCTTGCTCTGTTGCTGATTGTAGGTTCGTTTGTTCTTTTGTGATCTGCTGTGTGGCTGAGGCGATTGTTAAGGGCTTAACTGCTGGTGGGTTAGATGGCTGTTTAGAGACATCCTGTGTGGGTGAGGTGCTGGATGTGTGTCTATTAGCCTTTTTGTTTCTTAACGACCTTGGTGATGGGCGTTCTGGCAGCATCCTGGGCTTTGGTGGAGTGGGGTCCTGTGTCTTGTGAATTCATTTTGGTCTGGCTGCGTGTCTGTGGTCTCCCAATGTTTTTTTGGCGTGTGTAAGTGTGCTCCATGTGGTGGCTGGAGTGGGGAGTAGCGGTAGATGGTGCAGTCGTGGTTTTGTTTTTATTGGATGGTGGTTTCGTTTCATCTGTGGGAAGGGTCTGGGTTTGTGTTTGGTGTGGATGGAAGGTGGTGGCATCTTGTGTCCTTTTGGACCTGGTGTCAGTCTTTGTGACAGAGGCTCGTCTGTTGACCAGGGCCAGTTTCCAGATGTCAGGCAAGCGGGAGGTGTCATCACGTTTATTCATGTTGTTTGGGTGTTTCTCTATTTCAATGGCTTCCATGATTATTCGACTGTTGAAGTGTTCAGTTTTGGAGATGAGTTTGGTTCTTTTAAAATCAATTTCATGACCTGTTGTTTTTATGTGCTGGAAGAGAGAGGAAGATTTTTCTTCTTTTTTGACTGCGTTCTTGTGTTCTGCGATGCGTGCGCTTATTCTCCTGTTTGTCTGTCCGATGTATGTGGCTGGGCAGACTTTGCATGGTATTTCGTAGACTCCTTGGTTTTCTAGCTCAATCTTGTCTTTGGGGTTTCTTAAAATGTTGGCTATTTTTTGTTCGGTGCAAAAGGCTGTCTTGATATTGTGTTTGTGGAGAATTTTGCTGATTTTGTCTGTGGTGCCTTTGATGTAAGGGAGGAGGGCAGTGCCGTTGTTCTCTTCTGTTTCTTGGTTCTTGGGGGGTGTTTCTTTTTGGATTAGTTTGGTGATGGTGTTTTTTTGGAATCCGTTCGCAATTAAAGCATTCGAGAGAGTGTGTAATTCAGTTTTTAGGTGGTCTTTGTCAGCGAGGCGTTTGGTTCTGGAGATGAGGGTTTTTGCTACGGAGTTGATCTGTGCAGGGTGGTGGTGTGATTGTGCATTTAAGTAGCGGTTTGTATGTGTTTTTTTCCGGTAGATGGTATGTCCTAAGGAGCCGTCGGGTTTTTTGTAGATTAGGACGTCCAGGAAGGGAAGTTGGTTGTTGGCTTCTATTTCCATAGTGAATTGTATTTTGGGGTGTAGGCTGTTGAGATGTGTGAGGAAGTTGTTCAGTTTGTCTTTCCCGTGTGGCCAGATAACAAAGGTGTCGTCAACATATCTGAGCCAGAGTTTGGGTTTATGTTCGGACTTCTGTAACGCGTTGGTTTCAAAGTGTTCCATATATAGGTTTGCGATGACCGGTGAGAGGGGTGATCCCATGGGTGCTCCTTCTATCTGTTTGTATCTTTGTCCATTGTGGATGAAGTATGTGTTGGTTAGGCAGTGGTTGGTCAGATCTAGGATGTGCTTGGGGGGGTTGTATTTGTTGTGGATAGCTGTCAAGGCTTCTTGAATGGGCACTTGTGTGAAGAGCGAAACAACATCGAAGCTCACGAGTAGGTCATTGGGTTGTAGGTCTTGTTTCTTTATAATTTCTATGAAGTGGAACGAGTTTTGTACGTATGAAGTGATGGATTCTGCATAGGGCTGGAGTTGTTTGCCAAGAAATTTGGCGAGGTTTTGTAGGGGTGAGCCTATGGAGCTGACTATGGGTCTGAGAGGTGTTCCTTCTTTGTGAATCTTGGGGAGGCCGTAGAGCTTGGGGCATCTGGATGATTTCTCTCTGGGGATGATGCTTGGCTTGATTTCTTCACTTAAGGGTGAGGCTTTTATTTTGGCTTTGGTGGTTTTTTCCAGGTAGGTGGTGGGGTCTGCGTTCAAAGGTATGTAAGCAGGGTCTTGTAGTAGGTTGGATAGTTTGGCTTGGTAGTCAGATGTGTTCATCACCACTGTGGCATTGCCTTTGTCTGCTGGGAGAATGATTATGTTGTTGTCTTTCCTCAGGTTGGTGAGGGCTTTTTGTTCTTCTTTGTGTAAATTGCTTCTGGGTGGTTTGCTGGAGCAGAGGATATTGGTGACTTCGAGTCTGATTTTGTTGGCTTCATCTGGGTTGATTTTGGTTAGGCTGGCTTCCACTCCATCACTTCATACGTACAAAACTCGTTCCACTTCATAGAAATTATAAAGAAACAAGACCTACAACCCAATGACCTACTCGTGAGCTTCGATGTTGTTTCGCTCTTCACACAAGTGCCCATTCAAGAAGCCTTGACAGCTATCCACAACAAATACAACCCCCCCAAGCACATCCTAGATCTGACCAACCACTGCCTAACCAACACATACTTCATCCACAATGGACAAAGATACAAACAGATAGAAGGAGCACCCATGGGATCACCCCTCTCACCGGTCATCGCAAACCTATATATGGAACACTTTGAAACCAACGCGTTACAGAAGTCCGAACATAAACCCAAACTCTGGCTCAGATATGTTGATGACACCTTTGTTATCTGGCCACACGGGAAAGACAAACTGAACAACTTCCTCACACATCTCAACAGCCTACACCCCAAAATACAATTCACTATGGAAATAGAAGCCAACAACCAACTTCCCTTCCTGGACGTCCTAATCTACAAAAAACCCGACGGCTCCTTAGGACATACCATCTACCGGAAAAAAAACACATACAAACCGCTACTTAAATGCACAATCACACCACCACCCTGCACAGATCAACTCCGTAGCAAAACCCTCATCTCCAGAACCAAACGCCTCGCTGACAAAGACCACCTAAAAACTGAATTACACACTCTCTCGAATGCTTTAATTGCGAACGGATTCCAAAAAAACACCATCACCAAACTAATCCAAAAAGAAACACCCCCCAAGAACCAAGAAACAGAAGAGAACAACGGCACTGCCCTCCTCCCTTACATCAAAGGCACCACAGACAAAATCAGCAAAATTCTCCACAAACACAATATCAAGACAGCCTTTTGCACCGAACAAAAAATAGCCAACATTTTAAGAAACCCCAAAGACAAGATTGAGCTAGAAAACCAAGGAGTCTACGAAATACCATGCAAAGTCTGCCCAGCCACATACATCGGACAGACAAACAGGAGAATAAGCGCACGCATCGCAGAACACAAGAACGCAGTCAAAAAAGAAGAAAAATCTTCCTCTCTCTTCCAGCACATAAAAACAACAGGTCATGAAATTGATTTTAAAAGAACCAAACTCATCTCCAAAACTGAACACTTCAACAGTCGAATAATCATGGAAGCCATTGAAATAGAGAAACACCCAAACAACATGAATAAACGTGATGACACCTCCCGCTTGCCTGACATCTGGAAACTGGCCCTGGTCAACAGACGAGCCTCTGTCACAAAGACTGACACCAGGTCCAAAAGGACACAAGATGCCACCACCTTCCATCCACACCAAACACAAACCCAGACCCTTCCCACAGATGAAACGAAACCACCATCCAATAACAAAACCACAACTGCACCATCTACCGCTACTCCCCACTCCAGCCACCACATGGAGCACACTTACACACGCCAAAAAAACATTGGGAGACCACAGACACGCAGCCAGACCAAAATGAATTCACAAGACACAGGACCCCACTCCACCAAAGCCCAGGATGCTGCCAGAACGCCCATCACCAAGGTCGTTAAGAAACAAAAGGCTAATAGACACACATCCAGCACCTCACCCACACAGGATGTCTCTAAACAGCCATCTAACCCACCAGCAGTTAAGCCCTTAACGATCGCCTCAGCCACACAGCAGATCACAAAAGAACAAACGAACCTACAATCAGCAACAGAGCAAGCAAACCACACACCCCCAGCAGTATTTATAGAAGGACTTCAACTGAGATCACGCTTTGCTTCAAGAAGAAAGAAGCCAGAACACCAGCCTGAAGATGACGAGTGAGACCTCGTCGAAACGTCGCCAAAACAACCATATTTCTACACGGGAAGAAACCCGAATCCACCCTACCATGCATATATATATATATATATATATATATATATA
Organism: Phrynocephalus guinanensis; assembly: GCA_037367245.1. Lineage (NCBI taxonomy): Eukaryota > Metazoa > Chordata > Lepidosauria > Squamata > Agamidae > Phrynocephalus > Phrynocephalus guinanensis. The sequence goes on from CM074737.1 coordinate 38,167,560, forward strand.
TATATATATATATATATATATATATATATATATATATATATATATATATATATATATATATATATATATATATATATATATATATATATATATATATATATATAAAAAACATGTTTTACCCTTTTTATTGCATTATGAGAGGGAATTTATTAAATGGCTGATATAAAATATTTTTGCCCTCCCTTTCTTCTAACAAAGGTCCCAATGTGGCTGTTGTGCTGGTATAAATGCAATAGTATGAACTGCAGGGGGAAATTGTTGCTAGTCAACGAGACACCACTTGAATCTCTCATTGCATGCCAGTGGGGTCAGCTGCTGCACAATGAGGAATACAATCTGCCCAACCAGCAGGAGCTTCCCAGATTAGGCAAACTGAGGAAGGCCTGGAGGTCATTAATAAAAGACTAAGTGTTCTTTACAGTGGCTCCAATGTTCTGGAACCAGCCCCCAGCAGAACTACACTCCCCTAACCCACTGCTAATGTTTAAAAGACAACTGAAAACATAGCTTTTCAGGGAGGCTTTTCACACTGGAAACCAACCAACCAACCAACCAACCAACCAACCAACCAACCAACCAACCAACCTACCTACCTACCTACCTACCTACCTACCTACCTACCTACCTACCTACCTACCTACCTACCTACCTACCTTCCTACCTACCTACCAACTCTTTAGGTAGCTGCTACATGCCACTGCAGTTGACACTACAGCATTTATGCCAGGGCAACTAATAGGATTCTTCCCTGTATCCTGTTGTGTGATACTCTGGCATAGTTGGGATAGTATCACTGACAGGTTGCCATGATTTGAGGGTGAGTGCAACTTCATCTCAATTTGTGTGTGTCACATGCAACCCAAAGTCGAAGTAAGAGACTCTTTAATTAGAAGCAATCTGCTACTACCAGTGACCTAATTCCTGCTGTGTTGGTGTAGCGACACAACAGGGTATTGCCAGTAAGTGTAGGCCATAAGCTTATTATAATTTTGCAAATATATTCTCTTTTCGCAACATTTCCTCAGGACCGAGTGAGAAAAGCACTGCATTCTAAAAGTGCATGCAATAAATGTCCTTTTGAAATTAAATTTATGTGGAGTCTGTCAACTCAGTCAGCATCAACAATTTATCCTCTGATATAACATTTTGTAATCAGCTTTTTGGATCATGAAATTAATTAGCATATAGAAAGAGATACAAAAAGAGCACTTTAAATCTCCTTGTAAAGTTTGTGGTATATCTGTATCTGTTAAATAAATCAGTTTTAATTACTTGAGTTCAAGCTATGGATGCAAAATAATAAACCTTTCAAATCGTGCTGGCTTTCTATTCTTTTTAATTGGGAGAAAATTGTCTCTGATGGTCTCTCACCTCCTCTTTTCCTCTCAGTGGTTTGCTGTAAGCACTTATTGTCATGTTGCTCCAGAACATTAGGGCAATAACTCCCAAATGGTATGCCAGAGCATACAAATGTGCCTCAAGAGAACTGCTAACAAGCTGCAGTTGGGAGAAATAAATAAAATAAGTAAATATATCCTCTGTAAGCTCAGTGTCCCCCTCCTGCAGATGGAGACTACCCATTTTATGTATTCAGATGATTAAGTATTCCAGTCTTATCTCCTTCCAGTGAGAGAAAATGCTGCCTTTCCTTTCCCACTTGCAGTCTGGAAAATGGAAGAGTAATTTGGGGGGGGTGTTTGCCAGCTGCAGCAGAGGTGCAAGGAAGTGAATTTGGAGACAAAGACAGCATAAGACTAACCCGTGCTCCTTCCAGTTTCTCCTCTCAGTTTCTCCTATGATATTGTGTGTTCTTCTCTGATTCTGCTCACAGAGACCCTGGATGTCGGCCCCTGAAGTGCTTAAAAGCTGGGAAGGCTCTGGAGGCTCATGGATGGATGGATATCTGGTGAGGTCCAGATTGGCAAGAGTGGGAGTGGGTGGTTAGGGTGATTACTAGTTTGCAGTTCTGTGGAATCAGTATGCTGTTGAAACTCAACCATCTGTCTCGTTTCCTTCTGGATCCAAGATGGGGGGATCCTGTCGTGGACCTGCCAAGCATGAACAAACAGAAGGTTAGTGTAAACAAGTCAAAGGGCAATTCCAAAACTTCAAAACGGGGAGGGGGTGGTCAGACGCTAGAGTTGGGGAGATTACTGAAACAATAGTAGTACATTCCAAAGTGGTGGTGGGAATGGGGAATGGTCTGCAGCAGAGGAATATTCTGAACCTTGTTTTTGATCAGAGGTCTCGCGATTCGTGGCAGAAACTGATAACATAAATATATTTAAATACTTCAGGAGTAAAACATTAGTGGTAACCAGAGATAGCACAGATCAGTCTTTAGGAAGCTAGTTGGCTTTTATATGGGAATGGTCTATGCCAGTGATGGTGTACCTATGGCACGGGTGCCAAAGGTGGCACTCAGAGCCCTTTCGTTGGGCACCTGACATCACCCCTTCATAGCCACCTGTATACAGGTTAAATTGCTGTATTGGCACTTTGCAAAAAAAAAAAAGTGGGTTTTGAATTGCAGTTTGGGCACTCAGTCTCTAAAAGGTTCACCATCACTGGTCTATGCCAAAGTCATTGTATGAAATAGCTAGAAATGCTCAGGTAGGGTGTAGTGAGTAATTCTAGTAAGCAGCATCAGTTGCAAGACGAAGGATCTGCTCATGTCCACCTCCATTTCCACCGATTCACCAGGCAAATCCAAATTTCCTTGCCTTCTGAATACAAAAGTATGGCAGGGTAGAACAATCAATGAGGAAGCGTTTTCTTGTAAGGTTATCCTTTTAATAGCTCATATGGTTCCATATCCACTGGGAAATGTCATGTTTATGAGCAGAGATTTCATTTCTGGGAATTAGTGTAAATCTTCGGGGAAATTCCACTCATGTCTGACTGTTAGCTTATTACCCAAGCAAAGGCATTTTAATGACTTTGGTATCTATATTTAGAAGCTTTTTTGGAGGACCAAACCTCTTGACTACATGAGGGCTTATCCATCAGTACTTTAAACTGAAAGGAGATTAGTATCCTAGGAATCTAAACAACTGAACAGATTTCTCATCAAGGCTAAATCCCCACTGAGTGATGGACAGTTCTTTGCCCTCTTCCAAAATACCTTGGATGTTCTAGATGTCCTACTTAGAGCTTCCTACAATGACTGTAAGAAGCAATAATTTCTGGGACGGGTGCCTGGATGTCTGAACAGAAGATATCCATATGGCAAGTGCCTGGAACAACTCCAGGCTTCTAGGATCTTCCAGTTTCAATGGCTGATGCATGCTATGCTGTTTGGGCTCAGTCTGTGAAATGTAGGATTTGGGACTTGTTAATGCAAAAGAATGATCATGGAGACAAATAGGCTTTTAATTGTCTAGATGAGTAGAAATCCCACCTCCTCCTCCTTCCCTTTCTCTCAATTATAACTCCTTTTTAAATTTTCTTTTTAAAACAGTGCTTTCCTTGGGTGTCTGAAATGGGGATAGAAAACGTTTCAGTGCAAGAACTGGGTTGCAGCTTGGTAAGTGTTGCTGGGCTCTCCTTCCAGCAACAAGGAAGGCTAAAAGCATGGAGTGGATCCAGAGCAAAGTGAGCAGAACTAGATGTAATTTCTATTAATCTGGATGTTTCCCCCACGAAGCTTAGTTCTATTCACTCCATTCAAGCCGGCTCAAGAATGAGATGTGATACAACAGCTTCCTAGGTTGCAAAAGGGAGATCACTTTCATTTATTACCTTTCTGGGCTTACAGTAGCTCCTTTGCCTTCAGCCTTTGATGCTCAGAAACAAGAGAAGTGTATTAGACAAAGAATCTCTAGCAGCCACATCTGGCCCATAAGCACCATATTCCCTATCTCTGGTCAAGAGTAGGATGTGATATCCCTAAAATGTCCATTTAACAGCCTAAAGATGGTCTTAAACTTTTTAAAAAATAAGTTGAAATAGCCTTTATGGCATCTTTCTTGCCTACTATTCATACCATGATTTTTATGTTGAGGTTTCCGGCTATGTTATTAATCTTTATTTTATGTCTACATCTGCTTGAATCTATGGCTACTAAGATTGTCCCTTCTCTGGGCTCCTTCTTCCATTGTAGGTTATGGAGATGATGACTAGAGTTATCCTCCTCTCTGGCCTCCCATGAACTGGATGCCCTTTCCATGGAAGCATAAGTGGCGAACGAATCAACCATCCTTTTTCCAGCAGACCAAAATCTTTGAAGCCCTGGCCAAATAAAAATGGCAGTTTTGTGTATGATTCATGTTTCTGCCGTTCGCTTTTAATTTGTGCAGCTGTTTTTCATTTTTCAGATGTTGTCCTGTCAAATGCATTTTTAAAATGTGCAAGTCAAATATGCAAGTTAGAGAGCCCATTTGTACTAATAAAGGCAGGCACAGTAAGTACTTGAAATAAATGAATTATGCATTTAAATTATTAAAATAAATGCATAATCTATTTTAAGATGGGAAGGAGACAAACAAACAAGCTTGCTGGGTGACAGATAAGTGGTGGCAGATCTGTGACAAGTTCCTCTCTTTCCTCCACAGCAACCAGTATGACCTGTGCCACCTTTTGAAGTCATTATACCACATTTCCTACCTGTTTCCCAGTCCACCAATGTAGTGTGTGCTTTGAAAAAAATGAGTGGGATGATGTCAATATGATGTCAATATGGTGTGTATGTTACATAGAGGGACAAGGAGGTCAGGACAGGAACACAGAGGCAGTTGGGTGTTGAATGGAAGAGTCCTGTGTGAGAACCTTTGGCTCAAAAGTGACTGAACAGATCTGTGAAAATAAAGGCCACAAAATATTGGAAGCATGTAGAGTCCCGGGAAACATTTGAAGGTTTTCTACTCAGGTAGTGCTGAGTGGTACTCATCAGAATGGTGATGTTGGTGGCAGTGGCCATTTTGTTTTATTGGTTTTCTAAATTTGTTGACAGCTGGGAATTGACATTCTGGGAAAGAGATGGTAATCATCATTTTAAAATAATAAAATAAAAATAAAAGGGTGATATCTAGGTTTAAGGTAACAAAAGGCTCCTTACTCCTGTCATAGCACAGCTAAAGTAAAGTTTTTGAAAGAGCAAAACAAAAGAAGAAGAAGAAGATGCTTACTGATTCAATGAGCCTAATCTAGTTGGGACTTACTACTATTTTTTTTCTGAAGAAGAAGAAGAAGAAGAAGAAGAAGAAGAAGAAGAAGAAGAAGAAGAAGAAGAAGAAGAAGAAGAAGAAGAAGAAGAAGAACCATTATTACTGCTGGGGTAACCAATTGTTACTATCTTCACAATTGTTTAATTTTTTTTGTTCTTTTCTTCTGCTATACTTACTACCCTTGCAGTACATAGTGGGTGGGCAGAACCCTTGCATTTTCATCCACTACAGCTATAGCAACTGTCTTCTTGTACTTACTTACTTACTTACTTACTTACTTACTTACTTACTTACTTACTTACTCCTAGTTGGTAGAATAAATACACATTTAGGAGAGAACAAGGTGATGGTTCATTGTCATAGCTGGGGAAAAGGAAAACATATAAAGTGAAATACTAAAAATAAAACCAAAAAGGGTGGGATGTATTACTCCATCAGCCTCCCTCCCTCCCTTCTTTCCAACCTGCAAGCCTTACACCCTGCCTGGCCAAGCTCTAGCACTTTTAAAATGTAATGCGAGCTACGCTGTTTTCCAGAATTTCCAAATAAAAGGTAGGATACAATCAGTGCTAGTGTGGGCTTAATTGCCCAGAGGTAAATCCCCCTGAGCTGGTGGGAACATATTTCCAAGTAAAAACACATAGGATTGGATTGTGTTTTTAAAAAAAGAATATCAGAAATAATAGGAAGACACTTGGGTAAGCTGGAACAAAAACACAAAGATCATTCTTGGAGCAGTTAAGAAAATGAAACCTACTCAGAATGTTTACCACCCCCATCACCATGTATACACCCTCAGTTAAAACAATGCCCCTGATATCAGACAGTATAATCTACTTTTTATTTCACTCATGAGCAAAATAACAAGTTACTCAGGCCTGGGGCACTCATGAGTGATATGGGCCGTGTAATATCTTCTCCAGTGAGTTTCCTATTATTAAGCTTGAAATAAGGAGTTCAGAATTAACTGTGACAATGATTTTATGGAGAGTCGGCATCACCATTAGCTTTTGCAGTTTTACTGCTAATAAAACTTTATATTTGCTACTATGCCTAATAACCTCCTTGCCACCTTAGTGGCGGAATTTGATAACAACGGCAATAGAAAATGATACCCTGCCCAAAATGTGACTAATGAATTTTGAAATCCATCAGTTGCTGGCTAGTGCTGGCTTCTTATTAATTACAAATGATGCAATATGATCTGGAATTGAATGCAGCCCTCTCTGATTGACTATTTTCAAGGGCCCCTCCATTCTCCCAGGCCAAATGTTAGCCCTCCCACTGTCTGCACATGAAACTGACCATCTGTACGTGGCCTGTCAAAAGGATATCTAATTATAACTATTCTTGAGAGCAGCTGTCAATTTGTTTTGAAAGGAGACATGCAAGAGGGCAAAGCTAATGTCTGAAAACTTACTAAGGCTTTGTGATGGAGCTTCTCCTAATGAGACAAAAGGCTGGAATCCCCAACAATCCGGCCAACAATAGATATACATTCATGAGTTGAAATTATAATCCATAGATCCTCCATCCCACCGCCCTCACAGGTACGTCTCGTGGGAACCCATGAAAGGGCCTTCTCGGCTGCTGCACCCAGACTCTGGGACTCCCTCCCACTAGAGGCCAGGGCTGTCCTATCTCTGATGTCCTTCCGGAAACAGGCAAAGACCTTTCTCTTCAGGCAAGCTTTCCCTGAATGATGGACTACCTATTACGTGTCTTTTATATGAATCTATAGGAGCACATAGACTTTGTGTTTATAAACTACTTATAATGTAGCTTTAACGTAATAGTGTCTATTAATGCTGTAAGATGTCCCTCAATTCCTTGTTCTCAAGACTTGAACATGTCTTAATTGTACTGGACTGTATATTATCCTTCATTATTGCAAGCCACCTTGGGTCCTTTTCCAAGGAGAAAGGCGGGGTAAGAATACTCTAAAATGAATAAAATAAATAAATAATCTGTTCCATTAATTATCTATGATTCATTTAGCTATTGGTTTGGGTTGGTTTGTTGCCTTGCTCTTCTCTAAGACAGAGGAATCCAGTCTCTGGGAGACAAGAAAAGAACTGAGCCTCCAAGGGACAGACACACTTTGTAATATTATTTAGCTCAGTTTAGTTGTCTGCACAGGCAGATCCTAAGTGGGGGAACAGGAAAGATCTTTCTTCTTCCCAGCACCCTGACTGATGCTTTTCTAGCCAGGCATGCTTGAATTACAGTACCAGCTACTGGACTGCTGGAGAAGCTTCACACACAGTTTCGCTCGTTGATGGAAGTGTAGGAAATCACCGTACCAGTATGAAGACCCTGATCTCAACTGAGTTTGGAAGCTAAACAGGATCAGAGTTGGTTGGTACATGGATTGGTGACTATTATGGAAGGCAAGAGATGTTCAGATTAGGGGTAGGGAAGATTCTTGTCTGAAATCCTGGGAGAGCCATTATTGCCAGCAAATATTGAGCTAGATAAACCTATGGTCAAATTAAGACAGCTTTCTATTTTCCAATATAAACATAACTTTCAAAATTGGTCAGTCTACATATTTGAGTGTTCAGTATGGGATAGGCAAAGGTAAAAGTTCACCCTGCACATGCGTGCTAGTCATGTCCGACTTTAGGGGTGGTGCTCATCTCTGTTTTCAAGCCAAAGAACCACTGTTGTGCAAATCTGTGGCCATGTGGCCAGCATGGCCGAACACATTTCACACACGGAATACTGTTTGTCTTCCTGCTTTTTATGGCAGTACCTATTTATCTACTGGCATTTACATGCTTTTGAATTGCTAGGTTGGCAGGAAATGGGGTTATCAACAGAAGGCTCACTCCACTGTGTGGTGCCTGGGATTTGAAATGCCAAGGGGCCGACTTTGCAGGTGACAGTTTCCGCACTCCAGCCCGCTGAGCCACCGTGCCTCATATTCATGAACAAATCTGTTTCTGTTCAGGGAGGACCCCTGGGCCGTTTGATTTTTAGTGCATATATTAGGGACAGAACATCGTTTAATAAACTAATCAGATTAATGTTTTTATAGTATTGCTGATTTATGATGCTGGAGAGCATCTTATGACACTTCTCATCTGAAAGAAGAATGGAAGTGGAGAAACTGCTGCAAATGAAATTCCTTCATATCACTTGCACAAGTGCTTGTGCATCTATCCATATACTGTACCTACTTGTGCACTAGTGTAATCCAGCATAGAGATTCTAGTGGGGATTTTTGCTCCACTAGCATAATAATGAAGGAGGAATGAAATCTGGGGAAGAAGCATCAATTTTTTAAGATATGCAGATGAGACCATCTTGCTGGCAGAAAGTAGCAATGACTTGAAACAACTTCTGATGAAAGTGAAACTAGAAAGTGCCAAAGCAGGACTGCAGCTGAATATTAAGAAGGCCAGAATCAAAGCCACAGAAGAACTACAGAACTTCAGTGTGGACAATTAACCAATTGAAATTGTTAGAGATTTTGTATACCTTGGTTCAATCATCAGTCCAAATGGGAGCTGCAGCCAAGAAATCAGAAGACCACTGAGACTGAGCAGGGAAGCAATGAAGGAACTAGACATGATCATTGAATGTAAGGAAGTGTCACTGGAGACCAAGGCCAAGAGCATAGTAGTAAAGAAAGTAAAGTAGTAAAGATAGTAAAGAAAGCTGACGGGAGACAAACTGATTAATTAGAAATATGGTGCTGGAGAAGAGCCTTGTGGATGCGCCGGACTGTCAGAAAGAGGAAAAGTGAGTCGTAAAGCAAATTAAGCCTGAAGCATCTCTGGAAGCAAATATGCCAACATGTCCTGACTTTGAGGCCATTGTATGAAGACAAGATTCTCTGAAAAAGAAAACAATGGTGGGGAAATGTGAAGGCAGCAGAAAAAGAGAAAGACCAAATATAAGACGGATTGACTTCATAAAGGGAAGCCCCAGCCATCAGTTTTGCAAGAACTGAGCAGGCTCATTGGGAACATTACGTTATGGAGTTCACTCATTCATTTGGGTCACCCTAAAGCAGAGGTGATGGCACATAACAAGGATAATACTCAATGCAGGCATAGGTGTGTGCATTTCTGCTTCTTCCTCTTCCTCAGAGAATGGCAAGAATTATCATCATGCTGACAAATCAAAATGGCTGAGCAAGAAGCTCCACCAGCCCTCACGTACCTGAATCACTACTGTACAGCACACACATCTGTGAGTTTTCAAGCCATTGACATTTTATGGCAGCAGAAGGGAAACCGGGGGTGTGTGTAGGTCTAGTGGACTTTCTGACCCCAGGAACATCTTAGGGGGTTGGCTGCTCAGAGCATCAACAAGCCCAAGAATCCAAAGATGCTTCTGGAAGCTGATTGAAATCTATGGATGGCTTCAAAGAATGAGTATCTTGGGTGGTAAATAGTGCTGGACATGGTTTCTGAAGGTCTCTTTTCTATATTTGGTCAGTCACCCCATCTGAAGGTTTCATCTCTCTCTCTTTTTTGCCAAACAAAGCATGAACCCTCAGAGATCTAGGGATTAGAGGGACATTGGGGGGGGGGCAAATTGGTCCCAGGGCCACAATTTGCCCCCCCCCATTTTATACAGTTCTTGTGAGATCATCTGTACTATCTCCAAAAATACCAGAAAACCTTGTTTTCAAACTATCTTCTCTTATTTGTAACAGCGGCCCAAGGAACCATAACGTAATGCTTTCCTGCGGAGCTGGTTTCATGGTGCAGCTGATTGTTTTCCTCCGCCAGGTCTCGAGTTCCCAGCTTGCCTTCTCTGTGTCAGAAATGTTTTTTTTAAAAAATCTTGCATTTTGAACCATAAAACAAAAAAAATACAAAGCTAGGATCAGAAGGAGGAAGTAAATTATTTTTAGGACCCTGAAAAGAAAGTTTCACTTGGCTATTTCCTGTTGTTTTGAAACTCTGAGGGGAAAATAAAATCAATATTGAAACATATCATAGTCTGAAGGCAGGTCACCTAGGCACTAGGTGTTTTTATCGGTCAGCTTTGAAGGGGGTGGGTGCTTAGGCCCAAGACATGAATCTACGGTTCTTTCCATTAAGTGTCCTGTGGAAATGGCATTTTAGCTCTGGCTATCCATCTCAATGGTTATTATTTCTCTCTGGTTTAGACTCCCATCTTTTATTATAGATTCACTGATAGATCAATATGACAGAGACAAGATAAAAGGCAGTTAGCAGTACATGTCTATTATAAGCCCAAAAACTCAGAAAAGATTTCTCAAGCCAGGCAGGATGTACCTGACAGAAATGATATACAGAAACAGTACATGCGACTGATCTGTTTTTTATAACCAACGTCTTTGTCATCGTCTTTATCGTCAACTTCTCTCTCTCTCATTCTCTCTCTGCCTCTCTTCCTACCCAAGACTGCCTTGAACCAATCACCTGTCTGAACATTTTTCTTAATTTTGAGATCCTTTGGGCTGCGGTGCAAATTTGGACAAAGTAGTTCCCCCAAGGGAAAAGAAAGTTGGAAATATAATCTCTGTTCCTGAAAGAAGACAGCAGAACATATTTGCTTTGAGGCAGAAGCAGTAAAAAGGAATTCTGACATGCTACTTTTCCAACCAGACGCAAGTACCGGATGCTGCAAAAATGAAATGTTGATGTGAAGCCATCATTAATTTTTTTTTTCTTTTTGATTTTGCAAGTAGATGTTGAGATGGTGAGCAGCAATCGCCAGCTCAGAAGGTCCAGGTTGGTAACAAGTCTGCCTTTTCTGTATTGTTTCCAGGCTAAAAGTCAAATAATATGGTCTTAAATGCAGTTGTACCTATTGGAGGGCAGATACAGGAAAATTCCCTACATGAATCAACTGGGTGTATGCAGCGAAGGAAACATGGAGACTTTGGACCATGTACTTTTTGACTGTAAAATTTACAAACAGATCCGGGAAAGTTATATCAACCCTATAATTTCAGACTTGGATGAAGGAGATAGGAAGGGTTACCTCTAGCTCTTGCTAGCAGATGGGAATAAGGAAATAACTTACAATGTGGCCAAATATAGCCAGTTAGCCATCAAGGTGAGGCAAGGTAATCAAATGGATAAAGCCCCCACTGGGTAGAGAATGGTGACCAAGGGATGATAGCATTGAATGACAGACCTTCTCCATTTCATATGAGTAGGGATGGGTATGAAATGGGAAAATACAGTGTTTTGTTTCATTCTGTTTTGTCCCCCTGCATTTTGTTTTGTATTGTAATGATTTTTTTTAAAAAAAATCATTCATTACTTACAAAATGAAATGAATTCCCCACTGCACCAGTGCTCTAGCTGGTGCAGTGGGGGATTCAGAATCCTCCTCACCACTGCCTCCCAGCTGATTTTGAAAGCTTGAGCCACCAAAAAATCCCAGCTGAGAGGCCTGGGGCTAGGGAGAATGGAGCAGCCAGGCAGCAGTAAATTCCCTGCCTGACTGCTCCTTTCTTCCCTGCAACCCCCACCTCCCAGGGGGGTGTTTTGGACAGGGAGTGCTGTGGCAGTGGGAGGAGAAAGGATCAGGGGTGGTGTGTAGGCTTTTGAATTCCCTAAAGCACCAGCGCTCTTGCTGGTGCAGTGCAGGATTTAAAAAAGGCTCTAGTCCACCACCTGGATGGTGGGCTAAAGCGGTTTTAAAACATCCCCCCCCCAAAAAAAAACCAGTGAGAGGCTTGCTGTTGGGGGCATTTTAAACGGGCTCTAGCCTCTGACAGCTAGGCTGAAGCCTGTTTAAAATGGTCCAGGGGATTCCCTTATCAAAGGAGTCTGTCTGGTAAGGGAATACCCCAGTAGGGGGGCTGATTTGGTAGCATTGACATCAGTGCTGCCCTCTTAGCCCCCTGCTGTGGGAATCTGCATGCCTCTCAGTTGAATATTTGTTTTGACAATTTGAGCTGTCAAAATCAACTGGGAGGTGGTGGTGAGAACCAGGAAACAGCCGCTGCCCTGGACATAGAGGTGTCTTTTATATCCATTCAAGTGAGTTCCACTCACACTCTCTCTTCATATCTGAGGGTCATATGGCCCAAGCCCAGTGTTTAATTCTTGCCTGCCTGCCTGCCTGCCTGCCTGCCTGCCTGGTGGCGTGCAATTCTGATACAGCCCAATGTGCCTTGGAATGCTTAAAGGGGATTGCTTGGGGAAGCTCCACTGTAATTTCCATGCTGCTAGCTGCCTGGGATCAGTATTCAAGCACATAGCATTGCAATTAGAAATTATTTTTCCAGGAGCACCCCCTTTGAAGTTGAATAACTCGCCCCCCTGAACCCCAATGGGTGTAGAGGGGAGAGTCCAAGGAAGCTACCCACCAAATTTGGTGCCTCTAGGAATGAGGGAACCCATTTTACAGGGAAATGAATTGGTTCATGATTGGTTCATTTTGTGTGGATTTTTTTTTTAAAAAAAATTCATTACTAACGAAACGAAATGAATCACAGGGAAAGGAAACAAAATGAAATGAATCTCATTTTTTCCAGTTTGTGCCCATCCTTAATCTAAATCAGTGAGCTGTCCAGCATGGATGAGAGAGATTACTTGATTTTAGAGAGCTATGCAAATAAATCATACCTGAATTAGAAGTTTGGAAGTCAATCTAAAGTCACTTGTTAGTCAAATGGCTTTTGATCAGGACATGTGTCCTCTCGATAAAGCTTTTACACTTTTTTTTTTAGTTGTGTTGTATATGCCATTTTGCTGTTAAAAGCATTGAATTTGAGGCTTCATCCTACTTTTACCTGTTCTTGTGCTGGTTCCTTCTAACAGCCACTAGCACAGGGCTAATTTTAATATATTTTATTAATTACTTGCAGTCTAACATAGAACTACTTCAATGTAACAGATAGGGGGAGGGGGAGGAATGTAAAACCAATGGAATTGCAAGGGTTTCCCAGCGGCCCAACACACCTGTAGGGAGGGAAACACAAAGACAATTGGTAGATTGAAGCCAAGATACATGGCCATCGGAGGTAGAGCACTCCCTGCTTATTCAGGTGCAGGTACAAACTACTTAAAGCCAGAAATTTGGGGTGTGTGGTGGGGTGGAGGGACCACAGGGGAAGGCATATTGGTGAATAACAAAGAGAAATGGACCAGAGAATTTCATGATATCATCCATATCAGCATCTTCTACCCTTGCATGAGGAGGTAATGCTTTCCTCCACCCAGCTGTCTCTGGTTGGACTGCAAGGTTTACCTGCAGCCCAAAACTGTGATCTTGGCTTCCATTCCTTGACAAACACCGCAGACACAATTTACATGGACAGAGGCATTTACATAATCCAAAACAATTCAAAACAAATCAATTTCACCAGCAATATAAAAAGGAAAATTGAGCCTTTGCTAGCTGAGTAAAATACCTCAGTTTCCAAACCAAATACTCTCTCTCTCTCCCTCTCTCTTTCTAAGTAAAAAAATTATATGCTTCCCTGTGTGTCATGTAGTCGGAATTTGTAAAATGGTTTTCAAACATGTTAAAACAGATTAAAATAAATAGTCTCCCCCCCCCAATTGTGTAACTGCACCCTTAGTTAAAAGAATGTTGGGTTCATTTAAGGTGCTGGAGTCATCTACTATGTATGGGTCTAATGTGGAGCCAGTCAGATTCCTTCAGAACATCCTGAGCACAACCAGTACTAAGGTGCAACAAATGTCAGCAGGGAACTAAGCCAAACTCTTGATACAAAGTTGGGTAGAAAAATATGTTTCCCACTTCACATTAAACTGATCTCTGCCTTCCATTTTGTTATGAAAACCTCTCAGGGGTGCCTCAAGGAGTGCAAGGAGGGGGGGGGGGAACTTGCCTCCTTTGAACTTTCCCTAAGTTTACTGTCTTAGGACCCAGGCCAATATCTTTCCTTTCTGCCCCCCCCCCCCCCCACATCACTGGGCTCTCATCTAAAGAAATACAGTTTGGCAGCCCTCTGATTTTTGTTCTGCACTTCTGTGGACCTGTCATTGCTAGGTCTAGGGGACAAAGTGGACCCCATTCAGTCAAACCAAGACAGAGAGGGAGGCAGGGTTAGCAAAATATTGCTAGTGCATCTAAGGGGGGGGGGAAAAGAAGAGAAGAAGGAATAAGAAAATCAGAGTTTCTGGAAAAGTAATCTCTCTCAGAGACTATGGCTTGCCAAGTATCTCTTGACACATGATTTTCACATTGGGAAAATAAGCCATGGCATTGTTCCAGCTCAGAATCTGATATTTGGCAAGCCTACTGAGAGAACTGTCTACCAAACTAAAATTTAAGAGGAAAATACTCTCTAGAGTAGTGCTCTGCTTAGCTTTTATGTACACTGGAGCGACTACATTGTACAGTATACAAAAAATAATAATTTCTGATGACTCTTCTGAGATTCTGCACGTTCCTGCTGGTACTTACAAGAAATGGCGCCAAAAGTAATCTTACACTGAAAGTGCTTTGTACATTACTTGCTGTGTGTGTGAGAAAGAGAGTGAGTGTGAATGAGTGAGGGAAGGAACAGGACAATGCTTATGAAATACTGAAAATACTTTGTGTGTGTGTGTGTGTGTGATACCATCCATTCAAAATAATTCTCTAATTCCAAATGAAGAGATATCTCCTAGCCTCTTCTGTAGCAGGTGTATATTTTGTTGTTGTTGTTGTTGTTGTTGTTGTTGTTGTTGTTGTTGTTGTTGTTGTTGTTGTTGTTGTTGTTGTTGTTGTTACAATTGTGACCGGCTCTTCGTGACTCCATGTCTATGGAGTTTTCTTGGCAGGAATACTGGAGTGTAGAGATGGGCACGAAACGAACAATTTTTTGTTTCCATTTTCGTTTTTTTGTTTCGTTATGCAATGAAATGACAAACGAATTTTGTCTCCAAAATGAAACGAAACGAACAGAAACACCGGAAATTTTGTCGTGTGTTTCGTTTTTGTTACTGCAATACAGTGAACTGCTTTAAATGCTTAAAAAATTACAAAAAATGAAATAAATGGTAACGAAACGGTAACAAAAATAATGAAAATGAAAACAATTTTTTTGCAAAAATTCGCGAAAAAGGGAAACGAACCCAAACGACAAACGACAAACGAAACATCATTTTTTTGATTCGTGCCCATATCTACTGGAGTGGTTTGCCAGTTCCTACTCCAGGCGCCTACAGTACCTGGTGTTCTTCGGTGGTCTCCTATCCAAGTACTAACCAGGACTGACCCTGCTTAGCTTCCAAATTCAGGCGAGATCAGATGTGCTGAGGGCATCTAGGTTTATATTTAGCAACTGTTATTTCATAGTTTATAGCAAGACAGATAAACAAGTGCATAGGTACACAGATAACATCAGCCAGTGGGCTCAAGTATAAATGAATTGGGTGTCAGAGACTGCTGTAAGCACTAAACAAATACAGATTTTTAAAAATGTAAGTAGTGGGACATTGCTCTGTATTCCTCCAGCAGGTAGGACTACAACCCTGTCATCAAACAGGGACAGGATCTCAGACATTTTGCAGAGAAACTACACATTTTGTTTTTCAAGAAGCCTAGGGCTTCTTGAACAATAAGATAAAAAATATCCAGAGGATTAATTGTCCCAAAGCCTGAGTCATTTTTTTAAAGTTACTTATTGCTTTCCTCTTATTGGAACCTGTTCTGTCAGCATTACATTTTGTCCTGATTTTATTTGACACACAATCCACTATGCAAATAAGGTACTTCTTTTTGTTCCTTTGTCTCCCCATCACCACCACACACACCTTTTTGGTCATAAAGCTTACAGATTTGTAAATAAAATGTCACCTAGCCTCCTGAAATCACCTGAAAATGCCTTCCAAGAGGATTGAGGAAAGGTCACAGTGGAAAAATATATATATAGTACACATATAGCTGTTAGCCTTTTGTTACACAAAAGAAAACAAACCCTGGTGCTGGTAATTTCTTGTAATGTAATAATGGCTCCATCTTATGTTTAGGTGAAATTTCATGAAGATGTCAAGCTCTGCCTAGAACCTACACATTCCTTCCAGAAGGAACTGTTACAATTAAATGAATGAGGTTTAAATATGGTTTAGAAAAAGTGCAGAGTTGCACAGTGGTGTGGAAAGTTAATTGCAAAATACAGATTGGAGCTGGGAAACAAAAAACTTTGCATAAAAAGCTAATATTGCATATTTACACATTATACATCAAGATAAGACACACAACATATATACCGAATAGTGGGAAAACTGCTATCTCACCAGAACCAGTCCCAAAGTACAGTAAATGGATTTCAATGATGCCTTTTATACACATTGACAACATAGTTTAGATCAATCACGTGATTATCCATGGCACCTGGACAGAATCATTCTGACCTTTTCATGCAATTATTCCACACCCCTGGGTCTAGCAAATGACTATGCATTTCACACAGAAACCATTTTTATGAATCTGTTAAATACCATGTTACAGAAATTTTATCAAAACTACATTACTTGACAGGAACTCCTATTAAAGATCAATCCCTTCTCTATCCAGAGATTACAGAAGGTTTATTTCAAAGGAACTGGTAGCAGTGTGAAGAGGGACTGTGAGTTGTCCACCCAATAGTGGAGGTTTGAAATCCTTCATGACATCCTCATGAAATTTCACCTAAACATGAGATTGAGCTATGACATATAGCTTGTGGGTTATTCTAAAGAGATTTTAGACTTTGGGCTCTGCAGCAGCAGCATTATTTAAGCATTTGTAAACGTCAACTCATTTGTGTGTGAGGAGCACCAGCTGATTATTTGCAGACATTTTAGCTTCCGAAATTGCTTCTGTAATCTGTTCTCATAGAATTGGCAAAAGCAGACACAGACATATTATGGGTCAATATCAAGGAAAGGCCCTCTGTGCAGACATAAGATTCACAGTCCATTAAGATTCCAGTCTGCCCCAATATGGATTCCTCTGATGCATGACCATTAACATCCTATTTTTGTTGACTCAGTTCCTATGTCAGCACATAGAACCACATATTTTGGCTTCAACCCAGGAACAAGCTGTCTGTGGAAGATATGTTTCAGCTTCCACCACCATGACAGTAATGAGCATCAAGCATTAGTTTGATTTGCATAACACGTACTTCCAAGTTAGACTGCATGCCAAGAGGAGACAACTTATTGTGATGATGCTCCCTTTCAAATATCCATTTCGTACTATCAGCATTTATTTATGTAAATTTTGTCATAACAAGGGGTCATTTTCCAACCTTCTACCATGAAATCACTTTCTTTTCCAATAAGCAATAAAGAAACAACACAATGGAAAGGAGGCTAGATGTAATTCTTGAAAGTATTGTGGTGTATAAGGTTTAGAGGTTTTCTTTGAAGACTGACAACTGTAATGGCAAAACTAGAATTTGATAGACTATATGAGATCAGTTTAGACAAGTATTGTTGAATAGGCATTCCCATATATGCACTTCCCTGATTCTGTCTCTCTAATTGTAAGAATTTCTTTGAAGAATAATGTATAAAATGAATAGGAATTGTGATTTTGCTCTTCAAATGTGAATCTCCATTAAAATAGCACTACCCTTGCAAAAGAGACACAGTAATAGATGGGGAGGGGGATCCCAAAGTTTGCAAAAGTAGGACAAAACTTTGGCAGGGAAAAGTGAGGACAATAAATGAACATATTCTTTGTCTGTAGAATGTAGATAGACTATTTCCAGAGTGGAACCAGAAAGCCATGGGAGATGGAATGGGAAGAGAGCTCAGCTGGTGTCATGGAACCCTGCACTAGAGCACTCTGTAATTTGCTGCAAGTGCCATAGGTTTGTGTGTGGATATAGGCAAAGAGGGACTTTCTGGTATCTCTAGGATATATTTTCTGTGTCAAAAATCAGAACACCATGACCCAAATCCAGTTGGGATGGTTTCTTTTCTCCTTTTCAGGATGCATGCAACTTTATCCCATTGTGTGTGAGTGATGCACACTCTGAAATTGAAAAACAAAGTCTTTAAAAACTGGCAATCTGCTGCTAACTGTGACATTCCTGTTGTTCAACAAGATTTTGGCCTGTAGCATTTTAAGTTTTTTGGCAAAAAAAGGAATAAAAAATATTGAGAGAGTTGATCTGAAGATTGCCCTTCTTCTTCTTCTTCTTCTTCTTCTTCTTCTTCTTCTTCTTCTTCTTCTTCTTCTTCTTCTTCTTCTTCTTCTTCTTCTTCTTCTTCTTCTTCTTCTTCTTCTTCTTCTTCTTCTTCTTCTTCAGAAAAAAACAGTAGTAAATCCCAGCTAGATTAGGCCCATTGAATCAGTGAGAATCTGGTGAGCTAACATCTATGTAAGTCCCATTGATTCAATGGGGCATCTCAAGTTGTAAGTTACTATCGGATTTCAACCAATGCTCAGCATTTCAAGACTGCTCAGCTTCTTGCAAAATAGCTCTCCTTCATTTTGTTGATATTCTTAAGCTAGAGGTCTATTGCTTTGCCATCAGAACAGCCCAATTAAAGTTGTTAGTTCCATGGACGATTTTACCAAATGGTGGCTGACACTTTTTGAAGTTTCTTCTGAGGGCTGCTGACTCATTCAGTCTGTAAGAGAGGCAGCCAACCACTTTCTGCCAACTGCTGGATATAACTAAGAACATAATATCCACTGTTATTAGCAGCTTGCCAACGAGTATGTGCTTTCCAGAGACTGAAAGCTCAAGGATGTGTGTTTTGATAAGGTACAGGCACATTAGATGCAGTGGGCTCCCCTTCCCATAGATGTCCCACAGTTCACCTTGTTCCTCCCTCTACTTTAAGGGCCTCAGTGACCTAATCAACTGCATAACAGGCCGAAGCTGAACAGGCCAAACTCCAACACATCACTTCACCTTAGATGGGTGACATGGCGTACCAGTTTAGTTTGTGTATTAGCTGTTAAAGGCACAGGGAGCTTGACTGCAAGAGGGAAAGATGTGCAGGTCAAAACCTGGCTATAATTCATTCCTTAGTAAGGAGTTTCATCCACTTTATCCAGAAAGGGACAATGGAGTAAGTCTCCCACAGCTTCAGTGATGATTTAGTGGGAGCTAACTTGGCAGTGGTTCTGCGTCTTTTGTTTATTATTTTATTAACCAGATTTCCGTACCACCCCATTATTGAATACCCACTACTTTGGGGCAAAAACAATCTGTCGCATGTTCCAAGGCAGACCTTTTTAAAAGGGCTTAACAGCACGTGGGATTAAAATGTCAGCTGGCACCAAAAGGTGGTTAAGTGAAATAACCATGGTAGATATGGAAGGTTGTGATGAGATTGTAGGCTTCTTTAAACAGGAATGGGGAGTGGGGGAGGAGTGGGGTGGGGGCAGGGGCTCCAAAATGATTAGATGAAGCACCCCATAAGCTTCATTTACATGGGTCACCAAATTGTTTCCCCCCTCTTTTTTTGGGGGGGGGACTTGACCATGTTAATATTTCTGCCAGTCTAGTTTTTCAAAGAAAATATTCAGTTGGTTTACATCAGAGAGAAAAAGAAGAAAACAGAGAAGAAGGGAAACCACCATTTGGAATGGTGAACAGTGCTTCTTCTCAGCTTGCCAGTGTGCACCTGATTGTGTGGTGTGTGTGATGCTTCACCAATGCAGATACACATTTTGCTTCCCTTTGAGTTTTGTTTCTTCCAGTTTTGGGTACTTTGCTGCTTTATACAGAAACAAACAAAACATCACATTGAGGGTCTGTAAAGATTCTCAGTTATCCAGGTGGGGTTATCTGGAAGTTGAGTCATGGCACCTGGACTTCTTTTCTTGAGAGATCAAAATGTTTCGCTACTTATTAGATCACATTGAGGGGATTTCTCTATACAACAGGAGAATGGAACAAATATTCCCCAGCTAGTATACTGAGAGATGTAAACTTATTATCCCATCCCCTTTTGTTGTTTGGCTAACATTGCCAACAAAATGAGGAAGGACAGTCTGAAATTTTATATTTTAACATTTCAAGGCTATTCTTTGCCTCCTTTAGAAACTGAAGCACCCATACAACTTAAATTTACTCCATATTTTTATTTCCCTTTTATGATACCAGCATTAATACTTATATCTGGAAAAATAATATAAATTAAATAACAATAAAGAAAAAAGGGTTTTTAAGGAGCATCTGTATTGAGAGGAGACAAAATGGGAAGTAAACAAAGGGGCAATATGCCCATATTTGTCTAATAGAGACAGAAAGTTAAATCCACTGTGGTCTTAACAAGTTAGAAACAAAGTGATTCTCAGTTGGTTGACTCCCAGTGAAATAATCTTGACTTGGAATACAGTGGTCGCAAACTTACAAGTTTAATCCATTCCGAATGCATGCTCTTAAGTCAAACAATTCTTAAGTAGAGCAGCCCTATCTAAAATAAATAAATAAATAAAAATAAAAATGGAATAAAGAAAATAAATAAGTTCTTGTACACATGGAGACTCTGCATGTGAACAGAAATATTTTCCCTTCAGATTGATTTTGCCTGCAGATTATTATTATTATTTAAATGTATAGGCTGAGACAGAATTTAATTCTCCCTTTTTGACCTCTGTTCAAACTGGCCTCTTAAAATCTGGGTTTTCTTTTTCATTCTGGAATATCCAGTAATGACAACTAGGGGCCACCAAGTGGTTCTAATGTTGTGAGTGTAAGTCCTTTAAAGGCACTACATTGGAAAGGAGAGGCTAGTGTTGGTGAACCTATGGCACGGGTGCCAAAGGTGGCACTCAGCCCTTTCTGTGGGCATCAGACATTGCCCCTTCATAGCCAGGTTAAATTGCTGCATTGGCACTTTGCGAAAAATTAGTTGGTTTGAATCGCAATTTGGGCAGTCAGTTTCTAAAAGCTTCGGTTCTAAGCTGCACATTAGATGAAACAGTGAGGATCATGTTGTTTTACATACGATTGCGCAACAGGCAACATTTCTCAGGCACCCTCAGTCAAAGATCGGGGAAGATAAAAACAAAGCAATACATTTGGGGAAACAAATATTGGTAGAACTAACAGTAGCACCCAAAAGACCAAACAGCTCCATCTGCAATAAATGAAAGACAGATTTTAGACCAGAACTTTACTATGAAAATGAGTTTCAAACAAATGAACACACACCCCTTTCCCAGAACACATTTTAACAATTATGTTACCAAAAAAAAAAAAATAAGCAACAACACAAGGTCTTTTTTTTAATCAGGGAGATTTATCAGAAGCAACACACAAAAACATTCCTTATGGACACTTTGATTTCTAGTGGGGTTCACTGATGAGTTACCCTGGGCAGGACACTGATGCTTAATGAATAAATATGCATGTACTTCTCCCTCTCCACCACCCAGGCTCCCTCACAGCGCCTATTAAGAAGTCAGGATAGAGGACATGTGTTTCTCTAAGAGGGCAATTTCTTTTGCAGGCACTGTATCTCTCGCAATGTTCTAGTCACCTAGTTCTTTTCCAATGTTGTAGAATCTCACTATGTGCTCTGGATGTTGCGGGAAACAGCATCAACAGGCTCCAGCCTTTCCCATAGTCATACCTACCCATCTTTCAGGAAGTCTTCTGCTGTTTCCTCTTCTGTGTCTCAGCTCATAAGAAGATGGCAACAAGAGATGGGCATGAATCGAAAAAATGACATTTCGGTTTTTCATTTTTCGTTGTGGGTCCGTTTCGGTTCATTTTCATTTTTCATGAATTTTTGGAAAAATTTTCATTTCATTTTTTCATTTTTCATTTTTACCTGCTTTTTGCGCGACTTAAAGCATTTCCGCGCGCAGATGTCCCCCAACACTCCAGACCAGAGGGAAAACACTAAAAAAAGTATGCTGGCAGTGACACAATATAGACTAGGTATGCAGGGAGGCTGAAAAGGCAGCGGCGGGCATTGCCCAGGGCGTAAGGCAGTCACAGAGTGACTGCACTGCGGGGCAGGGGAGGGTACTCACCGAGAGGTACGCACACACACAGGGGGGCTGCAAGAGAAATCTCTTCTTTCTATCCCATAAGAGCCAGGCTGCAGTCAGCAGGAACACAGAGACACACACCTGCCTGGCTGGCCTAAAGTAACGAGTCGCAGAGACAGCAATCCCACCCTAACTCCCACCACAGACTGCAAGGAGGACGGGGGCTGCCAAAGCTTTTTATGTCCTCTGTGGCTGCCACACCTACTCAGTCTGCAACCTGGGCATGCTATTGGTTGAAATTGTCCAAGAATTTACATGATCCCATCACATGGCTTGCCTCCATCTTGTGGCTGGAATCCATTTTGTGTCATCCTTAAAGGGAAAAGGAAAAAATACATCATGATGGGAGAAAGACAAAACAAACGTTTTAAGGACCACAACCCCCTGGTAGGTAATAATTTCAAATAATTATCACTGTGTTTTTACAGATGTCCAGGGTATTTTAATACCCAAGAAATCAATATTAGGCATCTGGGAGCCATTTTGGGTCGATGTCCTCTAACTCCCCTTAAAGGAAATAAAATACAGCGATCTGAGAAAAGACATAAATGCATGATTTAAGGACCCCAACCCCCCTGGTAGGTATTATCAGGCAGAATAAATAATTATTGCTGGGTTTTTACGGATATTCAGGATGTTTTTTAACATTTAAAAACAGCTCATTTCATTGCGCGTCGCCATTAACAAAAACAAAACATAACGAACCTACTTTTTGTGCTTCTGTTCAGTTCGTTCCAATTTCATCACAATTTTCGTTATTCATTTCGTTATGTAACGAAACGAATAATGAATAACGGAACAAATTTTTTGTTGTTTCGTGCCCATCTTTAATGGCAACCCACTGTACATCAACACACATAGTTATGGCCTTTCAAATGCGGCCCTTAGAGGTGGCTGAATTACCAGGAGAAGAATCAATGTGTCCTTGGAGAGAAATTAGATGAGGGGGGAAAAAATGTAAAACTATGAAAATTTGAACCTAGCCGTGATGAAGGTGGCGTGACTGAAGCAGTAGATATAAGACAGATGTATTAATGTACTACCATGTAGAAATGTTGTTGGCATAGTTTACGTTGCTTCTTTGATAAAATTATTTAACTTTTTTTTAAAAAAAGAGGTGGATAAATTGCAGTCTTCATCATTCTTCATCATTTGCTGCACTTCCTAGAGATGATGGGAATTGTAGTCTAAAATTATCTCAAGGTGGGCCACACATTCTGTGCTCTGATAAATGCTAGAGATGCTGATTTTGTTCTGTACATATTTTACCAACATTTAGAAGTTGAAACCCTGTGATGTAGCCCCTAGGGCAGTGTTGATGAAACTATGACATGGGTGCCAAAGATGGCACTTGCAGCCCTTTCTGTGGGCACCCGACATCACCTCTTCACAGCCACCTGTATTCAGGTTAAATTGTTGTATTGGTACTTTTAGAAAAATTAGTGGGTTTTGAATCGCAGTTTGGGCACTTGGTCTCTAAAAGGTTCGCCATCACTGCACAAGGGTGATGATAGCAGCAGCAGTAGCAAATTAACACTTCTGATTAAAGGCTTCTATTTTGGATTTTAAGCTACACATGGCTTCATTGCTTTGCGTATGAGTTGCATGCACCTTGAAGCAGGCTTGAACCAGCAACAGTTTTCTTTAATCAATGGGAATTTTGTGCCGCTGCTGACATTTGCACAAACAGCTGTGAAACAAGAGTTCAACTGAAATACACATTGGACAGGTTTATTTATTTATTTATTTATTTATTTATTTATTTATTTATTTATTTATTTATTTATTTATTTCACTGATTTTCTCATAGGAACTCTAGGCAGTCTACATAGAGGAAACAAATCAACAAAAGTTAAAAAACCATGCATAAGGAATAACTAAATCAGTTAGTAGTCATTAATGGATAGATTCCAGGCATGCCCAATCTTCAGCCCTCCAGATGTTTTGGACCACAACTCCCATAGTACTTTGTCATTGACAAACTAAACTTAGAATTCTGGGACTTGTGGTCCACAACATCAGGAGGGCTGAAGTTTGGACATGCCTGGGATAGACAATAAACAATAACTCATTTGGAGCGAGTTAAAAACAAAAAACTAAGACAAAGAAGGGTTCTTTTATTCCTGTTGACGGCTGCCTTTCTGCTACATCCGAGCTAGCCTCTGCCACCGGTACACAACAAAGAGCATTATTTTGTAGTTTGTAGAGTAAGGAAATGGTATGATAGTTTACAATGTGTAGCCTGCATACTGTAATTAAAAACTGTAAACCACCCAGACAGAGACTACTTCAAGTAGTATGGGGCAGTATATAAGCAGAACACTTACAAGACACTGATGCTCAAAACTAGATAATCTCACTTAGCAGTGGAAATGCAGCATAAACCGACCAATCGGAACTGGGGAGATTAGTGGCTTGTTTGGTAACTTGCCAAGGAAGTTAAAAACCAGAATGAAGAAGTCAGAATAGGGCCTCAACATCCTGAATCCCTTGGGTTGTGGATGTAACCTTTTAACTTGCAGGCAATTGAATGAGAATGGGCATAGTGGGTCAAGTCTTAAATGTTGATTTCCATGTTTTTTACATTTCCTAGCAGCTCAAGATAAGTTAAGTCAGGCTTGGGACTGTGTGACGTTTCATTATTCCATATTCAAGTCCTGTGGAAGTTTGGGTGGCTGTTGTATGGGTGCACACAGCCCTCTTTCTCCCTTAATTGGAATCATCTTATGTACGTGTTGTTCATGTTGCTGAAACTACTGTAGGCTAGTGGCTTTCTAGCAGTCCTTTTATCTAAATCAGCAGTATGTGCGAGTCCATGTTAGTCCTTTTAGCCACACCGTGCCTATGATTCATAAAAAGCCAAGGACTGTAGGGTAGAGCAAAAGCCTACAGCCCTCATGCAGCTGTTTTTTTCTGAATGATGAAAGTCGCTTTACTCTCATATAATTAAGAACATACTACTTGGGATGTATTTTGGAAGCTTTTAAAAATGCATTTAAAGTATTGGGGAGATGTTTTTAAGACAGGCAAAACCACAACACACTAAACTGAATCAGCAACTTATTATACTAACTGGCTTCTTCGGTCTTTTCCTGCAGTCCCTGTTTCTCAGAATTAACAATCCTGTGTACAGATTGTTTAACATGAAGAAGCATTAGTATGGACACAAGCATATTAATGTTAACGTTTTAATATTAGAAAGACGAAAATGAAAGCAGTTATCAGTGTGTTGCAAAAATTGTATTAGTAATGGAGCAAACAATCCATAAATAATGTAAGATACACCATGGAAACTAAGGTCTAGACTTAAGCATGTTGGTACAAATGGGCACTTAGAGATCCTTGCACAGCCTAAACATGAATAGAGATGGGCACAAAATGTGAAAATGGCATTTTGTTTCATTTTTTGCTTAGTTTGTTTTTGTTTTGTTTTGTTTTGTTTGAAATGGTTTTTTTTTTTTAAAAAATTCATTTCATTTTTCATTCATTTCATTTTTCATTTTTAATCTATTTTTGACACTACTTAAGCAGCACTCAAGGCCCTATCTGCCAACCCCTCAAGCACTGATCAGCTGGCACGTGAGGCTTCAGTGGCAAAAAAAGTTTTAAAAGCCCACAATTTCCCCCACCCGATCAGGCACATTGGGGGAAATGGGGCAGACTTTTAAAAAAATTTTTTGCCACCGAAGCAAGCGCCAATCAGCTGGCACACAGGGCTTCAGCGGCAATTTTTTTTAAAAAAACCAGCTCTTTCCCCAAAAATGCCCAATTGGGGGAGGGGGAAGCATGGGGTTTTAAAACCTTTTTTACTGCTGCCAAAGTGCCAGTTGATCGGTGCTTGCTTTGGAGGCAAAAAAAGTTTTAAAAGCCTGCACTTTCCCCCACCCGATCGGGTGTGTTGGGGGAATGGTGCAGGCTTTTAAAAAAAAAATGCCAAGGAAGCAAGTGCTGATCAGCTGGCACACGGGGCTTCAGTGGCAAAAAAAAAAAAAAATTAAAAAGCTCATGCCAATCCACCACCCCATCGGGCACATTGGGAGGGGAATTGTGCAGGCTTTTAAAACTTTTCTTTTGCCACCAAAGCAAGCACTGATCAGCTGGCGCACGGGGCTTCAGCAGCAAAAAAAAAAAAAAAAAAAAAAAAATTTTTTTTAAAAGCCTGTGCCATTCCCCCACCTGATCAGGCGCTTTGGTGGTGGTGGTGGTGGGGGGGGTGGAATGGTGCTGGGTTTTTAAGCAGTTTCCCATAGGAATGCATTGCTTCTATGCATTCCTATGGGAAGCAAAAAACAAAACAGGACTAACAAAAAATATTTTTTTTTGTTTTTCTTTAAAGGAGCAGTTTGTTTTTCATTGTATTAGGGAACAAAACAAAAAACAAAAAACAAAAAAATCGTTTTGTGCTCCTCTCTAAGCATGAGGCTTCATCTCTGCTGTTTTACTCTCCTTTCCCCTCAATAACGCTGGTATTTCTTTAATATTTGCCCACTGTGGTCTTTCAGCAGCTGTTCACGAGAAGAACCTCAACCCCCTTTTAATCTTCTCATCCATCTATCAGCATCAAATTGTTGGTTTTAGTGGGCAGAACAATTTCTCTTCCTTATCAAGTGTTGAATCCCCCTGGGGGATGTTATAGTCACATGTTCTTGCTGAGTGACAAAGGTCTTACATGTTTCCAAGCAGGAGAGATCTACTTCCACTTGGATTATTTCTAGCTTTTCTAGCATATAATATCAGATTTTAAAATCTCAATGGTTCAAGTTAATGCTTTTAAAAAAATGAAACCAGATTAATCAAGTGATAGTCATCAGTTGTGGTCTCTGTTCTAGGGACATAATCTTGCTTAAAATCAGATGTGTGTGGAAGCCCCCCATCTTATCTGTACCCTAATAAAGGGCATACAGTTTGGGACCAACATACCTATCTGTGGTTTTTGCATTCCTAGTTTCTTAAATAAAATAATATAAAATAATAAAATAAAATGGCTGTGACCCAGGGGGTGGGCCGTGGCCTAATTCTGTTACCTATCCATCCAGTGCCCACAGAACAAATATTCTTCCACATTCACACACATTCTTAGTGCTAGTAGTTTAGAAATATTCCATTAAAGTTTAGTAAACAAAGCTGGTTAGGAGAACAAAGAAAAAGAGGAAACCTCTAGAACAGTGGTTCCCAACTTTAGCTAGCCGAGGTGTTACTAGACAGCAACTCCCAGAGACCCCAGCCAGCCCACCTCATGGTGAAGGATTTGGGGAGCTGGAATCCAAGTACATGTAGGAACCACTGCTCTAGAATATACAAAGGTTTCCTGAAGAGTAAAATAAACATTTCCCTTGGCCTGATAGCTCCATTAAATAGTTAGTAGAACTGCAAGGGGATATATGTATATACCACATGGTGATTGTATGGCACCTCAGTGGTATCCAGAGGAGACTTTGGGCTTTATTGGGGGGAAGGAGGATGGGGTTCAGCTATCACATGCCTTCTCCACTGATGCCAGCAGTTCAGTTTATTTTATACCCTTGAAAATCATTCATCAGTCTTTGAACTCTGCAAGTATCAAATGGGTTATGGGGTCTCTGTTGTGATGCTGCTCCA
Organism: Phrynocephalus guinanensis; assembly: GCA_037367245.1. Classification (NCBI taxonomy): domain Eukaryota; kingdom Metazoa; phylum Chordata; class Lepidosauria; order Squamata; family Agamidae; genus Phrynocephalus; species Phrynocephalus guinanensis. The sequence goes on from CM074737.1 coordinate 38,195,234, forward strand.
CCCAGAGGATGAAGTGTCCCTCCTTGCCCCAGCCCATTATCAGTGTAGAATTGTACAAATATGCCTGATTTAGGGTCATTTTGGTCCATTTGTCTGAATATAGTGCATAGCGACCACCAGTGTTCTCTGGTGATCTCTTTTGCTGTTGGGTAACGGTGAACAAAGTACTGGCCTAGAGGTGGATAGTAGTTGTGTGACCTCCTGTTTTTTTTTTTGTTTTTGTTTTAATAAATTAATTACATGTCCCAGAACCCTTTTTTGAGAGGCAGCTCACCACTCTGACATATTGAAGCTTCCTCTGTGTAGTTTGGAAACACTGTCTGGAGATAGGAAATTTTTTAAAATGGCAAATGGCAAATGGACTTTGAGCTACTTTTGTTTCTTTTGTTTTTCCCCTTTAACCGAAGGCCCTGGAAGATCCTAGGGCAAGAAATGGGCCCCTGAACCCATAAAAGTTGTCCACCTCTGCAGTGGTTTCATTCCCCCCCCCCGATATCTTTAACCTGAAGCCTTTTACCAAAGAGTACTTAAGGGAAACTGCAACTCTAATTGGCCAATAGATTCCCAATGCAATCCCACTAGATATAAGCACAAAACAGAAAAAAAATCAGCATTTTTGTTTCCCTTGCTGTTTGCTTTCACTAACCTTTTTTTTAAAAAAACCATAACAAAACAAAACAAAAAACCCCAAAATGATTCATTATATTATATAGGTTTGCTGCCCTGGGTCCTAGAGGCACCCAATTTTGTGGGTAGCTCAAGAGTAAGGGCAAAGGGTTAGAAATTGCAATCTGTGTGCAGAGAGGTGGGACCTAGGAATGGATGATATACCAGTATGATATAGTGATACATCTGGGAAGAGATGGGCTGTCAGATATATCAGAGTGGAGGATGATTTGGTGGTGATTGGGAAAGATCCCATGCAAAAATCATATGAAATCAAGAGGATACTTATTTTATTTAAATTTAAAGAGAGGGGATTGGCTGGTGGCATGTCTCTGATCAATTGCAAGAGTAACAAACCCATCTGAGGAGGGTTCCTCAGACAGTGAGCTACCCCTGACAGGTACTGTATGGTCTTATAAGGCTTTATTTCTATCTATGCATTTCCACTGGAGGACAGGCATTTCTGTGGTATATGAAGGGAAGGAACCCAAGGGGCTAATGTCTTATAATGAAACATCCCTTACAGCACATATGTGCATTAATGGCTCTCCTCAGCATATTCTGGAAGCATTTGTTTAATGAAATGATTTACTGATGGCTGAGAAAAACAAGGATGATGATGAAGGTAATAAATGCAGCATGTGTGTGAAGAAGGAAAGCGTGCCCAGTAATGAAAGGTGCTTCAGAAACTGCAGACCTGTTCTCACCAACATCATAAAGTTATATCAAATGCCAAACAAACAAACATCCAGTCCACAGAACACCAATAAATGAGAGACCTTGACTGTTGTTGGTTCTTGCCCCTAAAGAACACAGAGATGTGCTTCTGTGTGGCATCGTGCAAGGGAACATCCAGATAATCTCCTGTCTTTCAGTCAACTGAAAAAGCAGGGAAAGGAGCCATCATGTCAGAAGGTGGTTGACACGATACGAAATCACACAAGTCATTGGTGTACAACAAAATGTTCAATGCCATCCTTGAATGCTGTTTTTCATAGGGATCAGTGACTGACAGATATACACAAGTGGAAACTTCAGCAGTGTATTCCAGGTCCCTTCAGTGCATTTTAAGGCACCAAAATGGGCAGGTTCAGAATTCCTGCTTGCTTAACTTGGGGGTAAGCATGTAAATACTTGCTGTTTCATCCTTATCACATAGGCAAAAAGAAGATAAATCACAGCACTTCTCCCCTTGCCACTCTTATTGCTATCGTACCATTTATGGGGTGATTTTTCTGGAACTTTTTTGGTACTAAACTGGGATTATTTATTTATTTATTTATTTATTCATTTATTTATTTATTTATTTATTTATTTATTTATTTATTTATTTATTTATTTATTTATTTATTGGATTTTTATACTGCCTATCTAGCAGCGAGGCCACTCTGGGTGGTTAACAACAATCAATACAATGTAACACAACACAACACAACAAACAAACAAACATAACATACAATAATGTAAATCAACATAAAATACAGTAAATATTGTTAAAATAAAATTAAACAACATAATATAACATATAAATTCCATAATTTGATTCCTCGCTGCATCTCCCATGAGTAGAGCCAGCCTGTGTGCCCTTGGGGATGCCGCACAATCTCAGGGTGCCCCCAGAAGAAGGGAATGGTCAATCACTTGGTCTACCTTGAAAACCCTGAAAAGAGTCACCATAACTCTGAACTGCCTTAATGGCACTACATTAAAGATGGGAACTGTATGTTTGGTGGTTCATGCCAGTTTTTTTTTTTTTTTTAGCCAAACAGGTGTTCAGCATTCGCCATCCCTGCCTCTTTTAGCAGACAGTCTCTGAGAGGGTACCTGCTGAAGAAATGGGGCTTGGGAAATGCCAAATACCTATTGTGTAGAAAAATGAACCAGCACGAAACCCCAAAACATCAGTTCATGCCCATTGTGGGGAAAGCCACCCTGGAGGGGCTGTCAGCAGGAGAGTGACACCTGCACCATGGGAAAGAGAGAGGGAAGAATGGTTGGAGAAGCAAAGGCTGAGGGAGGAATGCAGAGCTGCTCAAGACAGAGACACATACGAACAAGAAATGCTGTGGAAACAGTTTAAAGAGTCACTGAAAATTCTGGAGAAGGAGGCGGAGGAGGGGAAGGCTAAGACCGTGGTTAAGGCAGAGCCAGTTAAAGAAAAGGAATCAGAAAAGGCGGGAAAAGAAATGGCTGAGGCGGGAATCACAGACCAATCAGTAGTAGTGGAGATGGGGGTTTGGACAGTATAAAAGGGGGAAGCCGCGTGTCCTACCCCCAGATTGGGAGTGGGTTTGGATGGAAAACCCATGGACTGGCAACTGGGAACAGATGATGATGCCCCGACCCGAGGCTGAGAGCTACAGAAGATGTGTTCATTGCCAAGGCTGCTCCTACTGGGGAGAGCGGGAAGCTTGGGAATACAACCATAAATGGAAGGAGATCAGGCAAGACCTGGCCTGGGAGCAATGGCTGGCCAAGCTGAAGGAGGAGGAGAAAAGGACCGGAAGATGTGTTCCGGGAGGGGTCTGACATTGAGGGATGACTACCCCTTCAAGCCTCAGCAACAGAGATGACCTGGACCCAAACTCACTTCGGAGGTTGGGGTGCAAGTGGGGGGACCAAATATCTGCGTGAAGGAGAAGGAAAGTGGTGGAACCAAATCTCCCCAAGAGTAGAAGGGGGCTTGGATTTTTCTATGTTTACCCCATCTTATGAATCAAGAAAAAATCCCTTTACAGTTGATGTTAAAGATGTTGGAACGGTTATCAAGAAAAGGGGTCTCCCTAGTTGTGGAAGAAAAAAATAAAACACCAGTTTATTCTTTAAAAAATGCGTCGTTATTGGGTTCAGAAGGGCGGGCTGCCTGAGAGAAGAAAGAACCCTCACACCCATCTCTACACATCATCATCCAGTCATGATTTTTTTTTTTTAAAAAAAACTGATTTCCCTCCATCTTTCTGAACAATCACACACTCATTCTGTGCTTCCTCTATCATGCTTTTGCTTCTCATCAGGAAAAAGGATGCTAGTTTTGTGCCTGTTTTGTGCAAATTGTGGCGATCCCATTGGGGGCGGGGGAACCGAGCATCTCATTGTTTCACTCTTGGCTAGAGGTAAAAGAATCCCCCAAGGCTTTCAAATGCCTTGTAAAAGTGTCTTGTTCAGTCTAGACATATTAAATCACCCAAGATATGGAATTTAGAGACTACACATTGAGGAGAGGTGTGAAGGTATGCACTTAAAACATTACGGATGCTGCCTAAGAACATCTGAGCTCCGAGCCTCAACTAAGAAATTGTCTGGCTTTTTTTCCATCTTGCCAAGGACCTTACATCTAACTCCTGGCAAATCCATCCTTTGCCATGTTATAACCTACTGTTACTGCTCTGAGGAAGAGGGTTTCACCCTCAAAATATTAGCAACGTTTTTGTTAATTTTCTAATAGCCTAAAGGTATCACCTGTTCCACTTTTGTATTTGTTTTTTTTGTGTGTGATGGCTATATGGCTCCTCAACTTGTTTTACTTCACTTCATTTTCCTAACACAAGGTGCTGCTGAGGCCTCATGCTACTTCAACATCACAAACAGAAAATACTGGAGCTTTCTGATTCTTTTTGTCTTGCTTTTTAAAAAGAGCTATATTCAGAACCAGGACTATATAGGGGAGGAGAGGGAAGGAAGTGAAAAAGGTAACCTGTGGGGATTCCACATACTCCAATAAGCTCTGGCAAAGCACTGGCACAAGCCAAACTAGCCTGAAGTCACAATAAGGGCAGGCCATGGTGTGGAAAGCCAGGCCTCCAGATGACCCAAGAGCAAGCCAAGGTCAACTGGCTGACTCAGGAACCTGCAGGGGAAAGAAACAAGGCTGGCACCAGGAGGAGAGATATCTGCAGGCCTACATGACCAGCCCAAAGCCCCCTCCTCTCCTCTCTTCCCCACAGGCAAGGATTTCCTCCCAGATAAGACATAGATGGTTACTTCATGTCCATTCTCGTTCAGGGAGGAAGTTCATTGCGTGTTGACATTGGTCACGGTCACGTGGTCTTCTCCCACTTCTGTTCCTGTTCCCATGTACCCATGGGCGTGATTGATGATACTGGGATGACTGTTACTGTACATCCTCGTTCTGTGATGAGATGTGAAATTATTTGCCTTCGTTCTCTTTGTTTTTCAGTCCGACATTCCATTTTTCAATGTTTCTGTTCTCCAAAGCCTTGCTTTCAATGCATACTTTGAGGCATTTGTCTTTTAAAATTTCAGCACTGCATTGCTAACTCCATAGGGAATTTACTGGCGAATGTCACTTCTCACTCCTGCCACTAGATGGCAACGAGCTACAATCGGCACTCGTTCCGTGACAAGGTTTACTTCATGTGCTCTCGTCTCGGAGTGAGAAGTGAGATGAGAAGATTCCTGAGGTCAGGGAGGGGAATCGCTCATCCCGCTTAAATCACAGTTCAGGGGGCGATGAACTCCAATCGTCATGCAATGGACATGGGGTAAGATTACTTTGTACCGGTACCAAGTGGGACCGTGAACCGCGATGAAAGGGCTGTGAAGTAACAGTCAAAGTGGAACTGGAAAAGCTTCAGAAGAGAGTGACTAAAATGATAACTGGGCTGGGGGACCACCCTGATGAGGAAAGGCTAAAATATTTGGGGCTCTTTAGTCTGGAAAAAAGGTGCCTGAGGGGGGATATGATTGAGATGTACAAAATAATGCAGGGCATGAGTAAATGGATAGAGGGATGGTCTTCCCCATCTCACAAAATACCAGAACTAGGGTAAATCCACTCAAATTGAGGGCTGGGAGAGTAAGAACAGACAAAAGAAAATATTTTTTCACCCAGCGCTTTGTTACTCTATGGAACTCCCTACCACAGGATGTGGTGATGGCATTTGGCCTGGATGCCTTCAAAAGGGGATTGGATAGATCCCTGGAGGAAAAGTCCACCAGAGGTTAGAAGGCATGATGGCGATTTGTAACCTTCAGGATTTAAACCAGGTACTTGAAGGGCCAGATGCAGAGGAGTGGTATCAGGAGACAGATATCTAGTGTAGTGCGCTCCCAGTCACATATGGTGGGGCTAGTGTGAGATACAGGGAGCTGGACTAGCACAGTCATTTATGCATTTGTTATTGGAGTTTCTTTTTTTTCTCTTTTAGTTTACAAACCAATATATAAATATTTTGGAGAAAGAAGCTTGAAGTGGTAGTGAAATTCTTTTTCAAATGGCAAAGCTCCTATTTCATGTTTTGCAAAAATGTACACAAGTGGATTTCTCCTATGTTTGAAATAATTGTGCACATTCAGTTGCATAGAATTATGGCTTTCAAACCATGCTGCAAGAAATGTATGATCCTTCTTAAGCATACCATCAGTTTTACATTAAAAAGATCAGGCATAATAATGCTAGGCCTGACAGGCTTACTCTGGGCAGCAACTGAATTTTTTTGGAAGTAGCTTGCCCAAGAGAATGAGTCTTCCTTCCTCAAGCTAGAGAGAAATACTTGATGTATTCTTGCTTACATTTTAATTGATGCAGAGAAATTTAAAACCCAGTAAGCTGACCCTGATCATATAAACATGAATTACTAGATAGCTTAGAGAGGAAGAGTTACTAGGTCTACTTGTGCGCCAGCTAGTCTCAAGGAATTGCCATGTTTCTCTGGATCTTAAGATAGGGAGATAACTTTTACTGTGAGTGGAAAATACTGAATTTTGGTGTAAGGTGGTATTAAAGCCTAGGATGTTGTGTCCACTCATTGCCGTCTAGTGTGTGCACTCACTGTCTCAGCAAAATGGAAGCTCCTTATAGTTGAAATGCCAGAACGTGCCACTTTGCCGCCAGCCCGGGAAACGGGACCAGTTTTAAAGAGCCCAAGTGACATGGGCAGGCTAGAGGTACAAGGAGAATGCCCACGTTAATGGACCCACCTTTTCTTCCTTAGCCGTCTACCCTCCCACCCTCCCTGTGTAGAGAATGAGATTAGCTGGTTGCGTAAGGACCAGATGGGAATTTTTGGCTTATACTCTGATTGGCTGGGAGTGTAGGTGTGTTTTCGCCCATCCCATTCTCTACTAACTGTGGGAGATCTTACATCCTCAGTCACAATTGGAGGGCAGTGCAAGTGGTATAGGTATTTGAATAGGCTGAATTCGATTTAATGAATATTAGAGATGGGCACAAATAAAAAAATCTGGTGTTTTGGTTTTTCGTTTGTCGTTGAGAGGTCCGTTTCATTTCGTTTCCATTTTTTGTGAATTTTTGGAAAAAATGTGTTTTCGTTTTTTGTTTTTTTGTTTTTCGTTTTCCGCTTTTTGCGTAATTTTTAAAGCATTTCCATGCGGGGGCGTCCCCCAACACCCCAGATCAGAGGGAAAACACTAAAAATAATTGATGCTGGCAGAGACACAGTATAGACTAGGTATGCAGGGAGGCTGCAAACGCAGCGGCGGGCTTTGCCCAGGGTGCAAGGCAGCCGCAGAGTGACTGCACTGCGGGGCAAGGGAGGGTACTCACCAAGAGGTACGCACACACGCACACAGGGAGGCTGCAGGACTGAAGTTAGAGTAGCAGAGACAGCAATCCCACCCTAACTTCCACTGGGGACTGCAAGGAGGACGGGGGCTGCCAGAGCTTTTTATGCCCTCTGTGGCTGCCAGACCTGCCCAGTCTGCAACCTGGGCATGCTATTGGTTGAAGTTCTCCAAGAATTTACATGATCCCATCACATGGCTTGCCTCTATGTTGTGGCTGGAGTGGCGACATTCATTTTGTCCTCCTTAAAGGGAAAAGAAAAATACATCACAATGGGAGAAGACAAAAACAAACATTTTAAGGACCCCAACCCCCTGGTAGGTATTAATTTCAAATAACTATCGCATTATCGCTGCATTTTTATGGATGTCCAGGGCATTTTAATACCCAAGAAATCCATATTAGACATCTGGGAGCCATTTTGGGTCGATGTCCCCTAAATCCACTTAAAGGAAAAAAATACAGCGATCTGAGAAAAGACATAAATGCACGTTTTAAGGACCCACCCCCCGGTAGGTATTATCAGACAGTATGAATAATTATCGCTGCATTTTTATGGATGTCCAGGGCGTTTTTTAATATTTAAAACAGCTCATTTAATTGCATGTCGTCATTAATGAAAACGAAACGTAACGAACACAATTTTCATGGTTCTCTTCATTTCGTTCCATTTTCATCACAATTTTTGTTTGTCATTTTGTTACGTAACGAAACGAATAATGAATAATGGAAACGAAAAAATGTTCGTTTTGTGCCCATCTCTAATGAATATATTAGCAGTCCTCAGTGTTAATTAGGTGGAATAAGATGTGAGATAGGAAAATAGATATGGCAAAGTTAATATCCCACTCAGGCATAGATGAGGGCTGCCCAGATCGCCTTCAAACCTGGTTCAGCAGTGCAGCATTGAATCAGTTGATACCTTGAGTTTAAGTACACCACTTGCATGTTCTAGGCCTCCTTGATTAGGGAGGAACAGTTCAGAATTAACTTTAATAAATTGGGGCCAAGCTTAAATCCAAACATGTTTCTTGTCTCTTTATTTCTGAGCTTGGTGAGCAAAACATTTTGAGGTGAGTTTCAATTGCACAGTATTGGATCACCAACAAGCCAAGAGTGAGGGGAAAACATTTGGGAGGCATATGTATTTAGAGCATCATGCCATTTGGAGCAATGCAGAGAGTGGAGCACCAGGGCTGTGACTCCAAAACCTTCTTGGCCACACAGGGTACACAGATTGCTATGTCCAATATTAATTGTAGCAGGAACTACAGCTATTGCTTCAGTTCCAGGACAAATTTTGTCACACGCCTGGCAACTAAAACTATGGTGGCTCCATTATCTGATTCAGCTGAAAATTACCTAGATTCTCCTTTCCACCACACCAACCATTGCCTGCCTTGTCCCTGTGCCATCATGGAGACAACCTCCCATGGTCTGAAGTTTTTGGGGGCCCTGACATCTCAGGAAAATAGGTGGTGCTCTTCTGGCCATTCTGTTCATAACAGATCCTACAATCTTGTATATTGGATCTGGTTGCCCAGAAGACAAGTCAATGGGGAGAGAATTATTCAAAAGTCATGGTTATATAGAGCATGGGGTGGAAAATCACCTAAGTTGTGGATAAATGGTCAACATGCATCAGTGATTGTATTTATGTCCTTAGGTTTATTAAGGAACTGAGAAATGAAGTTACAGCTCTCTTAACTTAAATATGCAGCTTGTCCCTAAAAACGGCCACAGTACCAGAGAACTGGAGGGTAGCAGAGGTCACATCAATCTTTAAAAAGGGAGGGTGGGGGACCCGGGAAATTACAGGCCAGTTGGCCTGATGTCTGTTCTAGGAAAGATGGAGGGAAGCCACAAATGTTTGAAACACATGTAGAAGAACAATTCTTGCTGAGCATGACTTCTGCAAGTGCAAGTCTTGTCTTACAAACCTTTAGGAATTCTTTTAAAAGGTCAGAAGGCATTTGACATGGTCCATCACCAAATGCTACTTAGAACACTCCACAGGGCATAAGAGGGAAGCTCCTCTTATGGACTTAGAATTGGTTGAGAACCAAGAACCAGAGAGTAGAGGAGCAATTTTCACTATAAAGAGAGGTGAAAAGTAGTGTGCCACAGGGATCTGTCCTGGGACAGGTGCATTTTAACCTGTTTGATCTCAAAAGCAGGATAAGGAGTGAGGTGGCCAAGTTTGCAGGTGACACAAAATTATTCCAGAAGGGATTGTGAACTGGTCCATAAGGATCACCCCAAAGGGCAGCTCAATGGCAAATGTGTTTCAATTAAAGAAAATCTAGAGTAATGCACATAGGGGAGGGGGGAATCAAAACTTTGCTTATCAGCTAATGGATTCTGGGCTATCTATGATGGATTAGGAAAGATCTTGGTGTGCTGTTGGGCAGCCCAATGAAAGTGTCGACCCACTGTATGGCATTGGTGAAGAAGAACAATTCCATGCTAGGGATCATTAAAAAGTGGACTGAAAATAAAACAGCCAATGTTATAATACCATTCAACAAAACAAGGATAAGGTCACACCTAGAGTACTGTGCACAGTTTTGGTTTCTGCATCTCAAAAAAGACATAGAGGACCTGTAAAAGGTGCGACTAAAATGATTATTGGGTGGGAACAGGTCCCTTATGAGGAAAGGTTACAGTGTTTGGGGTGTTTTAGTCTAGTTAAAAACACCTGAGCAGGGACATGATAGAGACTTAAAAAAATATATGCAGGGGATGGATAAAGTGGAGGGAGGGATGCTCTTTTCCCTCTCATGCAATACCAGAAGCAGGGGACATCCACTCAGTTTGAAGGTTGGGAGAGTGAAAATAGAAATATATATCTATTTCTTTACCCAGTGTGTTGTTAGTCTGTGGAACTCTTTGCCACAGGATGTGGTGATGACATCTGGCCTAGATGCCTTTGAAAGGGGACTGGAGAGATTTCTGGAGGAAAGGAACATCACAGGCTGCAAGCCATGATGAGGATACATGCTATCTTCTGACTTTAAAGGGGGGGTCAACAAATGGACAGATGCAGGAGAGTGGCATTAGGAGGCAGGTATTGAGTTGTCTCATGTGCTCCCACAGGCATCTCGTGGGGCCACTGGACTAGATGGGCCCTTGGCCTGATCCAGCAGGGCTCTTCTCATGTTCTTATGTTCTCATAGTTGGTCCAGAGCATGTGCTTTTTATGCCAAATACAGATGTTTGAAGACTCCAGTTTCAGACCGAGGCTCTGGTCACGCGAGGAAAATGTTGTCTAGTTCTTCTAAAACTTTCCTTATCTCTGTTATACTGATTTGTGGTCACGTGGTATAAATACTAGGACAAATGTCTCAGGAACTTTTAGCAGTCACCCTTTATTTCCTTCTCTGTGAATCACTATGGCCAGCTACACCATGGCGCTGGTTTACTTTCTCTCTAGCTTCAAGGAGCAATTCAGCCCCTTGATTTATACTTTTTAAAATATTTATATATATTTAAAAATATATATTTATGGACACATTGATCCATCAAAGCAAAAAGGGTGTTGAGCCACGTGGCCATCAAAAAACACAATTGCTAGGTTACAGGCGATATTGACGCATTGATGTATCTGGAAGGGGCTTCTGTCTGGGAATATTTCATCTGTTTCTCTGGCTGCTGCTGAAGAATCCCATGGATCCAAATACTTCTCTCCCATCGTCTCATCTGCCTTTCAGCTTAATTTGTCACTTCCTTCCCCCTCCTGCAACACCCCCCCCACACACACACACCTCAACTGTCTCCTCACAATGACTGGCAAAAGCAGCATATTGAAATGGTGGTACTGCAGAAATGGCTCTAATTGCTCTCTGACACACTTTGTTCAATATATTGATGTACTGGTTGTGAAAAATACAAAATAATAATATGCACACAACAATAATGGTGGCCACCTTCTTGTCTTTGATTCTGAAAAGAAGCGGGACAGGTGATCCATGCAAGCAGTCCTGGTAAGAAATGCACCAATACAACAAAGGTGTAAAATAACACAACCTTCCCAGGGAGTTGAAAATAAACCACAGGACATCACTGGCTGGGAAAATGTTTCAATCCTAACTGTGCGTACCTAGTCCAGACCCAAATTGGTGTTCGTGTATATCACCATTGTGATGGACAGGGAGGAATGTGTTCAAGCAATGCAGACAACTGAGAATGTACAAACAACATTTAACAAGCTGTAAAGATAGAGACAGATGTGGTTTCATAAACAAACAAACACCCAATGAAAAGAAGCACAGACCAGTCAGGGAAAAGGAGGGAGTCTTTGGACAAGGATTAGAGATACAGTAGGATGCCCGTATCTGTGGGGGATCGGTTCCGGGATCCCCTGCAGATACAGAAACCCGTGGTTAAGAGCTAACATTTTTATCCAGGGTAGCAGTGCTAATGAGGAGGGGAAGTAGAAGAGAGAAGCCTTTCTCCCTTCTGGCCCCAAACCCCTGTCCACCCCTGCCCTTATTGCCAGGCCCGGAGTCTCCTCTGCAGGGAGGAGGGAACCTCCTCAGCAGCGGTAGTGGTGGCGGCTGAAGAGGCACCCATGCCGCGCCGCTTGTCCAGAACATTGGGGGCAGCGGGAGAAGAGGCGCCCTTGCTGTTTGCCCAGAACTTTTGGGGCAGCAGCAAAAGAGGCACCCATGCTGCCCCGCTCACCTGGAGCATCAGTAGTGGTGACGGAAGAGGTGCCCATGTGGATCTGCAGAACACTGCAGGAAGTGCCAGTGCTTCTTCCACCACCGCCCTGATGTTCTAGGTGAGCAGTGCAGTGTGGGCGCCTCTTCTGCCGCCACCCCTGGTATTTTGGGTGAGCAGTGTGGGTGACTCTTTTGCCAGGCACCTCTAAAGTGGGCTGGTCACTTTGGCCAACCAGCCTTTGAACTTCCTGGTTGGGTCCCAGGTGGTGGACTGGACATGTGAAAAGGAAGTTCAAAACGTCCGATTCACCAGGGATCCAAGCAGGAAGTTCAAAGGCTGGCTGGCCAGGAAGGTCCTCCACCCCTCTGGATGGTACTTGGCTGGCCCACAGTGGCAGTGAGGAGGAGGAGGAAAGTAAGTTTTATTTTTATTTTTTTCCCCTCCTTGCCCCCCACACCCACTGATCACCAACTGCAGATAAATGGAATTCGCAGTTAGTGAATCAGTGCATAAAGGGGGTTGCACTGTATTTACATCCTGGATGCTCAAGATGCCAGATTCAATCACCAGCATCTCCATATAGGGTTGATACAAGTTCTCTCTGGAACTTGGGAGATATGGGTTCAGTCACTGTAAATCATTCCAAATGATATGGGCCAATGGTCACACTTGTAAAAGGCAGCTTCTTCTGCCCACTTTTTCTAGTAGTCTGTGGGAAGATGGGGAAACAAAGTCATTTATCTCTAAGTGGAGGTCCCCTATATATTTGTGGTCATCCCCATGTAACTATTTAATATGCTCTAAGAACCGCATATGGTTGAATGATGCATGAATAGTAAAAATGGAGCTTTAGAAGATTCCCCTTTTACTGAATGCTGCAAACAACACAGACTATCATAGATTGTATTCATCTGAGCTTCATTTCCTTTACTGTAATTTTGATGAGATGTTTATTTTTATAGTGTTATTTGGAGAATATGTTGTTCATTGATTAATCCCAGCAAGGGCTCATGGCTCATAGCCATAGGTACTGTATATTATCTATAATTTAATTTCACAGTGCAAGAGATTTTATAGATTCAACATTCCCAAACCAAGTTCATTTAATCCAATTAAATATTGCTTAGAACCCCCCATTATTCTTGTTTTCTATTACACCTGAGATATATTGTTTTTTCATACTGTGGTTCATTTGCAGAGTTAAGTAATAAACTAGGCCTAATTTAAATGGAAGCTATTTTTTCATTGTCTCTTCATTTCAAATGATATGCCTTAATACTATGGAAGCTCAAAAGCTATATTGCATTTATAATTTAATCTTTCAGCAGGATTCACACTAATAAAAAGTATCTTTAGAGTGAATTAATACAATATTATAATTTTTCAGGGCACGTAAATGGAAAAGAGCCCCAGATTCTGGATGAACTGTGCACATGGAGTTACTTGGATTACTTGCTAACATTTAAGTGTTAGGTATTCTGTCAATGTGTCAGCAAAGTGTGGGGCTGCATGGACTAGCCTCACCTGTGACATCAAGTTTCTCATTAATCCTAACCCTTTGGTATCTATAGTTACTCTTGGTAGAGAACCTGAGTGAGTGATCTTAGTCTGACCTACCTCACAGGGTTCTTGAGAAGATAGAATGCAAAACTTGTATATCATCTTGAATTCACTGGAGGCAAAGCAGGACAGGAATGTAATAAATGAATAACCTTCTTGCAAACGTCTATAGGCTTCTATGGGTTCTAGGACCACAGTAAGACTCCAGTTACAAGTTATATGGAAATCTTATAGCATGTATAGCTATATGTGCAAAGGCTTTCTCTTTGCACATGTTTGTACAGCACTCAAACTTGGAAACCTTACTTATCACAGTTTCCAGAATCTGTTAGCCAGCATGGCCATGGCAGGGTCCTGGGAGTTCTAGCCAAAAAACAAAATGACAGCCACAACTCTCTCACACACCTTTTCCCATGTTTTGCACACACACATAGATACCAGAGGCAGTGGTGTATCTAGCGGGGGGAGAAGGGTACATCTGCCCCAGGTGCAACACTCTGGGACACACACACACACACACACACACACACACACACACACACACACACACACACACACACACACACACACACACACACACACACGTCTGGTCATCTGCCCACAGGGTTCGGCTTCCATTGCCTGCTCAGCGTGATGTGGGGGGCGGTGGAGGGAAGGCCCCAAAAATGAACGTTGACCCAGGTGCTCCAAATCCTGGCTACGCCTCTGACTAGAGGACATGGCTACTTGCAATACACGGAGGGAAATGCATTGATTCAATCTCTCTTCCTGCTGACATGCATTACAAAGTTGATCCGCATAGGGTAAATACAGTTTCATTTCATTTCAGTCTTCACTTCTGAAACAATTTGTAATGCTATATGGATCTGTTCTCCTGGGTCCTAGGACAACAGATCCAATTGCACCCAATTTTGGGGACAGCAGGCTGCAAATTGCAATCTCTGTGCAGAGATGGGGCTGCCTAGGATGATGATGTATCAGTGAGAGGTTGTGGTCCAGTTTCTGGGAAGAGATGGGGCCAGGTAGATCAGTGTGGAGGAAGATTTGATGGTGATTTGGGAAAGATCATCCCATGCAAAAATCATGTATGAAATCAAGAGGATCAGGTAAGATCCAATTTTTACCCATATACCCCTTTTATTTAAATTTAAAGAGAGAGGATTGGCTGCTGCTGCTGACGGGTAGTTTCTTCATGCCCCACCCCCTCTGAAGGAAGCTGTACCTTTTTATAATGATGGGGTTACAGCAAATCATCAGGAAATGACTTCCCTTCCACTCCAGAAATGCAACAGTAGACGATGGCTCGCTGAATGCTCGTATTGAGAGAAACGGTTTTGTCTTCAACAATGCTTCTCTTTTTGTTTCATTTTCCTTCTTGCAGGAAAATGCTAAGTCAGTTGCCTCTTTGAAAACACCAGAAGATGTGATGCTCAAGGAGGAGTGTGGCCTCTAATACAAACCATTTGGAATGTAGCTCCTGCCTGATCTCTGATGGTTAGATACCCAAAAGTGATGCTGGAAAAAGCATTAGAACCTCAACTAACAAAGGCTCCAAAGTCCAAACCCTTCCACAACCCCATCTGCATTCTTCACTTGTTTCTTTATTCCAGGTCAAAAAATACAAACTGTCCACTGAAAGTGACTTTCTGTGATACTCAGCCCATCCCTTTCTTATATCACAATGGACCCATTTAGAGTTGTTTCAACACAATGCCCCCTCTAAATAATTTCCTAGGGAACCTCAGAAAAGCAAAAGGCTGCATTATAGGAGGCCTAGGTGTTTTATGGCAGGTCACAAATAGGGCCATTTTTCTGTCTAACTCTGAATTGTCTACTTTGAGTCTGCTCTGTTAGCAATTTTCCATAGTTTCAAGTCAAGAAATAGCTTCTCACCATTTATGTTCTAGTGTTTCAACTGGAAATGGCAGGGTTTAAATCTGGGCTGTAGTCTGTACAAGGCTTGTACTTTGGGACGGGTCCATGGTATCTCTTCCTTGGCTTCCTTGTTTTTATGGGCTGCAAAGTAATTTATGTCACTAGGAATTGGTGACCTCCCTAAGGTTTGTTTGGGATTTTTACCCATGCCAACATTGGTCCAAGGGACACTTTCAGTTTTCCCTGTTGTTTCTTCCATTACCCTGGGAATGCAGGAGTTAGGGCAACACATGCCCCCACCCCAACTTTTGAGATCAATGCAGAGGTTGGGGGTGTGACTCAGTTTGGTCCAAAATGATTTGTACCTCACCTGATTTGATCTGTGCTATGGGTACATGTCAGTTTGTAAGCCTCCCATTTATTTGCAAAACTAAAATGTCTGTAACTTTTTTGCTGTTGCCTGAAATACATGACATTTGAGATATGGTAGACACTAAAAAACAACAAACCTCTAAAGTTTCACTTCAGGGAGTTACCAACTGAGTAGCTTAGTTGATTTTTTTGAACAATTTTTAATTTTTTTTTGCCAGCTCCAGCTCTTGGGGGCTCAGAAAAAAAAAATTCAGGTAAAAACCCATTGGGTGGGGGGAAAGGAGCGATTTTGGGGGGGGGGGCTGAGCCCCAAGCACCAATCAGCTGTAGTGCAGGCTTGGGGCTGGCAAAAAAAAAAGTTTAAAAATCTCTCTTTTTTCCCCCACCCCAATGCGTAGGGGAAAATAAGTGATTTTAAAACTTTTTTTCCATCCCCAAGCCCACGCTTTAGCTGATCAGCGCTTGGGGCTCAGCAAAATAAATTGATAAATAAATACATAAATAAATTCCCCAGTTTTAGTGTGCCAGATCCAGTGGGGAAAAAGGTGGGAAGTTACACAAGCACCCCCCCCCCCGCACACACACAGAGTACACAAATGTAAAATAAAAAAAACAATGATTTTTTAAAAAAAATTATTTCAACCGAAACAAAAATAAACAGAATGGAATGAAATGAAAAATGAAACGAAGCCCTATTTTAGCATTTCGTGCCCATCTCTATTATGAACCCCTGAAGCAGTAGTTCATGCCCATCTACAACCTGGAGCCCAAATGAGACCCCCGCCAAATATTGCAGACTGGTGTTAGAATGCCTGGGCTACATGTTAGGATGATTACTCATCACTAGAGATGGGCACAAAATGAGCAATTTTTCGTTTTTGTTTTCATTTTTTCATTTTTTCGTTTTGTTATGCTACGAAATGAAAAATGAATTTTGTCTCCAAAATGAAACGAAACGAAACGAAACAACAGAAATTTTGTCATGCGTTTCGTTTTTGTTGCGGCAAATACATTGAACTGTAATGAATACTAACGAAACAGCAATTTTTTGTTTTCGTTTTCATTTTTTCATTTCATTACATAACGAAACAAAAATGAAATATTTTGCAAAAAATTCACAAAAAATGAAAACGAACCAAAACGGACCCCCTAAACGACAAACGACAAACGAAACACCATTTTTTTGAGTCGTGCCCATCTCTACTCATCACTAGTACAACACTGCATCCAACACAGAACCCATTTACCAGGTTACTTGTAATGGTACAAATCCAGAGACTTTCTGGATATCTGAGATTACTGGAAATGTATATCATTCTTTGAAAATTAAAAATAGCAGCACCATTAGCTGTGGGCTATTTCACATGAATTTGAATAGACCTTGCTTTATTGAACGTATCGACTCCACCAGTGATTGCTCATTGGCATCTGCATGGGCCCAGGGGTTAATGCACATTATCATCTAACATCTGTCATTTATGAACTTAAACAGCAGCACAAAGTGACAGCCCTACACCTGCGCCACAAGGTAGAAGAGGCTAAGTGTGTGCATTAAAAGTGGCTTCATCCCTGGATCATGATAAATGGCTCTACTTTGGAAGCAGTTGTTTAATGACATGATTTACAATTCAGCAGGAGGAGCAGAGGAGGCGGCAAGGGGCGCCCTCAGGAGCATAGGGGCAGCCGGGAAAGAACACAGTGTAAATATTGGCCCTCCCAAAATCACAGCAATGACATCTCGGGCCTAAGTAAAGTCAATATCAATCAGTAAATAAACAAATATCTCTGGTTCGCTGAACACGAATAAATGTGATATCGTGGCGGGTGGTTCTGTATCTGTACAGAATGCAGAGATCTGTTTCTAGGTGGCAGCTTGGCATGAGTACAAGCCGACATCCTGTAGATCTGCTGAGT
This sequence comes from Phrynocephalus guinanensis, assembly GCA_037367245.1. Classification (NCBI taxonomy): domain Eukaryota; kingdom Metazoa; phylum Chordata; class Lepidosauria; order Squamata; family Agamidae; genus Phrynocephalus; species Phrynocephalus guinanensis. The sequence goes on from CM074737.1 coordinate 38,212,830, forward strand.
CTTAATCAAGAAACAGGCTCTGAGAAAAGCATCATGTCAGGAGGCTGAATAATTATACAAGATCAGGGATGCCGTCGGCATAGAACAAAACATTGCAGGTCATCTGAGGAAGCTGTTTGCTTTCTGGGAGTCTCCGGCAGATGGACTCCAATGATAGATTTAGGAAAAGGCTGGAGCATTTCCTACCCCTGAATGCATGGCTGGGCAAAATGTGGCCCTATAGATACTGTTGGACTGCAATTCCCAGCATTCCTTCTCATGGACATGATGGGTACTGGACTCCAGAACCATCTGGAGGGCTGCATTTTCTCCATCCCTCTCCAAAAGAGGTGCAGTTTTAGTGGGGTTCCAATCCACCTGGAGCAAAAATCTTCCACGACCCTTCGGAAGCCAATTGATCTCCTCTTACTGGGTGGGATTTAGAAAAAAATAAAGGAGCAGAGCAGTAAGATGAAGCAACGGCTGATACTTGAGAGCACCTCTTACTTCTTCTTCTGATATTTTTCACAAATATAAATTCAAGAGTTGAAGGTTGTTGTTTTTTTAAATTACATTAATAATTCTGGAATGTCTGGATTTTTGCATCCTGGAAGAGAGGCTCTGACATCAAAAAAAGCACTGAAGCTCTTTGAAATGACTTGTAATCCTAGCCATAAAGTTGTGCATAGGATACACCTCATGTGGACCCAGAACTGTACAAGTACCTGTGGTGCTTTAGTCCCTTGAAAGGAAAATAAGAAATTAATATATGGCCTGTTCAGTACAGCCAAAAGCCTCTGTGGTCCAGTCTTCTGGTCAATCAAATTCCTCCTTAGGGAAACTGAAAGAGCAGGTGTATAGACCACAATATCCTTCCACTCATGTTCCTTCACGTGGTGTTCAAAAGCATATTGTTTTTGGAACAGCATGGACTGCCTTGTTTGAAGCTTGTGTTGCAGTAACATTTCAGTTCCTTCCAGGCTAAACTCAGCAGTAACCTTAGGGACAGACATATTTTGGGTCCTTTCAAGGAGAAAGGCATGATAAAAAAATATTTTAAACAAATAAGTAAATAAGCAAAAATAAATGCAGTCACCCACAGTCTCTACTAGAGATGGGCACAAAAAGAAAAAAATGGTGTTTTGGTTTTCTGTTTTTTCGTTGAGGGGGTTTGTTTTCATTTTTCGTGAATTTTTGGAAAAAATTGTTTTCGTTTATTTGTTTTTCATTTTTCATTTTTACCCACTTTTTGCACGATTTTTAAAGCATTTCCGTGCGCAGGCGTCCCCCAACGCCCCAAAACAGGGGAAAACCACTAAAAATAATTGATGCTGGCAGAGACACAGTATAGACTAGGTATGCAGGGAGGCTGCAAAGGCAGCGGCGGGTGTTGCCCACGGTGCAAGGCAGCCACAGAGTGACTGCACTGCAGTGCAGGGGAGGGTACTCACCGAGAGGTACGCACGCACACACACACACAGGGAGGCTGCAGGACTGAAGCTAGAGAGAAATCTCTTTTTTATCTCCCCTAAGAGCCATGCTGCAGCCGGCAGGAACACAGAGACACACACCTGCCTCGGTGGCCTAAAGTGAAAATAACAAGTTGCAGAGACAGCAATCCCACCCTAACTCTCACCGGAGACTGCAAGGAGGACAGGGGCTGCCAAAGCTTTTTATGCCCTCTGTGGCTGCCAGACCTGACCAGTCTGCAACCTGGGCATGCTATTGGTTGAAGTTCTCCAAGAATTTACATGATCCATCACATGGCTTGCCTCCATTTTGTGGCTGGTGACATCCATTTTGTCATCCTTAAAGGGAAAAGAAAAATACATCGCAATGGGAGAAGACAAAAACAAACGTTTTAAGGACCCCAACCCCCCCCCGGTAGGTATTATCAGACAGTATAAATAATTATCGCTGCGTTTTTATGGATGTCCAGGGCGTTTTTTAACATTTAAAACAGCTCATTTCATTGCGTGTCACCATTAACGAAAAACAAAATGTAATGAACCTAATTTTTTTGGTTCTGTTCAGTTCGTTCCAATTTCATCACAATTTTTGTTCTTCGTTTCATTATGTAACGAAACAAATAATGAATAACAGAAATGAAAAAAGTTCATTTCGTGCCCATCTGTGGTCTCTACAGCTGCAGAACCCAAGCAATGTGATATTGTTTCTACCTCTGAAGTTGCTCAAGGCAGCCGTTTTGGAAGCCGAAATGTCTTAGAGGTCCTGGTTCCAAATGGTCTTGAGGGTTTTATGGCAAAGATTATCCATGCCAAAGACATCTTGTATAGAGATGGGAATGAAACAAATTTTTATTTGTTTCATTATTTGTTATTTGTTACATAATGAAATGAAATGAAATGAATAATGAACCAGCCCGCAGGCCAGCTGGTTGGTGCTAGGGGGGAAATATATTTTTTTACAGTGCTGACCAGCCCCAGAGCCAGCTGGTGGGCGCTGGGGGGGATAAAAACAGTGCCAACCAGCCCGCAAGCCAGCTGTTCAGTGCTGGGGCGGGGGGGGAAACATATTTTTTTTAAAAAGAAGAGCTGACAAGCCCAGGAGCCAGCTGGTTGGCACTGGGGGTGTATTTTAAAAAGCACTGACCAACCTGCAGGGCAGCTGGTCAGCACTAGGAGAAATATATATATATATATATATATATATATATATATATATATATATATATATATATATATATATATATATATATATATATATATATATATATATATATATATATATATATATATATATATATATATATATATATATATATATATATATATATATATATATATATATATAAGAGATAGGCACGACCAGGAAAAATTACGTTTCAAGTTGTCGTGTGTCGGAGCCAGCCCGTTTCGGCTCCTTTCCGTTTTTCGTGAAATTTTTCAAAAATTTGTCATTTTGTTTGTTGGTTTTTCGTCTGTCGTTAGTACTGGTTTTGGGGGGGCTCCTGGAGGCACCTCTCTGGGGTGGGTGCCTCCTCTGGCCCGCCATGAAGGGAAAGCGGGCTCCTGGAGGCACCTCTCTGGGGTGGGTGCCTCCTCTGGCCCGCTACAAAATGGCATGCATAGCCAATTGGATATGCATACCATTAAGTTGCAGTTACAGCAGGCAGAGGCACCTCTCTTTCGGGTGCCTCTGTGACTCACTGCCTGCAATTGGGCTGGGGAACAAAGTGAGAGAGCACCCCTACGGGCACCCGCTGTGACTCACTAAGAAGGGAAGTGTACTTGCTGTAGTGCAATGCGAGTACACAGATCTGGCTTGGGGTTAGGAGTTAGCGCAAGGGCTAGGCTTAGGGTTACTGGTAAGGTTAGGGTGAGTTACTGGGGTGCACCTCTGGGTGCCTCTCTGACCCACTAAGAAGGACAGTGTACAGGCGTATGGGTTCGGGTTCGGGTTCGGGTTTGGGTTCAGTACCGACCAGCCCAGGAGCCAGCTGGTCAGCGCTAGAGAAAACAAAATTAGAAGTGCCAACTAGCCTGCAGGGCAGCTCGTCTGTGCTGGGGGGGGGGGAATAAAAATAATTTTTTAAAAAAAGCCCCGGCCAGCCCAGGAGCCAGCTGGTCAGTGCAGGGGGGGTGGAGAAAAATAAAAAATATATAAAAATGCCAACCAGCCTGGGAGCCAACTTGTCGGTGCTAGGGGGAAAAAAAAAAAAATATTTTTTTAAAAAAGCACTGACCAGCCCACAGGCCAGCTGGTTGTCACTATGGAAGAAATAATAAAAATAAAAAAATGAATCAAAAGGAAGCAAAACAAAGAACAAAACAACTTTTTTTAAAAAAAAAATCATTTCATTCCAAATGAAACAAAACAAAAATGAAACAATTTGGCATTTTGTGCCCATCTCTAATCTTATATTCTGTGTTTGGTGAAAGGGCTTTATTCCCACTTATTTTGCCGATTAAACTGAAAAAGCTCTCTTTCGGGCTTCCAGAGAGGACACCACAGGCTTCATACATGGCATCAAGGCACATGATGCATTTAGGACACATTCTGTTGAAATTAATTGAATACATAAAAATCAAAAAGAGTTGAGAAAAAGGATTTTAAAGATTTATGAACGCTACTGAAATGATTAGAGCACACAAAAGCTTTGAATCTCAAAGCCAACCTTCCATCTTGTTGTTACATATCCACTGCCTTTGATCATCCACCCTTCAAACTTTTACATGGCTTTTATGTGCTCTTATAATTGTTTTACTAATACTGTTGAAGATTAAAGGTACAAGTCAAAATGAGCCTGATATTGGGGAAGGGGCCATCAGGCTTAATCTGAAATAAATGTATGCATGTGTAGGCTTCCTCTTCACAGGTCCCACAGTGGCTGCTATGACCATTGATAATAATAATAATAATTTATTGTCATTGTGTGTATATACACAGTATACACATACAACGAAATTCAGACACCCAGAGACCAGATTCAACACGCACACACACAAATCTCCAAACACTCTCACACACATTTAAAAAAAAAAAAAAACCTTCAACACACACACATAAAAATCCCTGAACACTCCCCCACCCACCAACCCCCCCCCCTTAAAAACACAAGCATCTACACAACAGGCTAGGTAATCCTGTCCAAGTGCTCACTACTGGTGGTTCTTGAGTTCATTATTAAGTGCAATTATAGCTCTGGGATAAAAACTGTTCAGAAGACGTGTGGTCCGAGTTTTAATTGTTCTGTATCTTCTGCCAGAAGGCAACAGTTCAAAGAAATTGTGAGCAGGATGAGTAGAGTCCCTCAGAATGTTGTGTGACTTCCTCAAACAGCGAGATGTGAAGATGTCATCTGAAATAAATGTATGCATGTGTAGGCTTCCTCTTCACAGGTCCCACAGTGGCTGCTATGACCATTGTAGAAGAGTTGTCATTTTAGTCTTGTTCCTATCAACGCTGAAGCTTCCAGCATGAAGGACTTCTAAGGTTTCAAAAGCAAAGATGGTGGCGCGACAGTTACTGTTTTGGGCAACAACTCTGAGACTAGTCCAACTGGCAGAGCCACTGACCATGTTGGCTAGAGAAATCTGAGAAGTGGATTCTGAAAAGGAAAATTTCCCATCTCTGGTTCCAAGACCTGTTGCTGCGGATAGTCAAAGCCAATATGGCACCCCGTCCCTTTCTACCTACAGAGGCCAACTGGACTGACAGCTGCTTCTTACTTGGGCACTGATGAAGTGATAGTATCTTTAAAAGATAGGATGTTCAGAATTAAAGGACCCTCAGTACCATAATTTGGCAGGAACCCTCCCATCTAAGACAAATTACAGATGGCTAGTAAAGTGACCTGCACCCCCTGCACCAAGCTGAATTGTGGAGTGAGAACCCTCAAACCAGCAAAAAACTGACAACCTTCTAACTCCATTCCATTTCTGGGCCACTTCTTTGAGCCATTAGAAAAGTGGTCCATTGGGAGTGGCAAGGATGCCCTGTGATTCACAAAAATGCATGGGTTCCTAGGAAGACTTCCTCCATACACTCTCTGCACAACACTTGATGTAATGGTGGTGAAAGTGGGATAACCAGGGATAGTACATAGATCTCCATTTCCTGAATGCCTATGTGCAAAAATTTTGTAAATAAATAAATAAAATAAATAAAAAGAATCCAAGAGACTTTGCCCAGACAGATTCCAAATTAGTTTTGGCATCTGGAAGATGTTGATGTAAAATAAGTGTAAGGTGATTAAGTCAGAACACAATTCAGAATTTTTAATATATATATATCCACACACAAAGTATTGTCTGCTTATTTAGATTTTATCCTTCCAAAAGGATGGCAGAGGATGTTATTTCAATTATATTCGAAAGGGATGCTTCTATATCAGGCCTGCCTAACAGGTAGACTGTGAGCTACAGGTAGCCCGTGAAAAGTTCAAAAGTAGCCCGCTGGCCATCAATAAGAAAAGTGAGGATATAAGTTCTCCACCTCTCCCTTTCCCACCCCAAGGACGACCACTGCCCCAGCAAAGTTCTGCGTCTGCCAGCCCACTGTCTCAGCCGAGCTGGGCAGTTCAAGGGCCATGGCACATTGAAATCTGTTTCCTCTAGAACAGATTAAATGGTTTCCAATGCATTCCTATGGGAAACCGCTGCTGTACTTAACAAAAGTTTTTAGTTATGAGCATGTGCTCAGAACAGATAAAATTTGTAAGCAAAAGTTTTAATGTAGTAGCCATCAGGCCCTTTGGGCCGGAAAAAGTACACCTTGGCCTGTTCAAAATTGAACAGCCCTGTTCTATATCCTTAAAGCAGAGCTGGGAAATTTCAGGTACTCCTGATGTTTTGGACAATAAATCCTGCAAACCTTTACTATCTGGCCATGCTGGTAGAGGTTCTCAGGAGTTGGAATCCAAATCATTTGGAGACACAACATTTCCCTGCTCTAATGTGTCCATAACCACAAGAATAGCTCCCAATGTCTGTTGTAGATTTCAGGGCCAGCGCATGAACATGGTAAAAATATTTGCTTATGCAAAACACACACACACACACACACACACACACACACACACACACACACACACACACACACACACACGGTTGCTCACATTCAGCACTCACATTCATCTGAAGAATTTTAATGCTGGGGATAAGATGGTTGTGTTTAAAAATATATATCATTTAATGGAAAAGACCCATATTAGATAAGGACCCCTTGCTCTTTGTTCTTTCAGGATATGGGATTGATCTTCAGTTTTTATGAGACAGGAAATTTCATATCCACACCACACACAGCTGTTAGCTGGCAAGAGAACATGGAACAGGAGAGAATTTTGAGGGATTTAGAATGTGTGGAAAAGATATGCATGACATAATAGCCATTTGCTTTGGCCTCTTGCACTGCACCTAGCAGCTGAGGAAAGAAAGCAGCAGGCAACTATGCGGACTGCTTAGGGGCTCAGGACCTCAGTTCCCCACTGAATGTTCCAAGGAACATACAGATGTTTCATGTCTTCCAGGACACCTTTGGCTGGGGAATGATTGCTTGTATCATTTAAGCACGTGTTAAATTCCTTAATATTTTTTATGAGGGCTTAACGGTTGCCTCAAAGGCCATTGCTCTTATAAACCAGTATGATGTTGCAACAAAGGCCCTGAAGATTTTGCCAGGTGCCCAAGCAGACATGTGGCCTGCTCTGATGCATCCGAACATATGAGCAGCTGGTAAAGTTTTACATTGCTAAGAGGAATTTTTAATTAATGGCACAAATGTAAGAGTGCCTGTCCTCCAGAGTCCTTGCTGTGATTCTTAAGAAAGTTATGTCATGCAGAAGCGGCTCCTATACTGATTTAGATGGAAATATATATATGTGAATAATTGGTGTTTCAATGCTGCAGCACAGGAAACGTTGACCCCCCCCCCATGTCATTTTGACCCCAAGGTTTCTTTACTCAGGCTATTTCTCCAGTAATAGAACTTGAGATTTCTCTGCAGAATACACAGACACACAAACATGCATGGTGAGTAGGGCACTGTTTGGAGCATTATGATAGAAGTTTGTATATCATATGTTCAAAAAACAGTTTCAGTTCCCAAAGTGCTGGACCTTACGCAGCCAAGTCAGCATCATCTGAATAAATGAAGATGATGTTGCCAAGCTTGAGAAAACCACAAGGTTTGTGTTAGAATTAAAGATCTTTAGGGGGGAAAGAAACCACACAATAATCCAATGGAGACTTCACATGAGCAGTGGGTAACAGAATGGCGATTGGTTGTTCAGCTAGAAAACTATTGGAGAATTTGGTTAATTGCTTTTATACTTAGTGGAGTATCAGGTAGAAAAAACATCAGCTCAGAGGTTCTTTAATTGTTTCATCTTTGTGGGTGAGTGATTTGTTTTCAGGCTCCAGTGTATAGACTTAGGGCTTATAATAAAAGACAAAATATAGCCCAAGAAGTCTAGATTTGGGTCATCTTAGTCAGAAAGCAGCATTGAATGAAACTGCCATTCTAATTTAGGATTCATCGGGGTGTTACATGGACCGTTTCAGTTCTCTCATATATATCAAAATCGCAATGAAAGTTCTCATTCTACATTGACTATGAAACACTGGTAGCACCAGATGGGTTGTTTGTTTCTTCTTTCACACTCAATCAGGTAGTTTGTGCCCATCCCCCATGTCTTAAGCTTGAAAATGAAAAAAACACTACCTTGTGGTGACATTGTGTACAAAACTGCAGAAAGCCTGTCTGAAAAGGTCAGCATCCTTTCTCTGTCTTGAGCTGTAGGCAAGACCCCAAGGGGCTTATACAATCCTTGACAAGATATCTTGGTGTCAGTCTCAAATCTGATGAACTTGGAAGGGGGGGGTTCACCATAGTACCAAGGGAGTCAGCATAAGATTCATTGTGAAACCCCCACCATTGGCATTCCCTTGATTCTGGATCATCAGCTGTGCAGATGTGCACCGTTCTCTTGTTGTAGTCTCTCCCCTCCCCCTGAATATGTTAAAAATGTTCTAAGGAAAGACCCGTCGTGTCTAAAACTACTGCTTTGGAATTACAGCACGGGCCCATGAGAGCTCTTCATCTGTTTTCATGACAATACTTTAAGCTTACAATTAATTAAAATCCTTTATCCTGTAAGTGGCTCTTCCTTCTTCTGCTTGCCTAGAAGAAAACTAGTGTGGGGAAAGGACTCTACAGATTTGTGGCAGTAAAGAGCTAGTAGGTTGCTTAAACCCTTTTGGTGGTGGAGGAAACTCCCCCCCATCCAGTATTGGAGGCAATCTAGTGATTGGATAATCAAGCTTGCTGTAATTTGACAACTAAAAGGAAGTGCACAAGAAGACTTAAAAGGCTATAAGCCATTTGATCCTCCCCCTAATTACTGAGGCTCGGCCACAGAGGTCCCCCCCCACCTATTGCTTAATTGGCTTGATTGAAAACCCGCTGACTTCCATGAACTTTATTAGATTTAAGATAAGACCCCATGCCCTGACTTTTCATTACAGGCCATAAATACAGAACATATTTAGGCACAGTAGTCTCTTCAGTACACAAATTGTAGTGCACAGGCTTCTGCTGAGCTGGCTCTGTTTCACCGAAGGAAAGCAGCAGAAAGCGCAGTGGTCTGTACCACCTGGGGGATTGGTCAAGGTAGTGGACTGTTTCCTGCTAAACTAAGCCTTAAATAGTATCTCAATACATTAATTTTTCTCTTCAAAAATAAGGATTCAGCTGGACCACTGGGCAAGAGTTTTGCAACTACTCTGGGTGAGTGTGGAAAGAAGTGAGGAGGTGAAGACAGCATCTGTCATTTCCCCCCACCCCACTCCAATGAGTTAGACAGGCATGTCCAAACTTCAGCTCTCCAGATGTTTTGGACTGCAACTCTCACAGTCCTTTGCCATTGGTAATCTATGCTTAGAATTCTGGGAGTTGTGGTCCAAAACATCAGGAGGGCTGAAGTTTGGACATACCTGAGTTAGGGCCTTTTTACACGACCCCTAAGATCCGCTGGTCCCTTAAATTCGGACCAGAGATCTTGAGGGTTCGTTGCTGTTCCTCCCTCCCCACCCGCTCGGCACTTCTTTGTTCTGTCTGCGTGAGGGGGGGGAGGGAAAAAAGCCTTAGACAGAGACAAAAGAATAAAAGGCTTACCTCCGGTTGCTCCGACCTCCGTTTACTTCCTGGTTCCTCTTTAAGGGGCGGAGGCAAAAGAAAAACAACAGAAAGAAGTGAGGAGAGCTCAGGCACTCACCGCATCAAATATTTTCACTATAAAAAAGCAGGTACAAGAAAAGTGCAGTTTGGTCGCGCTAAGTGGGCGGGGTCGCACTTAATTGTCTGCAAACTCCGGAGCTGGTGGGTAAACATTTTTATCGTCCGGAGCTTGCAGCCATTTGCGGCGGACCTTAGGGGACATGTATAAATGCCCTTAGACAAACAAAGGAGCAATGAGGAGGCCCATAACTTTGCTTCTTCTCTTGCCAGTTATATCACCCTCTACTTTCTTGGCATCCCTGGCTATGCAAGGAGCAACAAGAGATGAAAAGATTGAGTAGACTCCTCTTCCTGACTAGTTGTGTGGATGAAGTGGAGTGAGGACATGGGACCTTGTGTAGGCTCATACACAAGCTCCTCTCTCCAACCCTCCCAAGCTGAATCTCAAAACTTTGGTTGGTGCCAAAAAAACCAGTCCTAGCTCTTTTGATATATATCAGGAGGTATTAGCTGCCCACTCATGACGGGCCCTCCTCAAAACCATTTACATGATTGCAAAGACAGCCCAGGGATATTCAGTGTGATGGAAGTATCCATTCTCCCTCCCTGCTTCTCAAGTGGTGTGGGGATTGCAACAAACTTGGAGGAACAGAACGGCCTGCAAGAGGTGGCAAGTGAGATTATAGTTCCTGTGAAACAAAAGTGCCAGCAAAATCCCTCCCCAACCCCACAACTTCCCATTTCAGTCTGAAATTTCTCAGAGTACTTCAGGAAGTCCTCTTTGAGTTGTCCAAGGATGTCACACCTTTCACTGGCCATGTATTCACATGGTGGCCTTAGGCTAATTGCTATTTACCCACCTGTTTGTCTAGAAAATAGCCGTTTTTCATACAGGAGTATTATAAAGATTAGTGAAGTAGTTTGGGAACCACAGAGGCTACAAAAAGGGCCATCAGACTGCAGGTGGTTATACTTCGTAAACATGATGCCATAAAAATGACAAGAAGATCTCTGTAGAAATTTGGAAAATATGAATCAGTAGTTCAAATCAGTGCCCAAAGCTGTTGATTAGAAGACTAGCATCTGGATAGGAATTTGAACAAGGCAAGAAAAAAAATCTGATTCCTACTCAATTGCTTTGCAAAAATTACCTTTCCTTTTACATGAATATTAATTTCAGTGGGTTAGAGTATTACATAGCAGACTCCTGCCTCCACTAGAGGATGTGTATTATAATTCCTTCTTCCCCTTTTATAGCCTTGTACTTCCTTAGAAGGTTCCTGGTAGGCTTGGAGACCCTTGGGAACCAAAATGAGATGCAACATACCTGTAGGAGTTCTAGTTCAGGTACATCCAGAGCGTATGTAACTCAGCTTATATCTGCTTTCTCCTGATTGGATCACTGTTTATGAAACTGCCTTGTCTGATGAAACCAATGATTCCCAACCTTGTGTCCCCAGATGTTCTTGGACTACAACTCCCAGAAATCTTCACCACTAGTCATGCTGGCAGGATTTCTAGAACTTGCAGTTGCTAGGGGATTCTGGGAGTTGTAGTCCAAAATTTCAATGTTTTGGATACTTTTCTTTCCTTCCTTCCTTCCTTCCTTCCTTTTTTGAAGAAGGGTTTTTAAAGGAGTCTCTTTTGAATTCCAAATGTCCATGCTTAAGGAGGTTGAAACAGCCCAGATATGTTGCCTGGCTCCTTTCTTTCCTTAGAAGGCTTAAAAATAATTGATTGGCACTCTTTGTGCAAGGAAAGCTGGCTCCATTTCTGCAAGCTGCTCTTTGCAAATGTGCAGTCTAGACATCCATAAACTGCAAGTATTCACTTGTGGGCCATTGGGATGCTGTTTGTTCTTCCTTATAAATGTCATAAATGGGTATAAGGGCTTGAACACATAAAGTGACAGGAGGAAAAATTGTCTTGCAGGGTAGGTTGCAGCTGCCAGAGTGTAATTAAACTTGTCTGAAATAAAGCCAAAGGCACTGTTGTTTTTATGCCTTCTATTTGGCACTTTTGTTTCCATATTATTTTATTAACAGAGGGTTGCCTTTAATTATGCAGCACTACACACTGCATTATTGATATTCTATCTATAAACATTAACTACTGCTGCCCCTAATGAAGTGGGGGGGACATGTTTTCTTGCTCACAAAACACCTCGAATGGGGAGTCCACATCTTCTTCTTTAGTCAAGATACAGGAGGTATTTGAGTGAGTAGCCATATCCACTGGGTTTTCCTTAGTCCTCTTGCCTCCTCCCCACTAAATGTTTGCAAAAGTTCATTTAGTTTTCTTGGAATGAGCTAGATATATTTACCTGGAAGAGGGCAAGGGGGAAAGAAAAGAAGGAGGAAGACCGAATTTGGAACCTTGCTCATTGCTTTGATTTGACCCATGAGAACTCCTACTTAATCACAAGCTCTTAATGAGTCGCATATCCGTCCTGCCACAACCAGGACCACCAATCAATATGTCACTACGTTCCAAATTAAAAGTCAAACCCGATTGTGTTCCAGCATTCTGAACTCTGTCTCATCAGCTCTTCCTCCTGACAATGCTCAGACCTCCTTATGAAACTTCTCATCTCTTTATAGCTAGAGCTTTGTTCACAGAAAAAGGGTGGAAGGTTAGATCCATTTTGGCCTTTCCTCCAGTTCCTCATGTTTCCAAGGCAGTCATCAGCTTCAGAAATCTTTCCAGTCTTTGGTTCAGTTTGTCCAGATTTTTGAAAATGCTTAAAAAAAAATTGAAAATTGGTTCTTGTTTTTTCGGCAGATTTCTATGATGATAATGAATGCAAGTATTTTGGCTTAATTTATTTTATTGTTTATTTTAGAGTATTTTTACCTCACCTTTCTCCTTGGAAAAGGACCCAAGGCAGCTTACAGTAATGAGGGATAATATACCATCCAATACAATTAAGACATGTTCAAGTAACATAGCCCCAGCCCCACACAAAACAGCAGTACAACACCTGATATAATCACATTTTCATAAATGTGCAGATATTTGTGTGCACATACCTCCTGATTAGAGATGGGCACAAAACAGAAAAATGGTGCTTTGGTTTTTCGTTTGTTGTTGCGAGGTCTGTTTCGGTTCGTTTCCATTTGTCGGGAATTTTTTGAAAAATTTCGTTACTGTTTTTTGTTTTTTCATTTGTCGTTTCTACCCGCTTTTTGCGTCATTTTTAAAGCATTTCCGTGCACAGGCATCCCTCAACGCCCCAGACCAGAGGGAAAACACTAAAAAAAATGGATGCTGGCAGAGACACAGTATAGACTAGGTATGCAGGGAGGCTGCAAAGGCAGCGGCGGTCATTGCCCAGGGTGCAAGTCAGCCACAGAGTGACTGCACTGTGGGGCAAGGGAGGGTACTCACCGAGAGGTACGCAGCACACACACACACAGGGAGGCTGCAGGACTGAAGCTAGAGTCGCAGAGACAGCAATCCCACCCTAACTCCCAAAAGAGACTGCAAGGAGGACGGGGGCTGCCAGAGTTTTTTATGCCCTCTGTGGCTGCCAGACCTGCCCGCCCAGTCTGCAACCTGGGCATGCTATTGGTTCAACATGATCCCACATCACATGGCGTGCCTCCATTTTGTGGCTGGTGGGAAAAGAAAAATACATCGCGATGGGAGAAGACAAAAACAAACGTTTTAAGGACCCCAACTCCCCTGGTAGGTATTATCAGACAATATAAATAATTATCGCTGCATTTTTACGGATGTCCAGGGCGTTTTTTAACATTTAAAACATCTCATTTCATTGCACGTCGCCATTAATGGAAACGAAACGTAATGACCACAATTTTCGTGGTTCTGTTCGTTTTGTTTCATTTTCATCACAATTTTTGTTTGTTGTTTCGTTACGTAACAGAAATGACAAACGGTAATGGAAACAAAAAAATGTTCGTTCCGTGCCCTTCTCTACTCCTGATGCATTTCTGAAATTGTAAAATTTGGAGAAGGTTGAATTCTGTAGGATAAAAAAACACACAGATCAAATTCACAATGATTCCTATCATACCACATGACATCAAGCCTTCCTGCAGTACATAAGAGTATGCAATATGATTTGTCTGTAAAGATTCTCAGTCATCCAGGTGAGTTTATCTGGAAGTTGAGTCATAGCTACTGGACTTCTTTTTTGAGAAAAAAAAGTCCAGTAACCATGACTCAACTTCCAGATCCAATATGATTGTTTTCTGCTCTGGGTTTTAGAGATAGGCTGCAGTTTTGAGTGGCACGGAACCACCCTTTTTTTCTTGCCCTCTGCCTGCCCATCCTTTCCTCACTTCCCTCAGTTATAAACACTCGCTTCTACGTCAACCACCACCATTTCTTTGATTCTTGTTCTCCTTTGTCCACACACATAGCTGTGTGGTTCCTTTTTCTTTAACCTGAAATTGAAACCTTATATCTGAAGATGCACACAAACACTTTTGAACCCCCCCCCCAAAAAAAAAATATATATGAGCGGACAGGTCATGATGCTCCCATTGTGTGATGTCACACACAGCCCACAGTGGCAGTTTCAAACTAGATTGAAACAAAGAAAAAAGTCTGGAATCTGGGCATATGCTGTGGGTGGGGCCAAGTCTATTTGCAGCCAAACTGTGACAAGTTTATCACAAGTGTGTAGCTCCAGTCTGGGTTTGGATTGTTGCACCATTCGGAAGTGTGAATATAAGTGAGCAATCTCCTATCTCTTGCTACAGCTACAAGTACAAGACTTCCTTATTTTTTTTTTAAAAAAAAACCCGATGAGCAACGTGTCATCATGTCTCAATGGACTTATGGACTTTCAAGATAACAGAGATATTTACAGAAGGGTTTTATGAGCTCTATCTCCCATCCCATTGTGTTTCCATATCTGAGCGGGGATTCCAACTCAGGCCCCCTGGGTCTCTAGTTCATCACTCTATCCACTACAGCACACATGGTGTACACTTCTCATGAAGGTAGTAAAACTGTTTCCCGCTGTACAACCTTGGACTGAAAATAGAGTATGCCAGGAATAAAACTCAACTGGAAACCTTTTCCTGACAGCCAGGTTTCTATGAATGCATAAAATCTTACAAAGCCTGTACTGCATGAACAGTCCAACTGTAGACTGCAAGATTATGACCGATTTCCAGCTTGGAAGGCGATGTGATCAGGATGAGAAAGAGGGGCAATCATCTTCCACCCTAGGAACTGTGCATCTGCTAGTGAGGGTCTGCTACATCTCTAGGCAATGGGAGAGTGGTCCCAGCAGGACTATCAAGAAGAGCCACTGTAGGGATTCCCTGCGGTGGCATAACAAAAGATGTGAGAGGTGCTATTTTTCACTCTGTCACCTGATAGGGAGACTGTCATGTTCTATGGCAGCAGACGGCTGTAAACAGAAGCAACAGGGGGTCCAGAGCCAGTCCAGTTAAAACAGAGTAGTTAGGGGAGAGTTTTGAGGAGTATGCAAGAGCAGAGTCAGAAATGTGAGTTGGTTGTCAAGTCAAAATCCATGCACATACCAATCTGAAAAGGCCAAGAGAGGGCAAGCTGAGGCATGTATTTCCAGTCTAAACCAGCAGGCAGGCATTCAGGCTGACAGAATGCAAGGAATGTTAGAGCACAAAGTGACTGAAAGTAGCTTCCAGTAGTCTGACTTTGATTGGGCCCATGGTATTTATTTACCTGGAGCTGGGGTCCCTTCTTTTTCCAATGGCTTTTATCAGTTACTTCTTGCAGGCACCCGACTTTGAGACTGCCCTTGCTGTTTTCTCTGTTGTGTCACCCAGAGTTATCAGCATAATCTAGGGTTGGGAGGTTCTTCATTCATCAAGTGGCCATTATCTTCTGGAGGGACTAAGTTCCCTGGCAGGGATGGGTCCTTTCTCAGTCTCTTGGGCTTCTGGGAGAGGACTTGCAGCTAGAGCTGCAAGATCATCCCTAGCCCTCGTCTCCATCTGCTAAGGTAGATTCTCCTAGGCTTCATCTTCTGAAAATGATTCAGAAAGGCTGTGATAGGGATTTCAGATGGCTTATGGAAGTCCTGGACTGCCAAAGGCCAAAGTGGGGTGACTCCTGCCATGTCAGCAACATACCTGCAGAATTCACCTTTGCAGTTATGTTCTCCAACCTGCTTTCTGCTTGGGTTTCATTTGCAATGACTTTTCTGCCCAGATGCCCGAAGCAGAACAATGCTGGGAGCATATATTGAGGCCCCACGTGGGTACATAATAGGTAAATGGGTGTCGATAAGGGACAGGAGGTTGATTTTGTAGACTTAGCCCATGAAAGTAGCCAGCAAATCTGTAAATTTCTATCACACAGAGATAACGGGCAAAAGCTGCACAGACATCCTGCGGGCAGAAAATGACTGGAATGTTCTAATCTATCACAGCTTGTTTGGATCCCAAGTTCTTGATAGTTCAATGAATAATGAAGCACTTAAAGTCAAATTTATACAATTATTATCAGTGTCCTTCCAGAGTCACTGTTTGGCCCTGGAGCCCTTGGAGGAATTTGGATGGAAATACAAAACTGGATCCCGAGCCTGCAGTGTGTCAATGAAATCCTGGGGGAATGGAACACGACAGCATAATCAAATGTGATGGGCCTCTGCAATGACATATCCAGCCTGCAGAATTCAAATCGGCATCGCTTTCTGAAAGCCATAGCCAAAACCTGTTTTCAGTTAGCTCTGTGCATGAGGTCATCACCAAACGAATAATTTTTAATTGCCTCGTACACAGCTCGAAAGGCTGTAATTGGAGAGCTGAGAAGGCTGAGCAGTCTGCTAATGCTATTGTGAGATTCTTCCAAACAAAGGGAGGTCTCTTTGTTCCAGCAGCATTAAGGCTGTACCAACACAAAGTCGTAGCTCAGCTCCTATATGGCACCTATACAGGAATATCTCTGGCTGATCTGGCTTTGTTAGAGAAGGTACAATCTAAGTTCTTCCGTTCTATCTTACAAGTCCCTCCAGGTGTTTCCAACACTTTGATACAATTAGAATTGGGTCAAATGAAACTAGAAGCCAGAATACTTATTGCCTCTGTTTGTCAGTGGCTTAAGAGCTTCTCAGACCAAAAAGGCCTTCTCCCTTTAATAAAACAAGACCCTTTTCAGCCTGGTGGATACAAACTTTAAAAAGAAAATTAGAATCTATGGGGCTCTCAATAGATGACCTATTGGTTCAGAGTACTACACAGGCCAAAGCACTTATTAAACAAAGGATCCAAGACATTGAGCGCCAACGAGATATAGCACAATCCCCTTTGTTTAGGGCTCCTATGGAGACCAGATACGTTATGAGAATGGCCAACTATGTCTTACAGCTGGAAGAGCCTGCTTACCGGAGAGCCTTTACTTTAGCCCGCTGTTCAGTTATTCCTTCAATGGTTTTAGAAGGGAGATATAAGAAAATTCCCTATTAAGATAGACGCTACATGTGCTCCCAAAGGGAGGTGGAATCTATGGTACATATGTTTTGTTGTTGTCCTCTTCACAACCTTTATAGAGAGAGATTCATTCACCCATGCTTAGATAGACTTACAGTAGACCCAAACGAGATGGGCCTGGAAAGACTTTTAAGTGATGAAAACTCTTTTATTACCAAACAAATAGCCAAATTCTGCTTATACTTGATTAAATTCCATTCTAAGAAGACGGGCTAGTTTTAACTAGAAAATTCTCTTCTTTCTTTTACTGGTTTAGTTTCCTTTTTCGTTTTAATATTTCTATGTATATTGTTATATCTACACTGTTTTTGTAACTCTTCAATTTTGCAATCATGTTTTAATGACTTTTAATGATTTTTACAGTTTTATGCCGCAATAAAAACCTGACTGACTGACAGTTAGCTCTGTGTATTCTTTTTAGCATTTTAAAGGCTATTTCTTTTCTTTCATTTTTAACCTGATCTTTTCTCTCCAAGAAACAAACAGATAGCAACAAAAATCAATGTCTCTTGTGGTGAGAGTCCTTGCCTTGCAAAGGACTAAATAATCCTGTTTTGTTCTTCTACATTTCCACCTGGAGCGCCCCTAAATCTGTGGAAAATGATATGTAGAATGGGTGTTCAGCTTCCCTTCGTTCTGTATACATTTGCCTTCCATCCTGTCTTCTGCTTGTGGCCAAACTAGATATGACACCACAGAGGTGTCAATTAAATTCCTGCTCCTTTGAGGGGAGCAAGTGAAAGTATTAGGGGGAAGGAGTAGGTTATGATACCTGGTATGGTGTAGGGGATCGAGTGATGGATTAGGATTCTGGAGAACAGGGTTTGAATCTCCTCTCAGGCATGGAAACTAACTGGGGGGGGGGGATGGAACTGGTAAAACATCTCCTTAAATATCTCACTCACCTTGAAGTCCTATTTAGGGCTGTTGTAAATCGGTTCTGATTTGATGGCACGTAACAACTGGTTATGATTTGGATCTGGGCTGAAGGGATAGAGGTTAAGCCTTTAGCATCTCCCCTCCTCACATTACAAATGGCCTCCTGGAATATGGTAATCAGAACAGAGAAGAGATTATACAGAGAGATGGCACCCTAGTGAGGTCATGCCACCCAAACTAACAAATCGAAAATCCCCCCTCTCCCAAAAAAATCAATTCATATTTGTCAGGGGACTCAATTTATGATGCATACAAATTGACAAATTTTGATGAATCAGCCAAATTTGTCAGAAAACATGATTTTTTCAATTTGTCCCCATCTCTAGTTTTAATATAATTTGTTTAATCATTTTCATATAGTACAACCAAATTGTCTTTATATTTCTACTCATTACTTTTTCAGCCTTGTTTTGAGCAACAGAGGCTAAATTCCTAATATTAATCCCCACTGCTGGGTGTCCTTTGGCAGAAGCCCAAGTAATAATTGCCATTAATTAAGATGCTAGAGTAGGCATTGCTGTTACACAGAGTTGCATGATTTGGTGCATGTCAGGAAATCTCTCTCAACTTTCAGCAATTTGCCCCTGAAATTTATGCTGATGGATTTTATGCCAGCATGATTTTTCAGTTGGACTGTGGCCTGTAAATCCCATCTTGGGAAGACGTGTGCACTGGTGTAACTAGGGTGGGGTGGGGTGGAAGAGTGCATTTGCCCCAGGGCACACAGCAATCTAGGGGGCACCTGTAGGGGGAGAAGGAGGAGGAAGCCATGCACCATCCCACCAGCAGTCCTCCTTTTGTCCAGCTAAGGTTTGGCAATCCTTAGTTGGGAGAAAGGAGGCTAGGGAAGCAGGCAATGTTTTTTCCCAAGCAGCACCTCCATCGATTGTTCCCCCTCCTCCTTCTCCCCCTCCTCCTTCTCCTTCCCCCCCCCCCCCCACCACTAAGGCTTGGCAATCATTAGCCTGGGGAAAGAGGAAATGGAAGTGTGCAAGAGAGGTGCTGCTTGGAAAAAAAACCCCACCGCCTGCTTCCCTCTCCTCCTTTCCCCAGGCTAACAATCATCAAGTCTTAGTCGGGGGAAAGGAGGAGGGGGAAGCATGCTGCAGAGGTGATGCTTGGGGGGGAATTGCCTGCTTGGTGCTATCCGCATGCTGTGCGGTTTGCACAGGAGAGCCTTAACTGGAAAGGAGACCCACAGAGAGGGCATGAGAAGGAGAGACCCTTCTTCTCCTTCCCCACTGTTCCCCCAGGATCTGCCCCCCTTGCTGGGTGGGTGAGACACAGCTGGGGGGGAGAGGAGGGCGCTAAAACTGACTTTGTCCCCTGGTGCTCCAAACTCTAGCTATGCCACTGGATGTGTGTGTGTGTGTGTGTGTGTGTGTGTGTGTGTGTGTGTGTGTGAGAGAGAGAGAGAGAGAGAGAGAGAGAGAGAGAGAGAGAGGAGGCAGGCAGGCAGGCAGGCAGCAGACACAGACACAGACAGACACAGACACAGACACAGACACAGACACACACACACACACACACACACACACACACACACACACACACACACGAGTAGGAATAAATTTAAATTGATCAATGAACTAGTAAATCCATGACCATGGTACTCGATAGCATCAGAATTGATTCCAGTGGAATCATTCGTAAAGGAGACATGGTTTATTGCAACACACACATTAGGGACTAGTACTTAAGGGCTAGTGGTGTAAAGAAAATTATATACTTAACACCAAAAAAACCTAAAGAACTTATAATTGATTTTAGGAGGAAGAAAGATGTACATTTACCATTATACATAAATGATGAGGAGGTGGAGAGGATTGGTAGCTTTAAATATCTGGGCACTTACATCTCAGAGGACCTCTCATGGATTGCAAACACCAAAATGGTTGTGAAGAAGGCACAGAAGAGGCTGTATTTCCTGAGAATGCTCAGGAAGATGAATTTATCTCAGCATCCACTTCTGTCCTACTATCACAGCACCATCGAGAGTGTCCTAACTTATGGCATACTATCATGGTATGGGAGAAGCTCTGTAGCGGACAAAAAAGCTCTACAGAGAATAATTAAAATTGCCCAGAATGTTACCGGGCTCCAACTACCAACCCTGGATGACATCTTCTCATCTCGCTGTTTGAGGAAGTCACACAACATTCTGAGAGATTCTACTCATCCTGCTCACAATTTTTTTGAACTGTTGCCTTCTGGCAGAAGATACAAAACAATTAAAACTCGGACCACACGTCTTCTGAACAGTTTTTATCCCAGAACTATAATTGCACTTAATAATGAACTCAAGGACCACCAGCAGTGAGCCCTTGGACAGTATTACCTAGCCTGTTGTGTAGATGCTTTGTTTTTTTTTGGGGGGGGGGTTGGTGGGGGGAGTGCTCGGGGATTTTTTTTCTTGTGTGTGTGTTGAAGGGATTTTTTAATGTGTGTGAGAGTGTTTGCGGATTTGTGTGTGTGTGTGTGTGTGTGTGTGTGTGTGTGTCTGTTGAATCTGGTCTCTGGGTGTCTGAATTTTGTTGTATGTGTATACTGTGTATATACACACTATATGACAATAAATTATTATTATTATTATTATTATTATTATTATTATTATTATTATTATTATTATTATTATTATTATTAAAGGTAAACAAAATTCTACAGATGGGCAGAAAACTATGGAAAGAAAACTGCAGGGAAAGATCAAATGGGAATGAGGTTAGTCTCCACCTATCCACCCCACCCCCCATTCACTCTTTGTACCAATCCCTCCCGACACCTTGTGGCAGATGGAGAGTAATGGCTAGGATTTGGAAACGTTGTATGAGTGTTGGCCCAGATGTCCAGAAAGGACTTGCTCTTTCAGATGTGTACTGCTATTCTAAACCATAACATACTTTTCTCTGGCTGGGAACTGTGGTTGAAGCTTCTGCTTCTCCATCAATCCAAATGCCTCACACGTTACCCTTTAAGAACTGCAGCACACAATTTAGAATTTCCTTTTTCATGTGTTTCATGCTTTTATACTGAGCAGCTAATTGGGAGGCACAGACTGTTGTATTCTGGTGTGCATTCTCTTCAGTGTCACTTATGCCTTAGAGTAATATGCCAAGTGCAGTATTAATAGACTTTTCTGGGTGATATGCTTGATACTAATGATTTGTTGATTTACTCTTCAAAAACTAACTTTCTAAAGGAAATTTTTACTCCATTGATTGATGATGATATTAGTTCAAATGTATTTCTCAGAGAATTTTGCTTACATTTAATGAGCTTTTGTACTCATTTAAGTGTGTGTCTTTTTTCCCTTCGTGATACTTTTCATTTCCTGCTTTAAAAATGTTAAGGATTGGAAGCAATGTTTCTCTGGTATAAAGACTTTTGTGTGTGTGGATATTGTTGCTCAGGCATGTTCTCCATTAATACTTATTGTAACATCCCTCCACTGTTCCCAAGACTCAGTCTTTCTTTCTAGAGGAGAATGAGAAACTCTTGTTTAGCCTCGTCTTAGGCCATTGTTGCTGAACCTATGGCACGGGCGCCAAAGGTGGCACTTGGAACCCTTTCTGTGGGCACCTGACATTGCCCATTCACAGCCATTTGTATTCAGGTTAACTTGCTGTACAGTATTTGCACTTTGTGAAAAATTAGTGGGTTATGAATCACAGTTGGGGCACTTAGTCTCTAAAAGGTTCACCATCACTGTCATAGGCAAACAAGCAACAGAAACTACAGATGCAACCTTTGGCTTGGAACTGCCACCATTTTTCTCCATGTTGGTAAGGAGGCAAGGCATACCACGGGGCTACCATCTAAATTTTCATGTTGGCAGAATGGCCAACGAAAGTGCTGGCTTTTGCACAACATGGTATGTGGGTTTTATTTTATTTTGAAAAGTACCTTTTGTGTGTGTGAAAAATGATGCAGTCCATGCATCGCTTGAGTTGTGTGAATTGAAAGATGTCCTTGAGGACTACGGACAGATGATCATCTGTCAGGTCTTTAGTGGGGAGACTTTTCATCCCACCTCCTCTCTGGAGTGGTCAGCTGTGCAAGGAGGCAGGGAAGTGCCAACGGGGCTACTTCTGCGATAGACACAATGCCACTGATGACAAATGCATGCACTGCATGCTGAACAGTGTGTGGACTGGCCAGTTCTGGGGGTGAAAATGGATCTCCCTGGCACCTGTGGTGCTGAACTTCATATTATATGAATAATAGTGACTTTGAGGTGAAATGAGAAGAGAATCCTGTAGGCCAATAATTCCCAATGTTGGGTAATACAGGTGTTCACCACCAGCTATTCTGGCTAGGGTTTCTGGGAGCTGCAGTCCAAGAGAATCTGGGTTATCCAAAGTTGGGAAACACTGCTATAAGCCATCTCTCTAACCACCTGTTCACTGCAGGAAGGTCAGAACTAGTAGTGCCACAACTGATCACTGTCTAAGCTGTTCTGTGCTCCTCCTAAAACTTAATTATTTTCCTACTGAAAGTGTCTAATGAGAGAATTAGCCCATCTTCTCTTAATACATAAAATAAACTTTTTAAAAAACCATCCTAAAATCAATAATACATGGTATGACTCACAACACAGAACAAAATGTCATTTTCAACAGTGCACTTGCTTACACAACAGACAAACCATGAAACACATGTAATATGCTCCAATATATTGCAGTGAAATACATTCATATGCTAATTGTGAACCACACTTTTGAAAGCTAAGCTCTGCCTGGATTGATGGATCACAAATTTCTTCCTATCTGATACAATCCTGCTTATGAAGAACTGTGTGAATTTTCCTGAATTCTTCTGGAAAAAAACAACAAATTAAATTGGGCAGGTACTTACTCATTCTATCCACTATGTGTTTGGCACAGCCAAAAAAAGTCTGCATTCCAACAGAACAGCGTATACCTCACATCAGTTGAATGGTCACACTTGATAAAAGACAACCCTTTTCATTCTAATCCAGTAAAAAACAAGGACAGGGGCATTTTATGGAAGATGCTGAGCAGAGGCGGGGAGTACATAAATCTCAGTGTATAAGTAAATGCTAAATGCTATAATCTTCTATGATGCAGAGATTGGCAGAAACATCTCAAGACTGAAACACAGGGATTTTCACACTCCTAGTGGACTGTCAGGATATGCAGCGCAGTGTAGTGGATAGAGTAATGGACTAGGACACTGGAGACCTGGGTTTGATTTGCTGGCTCTAACATAGAAACTAATTGCAGCGGGGGGACTCAATTCCTTAAATACCTCACTTAACTTGAAAACCCCATTAGGATTGTTACAAGTCAGCTCTGACTTGATGACATATGACAATAACAACAGCAACAGCGGCCTATCAGCAAGGTAGAGGCATGAGTTGGCAATGCATACTAACCAAGCAGCATCCTGGACAACACCTACCAATAACATTTTTAAAGCTTTGGATTTGGACCTGGATTTAGCTCATCACAAGGCAGGGCAAGTTAAAGTGAACCCGCTCCTGTGAGGGACGTCTATCCATATTTTACAAGTATTGACTCTCTTAGCCTAGTGACATGAAAATGCTTTCACCATGTGCTGTTTCTGCACGCAGCATGAGCCTTTCTAGCTACCGCTGGAAAGGACACCAAATCCACAGTTGTTGTCAATGCTGTCATATACACAGCTGTTATCTCAATTACTCTGAATGCACGTGAAATGTGTCGAGATAAGAGGCAAATTGACACATCTTGTTGTATGCCAGCCTACAGCTCGTAGGACGACTGAGAAAGTGCTGTGCATTGTCAGACTCCAAGTTGGGGTCAGGAGGTATGGAACCTAAGGTTATTTTGTGGATTTAGGGGATGTCTGCAGCAGCAGCATACTGGTGCATGTTGTTTTGGGTTGCCTTTGCTCTGGTGCTCTCCATGTTTCCCTGATTCTCATTGACACATGTTTCCTTTACCTGAACTTAGGTGCACACTTTTTCTTCATGCAAGCTGCCCTCTACTGCAAAAGCATCACCCTGGTCTGAAGAGGTTCATTAGGTGGACAGTGGTCTGAAGGTGAAATCGAGGTGAACTATAAAATGGAGGCCTCACCAATAACTTTCCTCAGACTGACGAAGCTGCTTGGATGAGTACTCACTAGTGAAATGTTTCAATCTCACAAGAAAAGTCCAGTTGCTATGATTCTGATTCCAGATAACCTCACCTGGATGGCTGAGAATCCTCACAGACTTGCTATAAATTAAGAAATCACTGTAAATCTAATCCAGGGCTGTCCAACAGGTAGACCATGGGCTACTGGTAGCCCACAAAGGGTTCAAAAGTAGCCTGCCAGGCATCAATAAAAAAGTGAGGAGATAAGTTCTCCACCCCTCCCTCCTCCAACCCAAGGATCACTACTGCCCCAGCAAAGTTCTGGGTCTGCCAGCCCACTGTCTTAGCTGAGCGGGCAGTTCAAGGGCCATGAGCATGTGCACGGAATGGATAAAATTCGTAAGCAGAGGTATTAGTGTAGTAGCTCTCAGGCACTCTAGGCCGGAAAAAGTAGACCTCGGCTTGTTCAAAGTTGGACAGCCTGATCTAATCTATTTCATGCCAGGTTGCAGACCTCAGTATCCAACAGACAAGGTCTGCGGAGAGTTATGACAATCCTCTTCCAAAAGATTTGTTGCTTGTATAACAGTGCAATAGGATTTTGGCCATTGCATTGAACTACATCACATCACATTACATCTTGAATTAAATTCTGTTTGTGCAGCTACACTGCATAAGTTATGGAAAATATTTCAGGCAATGTTATGTAATGGTCTGTTTACTAGTTATGGAGCTGTTTCTGATTTTTCTTCAGTAATAATGGTTTATTAATTTTCTGTATTGCTTTGTTTCAAGCTGCCATGAGTGTCTTCTTTATGAGAAGGCAGCACACAAATGAAGTGGTTGAGTGAGAGATCAATTTTAAAATATGATGGGAAGAAAACATTCAGATATCTCAGGCTAATGCCCAATGTATAGCTCATAAAGTGAAAACAGCATGTGATTGAAAGAAGGCAGATTAAGGCAACTTGTGACTGGAATTGGGAGGAGTACCTTATTCTAAAATTTTGAAATTTTGGTCAGGAAAAAAGGAAGATACAAAATAAGCACAGATTATTCAAGAAGACATGTTTATTCCTGTGGTGATTTGAAGAGACCATTGCTTAAATGAGAAGGCAAAAGGAGGTTTGATATCAGTGTCATAAAGAAGAGACATGGCAGCCTCTGCAAGGGGAATCTAGTAATCCCCTATATAACCAGAAATCCATGGAGTCTTCATTGAGGAAATCTAACTTGTGCAAGTGCAAGCCTGAGACTGCCAGGGCAAAGTTGACACACACCACCTGCACAGCCCTTAAACTCAGCCAGCTGAATTCTAACCTCAGACTACAACGCCTACATTTCGCTCCTGCACTTGCATACTTCATATTACTTTATATAAAATAATATATTGCCTTTTTTCAAGTATATCTCACTTTTCTTCAAGTCAAATCCTCTCTGTGCAGAAAATTACTGTGGGCCAACCAGCTCAGCTTGGCCTTCGGTATTGTCAGGGTGGGCCCTTGGATTAAGGAAAGTGAGGCGGTCACCTCAGGCAGAAGGCACAGCATGGAGTGCAGGAGGCAGAGCTGTGTTGCCATGTGGTCTTCCTTATGCGTCAGGTTACCTTCTTATCCAGTGAAAAAGGCTGACCTGTGATGACTGTTGAATGAATATTCAGCTGCCCATCCAGCCAACCTGTGTTGTTCTTCATCCTGGGCAGAATAATAACTTGGACCAGTCTTGCCCTGCAGATACACAGCTGAGTTATGTCAGTTCAGTTAAGAACATAACATAAGAACATAAGAAAAGCCCTGCTGGAACAGGCTACAGCCCCCCCCCATGCCAACTGGGACATTTTTAAAGGGGTCCAGCTGATGATAGGTTGGCAGGATCCCTCTGAAAATGGTCGGGACACCAGTTTGGAGCTCTCCCGCTGGTGTCCCAACAATTTTCAGAGAGGTCCTGCCAACCTGTCATCAGCTGGACCCATTTAAAAATGGCCCATTCGGCACTGGGTGGACCCCCTGGTGCTGACGGGGCCATTTTTAAAGGAGTCCAGGTCAGCAGGAGACATCTGAAAATGGTCAGGACACCAGCGGGAGAGCTCCGAACTGGCATCCCGTCCATTTCCCAATGAATGCTGCTGACCTGTCATCAGCTGTACCCCTTTTAAAATGGCCCAGTTGGCACTGGGGAGAACCCATGGTGGCAACTTGGGCATTTTTAAAGGGGTTCAGCTGATGACAGGTCAGCAGGACCCCTCTGAGAATGGCCTGGTTGCCAATGCGGAAGCTCAACGTTGGCGACCTGACCATTTTCAGAGGGATCCTGCCAACCTGTCATCAGCTGAACCCCTTTAAAATGACCCAGTTGCCACAATGGGGTCCCCTTGGTACCGACTGGGCAATTTTAAAAGTGGTCCAGCTGATGACAGGTGGGAGCTGGGAAAGCAGGGTTTTAAAATTCCTCCCCCTGCTGAAGCTTGTGCTCCAGCTGATCAGCGGTGGCTTCAGTGGGAAAAAAGACTGCCCTTTCCTGCCACCCATGGGGCTCATGGGGGGGGGGAATCTGCCAGTTTTCCCCCTAGGAATGCATTGAAGCAATGCATTCCTATGGGAAAACAAAAAACAAAGTGAATGAAACAAAAAAATCTGTTTGTTTTGTTTTGTTTTGATGGGTCCCTTCGCTATTCATTTTGTTCCTAACAAAATGAATAACAAATAGACATGGGCACGACCAGAAAAAATGACATTTCGAGTTTTCGTTTGTCGGAACGGGTCCGTTTCGGCTCGTTTCCGTTTGTCGCGAAATTTTTCAAAAATTTGTCATTTCTGTTTGTCGTTTGTCGTTTCCACTGTGATTAAGCACGATTTGACTTCCCAGAGCATAGAGGTGTCCTGCAATCAGGGCCGGTGCTAGGTGTTTTTGCGCTCTAAGCGGCGGGCGGGGTGGGGGCGGGGGGAGGTGCGGGTGGGCGGCGGTGGGGGGGCATGGGTGGGTGGCGGCCACGGGCGGGCGAGTGGGCGGGCAGCGGCGCAGGCCGCAGGCGGGTGGCGGCGTGGGCGGATGGGCAAGTGGGCAGTTAGGATATCACTTAGGAAGGATAGAGGTTCTGTTCTTGGTTTGCACCCCAAATGTGTGTGTGTGCAAGCAAATTGAAGTTGGAAAAATAGAAAATAAATGGTAGTATATAATATATTTTTAAAATAAATCCACTCCTCCCACTCCCAGTCGAACCTCCCCCTTTATCCAATATAAAAAAAAAATCCTCAAACTGCCAGAGAAGAAATAAAGAATAAACTGCTATTCCCTTCAGCAGACAAAGCTGCAGGGAATCAAAGAAATGATTTTCTAAATTCAATTCCCTCCCTGCCTGCCTAACTTAAATCCTAAAGCCTCCAGCTTCCCTCCTCAATCTCGATCGGATCACACCAGCACCAGCAGCCAGACCTCCTCCCTCAACCACATCCATACACCCGACTGCGATTTCTGGAAGGTACTGGCATCCAGAAGTGTCAGTCAAAAACCTGGCGATGCCATTGGTGGAATGGTTCAAAAAATTTGCATGGTCCCATCCCATGCCCAGCCCAAATGGGCAGGTCTAAAAAAATAAAAATAAAATAAAATAAAATCAATACGACGTTTTATTGCTATAAAAAAACCCACTGCTGCTACTATTAAAATTCAGGCATTTAAAATAAATAAATTTCACATGTTTCTGTGGTGATTTGGTGTGTGTTTTGACCACAATTTCAAAAGAAAAATTGTGGTCGCCATTTTGGATCCCCCCCACCGCATGGCATGCAGCGAGACGGACGACGAGGATGACCCCCCCAGCCTGGTGCAAGCAGCCCAGGAGAGGAGAAGAGGGGGGAAAGGCCAGGGACCCCCCAGAAATCACCCCTCTGGTAGGTGGCAAAGCCTCAGGCAGGCATATTTTTGCCTGCTTTTTTGGCCGGGAGTCGGGGCTTTTTAAAAAAACTTTTAAAAAGAGCCTCGTGGCACAGTGGTTAAATGCCTGTACTGCAGGTAAAACTGTGCTCACGACCTGGGTTCAATCCCTGGTAGCAGGCTCAAGGTTCACTCAGCCTTCCATCCTTCCGAGGTCGGTAAAATGAGTACCCAGCTTGCTGGGGGGGGGCAATGTGTAGCCTGCACACTGTAATTAAACTTGTAAACCGCCCAGAGACTACTTGTAGTGGTATGGGGAGGTATATAAGCAGAACACTTTCTGTGCTTCGCATTGCGCGATCTCCGCGATGCCACAAACGGAAATGAAAAACCCAACCAATTTTTTCTTTTTTCGGTTCGAGTTCGAGTTCTGACAGCTTAATTATCGTTACCGTTTCCATTATGTAACGGAAACAATAACCAAAAACAGAAACGACAATTTCGCCAAGTCGTGCCCATGTCTAATAACAAATAATGAAATTAATTTAAAAAATTCATTTCACGCCCATCTCTATCCTGCCTATCTCTCCAACCCGGAGGTTTTCTTTAGGCATCCATAATGTTAGCCATTGATACCCTTGTTCTCCATGAACTTGTCCAATCCTTTCTTAAAGCTGTCAAGGCTGATAGCTGTCACCACTTCTTCTGGCAGGGAGTTCCATAGACCAATGATCCTCTGGGTGAAAAAGTACTTTCTCTTACTTGTTTGAGATCCAGCACCCAAAAGTTTCATGGAGTGCCCCTTAAACAACAGAGAGTTTGTTTAGACATTAGAATACGCAGCATTTAACATGAGGTTAGTTGAGTCCAAGGCCTATAATTATTGGCTATTGATAGATAGCCAGAAACATGATACTCATACTCTGGGACAGTATGCTTGCTGGACTGGGCCCTGAAAGCACATAAAAGACATGGCTGCCTCCACTTTTATGTCTCTTAAAGCTTCCTGGCACCCAGTCAAGATCAACATGGATGTCCTTCCATTTACTATCTGCTTGACCTTCCTTCTTCATGGTCAAAGGAGCATACGACTAACAGGTTTCCATAGCATGCTTATACTGTAATAAGGTCCTCATAAGGCAGCTGTTCTTTTACCTGCCACTATATTTTGCAGTTCTGATTTTCGCAGCAGCACTGTTTCTATTACAAAACCACACAAGATAAATACACCAGCCTCAGTTGCACAGGTGTAAAACTGGAAGGAATGCTGCAAAAATAATTTTGGTGTATGTGTGTGTGTGTGTGTGTGTGTGTGTGAGATCAAGAGCAGAGGCAAAGTACTTGGCCAATGCAAAAAAGATCCTCAAAATGATAGATATGATGGCATGTAATTTCTTTTCAGACCTTTTTAAACCAAATCATCATCTTGGCTTCCATGAGCTAGGAGCCCAGCAAAAGATGCAGGGTGCAATCTGATGATTAAATGTGATGGCCTCTGGAAGCCTCACAAAGCCTCACACTAACAAGGGAAAAAAAGGAGCCTTTTGTATTTTGAAATTCATTCATAGAGGCCCGGAGGAGGAATCAGCCTCCTACGAGTCTGTTATTTGTTTTGCTCAATCACCTGTGAAAAGGACCTTAATCTGTTATTGTTTTGTGCCAAAATGTATTACAGTATGCTGATGTCCTTCAGTCGCTCTGCCCATGTTGCCTTCAGTCACTTTGTCTCGGGCCATCAGTGCCTCTGGAAAGCATTAGCCAATCTCTGCCTTCCTGTCCTTCCCAGGAACTTCCTCTGGGGATGTGCGTAATAATAATATCAGGACATGAACTTGCTTGCAGTCACCGAGGCTGACAGTCACTGCCTGTGGGGATAGTGGGAGTAGTGAAGGCATGCTGACAAATACGCCACTTGACTTTCTTCCCCTTCTCTTTTCAGAGTGCAAGTGGCGCGCCGGGGCTTACAAAGTCAATGGCTAGTTCCCTATTTAAATGGCACATGTATTCGAAATGAGTCCCACAGTGGCACAAATCAATCATATGCTAATGCATGGAGGCGAGTGAGGTGCAAGTCAGCTCTGCCCTGCATTTGGAAACAGAATATAGAGAGAGTGTTGTTTTTATGTGCACTGAAATATGACAATGTAGGAAACAATGTAGGAAAAAAACAAACAAACAAACAATAGACAATTGCAAACGACTGAGGATGGAACATGCCTTACTAGGAGCCAGTCCCAATGAGTTTAATAAAACCTGCTTTGGAGTAGGCATGTGGGGATTGAACTGTCAAGAGTGGAGAATTTCAATAGCTGCCACTTTTAGTGACATCTTTTTAAAGCACCTTGAGGCAGGGGTGATCCTACCACTAAACAGAGTGAGGCTGTTATCTCAAAGGGCAGATAATAAGGGTAATAGCGGTGCACACCCACACACATTTCTGTCTTGAGCTTCTCATGCTCCTGTTTTGTCAGAGGACAAAGCTGTGTATACGCTTTGTGGCTGGCTTTGCACTGCCTAAATTAGCCTGCTGTGGGGATGGGCACAAAATGAATATTTTTTCTTTTGTTTTTTCTTTTTCATTTCGTTCCCTAACAAATTTTTTTTAAAAAAACTGCCCCTTTAAAGTATAACAAAACAAAAGGAAAGGAAAAATTTCAATTTGTTCTGTTTTGTTTTTCATTTTACCATTCCTATGGGAAACCGCTTTTAAAACCCCACACCATTCCACCCCTATGTGCCCGATTGTGTGGGGGAATGACGTGTGGTTTTTGAACTTTTTTTTTTGCCACCAAAGTAAGTGCTGGTCAGCTGGTGCGTGGGGCTTCAGCAGCAAAAAAAAAGTTTTAAAACCCTGTGCCATGGGAGGGACGCACAGGCTTTTAAAACTAATTTTTGCCACCAAACCCCCACGCGCCAGCTGATTGACATTTGCTTCAGGGACTAATAAAGTTTAAAAATCCTGCACTCCCCAAAAACACATAAAACAAAGGTAAAAAATCATAAAAACACATGAACACACACACACAGTAGTTATATAAAATATGCACATAAAACAGAGAAAAATACATTAAAAACAAAATTAAATGAAAAATGAAATGATTTTTTAAAAAAATGTTTCAAAGAAAACAAAACAAAATGAACATAAACAAAACAAAAAAAAGAAGCAAAACACCATTTTGACATTTCGTGCCCATCTCTAGCCTGCTGTTCTCAGGGGAGGGCTCTCTCTCCTCACTTGTGCTGAAATTAAAATTAAATTGAAGTCCAGCTTGTTACTATAAGTGGAAAATGGAAAGGACTCTGGCTTGCCCTTTTGCTGCCTTTGGCACAAAACCCTCTTTCCACTGTTCAGGCTTTTTTCAGAGTTTGAGGGGTAGGTGGATGAGACGTAGAGTTAAGCAAGTGGGCATGGTACTGCTCCTACCAAGAAAATCAGTGAGATAAATTAATGAGGTGCAACAATAACTACTTGCCTAGCTGAAGTTATTGACAATAATAATTTAGCATGGCATACATTGAGTTTATATATTCATTTATTGTATTTTTATCTGCTTTTCAACTTGAGCACCTAAGGTGAATTTTTGAGGCAACTTTGAAGATTCTAGCTTAGGTGAGCCAAGCAAGGAATTTTGTGAGGCAGAAAGAGCCTTGGTAAAATTCAAAACATCTTTTGAGTTGGGGTGTGTGTGGAAAAACATTGTTGATTTATGCTGTGCTTCTAAAGCAAAACTCCAAGAGGACTTCAAAAGTTTTTTTTTAAAAAAAACTGTTGTTTTTACTATATGCCTCAACATTTGGCAATCCTATGAAGAAACAAATTTCAAAATTCTTCTGTCCTCATAACAGCACTGTTCACCTCTTGCAAACTCAAGCCTGTGGGTCTCTTTAGTGAGTCAATCCATTTTGTATTTGGTCTTCCTCTTTTTTTTACTTCTGCCTCCAAATTTTTCCAGCATTATTGTCTTTCCCTGTGAATCTTGCCTTCTTATGATGTGCCCATCTTCAAGATTGTTGCCTCCAGAAACAGTTCAGGCTTGATTTGATCTAGGCACCATTCTGGCATTCCAGGGCATCCAGAAAGCCCCCACCCCACCCCAAATTTGAAACAAAACAATTATTTCACCATAAGGCTGCTAACCAGTGGAGGCCAGAAATCTCCAGAGACATGAGAAACTCATGGAATGGGATTTGGGGCAGCACACAGCTAAATTTTGGGAAAGGGAAAACCCCTTGCCCTAATGAGCTATCATTGCCTAGATCTAAGGAAAGTTCTTGGATGTACATTATAAAGATAGAACCCTTGTGAATGTCCCCAGTGGGAATAAATGTTCAGAGTAAACTGAACATTAAGATAAAGGCCAAAATACTGTTCGCCATTGTGGAACATAACATTACGTCTGCAAATGCATGCTGAGTATTATGCCCAGGCAACGAGAACTGTGCAATCTGATTGCACAGTTGGTGGCATTATTCCTGTCTCAACCATTGGGGACATGCAAATCCAGCACTTCCACTGTGCCTTAGTTTTTCTGAAGCACTTGTGCAGCTTTATATTGTACACACAGAGCTGTGCAACAGGATTTCAGTCATACAGTGCTGATATGATTGTGATTCATTTCAATCACATGCCACTTAAGTAAGTTCTTATCCCATAAAAATCTGTTTCTGGTGAAATGAAAGGCTGTTTTTTTCCAGAGACAAAATTCTTTCATTCGGGCACATGCTGATAGGTAATAGATTCAACAAATTAGTGTTTCAATTACCTTTGTAGTCTTTAACCAGGCAATTTTATGAAGCAGTTAAATACACAATCCCAAACAATTGTTAAAATAGAGAGAGGGAGACAGAGATTACTTTGAAAAGATTAAAGTACCTTGATATGTACAATATATATTGATCGCAAAATGCCTGTTGTTTTGACAAGTTAAGACATTAGCACACGTCTTTCCCACAAGGTTTTTTAAATTTCATTGTGTTTACAGGCTCAGATTAGATTAACTACACAATAGCTTGTGGCTATTTATGCATGTTTTTAAAGTACTTCAGATCTCATGCAACACTTGGAACAGTATTTTTTTATCTTATACATTGGAGAATTTACATGGATTGTTTGTTTTCCTTTGGTCTTACTTTTAAAACATAAAACAACCTCATAATCAGTCAAATATCCATGCAGCTTTAAATGTCCCTGCCTTAATACAGCTATTTCTGTTGACACACAGTAAGAGAATGTTGTTCACTGTGCAGCTATTCCATATTCTCACCATTAAGAGAGGATTCTGCTTTACATAGGTAGAAAAAGAGCAAGTCCAAAAAATAGGCTTTCTATATACTTTGAAATATAGTGGTTGCTCTTAACCACATGTTGAATAACCTGCACCTGTTGACATGAATACAGTGGAGATCCACTTTGCCAAAGAAATGCATATAAGCAGGTAGATCACAGCTCCCATCATCCCCAGGTAGAACAATGGGAAGACTCATACAAACAAATCCCATGTGACCTTCATCTGTAGCATTTATGATAGTAACTCAGTTATTTCTTGGTGATAATGGGTGAAGGCATCATTACACACTCATCCTGTTGAAGGAGGTCATCAAGATGACTTTTGGAGCTCAACCACAGTCTCACATGCTCCCATTTCTACTTCCATTTCTTCACTTGGATCCTTCACTTCCTGTAGTTTGCTCTGACATCTAAATGTGGCAAAGAATTTGTTTCCAAATGAGAGCAGGGCATCTACATGGATTCTCTTTCTGGGTCAAAGTTTTCAAATTCTGGTTTGGAGGTTTGTGGTGCCGCCATTTCTCTGAATAAGTTCTAATGGCAGGTTCTAGCTGACCATGAACCAGGAGGTAAAGGATAAAACCAAGGTACAAAGGGGAAGGATACTGGGGAATGCAAACATAGCCCCAATGTTTAGGCTACAGTGTCTGATGAGTCAACTTCTTTTTTATTTGCCTTTCTCATGTTCTTAGCTGCATCCAGCACCAAATTGTCTCTGGATTGGAATCATGTACCTGACTACATTTTTAACCCATTCATTTAGGTAAACACAGGAGAAGACTTCCTCTCCGAAATATCTACATCAGCAAAACAAGAACAGCAACAGTATTCCCTGAAGCTGACATCATCCTTCAAGACCACATTTGTTCAGCATAATTTCCTCTGATTGTCTCACAGGGTTTTAGAAAGCAGCCATCTAGGGATGGGCATGCAATGGAAAAATAGTGTGGGCCAAAAAATAGTGGAAGATGAAGAGGAGGAGGTGGCAAAACCCAGTAGGGAGTTGGCAGGGACAGTGGGAAGAAGGCATGGCATCTGTTGTGCCAAAAATGAAGGGCTGAGCAGATAAAAGTTTAGTGCTTCATTTTGTTACAGTGAATCATGATCCCAAAACTAAACTACAAACCAAACCATAAGCCATCTCATTTCATGGTGTGTGTTTTTCTGGTACCTAATTCAATTCATGGACATCTCTACTGGATGGGGCTTCTGGGACTTAAAGTCCAAAACACCTTGGTTACTCAAATTTGGAAACTACTGAAGTAGGCTACTCACTGAAATAATCCGGGCATTCTTCCAAATAAATTTGTGCAGGCTTTCTATTAGGCTCTGAAGAACATTAATTTTGCCTGTGGTTGGCAATTCAGTAAGAAATGCAAATGGCGCCAAAGAAGCAGGCTTGATCTCTAAGCAAGTGTTCAGATTGGCAAGCAAAACAGTACCACATATTGCTTCATCTGTGTATTTTTACCCACATGTAGAGATGGGCACGAAACTCCAAAATGGCATTTTGTTTTGTAATTCATTCCCCTACCCCGTTTCATTTTGTTAATTACGGAACAAATTTTTATTTAAAAAGTTCATTTTGTAATTCATTTTAGTTCACTTTCTTTTCTTTTTGAACCCCACCAGTCAGTTTATTATTATTATTATTATTATTATTATTATTATTATTATTATTATTATTATTATTATTATTATTATTATTATTATTATTATTATTATTATTATTCGACAGCCTGTGGGCCGGATCGTTTTTTAAAATTTATTTTTATTTTTATTTTATTTTTTATTTATTGTAGCACAGGCTGGTAGGCTTTTTTTTTTAAATTCCTGCTGTTCCATGGGCCAGTTCAGCAGCCCACGGGTAGGGTCCGGTGCTCACGGGCCAGATCAGCGGCTAACGGGCTGAATCGTTTATTTTTATTTTTATTTTTATTTTTATTTATTTGCTGCTGGCCTGTGGGCTGGTTCAGCAGCCTGTGGGTCAGGTCAGCAGCTCACTGGTCAGTTCTGGTGCTCACAGGCTGGTTTGGCAGTCCATGGGCCAGATCGGGGGGTTTTTTTTGTTTGTTTTTAATTTTTGACATTTTTTCATCTGTTGACCCATGGGCCGGAATGGCTTTTTAAAATTTTTAAATGGAGGCAATGACAGAGTTTATTTTCTTGGGCTCCTTGATAACTGCAGATGGCGACTGCAGCAACGAAATTAAAAGATGCCTGCTTCTTGGGAGGAAAGCAATTGCAAACCTATGTAGCATCCTAAAGAGCAGAGACATCACTTTGCCAACTAAGCTCCAGATAGTCAAAGCTATGGTTTTTCCAGTAGTGATATATGGAAGTGAGAACTGGACTATAAAGAAGGCTGATCGCCGCATAATTGAGGCCTTTGAGCTGTGGTGTTGGAGGAGAGTGTTGAGAGTCCCCTGGACTGCAAGGAGATCAAACCTATACATCCTGAAAGAAATCAACCCTGAATGTTCACTGGAAGGACAGATTTTGAAGCTGAGGCTCCAGTACTTTGGCCACCTCATGAGGAGAGAGGACTCCTTGGAAAAGTCCCAGATGTTGGGAAAGATTGAAGGCAAAAGGAAAAGAGGACGGCAGAGAATGAGATGGTTGGAGAGTGTCATCGATGCAACCAATATGGATTTGACCAAACTCCAGGAGGCAGTGGAAGATAGGAAGGCATTTGCTTTCTCCCTCTCTCCCCCCCTCTCCCTCTCATTTGCTCTCACCCTCACTCTCTCTGGATCTCATTTTTTTAAATAACTTGAACAAGGAAGATCCCTGTCCATTCTGTTTCAGCAGTCTGACTCTGTTCAAAATGCCAGCTGGAGTGGATTGACTGATGCATGTAGCTTTATCGATGGACCCTAAACATAAGAATTTTTTAAAAGAGGACCAAGGTAGTGCTGAAAAATGGGAAATAAGTAGATAAGAAGTGGCTTTTTGGGTCCCCACCTTTGTTTGATTCATTTTACAAAAGTGCCTCCTAACCAATGCAAAAAAAGAGAGAACCCCCAGTGGTGGTTCCAGGAAAATGCATTTCAGGGGGTTATGGCCAAGGTTTTGTGATTGTGAGGACACAATTTTTAGAGGCAGCTTTTCTTGAAGTAAAAGGCAGCTTTAAGCTGTCATGGGATAGTGCTCTTCGTTGCTTTGGATGATATCTTTGACCTTCATTCATAGCAAGAGAGTTTGATGCTTCAGAGTTCAGACGAGAGAATGTTGTCTTCACTGATATTTCTGGCTGACCTTGTCCACACCTACATGATTCTTCCTGTACCACCCACCTTTTCACTCAGAAGCTGTAGTGCACCATTGAATGAGTATCCCTTGCTTTAGTTTATGCATGCCTTTGAACACTGTTTTTTTCTCCTGCAGTTCTCCTAAGAGTTTTATGGCCCATTACTGAATGACTAAAATGGGTGCAGAATATTTTGCAAGGCTCTGCCAGAAGTTTATTACTCTCATCATTCTTCAGGAAATCATGTTCCAGCAGGTTCAGGCAGCATGCAGAACATGGCACATGTGCGAATTAGCTGTTTCACACCACCTTTACAATATTATCACTACTAATAAAACCAGGGGGAAGACCTTGGGGGGAAGGCTGCACATTAATTTGGTCACACAGCTTTGGGAAGTGATCTTTGTTAAGCCTGGAGATAAGAGGTACAATTAACAACACCCACTCACACACCAGTTTTTTCCTAAAAGCTACTGGCAATTGTTGAGGGAGAAAGAGCACGGAGGTATCTTTCTAATCAAGTACTGGCCCAGTTGTCTTCCTGCTGGCTTTTTTAATATGAATGCATTTTTCAATGGCTCTCCAGAGCTGTTTTATTAAGCTTGAGATGGTATTTGGAAAAAATGTGTGATATTGCATGGACACAGATGCACTGATGCTCTAGGCGGTGGTTTCAACTTTGCTTTCATCATCCAGTATGCTGCTGGTATGTAGAAACAGGGTGGTGTAACAATGGTAATGGGTGGCTGAAAAATCCACTCTTTGATAAAATATATATGATGAAAAGTGTATTTAAGTACACATTTAAATGAGAAAGTTCTGCTGTGTTACTTTTTCAAATGCACAGATTAGTGCAAAAACAGAAGTGAATGGAGTGGCTTATTACCACTACTTATTTCTGGGTGGCTTCAGTACTGTATACTATTATGCTCATTTTCCTTGAAACTTCTAGTATTCCACCACAGAAAATGGTGTGTTTTGGTATATTAATAGGTTTTAGAATAACCTTCCCTTCTCTCCCCCTCCCCCTTATCTCTTGCACATGCATACCACTGTTCATGAATTCTGCAGTGTAATATGGTCAACAGTGAAGAAAATCCAGGCTACTTTGCTTGCTAGCTTGTTTGTTCTTAAGTGATATGGAAGAACTCCAGTGAAGATGGAAATTTTCTTTAAAACACACCAAAACTAAATTTAAGGGGGTGATTACATGAGCCTTTATCCTGCTGTTTGATTCCTGGTTGGCAGGGGTTAGTTCACTCCTTTGGACAACGCCCAGATGCTATAAGCACCAGCGCAGATCACTCTGTCCCCAGAATATTCTTACTTGCATCTTGCTGGGTTCCTGCTGGGGCTCCTCTTTTTTTAAGGTATGGTAGTATCACTCTGTTTTGGTTTATTTCCAGTGTGTGTATAAGCACTGGGATCAAACCAATGCAGAATTTGCCACTTTAAATTTATCTTCCACTTTCCTTTTCTCAATACTGTTAAATGGTTGAAAAGGACAGTTTAAGACAGCATACTGGGAAAGAAAAAAACCCTCCTATGATTCTCTGTGGAGGAGAAAGGAAGGAAGCATACATATATATATATATATATATATATATATACATATTAGAGATGGGCACGAAACGAACAATTTTTCGTTTCTGTTTTTGTTTTCTCTTTTCATAACGCAACAAAACGACAAATGAATTTTGTCTCCAAAATGAAACAAAACGAACAGAAACACCGGAAATTTTGTCGTGTGTTTCGTTTCCGTTACTGCAATACAGTGAACTTCTTTAAATGCTAAAAAAAATCACAAAAAATTGAAATAAATGGCAACAAAATGGTAACGAAACAAACGAAAACGAAAATGAATTTTTTGCAAAAATTTGCAAAAAACGGAAACGAACCAAAACGGACGCAACAAATGACAAACGACAAACAAAACATCATTTTTTTGATTCGTGCCCATCTCTAATACATATACATATATACATATACGTATACATATACATAGACATAGACAAAGCCTACTGGGGCAATGGTGATATGCTAAGTCTTTTAGACTATATTTTCTTTGAAAGTTTCCTCTTGAAAGGAAGAGGAGGATAGGACAAGCAGGGGATACTCCTCCATTTTTTTCTTCATGGAGGTAAGCCAAGGAGGGTGGAGATGCCTCTGCTATGTACCACATAGCAGAGGCATAGCAGAGGCACATCAGACCTCTCCTTGGTCTTAAGTAACCCTGTTTAACC
Organism: Phrynocephalus guinanensis; assembly: GCA_037367245.1. Classification (NCBI taxonomy): domain Eukaryota; kingdom Metazoa; phylum Chordata; class Lepidosauria; order Squamata; family Agamidae; genus Phrynocephalus; species Phrynocephalus guinanensis. Next base: position 38,251,628 of record CM074737.1, read on the forward strand.
CACTCATTCTTGTTCCAGTTAAGCTGAATAGATAAACCCTCTGTTGGACAATCAAAGGGACACTTTGAGCTTTAGCCATCTCTTTGGATACACCCCCCCTGCAAAATAGAAAAAGGGTAAAGGAACCAACTGCTTTGGAGTGCTTCTCCACAGTGCTTCTCCAAAGCAGTTGGTTCCTTCACACTTTTTGTTACATTTTCCAGACTATTTCACCCTATTAAATAGCACACGTAGTCCTACATCTACTCTATTTCGTTTCAGATTTTATGAGTAAGACTATTCCACTTGCTGTTAATATAGAAGCTACCGTTCCTGGTAAGCTGGATGTTGTGCGGTAACTCAGAGACGGAGAAAGTCAAAGGCCAGTGGTTGCTTTTGAAAGGTTTAGGAACTGAGCTTCAGAATTCCTTTGCAAAAGCTAGTTTGAAAGCTTTCATAGAGGGCAGACGTAACAAGGTTTCAGGCTTTGGCTAATTGTAGTTCCAGATTCATTTGCATTACTATGTTGGAGACTGTAACTACTTAAGCTCATGCTTGGAGAACCACTTGTCTTCCAGATATTCCTGGACTGCACTGCTTAACTCCTCCTGACCCCATTTTTTTTACTCATGCACATATTATGCTAGCATGGAATTTGGGAAGGAAGGACTTATTATGGCTAAGGGCAAAGGGAGCCAGGGAGGGGTTGTCAGTAGAGTGATAGATCTCTTGGTTCAAACCCATGCTCAGTTATGGAAACTGGCCTTGGTAAAAACCCCTCCTTAAATGTCTCACATACCTTGGAAACCCTGTTTGAGTAATCATAAGTGACCTGACCTGTGCATTATTGATGGTACTAACACTCAATGGCTAGCAGTGCTCAAAACTCTGGTTCAGAGCCACATCAGGTATGCACATCAGGAACGTAGGCTCTCCATGTCTAGTTGCCTTTTGATTCACATAGCTTGTCTCAGCATGCTTCCCGCCTGCTCTCCTCCAAGTGCCATTTCATCTCACAGATTTACAGGGGGCAGAGCAATTCGGCTGGGCTCTCTCCAGTGGCCCTCTCCATTCCAATTCCTGTTTGTCTTGTCAGATTCTGTGAGTATGCTTTACGTCCTTATGTTATTCCCTCACCCTACATCCATCTTGTCAAACTGCGGGATAGGGGCAGACAGTTTTGAAGCATGCCTCCTGCATGGCAGGCCTTATGCGCCATCACTCTTAATGCCTCCATCGTCTCGTGGTCACTCTCTCTGCTCTCTGCGCTGAGCAACTCTGGCCTCCGGATGCTCTCTGTGTTTGCCGGCAGCCACAAACAGCTTGCTCTTGTTTGCGAGCAGACAACATTGAGCTAACCTTCTCATTGAGGGACTGGAATGAAACCATGTCAGCTGAAAGGCACCCCCCCCCCAACACACACACAAACACACTCTCAGACACAAACTTTTTTTTAGTTCAGGCCCTCTTGACTCATCTGAATTAACACTCAGGCAATGATAGAAAGGAGGGGTGTGTGTGCATGGGGGGGGAGCGCAGCCTAGCCCAGCCAACCCATTAAAAATAATGCCTGGCAGTGAAACACTGTGCATTTAAAAGTCATTCAGCAATGTGTGAAAATGTATACATTAGTGGGGGGGGGAGGGGATCTCTGGAACCAGCCATAGATGGAATTGCTAATACAGTTGAAATAATTTTGGATAATTCTGGCTTTTTCTCTTCACCCACTTTGCAGATTGCCTGCAGGGAAGGTGACAGGTTTCTCACCTTTGCAGTGGCCCTCAAAGGAGAAATATGAAGGAAGAACACAGAAGTGGGAGAGTTTGACTTGTCTGATTATCTTATGAAGGAGCTTCATGAATACAACTGTTTAAAAGAGAACCCCATAGGTGCTACATGCTCAGCATTTCGGGGTCAGGTTCATGATTGTCATAAGTAATTCAATCCAGAGACCTAAAATATAAGGAGGAACTTTTCTGCTTTTTCCCTACTGCAGCTTACATTGCATGTGTTGTCCACAGAACCAGACTGAGCCTGAGAGATTAGGACGGGAACTTTCTTTTGCAGAGGTGGACCATTGGACTTTCTCAACTTGGGACAATGGGGAATTTTTGGCCTTCCAGACTTGGTTGCGCATGCACAGATGAGCCAAATGCTTGCTTGTGGATCTTTGTGACATGAAAATGGCAGTACCCACCCACACCTGAAATAAAGAAATAGACACAGGTGTTGGAGTTAACTAGGGACACACTGCATTGATTTTAATCTCCAAGCACCCATATGCTGCAGAAGGGCCTGGATGTAGTGCTGACACCTAGGGCAGGCTCTAGAGGTACCTCTAGCCCCCTCCCTGACCCCAAACTGATGACTCCCAAGCCTCTAGTCAGAGCTGGCCCCTGGACAGCTCATACCAGACCAGCTACAGACTGGGAAGGAGATTTGCCATCTGCCCAATCCTCCAAAATTCAGACAAGCAAATTTTCAGACAAGCTAATGCACCCCTCAGACCGGCTAGTAAAATTCTAGCTGCGGGTTGCCATGACACTGGATGCAATCTGCTTTTGGGGAGCTCGCCAACGCTTGCTTTCAATTCCACCCTACCTGCAAATGTAACCTATTTACAATTCAGCCCTACAATAGCCCTCAGATTCCCATGGGTAAAGCAGTGTGGGATAGGCAAAAATATGTCTGCCCACCTTTTTATGTCAATCAGGTGAGACAGACCCAAAATTCTTATCTGACCCTGAAGTAACCACTGAAGCCACACTGAATCTAGGAAAGATGGAAAAGTTGCCTCAAGGAAAAGATGGATGGCTGGGGGTGGGAGGACCTTAAAACTACTCCCAGACAGCCCATGTCCAGCACAGCTTTGTGGGGCGTGCTGATTGGAGCTCCCACCTCAGAAGAGGTGGCCAAATAGCCCCTAGCAGCATAGTAATCAACGCCAGTGGAGACATGCATTCGTCAGTGGTTCCCAGCATCCACTTGCATCCCCAAGGAATGCCCCTCCCCATTCCATTCAGAATTGCAGTTAGGGTAGGTGTGTATGAGGCCTAAGGGGCTGAAATGCCGAACGTTGCTGTTGGACATACTTGTTGGGATTTTCTGTTGGATTTGGTATCAATCCATCTGCTCTTATGAATACACTGCCTCCAGCTACTCATCCCAGGCAAAACACAAAATAGGCGGGCTCAACATTGAACTAATATGGCTGTCACGTGTTTAGACCAGACATTTCCCTCCATTCCTTCATCCCCCTCTTCTTGCAGATGCCAATTTTATGTCATTAAAATGCAACCAAGGAGGGAGATGGCAAAGTCCTAAGTATAGATGGGCACGACTTAGCGGTATTCCCGTTTCCGTTTCCGTTACTCGTATCCGTTACTCTACGGAAACGGTAACGGGAATTACTCCGCCAGAATTCGAGCTCGAACCGACGAATGAACAATTTGGTCTGATTTGTCGTGCTCGTTACTTTCATCGCGGCGATCGCGCAATGCCAAGCGGCACAGAAAAAAAGTTTTTAAAAGTTAAAAAAAAACACCGATTCCCGGCCCTAAAAGTAGGCGAAAACTGTCTGAGGGCACCTACCAGGCCAGAAGGGTGTTTTATTTGGGGGGGGTTCCCCACCCCCCTCTCCTTGGCTATTGCTACTGCTGCGCTGCTGGTACCAGGCTGGGAGGGCGCATCCATTTGCCATGCAGTGCGGGGGATCCAAAATGGCAACCGCAATATTTTTTTTGAAATCCTTGCCCAAAACCCCACCAAAACACCACAGAAACATGCGAAAATTAGCTATTTTAAATGCTTGAATTTTTACAGTAGCAGCAGTGGGTTTTTCTTGCAAAAAAAAAAGTCTCCGTTGATTTTATTTTATTTTATTTTATTTTATTTTATTTTTTTACACCTGCACATTCGCAATGGGAGTGGACCATGCAAATTTTCCACCAATCGCATGGCCACTTGGCCAGGTTGACCACAGAGACTTCTGGGATGTGCCAATCGGGCATAAACGGCCCACCACTAATTGTAGCCCAAACCCAAACCCTAACCCTAAGCCTAACCCATACGCCAGTACACTGTCCTTCTAAGTGGGTCAGAGAGGCACCCAGAGGTGCACCCCAATACTCACCCTAACCTCACCCGTAATTAGCCTAACCCTAGCCCTTGCGCTAACCCGTCTTAACCCTAAGCCAGATCTACTTGCATTGCACTACATGCAAGTACGTGAGACACAGCGGGTGCAAAGAGTCTGCCAGTCCGTCACTTGTGGCTCTGGCTGACTCCTGCAGCTCCCTCCAGGAGCCCGCTACCCCCCAAACCAGTACTAACGACAACGAAAAAACAAAAAAACGAACTGACTAATTTTTGCGAAATTTCACAAAAAATGGAAACGAGGTGAAACGGACTGCCTCCGACACACGACAACTCGAAAACGTCATTTTCCCTAGTCGTGCCCATCTCTAGTCCTAAGCACCAAATATGCTACTTAACGTCTCTGCTGATATTCCTGGCTTTTCACAATTGCTGTGTCTTCCTTCTGTTTTGCTCATTAGTCCTATTCAATTAGTATTTAATAGTATGGGGTCAGAGAGGAATGCTGTGACCACATATCTTCCATTTTCAGTTGCATTGTCCTCTTACATGGAGAGAGTGGTGGGCCTGAAGATGAAGGGGATTGGGGTAGAGCTCTCTGCTCTACTTATGTTAAGTATCTACATACTGCCTGGGGCTACAGTGAATAATTTTGCATTTGGGCATGATCTCTGTCCTGAAATACTGCTGAAAGGTTATTTTTTGTTTTTTAATGTTTCCATCACAACTGGACATATTATTGCACAGCACTCTGTTGTTTTCTTAAGAATAACCTGGGACCTATGGGATAGAATGCATTTTACAAACCTCAGACACCACCTCAAGAAAACAGTGGGACCACCCTGGATTTTAATCTTGCCATTCACAAGAATCTTCACAATGGATTCTGCTGGAGAAAGGAATAGCAGTAGTGGCAGGAACCAAATAGTCTGAATCTACACATGGGCTAATGAACCTTTTTTTAATAGATGAGATTTTGATTCTCTCAAGAGCTTGTATTTCCCTTTCCTCTTAAAGCAAAGCAAAAAGCAAAGTGTTCTGCTTATATACCACCCCATACCAGTTCAAGTAGTCTCTGGGCAGTTTACAGTTTTAATTACAGTATGCAGGCTATACCCCCCCCCCCCGAAAGCTGGGCACTCATTTTACTGCCCTTGAAAGGATGCAAGGCTGTGTCAACCATGAGCCGGCTATCTGGGATCAAGACCCAGGTCGTGACCACAGTTTTCGCTGCAGTACAGGCATTTAACCACTGTGCCACAAGGCTCCTGGGGGGGGGGTCAATTTCACATAAAATATCTAAAAACTATGATAAATATTGTTATGGTCATTACATGCTGTCAGTTCAGTTCTTACCGATGGTCATGTCTTCCATGATTTTGTAGATATGCTCAGAATTAGCTCGGCAGAGGAATATGCTGCCACGGAGGGTGGTGGAGTCTCCTTCTTTTGAGGTTTTTAACCAGAGGCTGGATGGCCATCTGTCAGAAATATTGTGATGGGGTTCCTGCATGGCAGGGGTTTGGGCTGGATGACGCTCGAGGTCTCTTCCAACTCGTTGATTCTATGATTCTATGACTCTAGTTTGCCAACACTGCTATCTGTGGGCACCCAGGGACTGTGCAGCTTGTCCAAGGCTACACAGGCTTGCTCTTCTCCTGGAACTCACAATGGGGAATTTAATTACCAACTCACTGAGTTTATCTCTACACAAATGACATTTCAAAATTCTCCACTCTTTGTAGGAGGAGAAATTGGTATGGCTATTTCACCAAATATCTCCAGGAGAAAGGGAAGTTCTTAAACAATTTCTTGGAAGTGGAGCTCACCATTACCAGTGGCTATGGGGCAACTTTGTTTTTGTTTTTTGTTTTACCTCCAAGGTTGTGGTTTTTTTTTTTGAATGCACTGACTTCACAAATGACAGGAACAGCAACTGTGTCAGCAAGTGTTTCACTCTTTGGCTTCCTCTTCATTGCAACCTATATGATGACTTTTTAAGGCCATATTTTTGGCAATAGCAAGAGAAGTAGTGACCAAAGAAATTCTGAGATTTGTGAAATCAGATTGTAAAACATCCTTTAAGACAAAGGATTAAGTCTCAAAATAGTTTCTCAAGAAAAAATATTTTAAAATACTTTGGCTCCATACTTAGTGTCTTCCTCCAAGTTCCAGCATTTTCCTCAGGTTTTCTGAATGTTGCATTTGGGGAACAGGGAAATGACTTTAGATATATTTTGTCTTTGCTGGATATGCATATATAAGAACCTAAGAACATAAGAACAGCCTTGCTAGAAGAGGCCACAGTCCATCCAGTCCAACATTCTCTCTCACACAGCGGCTCACCATTTGCTTCACGGTATTCCCAAGCAGATGTCTTCACCTGCTTATGATTCCCCACCAATGGCATTGAGAAATATCCTGCCTATCTCTACAACCCAGAGGTTTTCTTTAGGCATCCATAATGATGGCCGTTGATACCCCTGTTCTCCATGAACCTGTCCCATCCTTTCTTAAAGCTGTCAAGGCTGACAGCTGTCACCACTTCGTCTGGCAGGGAGTTCCACAGGCCAGTGATCCTCTGGGTGAAAAAGTACTTTCTCTTATTTGTTTGAGATCTAGCACCCAAAAGTTTCATGGAGTGCCCCCTCTTTCTAGTGTTGTGTGATAGGAAAAACAGCTTTTCCTTATCCACTTTGTCCATACCATGTATGATTTTATAAACTTCAAACAGGTCACCTCTTAGGCGCCATCATTCAAGAGTGAAGAGGCCTAGCCCTTGCAGCATTAGATGGTGAGGAAGGTGTTCCAGTCCCCGAATCATTCTGGTTGCCCTCCTCTGCACTTTTTCCCATTTCCATAATATGAATGTAGCTTCTTCATTTTGAGTCCCATAGCAGGTACAGGGGAAGGCAGTGTTCCTAACCTTCAGGAAAAAGATGAAGATCACGTTGTCCTCCAGTTTCCCTAAAGTTTTATTCCACCATGAAAGAGGCTTTCCTTTGTCTTCTTCATATGACTTGTAGATAGTGCAGTGGTTTAGACTTCGGGCAGCCCAGAGGTTGGGAGTTTGATTCCCCACTGTGCTTCCTTGACAGGACCTGGACTTAACAATTCATAGGGTTCCTTCCAGCTCTGAAGTTCTAAGATGATGATGATGATTTCTCAAAGCCCTTTATTTAGACTTTCCTCTGTATATATTTGAGCTTGGTATGACATTGAAACATTGCTGGCTGCCATAGATATGAATGGTTAAAATCCTGTGGTGCAGTTATGCAGAGTAGCATTTCAATGCAAATTGCCATGAGTTACAAAACCCACAGACCTTATCTCTTGTCTATGGAGATACCTTAACTTACAAAAATTTGCTTCAAAAAGTTATGCTGTTTGAGTAGCTGTAAAACAGGACTTCAGCCAGTGAAAAATATGATGTGCTCTTAAATATGAAGGTGAACACTATCTATCTATCTATCTATCTATCTATCTATCTATCTATCTATCTATCTATCTATCTATCTATCTATCTCTATCTATCTATCTATCTAATCAAACATTTCTCTGAAATTCCTCCTCTTTCGAAATTATTTTCAAAGGAAAATTACACTGAATAGAAAAAGTTTAAATTCCCATGGGAAAAAAGTTTTGCTAGCATAGCAAATGTGTTGCATTTTTTTACATGTCTGTATCCATCAGATAAGGATTGTTCGTATTTAAAACAGATGCTATATTTTCCTTTCTTTAGTGGATTTTAACATTTTAAAAGTGTTTATTCATTTTAGGTTTGAACTATGTTTTCTCCATTTAACTCTACGAGGTCTTGAACCCTATTATTTGAAGAAAGCTGCATGATAAGTTGAAAATCAATCAATCAGCCAATCAGGTCTACCCCCCCACCCCAAACACATAGGAAGTAAAAACTGTAATGCTATGAGCCAGCACTGCTACTAGAATGTGTGGGCCGCTTCGACAGAGACTACCCCTTAAATATTACTTGAAAAATCTACAAAAGGTTAATAATTACAGAGACTTCCTGATAGATAAGTTATATGTGTGACCCTCTAATTGAGGATAACACAGGTTGGAAGCTACACATGGTCTGCACATAGCAAGAAAAATGTAGGAGTATCGTCAGACCAAGAGAAAGCTTGCAATATTACTATAGCAGGTATGAAACAGAGGAAATGAGGCAACATATAACCAAGTAGATGTTGCATTTGGCTGATTTAGGTTCTGCAAATTCTGCCGAGTGTTTCGATCTGCATTTACATGGGAAGAAACTATTCATTCAGTGAAAATTTCGGTGCCTGGTGCCCATCATGGTGAATTCCTGTGATTGCATATTTCAGAAAAAGCAAAACAGAAGAGCAAACATGGAGCTCAGCCATGCAACTTTCTCTACTTTCAAAGTGAACTGGGATTTCTCATTTCATACATCGTTTACAGCTTGCCACAGTGATTTCTGAAATCCAGGATGTATTTTCAATACAAGGAGAAGAAAGGGGAAAGATGCATTATTTGTTACAACAGCCTGGCACATTGGGCTTCAATTTAATTATGCCATAACATCAAAAAATGCATTAGGAGGAAAGTCAATGGTCCTTAACCCAGAGTAAAAAAATAATAATAGGATCCCTGTGCACACCAAGAAGTCCCAGATAGAACCATTGGGTGGTAATCTCGATGCTTTGACATATTACCAGTTATAATAGCAGCCAAGATGATGCACGCACTTAATACAGGTAAAATGGCAGCTCCATAAATTTGAGTGTTTCGGTGTAAAGCACACTACTTAAGCCTTCTCTGGAAAGTTACTGCTTTAACTGTAGCACTTATTGCTATAATGTGCCCAGCCTGTTCCTTCCAGTATTGCTGAGTGTACAGATGCCTGCTGGGCAGAACAATACATTTGAATGGAGATTCTCAGCAGGAGCCTGGCACGCTCAGCAGGATCTCAGTGACCTTCCAGGAAAAGAGGACATCTGCATTTTCTCTTTCGTCCTTTCTCTGGGCCGCTGATGCACCTCAGTGTTGACATGGATGGAAGGAAAGAGAGGGGGGCAATGGTAAACAAGTAAGGTTACCTAAATGCATGGAAGATGATGCTGTCACAAGCATTCTGTGCTCATAACATCCAGGTTACACCCACAGTATTTCCCAAAAGGCACAGCAAGTGGTTGGCAGGGTCTACTTTTTTCTGAGGAGCTTCTCTCCCCTTTAAGAGATGACTTTTCTTTGAATCCTATCTCAGTGGCTTGCTTCTGATGGGATAGCTCAGCATCAGCATCAACCATTTTGTATCATAGACAGCAGAACAAAATGCCGCACATCTCACCTATGGAAAAGGCTTGATTTGAAGCCCCCCCCCCAAAAAAAAGGGACTGGAAGAAGGGCACACTAATTGTAACCAGGGACAGAATTTTCTGTAGATCATTCTTCTTTCTCTTCTTTTCTTTAAACATTTTCTGTCAAATAACACATCTCAGAAATGCCCTAGGTGTGCAGGGGTGGGGCTGAATTTTCTTGTTAAATTAAAATTGAATGGTGAAGATTGCAAAAAGAGGCAGATCTGTCAGTCCAAATAGATTATCCACTAGGGATAGGGACCTTATGAAAAACCACATGCTGCTTGTCATTTTGTAAGCTTACAAAACCTTACAAAATGAAACAAAACAGAAAACAGTCTTTCTTCAAGAAATGAACCAAAATACAAGTTTTTTCGTTTCAGAAATGAAACAATTCATCCTAACCTCTTGATCCATCCATCTCGAGAACAGGAGGTTGATTTTTAAACCATAAATCAACCGTAAATTTAAATTGTAAATCAATTTTTTAAACCATAAATAAACTGATTTATTTTCCTTTCTTCCTGCACCTCAGCTGTTGAGATAGCTTATCTACGATCTTGATCTGCCTGAACCCAGCCAGAAGCAGAACTATTCCCTTTGCTGGGTGTGTCTGCAGATTGATTGTTTTCCTTACCTTTTTAAGTAGGACTGTGGAAGTTATTTTTAAAAAATATTTTCTTTCCTTCCCTCACCGCACCACCAATCAGCTGTGTTTATCTCCCCAATCTCTCCATGCAACGTCTAGGTATTAGTTTTCTAGCTTGTTTACAGAGGGTTCTTTGCTTGACAGAAAATTGATTGGAAGGTTTGAGGGTCTTTGATTTAGGGCAGTGGGCTCCCTGTTAAATAAAAACAGGAAAGCTCCCCATTATTTATAGCCTTAAGAAGAGTTTCATTTCATGATGAAAATTCTTTTTAAAAAAAACCCGTTATTGATGAAATGATATGAAATGAAGAGTGAAACGAAACGAAATGAAACACTATATTTCCATTTCGTGCCCATTTCTATTATACAAAGTTTTCTTTTCTTTTGTACAGTATATTTATATAGCACCAGATCCTTCAGAGCAGCTCATTTGATGTACTTATAAGAAAGTCATGCAAAGGTATGATCACAAAATGTCCATACAAAATGCACAACGAAAGAAATTGATTCTTCAAGGATGTACACTGGTGGCCAATGCAACTCTTTTGAAACATCGAAACGAACAGCTACGTCAAGTATCCTTTTACTTGGTACTTGAGGCAGAATAGGTCCTCAAGAAAGAATGGTTCAAAGCATGAAGGCTTAAAGCACCAAGACAGGTAGCCTTATATCCAACAAAGCATGTTAAAAGACAAACATCTAACCCTCTCCCCAAATGTTAAATGATAGAAGGGGAACAGAGGTAGTCATTTTATAGCTCCTAGAATACCGCTCCCCATGTGTGTGTGTGTGTAGTTTAAATATTGTTTGGGATTTAAGGTAGCATACATGTAAATGCATAAAACATGTCCAGTATTGCCACTGTCTTGTTACCACTTACATATCCACAATGTGGATGTAAGTGACAACTTGTTAATTTGCAACAATTCACCACTGATAATTTTTCCAATTGTACTGATAGCATAAATCCCAAATTAGATTCCAACCATTCTGAAATAATCACTTGTATAGAGGAGACATACAATTTCAGTAGCTTCTGGCCTTTGCATCACAGATTCTGGTTTTAACAACTGTATTGATTTTTCCTATTGGGAATTACCAATGGCATGAAATAAGGCTCCTCATATGGAGATAAGATCAATGTACAGACCTCATATTGTGCTTTCCAGAAAACTGAGGTTTTGGCTTTTATTTTGCTCTGTGTCTTTTCCTCCTCCCCATCTTAATTTGGGTCTAGATCATTTCTTCATGAAAGAGCATACATATTTTTAAAGTTCCCAGGGAAACTCATACACATTTTGTACTCATTTATCCCAATGCACACATTCCATTTGCAGTTTTTCCTAATCTGCACATTTTTAAGAAGCTGCACATTATCTCCCATAACATATACATTTGTGTGTGTGTGTAATATACCATTTCATATTCACTTTTAGACCGGAAGACTGCATCATAAAATATATGCATGAATTAGAAATGATAGACATTCCCCATATAGGCAAACCCTTAATTGGGCTGGGTTAATAATATTGACACTTTGCCTTAAAACTGGATCCAGACTAGAGATGGGTACAAAACAACCGTGTTTTTTTTGGTTACCGTTCTCCATTATTCTTTCAGTTACATAACGGTACAAATAACGACTGTTGCGATGGGGCAGGCTCAAACAGAACAGAACCAAGAAAATTTTCTTCGGTTCTGTTCGTTTCCATTACTGGCGTTGTGCCACTCGCACGATGAAAAATGGAGCAGCGAAGGGCTGTGAGAGGGGGCTGGGATCCCGCCTCCACGCTGGGCCTGGTGGAGCCTCTTTGCCCCCTCCCCACCGGAGCCGACGCGAGAAGAGGCGGGATCCGAGCCCTTATGGGCTGGGCTCCAGGATCTCGGCCACGTGGTGAACTGGCAACGGTGCAGCCAGCTTGGAAGCTGGAGTAGAGGGCATCATTGGAGCACAGGGTGGAGTGCAGTGGCACCCCCACAGGTTTCCTGGGTCTAGGCCGGGGGGTGCAGGGTGGCGGTCTGCTAGGGCGGTGGCTCCCAGGGCGGAGTGGTTCCCTGGGAGATGGGCCCCAGTTAGGGCAGTGCTGCACAGAGCTCTGGGGGTAGCCTGACAGTGGTGGCGGATGGCAGGGCAGATTGATCCTTGGGGAGGGGACCCAAGGGAGGGCGGCGCTCGGCAGTGCTCCAGGGGTGGCAGCCCGTTGGGGTGGTGATCGGAGCAGCGCCCAGCTCCGGGAAGACTCCCTATGGTCACAGGATCACTCTCCCAACAGGCTTGCCACCGGCTCCGGTGGCGCCCGGCCCCGGGAGGACTCCCAGTGGCTGCGGGACGGCTCTCCCAGGAGGCTTGCCCCAGCCCCGAGAGGGCTCCCCGCGGCCGCAGGAATGCTCTCCCGGCCTGCATGCCGCCGGCTCCCGTGGCGCCCGGCCCTGAGAGGGCTCCCTGCGGCCGCAGCTCACCGCACCCCAAAATCGAAGAAACGGAAACGAAGTGGGCCCCAGGGTCCCGAAAAATGAAAATGGAACAAAGCAGACCCCAGAGCCCAAATAACGACCACGAAACGCCATTTGGGTATTTCGTGCCCATCTCTAATCCAGTTGGCTTGGCACACAGTTGGCTTGGCTCCCTTGCTTTCTCCCATGCCATCCTTATGTTTAGGGACACTGCTTAGAATTTTCTCATGGGATCTTGCGTTGCCACAGACAATTCTACCTGCAAATGCTGAGGCAGGGTGTGAGCAGGCCACGGTAGTTGGAGATGAAGAGGAATCAGCATACCGGTTTGCCTTCCATTTGGTCATCAATTTTGTACAAGGAGGGGAAAAGAGGAATAGCTGGGAGTAGGTGTTGGGCATGAGTTGGGAGTGGGAAATTCAAGTGGCAATATTACATTTGGTTGTTTTAACAGATGAAGCAAAGAAGAGAAAAGCAGGGCCAGGAGAATAGGAAGGCTCAAGCTACTTGATTTGAACTGTCCGGAGAAGGGAAGTGGGAGCCATCTCCCATGGGGATCGTTTGAGCCTGAATAGCCAGGTTTAACAGAGCTAATGGGCAGTCTTGGCAATCCTGTACAGCAGGTATCCTCAGTCTTCAGCATGTAGAATGTTCGATGTCGTGATAGCCATATATAGGGTGACCCAACCACAACAGGTACCAATTTCTGGGACTCCCTAATTTTGTAGATGGGGTTGGTGGTCCACTAGAGGGCCTAGCTATCCCCTCCAATCATCAGAGTAGACAAAGCATGAGTGCGAGATTTCAGACAAACTGTTATGGTCTTTGGTCTCTTATGAAAGAAGCTACTCTGCCTTGCCTCTTGTGAAGCAAAGCAGGGAAGGCCACAGGCTTGATGGCCCAGGATTGGATTGAATGTATTGTGAGCCATGCCTTATAGTTTTGGCAGACAAGCTGTCAGTCTCAGTAACCCCTTTGTTTCCTCCACTCACAGAGTACCGTATATACTCAAATATAAGCCGAGTTTTTCAGCCCTTATTTTTGGCTGAAAAAATGCCCTTGGCTTATACTCCAGTCAATACGTTTCCCAGATTTTGGGGGTAAAATTAGGTGCTCAGATGGCTTAGGGAGGGCAGCAGAGGGCAGTCCTGATTGGGCAATCGATAGCTGTGCCTCCACTTCCCATATGATTTCAATTAGAAGGTTTAGGGACACCCCCTTTGGAACTTCATAACTCAGCCTCCTTATCCCAAATGTTTCCAAACTTCAGGGGATTCCCTAAAATCGCTTTCTGAAGATAAACCTGGTACTTGGATACCCAGGTCACAGCTGTGGCCAGAAGCGCATTTGCAGAATTAAGGTTAGTAGGCAAGTTACACACCTTTCTTGACAAACCAGCTCTGGTCACGGTGACACATGCCCTAGTGACATCCCGGCAGAACTACTGTAATGTGCTCTATGTGAGGCTACCAATTAAAAGTCTCAGGAAACTTCAATGGGTCTAAAATACAGCAGCCAGACTGCTGACTGGGGCAGGGTACAGAGATCACATTACACCCCTATTAAAACAGCTCCACTGGCTGCCAATCAGCTATTGGGCACAATTCAAAATGCTGACCTTGACCTACAAAGCACTATATGACCTGGGTCCTAGCTAACCTTAAAGATCGAATATCACAGTATGAACCGAGTAGGGTGTTAAGGTGATCAGCAGAGGCCCTTCTCTCCATTCTGCTACCCTCAAGGTACGTCACATGTGAACCCATGGAAAGGCCTTCTCAATTGCTGCACCCAGACTCTGGAGCTCCCTCCCACTAGAGGCCAGGACTGCCTCATCTCTGTTGTCCTTCTGAAAACAGGCAAAGACCTTTCTCTTCAGGCAAGCTTTACCGAATGATGGATTACCATGTGACTTTTATATGAATCTATAGGTTCACGTAGACAGTGTGTTTATAACTACTTATAACCTTGTAGCTTTAATGTAATGTTGTCTATTAATGCTGTAAGATGTCCCTAAATTACTTGTTCTCAAATACTTGAACATGTCTTAATTGTACTGGACTATATATTATCCCTCATTACTGTAATCTGCCCTGGGTCCTTTTCCAAGGAGAAAGGCAAGGTAAAAATGCTCTAAAATAAAATACTCTAAAATAAATACTTTGATGCCCCCAAGGTATAAAATAGGCACTCAAAAATTATTTTAAAAATATGCAATAAAATTTACTTACCTTGGGATTCCAAAGTAACAGGGGTACCTTCCCAAAGCAATTTTAGGGGATGCCCTGAAATCTGGGAATATTTAGGGGTAAGGGGACTTAGTTATGAAGCTCTAAAGGGGCTAGGGGTAGTATTGGCAACTGCACAGGGAGTGTGGAGGCAAATTATGGAGTTTACTCTATGGTATTAACTCCCTAATTGCCTCTACACTCCTAACACACATTGCCAATTACTACTCCCAGCTAGAGATGGGCACGACTTGAAAAAATTTTTTTTTCGAGTTGTCGTTAGTCGGGCCGGTTCTGTTTCGGGTCGTCTCCGTTTTTCGCAAAAATTCGCAAAAATTAGTCGGTTCGTTTTTTTTCGTTTTTTCGTTGTCGTTAGTACTGTTTTTTTGGGGGGGAGCGGGCTCCTGGAGGCACCTCTGTGGGGTGGGTGCCTCCTCTGGCCCGCTATAAGGGAAAGTGGGCTCCTGGAGGCACCCGTGGGTGCCTCCTATCCTCACCCACTAGGAAAGGGGAAGCAGGCTCCAAGAGACCCCTCAACATGGGGGTCTCCCCTCCTCACCTGCTGCTGCTGCAAAATGCTATGCAATAGCCATATGGATATTGCATAACAGAATGTGCAGACAGTGACTGTGAAGACTAGTGGATGGCACTGAACCCAGAGCCATAGTGAGATGCCTAACTAAGGCTCTCGCACCACCATGTCTCACACAGAAGGGAATTGTACTTGCTGCGTGTAGTGCAATGCAAGCAAGTAGATCTGGCTTATGGTTAAGGTGGGTTAGTGCAAGGGCTAGGGTTAAGCTAGTGACGGGTAAGGTTACGGTGGGCTAGTGGGTTGCACCTCTGGGTGCCTCTCTGACCCACTAAGAAGACAGTCTGTGATGTATGGGTACGGAGTCAAGGGTTAGGGTTAGGGTTAGGGGGGCTAGGGCAGGTTTTAGGGGGCTTTTTGGCACATCCCAGAAGTCTCCATGGCCAAGTGGCCATGCGATTGGTGGGATGGCTCCAAAAATTTGCATGGTCGTCCACTCCCACATGGCTGGCCACTCGGCCAGCCCATCATTGCGCAGGTGTAAAAAAAATAATAAAAATAAAATCAATGGAGGACAGAGGAGGAGAGGAGAGATATTTTGTTGCAAGAAAAAACCCACTGCTACTGTGAAAAATCTGGCAGTTTATAAATTTTCGCGTTTCTGTTGTGCTTGTGTGTTTTTGGACCACGATTTCAAAAACAATATTGCGTTCGCCGCCCCATTTTGGATCCCCCGCCCGCACCGCATGGCATGGTGAAATGGTGACTCGAGTCCGGCTTCCCAGGACGGGGGGGAGGCGGGACCCCCCCTCCAGAAACCACCCCTCCGGTAGGTGCCCTGGGCCCTTAGTCAAGCAGGCATTTTTCTGCCTGCTTTTTTGGCCCGGGAATGGGTGGGGGGAGAGTTTTTTCCTGTGCCGTCCGTGCCGCTTGCTTGCGCTTTAATTGCGGCGGCCGGCGGCCGGCGAGACTGGGCTTTTTGCTGGCTGGCTGCGAGCCTGCGGCGAGTCCCACAGAGCAGCCCACTAGGACGGGGGATGGGGGGGAGGCCGGGGACCTCCAGAAACAACCCCTCTGGTAGGTGCCCTGAGGCACGGCAGGCATTTTTCCGCCTGCTTTTCGGCCGGGAACCGGGTTTTTTTAACTTTTAAAAACTTTTTTTCTGTGCCGCGTGGCATCGCGCGATTGCGCGATGCAAGGAACGAGCACGACAAATCAGACCAAAATTGTTCGTTCGTCGGTTCGAGTTCGAAGTCTGGCAGAGTAATTCCCGTTACCGTTTCCGTAGAGTAACGGAAACGAGTAACAGAAACGGAAACGGGAATACCGCTAAGTCGTGCCCATCTCTACTCCCAGCCCCTTTAGAGCTCGGTTGGTATACTGTATATACTCAAGTATAACAAAAAAAAAACCCCTCAGCTTATACTCAAGTCAATAAGTTTTCCCAGTTTTCTGGGGTAAAATTAGTCCCTCAGCTTATATTCAGGTTGGCTTATACTTGAGTATATATATGGTAATGTGCATCAAGAAAATAGATCAGGTGGGGACAACCTATCCCAGCAAAGGGGTGGCTCAGGTAACAGGCTCCTTTCTAACCAGACTTGTGTAGAACTGGGTTCTAAATTATTTGAAATTAATTTTGACTTTTGTCCCATTGATTTCAATGAGAAGTTGGTATGGGCTCAGTTTAGCACTTCAGTTTTTGCTCCACAGCTTTGGATGTGCTGGCATAGACTGCAAGGTTCTGCTCCCGGCAGTGAAATCTTGTTTTATTTATGCAGCAAAAACTGAAGATTGGCTTCAACATGTTTCAAACTGTTCTCTTGCTGTTAATGTGGGAAATGTCAGTGTGACCAAGTGCTAAGAACCACGGCCTCCTTTCAAAATACAGCATCCAAACCAATTGAGGTTAACTGGTCACAGTTAGCACCTTATTGTTTAATTGTGTATTACTTCACCTCTCTGGCTGTTGACATCAACTCTCCATAACCTGTATATTGCTGTATAAGGGCTAACCAGAGTTCTGTTAGCAATACAGATAAGATGGCTGTTCTGTGTCTTATGCCTGAGGATGCATGTGTGTACGCTCTGTCACACACACAATTAAAATTCAGTGTAAACAAAAGCTAATTGCTAGATTATTTTAGTGGTTAACATTGAATATTGAAGGGAAATAGGTATAAAGAGTAGTGAAAGGAGAATCCGCACTTGTAATATCAAATAATAATCAGGCAGAGTTGTAGCATATAAAGTGCATTGCAAATCAGAATTTTAATTTAATTCAGTGCAAAAACAATAAGGGAAGACTTAGAGGGGGAGGATGTTAACAGATTGGCAGCTCTGTTCAGTTCTGGTGAGGGCTTTTGCTGACGTGTCTTTAACGCCAGCACAGAGACAGGGGTAAATATATGTATTTGGCCTTGCTTTTGTCTCTTTATTAGGGAGGGCGGTCTGCTGAAGTGTCTTTTGTTCCTTTTGTGTTCATTTGTCAAAATGCATAGGGTTGCTGTGGATTTACATACTTGACTTGAGAAGATGAAGAGATACAATTAGTAACATTACACTTATTTTCATGCTATCATTTTGATTTAAAATGTTGTTGGCTTTTTTTTTAAAGAAAAAGCTTAATTTCTTGGGCAAATTACCTAATTGTTCATTTTCTGTTGCCTGTTTCAGTTTAACTATTTTGAGGTAATTGGTAATTTGTAACTGAATTTATCACTTTCTCAATAATTGAGTTAATAATGTCTGTTGAGAAATTTAATATCACATTCTAGTCAAATTACAACTTTGGACAGTTTAACACTATTGCATCCATGTAAACACCATTAAAAATCCCTTCTCTGTCAATATCTCATGCAGACGTGAATGCAGTGTTCTCACATGGATTGATCCAGTGCCACCACCATTGCCCAAATAATATATGCATATGCGATGTTTGTAGAACAAGCTGGGGTGAGCACCTCAGTCTGACCTATTGAGGAGGGTTGTTCCCTCTTTCCAATCATAAGCTCTCTATAGCTTCTACTGAAGTACTTATGATTGGAGAGGTGCATGGGTTCAAAAGTATTAGCTCCCACCATATGCCTTGTCTTTTGAGACAACAAATCTAGGGGACAACAGGACAAAACTGAACCAGAGAGAGCCAGATATAAACAGATGAAGATTTTTAGAAAGTTTGTCTACTGCTATCCACTGTATTGAATCAATGGACAACAGTATAACAATGGAACCAATTCTCCTCAGAGCTGGAGAGTGCTCCAACACTGGAGGCATTCAAGGAAAAAGAAAAGAAAAAAAAAAAAAAAAAAAGAGGAGAATCTTTACTCCACTAAAACCCTGTAATTTTCTTTCAGAAAATATATTTTTCTCAAAAAGGATTGCCCTTCAAAATGTCCTCCTCCATTTAGAGAGCTTAGCTCATTTTGCAGCTGATCGATGAATTACACCCTATCATGCTACTCAACAGACAATATTAGCTCAACAGAACAGCAGCGACAAAATAATTTACTTCATCCTTATTATACCCCAACCTCTGATAAATTTAAATGGGCAATGGAAGCAATTATATAATTCACACCAAAATTATGATTTTCACACCACTTGCAACCTAAATCACAGAGACAGCAATAAAGTAAGCTTAACTCTACTAATTACATCCATGTATCTTCTTGGGTAAAACACATAAATTTGAGATGACATTTTATGTTTTAAGATTTATAAGCACAGAAATAAATCTAGGGTACATAAAATATCTGTAAAGCAAGAAAGGGACTGGAAAATTGCACTTAGTTTATGCATCTTTGTCAAGATGTTTTCTACATATACGTGCTCATGAACCACATTTTATCATGTCCTGCAGGGAGAACACAATACAGTGAATATGCTACCAAGACAATACCTTCTTTAGCTCATGAGTTTTCCTGCTTATACTTCTGTTCAAAGGGGTCTTCCCATAAAGGACAATAGAGCTCAATTTGGATATTAGTGAAAGCTGCAAGGGCTAGTTTCAGAAAGCCACATTTAGGGAGGTTGTGCTGGACCACAGGGCAATTGTGCTGTGGGGTCTCTTTTATCCCCATGCTTCTGAGATGAAGTATCCAGGGCATGTGTGGGCCTCCTCATCTTTTTCTCAACAAGTGCACAATCAACAATGGAAGAGCCCAAGAATGCATATTTTTTTTGGTGGGGGGAGGAGGGACAAGTTAAGCAAAATTTCCCACCTTTTTGCTTCAGTTGGGGGTCTGTCAGTGTTTCGTTTAATGCGTAATTAGAATATGTCAATTTTAAGAAATGGGTCTGTGGATATGTTAGTGTTTTGAAACATTACAGATAGAGGTGGGCACGAAACAGAAAACCCATGGTTCAGGTTCTTGTGTTTCGTGCACACCCTTGTTTTGGTTCAGTTCAGGGTCATATGAATTTTTTAAAAAGTCATATGAACTTGAATTGAGCCGAACCGGTTCGGGTCTGACTTACTGGGCAACGGCAGCAATCCTGGCTGCGGCGGTGGCAGGGGCTTTTTGAGGTGCTGGCTTGGGGCCAGCACCTTGTTTTTTTTTTTTTTTTTTTAGCGCCGACCATGCAGCCCCAGGAGTCGGGTCAGTGCTTGTTTTAATTTTTTTATTTCTTTAATTTAGAGCACTGACCATGCACTCCTGGGGCTGGGTCAGCACTTCTTTTTATTTTATTTTTGTTTTGTTTTTAAAGTGCCAGCTGTGCAGCTCCTGGGGCCGGGTCGGCCCTCCTTTAATGTTTTAATTTTTCCCTTGATTTTAGAGCAACTGACCATGCAGCCCCTTGGGCTGGGTCGGCTCTCCTTTAATTTTTTTTTTTGTTTGTTTTAAAAGTCCCCGGTCGGGGGCTTTTTGAGGCACTGGCTTGGGGCCAGCTCTTCAGGGGGTTTTTAAGCGCCAAATGCACAGCCCCAGGGGACGGGTCGGTGCTCAGTTTTTTTATTTCTTTCATTTAGAGCGCAAACCACATGGGTCCTAGGGCCCAGTCAGTGCTCCTTTTTTAAAATTTTATTTTATTTTATTATATATTTTATTTTGTTTTATTTCACTGGGGTTTTTAAAATTCCCAGTCAAATTTCAAAATGGAAATTTTCATTTCATTTCATTTCATTTTTCTTTGATGGGTTCATTCATTATTCATTTTGTTAGCTAACAAAATGAATAATGAATAACAAAACAAACTAAACGTTCATTTTGTGCCCATCTCTAATTACAGACTAGTTAGTAATGACAGGGTTTCAGTGTTCTGAATTATTTATGTATCCAGTAAGAGCCTAGATGCCCTAAGCACATCCGATCTTGACTGTTTTCGGAAGCTAAGCAGGGTTGGCCCTGGTTAGTACTTGGATGGGGGACCACCAGGGAATACCAGGTACTGTAGGCACCTGGAGTAGGAACTGACAAGCCACTCCAGTATTCCTGCCAAGAAAATTCCATGGACCTGGGGTCATGGAGAGTTGGTCATGACTGTAATGACACAACGCACACACAAGCTTGGTAAAAAACCAAACTAATGAAGACAACAAGTTAAGATACCATAATAAGTAACCAGTGAAATGTTTAATATGCCACTTAAATTAATGTAAGGTAAATATAACTAAATCTGACTAAACACTAACTATATCATAAGGTGCGTTGTAACTGAGGGGGAATTGTCAATTAATCTTATTAATCTACTCTGTGGGTTTCTGACTGAAGCTGTGGAAATTTGTTTTTCACATTTTAAACCAGCATTTCCACATGTCCTGCCCAACAAACACATGGGGAAGGGTGGCTTCTTGAATCATCTCCTAACTATTTCAGTAGCATACATTTCTACAATAGCATATTTTGAATTAATTGATTTTTAAATCTATAATATAACATATCCATAAAGTCCTGTGCAAACCTGACATAAAGTCTGATAATAATCAGGTCAAAGGACAAAAATGTTATAAAGGGATATGAAGAAGCCCTACCATGCATGCAATAAACATATGCTTTCGCAAGATAGCTAAAAATGCTTGGTTGTATAATAGTTTGTGCTCCACAGTGACCCTATGGTTTCTCTCAAAATCACCTGTCAAAAGATCTGACCTTCCAGAATGCGAGTTATGGGAGTGAACCTTCTATACCAGTGCCTCAAACCAATCAATAACAATTCGATCTCAGCAGGATTCAGGCAAGAGCTTATTACAAGCCAGCTGAAACAAAATTTCAGCCCAAGAATTAGACATCAAGGAAAACGGTGCACTTTAGGTTTGATGTGAAACAACACAATTCAGTATGTGGTGTCAACTTGAGAGATTGCTCTGTTGCTCCTGCCTGATAACGTCACAGAACAGTAACTTGCCATTATTTTTCTTTGAAAATAAATGCATGTATACCCCCTGAGGTACAGGACCTAGAGGGACATAATGGACAATGTCTGTTTCATTTAGGGAGTGATTTAATAATGTTATAGCTATCTAGAAAAGGAAAGTTCCTGTTGTTAGAGCCCTCAATCCAGGCTCAACTAATAAGCAATGAGGCATGCCCACATTCCTAAATTTTCAGTCAGAGTCAGCAGTTACTTATTTTCCCATGTCATGATTCATGTCAGAGTGAAGACGAAGAACAGCTACTTCCTAAACTCCAACTGAGCAACTTTTGTAATCTCTTGCAAACACAGCAGAGACAGGTAAGTCACTTAATAGAATGTGTTCCCTAGTTGCACTTTAAATGGTTGGAGGAGAAAACATGACCTATGCCAGCTAATATGTATTGTGATCCTTAACACACACACATTCCCCAAACCCAGACAGCCACTGTTTGCTGCTTCTGACAAATGTTTGAATATTAGTTCAGAGTGGTGCCCATTTACATGTTCAGAGCTGATTTCTACCATTCTGTGCTCCTTAAACTATGACTGTGTTCACATAGCAGAAATGTCCCTTCTTTATCTCACAATTCCCCTCTCATCGTGATTTGTGTGATCTTATCACTTGAGCACTGTACCTTATCAAGAGTTCAGATGCACGTCATTTTTTTCAATTCGTGCCTAATAGCGATTAGAGATGGGCACGACTTAGCGGTATTCCCGTTTCCGTTTCCGTTACTCGTATCCGTTACTCTACGGAAACGGTAACGGGAATTACTCCGACAGAATTCGAGCTCGAACCGATGAACGAACAATTTGGTCTGATTTGTCGTGCTCGTTACTTGCATCGCGGCGATCGCGCAATGCCAAGCGGCACAGAAAAAAAGTTTTTAAAAGTTAAAAAAAACCGATTCCCAGCCCTAAAAGTAGGCGAAAACTGTCTGAGGGCACCTACCAGGCCAGAAGGGTGTTTTATTGGGGGGGGGGTTCCCCGCCCCCCTCTCCTTGGCTATTGCTACTGCTGC
Organism: Phrynocephalus guinanensis; assembly: GCA_037367245.1. Lineage (NCBI taxonomy): Eukaryota > Metazoa > Chordata > Lepidosauria > Squamata > Agamidae > Phrynocephalus > Phrynocephalus guinanensis. The sequence continues at coordinate 38,274,286 of CM074737.1, forward strand.
GCTGCTGGTACCAGGCTGGGAGGGCGCATCCATTTGCCATGCAGTGCGGGGGATCCAAAATGGCGACCGCAATATTTTTTTTGAAATCGTTGCCCAAAACCCCACCAAAACACCACAGAAACATGCGAAAATTAGCTATTTTAAATGCTTGAATTTTTACAGAAGCAGCAGTGGGTTTTTCTTGCAAAAAAAGTCTCCGTTGATTTTATTTTATTTTATTTTATTTTATTTTATTTTTTTACACCTGCACATTCGCAATGTGCTGGACCATGCAAATTTTCCACCAATCGCATGGCCACTTGGCCAGGTTGACCACAGAGACTTCTGGGATGTGCCAATCGGGCATAAACAGCCCACCACTAATCGTAGCCCAAACCCAAACCCTAAGCCTAAGCCTAACCCATACGCCAGTACACTGTCCTTCTAAGTGGGTCAGAGAGGCACCCAGAGGTGCACCCCAATACTCACCCTAACCTCACCCGTAACTAGCCTATCCCTAGCCCTTGCGCTAACCCGTCTTAACCCTAAGCCAGATCTACTTGCATTGCACTACATGCAAGTACGTGAGACACAGCAGGTGCAAAGAGTCTGCCAGTCCGTCAGTTGTGGCTCTGGCTGACTCCTGCAGCTCCCTCCAGGAGCCCGCTACCCCCCCAAACCAGTACTAACAAAAAAACAAAAAAACAAAAAAACAAACCGACTAATTTCTGCAAAATTTCACGAAAAACGGAAACGAGCCGAAACGGACTGCCTCCGACACACGACAACTCAAAAACGTCATTTTCCCTAGTCGTGCCCATCTCTAATAGCGATACTAAAAAGGATGAAACACCACACTTAAAACGGTAAAACTAAAGTAGCATCAAAACATTTTCAAAGTTTTAAAGTACAGTGGTACCTTGTATAAAGGAATTAATTCGTTCCAATGAAATTATGTTAAGCAAATTTTCCTTTATACAAATTCCCATAAGAATGCATTGAAAACAGAGTAATCCCATTTTTATGTTGTACAGATTTTCCCCATAGGCGATTATGTTAAGCACGTTTCTCCTATCTCCGGAATTTTTTATGTTGTACAGATTTTATGTTATACAAACTGTTTGTTATACAAGGGTCCACTGTAGTTAGTTCCACATAGCCAGAACCACATTACTTTCATCTAAATGATTCAAAAATGAGTTGACACACTGCCAAGTAATATTTTTAAAGTCTTTATGGCTGAATCAGCACCAGCAAGAAGACTAGACTATAGGCTGATAGGAGATCAGTAACATACATCCTGAGTCCACCAGCTCACACTCTGGAATGGGCAAATAAGGTGGAATGGAATGCAGAACAAAAAAAAGTAGTAGGTCCCTGATTTTCAAGATTTGCTGCAGATTTAGCTCAATTGGGGAGGGGATAGTAGAGCCCACATGCATCATCTCAACCCCCAAAACCAAAACCAAATGTCAGGTCCCATTTGGTGGAACCATCTTCCCAGCGATAGTAGGACCATGGAGCCCCTCTCAGCCTTTAGGAAGTTATTGAAAACTTGGCTCTCCAAGCTGCATTTGGTGACTAATGGTGGTTTATCCTATTCTCTTTTCCCTTCTTTTTTTGCTGCCATCATATATCCCATGCTTTTTAAATTGATTTTAAAGTTTTGATCGATTGGGTTTGTTTTACATTTGTTTGTGTAGCTGAATTGTATGGATTTTCTTGTTGTGAACCACCCAGAGTTCCTTCAGAAAGTTGGGCAGTATATAAATACAAACAAACAAACAAACAAACAAACAAAGCAAGATTGATGAGCGACACTTGAGAAACATTTTGGATGTCTGAAGACAGCTTATGACAGGCACAGCACTGTCAAGGCTCTGTTTTATGAAGTAAGCCAGGAATTCTGAACATCTGGGCAGGGTTTCAACTCCCAGAGGACATATGGCATGTGGGAGGCCAAATATTTATCTCTTACCCACCTGCATAGGTATGGTTATTTAAATGCTATCGACAAAGAGGTCACTCGCAACCCTAAATGAAGACCAAATAAAATAAGATTTAAAAGGCGCTGATTTATAAAATAATAACCTTTGAACTGCAGAGCTGTAAGGGACTGTGTGGATTATCAAGTCCAGCCCCCCCCCCTCTCAAGGAGGCCCAGTACGGAATCAAATTCCCAACCTTTGGTTCCACAGCTAGATACTTAAACCCCTAAACTATCCAGCATTCCATAGAACCAGTAATACACATCATTTCTTTTCAATCATTATATATATATATATATAATAATATATATATATAATATATATATATTATATATATAATTATATATATAATAATTATATATATATAATGAACATGTCAGCCAAATGCTCAGTTTGAAAGAGAAAACGTTCCTTATCTTTCCTTCTGTATTTTTACTTATAAATTGGAGATGGACTTGATGGACTTTAAAATAGGGGACAAGATAAAAAGGGTGACTGTCCCTGGCAGCCCTTCAAACAGAATACACTCCTCTACAAAGGAGGATCCATAGCTACCCTAACCCACATTGGCCAGAATCCTATTGCATACTTAGGTTGTTATAGCTTCAGTGGCACCCCTTTCAGTGGGAAATTGCTGTGTGTCAAGAATCCAGCATCAAGCTGCCCGTGACAAGAAAACAAGCATTGACTTTTTAAACCAGCAGCAATTTGCTGTTGAAACTTATGTTGTCAGAGATATGTCAGTAGCTGTAGGTGGCAGGACATGTCAGTCATTCACAATAGATAGGATGGGGGCAAAGGGAAAAGAAGAGATACCTGTAGTCTCTATACACAAGGGCAAAACTGAACTTTGCCCCATTATGAGATTCTTAAAAACAAAACACTTCGAATTCATTTGCATGGGGCAGTGAGAAGGGCAGGTCTGGACCTTACAGAAGGTCCTTAGACTGGGAGGGCAAAAAAAAAAAAAAAAAGGCTGTGAGCTGTCATTCTACTCTGACTGAAACCATTTATATAAAATATATCTCTAGTAATCTAAAATATAAGCAAACCATGGTCCTCATGCTCTAAAGGGGGGGCGGCAAATAAAGGGCAGCTAAAATGCAATTGCATAGCATCAGAAGTCCCAAAGGGATAAATGATGATGGAGAAAGGATGGCTCCCAACTAGAGATGGGCATAAAATGGCAAAATAGTATTTCATTTTGTTTCTTTTTGTTATTCATTGTGTTTCATTTTGTTTCATTACTAATGAATTTTAATAGAATTTTTGTAACGAAACAAAATGAGCAACAAAACGTTTTGGAAGTTGCCGTCACACAGCTGGGTTTTTTGTTTGACAAATTCAGCTGTGGAGAGGGGGCATCCCCCCTCCCCTCAGCCTGACCTGTCAAAAAATACCAGCCGGGTGGCAGGGACGGGGCGACAAGGGAGAACAAAGCAGTGTTTGAATTTACTGCTGCCTGCTCCGTTCTCCCTTACCACTCCTGTCCACAGGTGGGTTGTTTGTTTGTTTTTGATAGGTTGGGTGTGAGGAATGGGGGCTGCCAGAAAAACCCACCTGGGAAGCAAGGTGGCAAGTGAGAATGAATTGTTTCATTTCACCAGTAAAATGGCATTTTGTTTCATTTCGTAATGAAACACTGTCTGCCATTTTGTTATGTTATGAAACATTTTGTAACCTTACAACACAATAAAACAGTGTGCCATTTTTTGTATTGTGCCCATCTCTACTCCCAACTCAATAATCGTAGAGTTAATTATTAATCCAAAAGCACAGCTAAAATGTCTTGACAAAGTCTAAGGCTGCCTGTGGCCAATACCAAGGCCAGAGGCCATGCTTGTAAAATCAGTAAAGAAGTGAAATGAAAAATGAAGGTGTAAAGCCTCAAAACATACCCTGCAAACAATATAATGCCTCGCTACCCTATCAGAAAGCTAAAGAAGGAAGAGGAGAATGGAGTGACAGACTGCATAGCTGTATCCAAATGTTGTGACAGGAAGGCCTGTCCTTTTGATGATCTGATTGGCTCTGCAGGGTGGCATTCTCCTGCTCAGCCAATTAGATTCTCTTTTGCCATTGAGAATTGCCATCCAAAAAGTGATTGGACTTCTTTTGCCTTCGGGGGCCTCCTTCGCCCCAGCATTGACTCTGCCCTTCAGCAGTCTTACATGCACACATGCAGTGCATGAGGCACTGTAAGAAAGACCATAAATGCTCTTTCAACACAAGCGGTTTTATCACTGAGAGTGGCACCCACCAGCTAAACCTCCTCTCAGCATTATAATTCAGACATCACAGCATAATAATAATGATAAGCGTAACAAAATCATAGGGCAAGGCTTCTTAGAATGTATTAAGATTATTATGACACAATGGGACTGGAATACATTAGCATAACGTTTGCTCTCTTTTCTCCCATTGCCAATTTTAATAGTGTTTTTCTACTCTAACCGGGGCTTGTAGTTAGAGTTGCAATTTGTTAGTGGCTAATCTTTGCTTAATTTTTATTTATGTTGGATCCTCCCTGGCTGTGTGCAGAAGCAAGAACCCTCCCCCTCCCCAATTAACCAAAGAAAACAAAGCAAGGCAAATTGTGGCTTCCGTATGGAGATGCAATGGATTGCTGGGCCTCCTAGCGGAACAGAGCTAATTCTTTCTGGGTGGGGGAAGAGGTGGAGAAGGTACAGATGGGCTCATTAATGGGGATCCCTGCTGACTGGTTCCATGCGGCGCTAACAGTTTCAAAGGAATCTGTCTACCCTCTTGACTCCAAGGGTGTGCTGTGAAGCAGCTCCTGGTGGAGAGGGCAGGGAGATGAGGCGTAGGTGGGGAAACTGCAGTCAAGGGGGAAAGCTGCGAGAGATAATGACTGAGGCTTTGGTTAACTCCCTTGGGTCTCTTGGAGGCTACAAAGACACTGAAGTATACCCGTGAATTAAAGACATGAGACACCTTGAAACCCTCCAGAGGAAGTGTCCCAGGTGGGCTTTTGACAAGCAGGAACTCTTCTTGTGCCGTTTCCATGCCTCACCATGCTGATATAAACCCTTGACCATCTAAGCTGTTGTAGATCTGTCCCCAGACACTGTTCCCTAGGCACCGAATGCCCTTGGAGTGGTTCATTGCTTTCAACTCCTGCCTGATGTTTCCCCCCTTTACCTTCTGCAGCTGGCATGCTTTTGTGTGTTGTTTTGTTTTAATGAGCTGGATGGTTTTTTGCACAATGATTCTTTTCTGTGCTGACATAGGTCCTTTGGGAGCCCAAGACAGCAACACATACTTCCATTCTCAACTCTTTCTTCTTTAACTTTACGGGATTTCTTCCTTCTTCCTTGGCTCCCTGCAATACCATGATCCCTACAGAATCCTAAATACAGGTGGACGCTAGCAGCTGAACCACAATTAAGTGGAACTTTGTGGACAAGATTGTTAGTCTCTTAGGGAAACAATGTGTGGATCTGGTGTTCTCATTTGTGTGCATCTAGATGAGGCACTGCTCAGTGTAAAAATTTAAACATGGATGGATTGTTAGATACTGGAGAGTTTAAAAACAACTCCTAAACTCAGGGAATCCTGGAAACATATTGTTCTGGATATGTGGTTGTTTGCGTTAACTCTACATGTGAATAGAAAATTCATTGCCATGTCTCCATATTGAATTGTCAGTTCAGAATCGATGTTATAGATAGCCCATAATTACAGTAGAACTGATACTAAGTTAATGCTGCAGACAGGTCATTGAGGTAATTGTGTTTCCAAAATCAGACCCTGTAGGAATCCTGTGATTAAATTTTTATTTATTTATTTATTTATTTATTTATTTATTTATTTATTTATTTATTTATTTATTTAGAGTATTTTTTACCCCACATTTCATCTTGGAAAAGGACCCAAGGTGGCTTACAGTAATGAGGGACAATATACAGTCCAGCAAAATTAAGACATATTCAAGTTCGAGAACAGGGAATTGAGGGACATCTTATAGCATCAAAAATAACATTAAAGCTACAAGAGAATGTGAGCAGTTAAAGGGGGATGGAGAATAATATTGAAAACATAGTGTTACTGCAATGATACAAGAGGAGATATAAGCACAAAGTTATAAAAAGTCTATGTAATCATGTATGGTAGACATATAAAGACACATAATAGGTAGTCCATCATTCAGGGAAAGAAGAATAAGCTAAGGTTACATACAAGTGGAGGGAAGAGAAGTTTGTTCTGTGGTACTCACAGAGGAGATTCGGCTTCATTCTCTCCTTCTGTAATCTATGCATGTTTTCATGCTTTAGGCAAGCAAAACACGATGGAATTTGTCTAGCAGCTTTTGATAGCAATGTAACCAGATAGTAGTTGGTATGCATATGTGAATTATGAACAGTCATATGCCAGCCAATTGGGTTTTTGAAGGCCTTTGTTTCAAAAGAAGGCAGGGAGACTCAGCGAAAGTCACTCAAAGGAACAACTCCATGGATTCCCCAACAATATTTGGGAGCAGGGATAAATAAAGTGGGGGAAAAAGAGAGATTAGAGGGCAGCCTTAGCATATTTTTAGACAAAATTGCTAAAAGCAGAACTCAAAGTAGCTTTGTGAGTCCTTCCTTAAGAGGGATCTTCCAGTGTGGAAAGCCAATTGCATTTTTAAGTGCATTATTTAAATATTTTAAATAAAGAAATAAAAAAATTTGCAAAAGACATACATGATAGTTTAACTACAAAGGGGTTTTCACAGAAAAGGTATTTAGTCTCCAAAGAAGATAGAAGATAACATTCCAAATTCCTGGTTGGTTGGTTGGTTGGTTGGTTGGTTGGTTGGTTGGTTGGTTGGTTGGTTGGTTGTTGTTGTTGTTGTTGTTGTTGTTGTTGTTGTTGTTGTTCAGGGAAAGCAGAAGTCCAATAGTAGGTTGTAACTATAGGAGGTCCATTGCTTCAGTGGGGATATGGTGAGTCAACCCCTGCATACATTGTATTGATTCAAACTGCTATAGCCTGTTACAAGGCCAGGATGTAACAGAAATTGGGGGGAGGGGGAGAAACAGAATAAACAAATAAATTAAACAAAATCAATACATTTTGAATAACGGATGCATTACCAAAAGGTATGGAAGAAGCACAGGCACCATACTATTTAACACATCTGCATGTCGTTGGACATCTGGATATTTGTAACAACTGTAAACCAGAAGGTCTTGCATGCTTCGATTACATGCATGTATAAACTCCACCAAGAGGCTTATATGGGGTTCAGAAATCATACAGAAAGTAAAGCACATTGTTTCTTCTTGCCTTGTATGGAGTGGTGTCAGCTTGCACAATTTTCTGGGCTAGCTGGAGTTTGAAAGCCACAATGCTATGCCTTCACTAGCTCTCTTCATGGATTCCTCGTTGCTCTCTTCACATGTAGGTAAGCTTGCTAGGCCTAAGGGCTATGCTAAGAATATGGTGGACCCTCGTATAACAAATGGTTTGTATAACATAAAATCTGTACAACATAAAAAATTCCAGAGATGGGGGAATTTGCTTAATAGAATTGCCTATGGGGCAAATCCATACAACATAAAAATGGTCGCAATTAGGGATTACTCTCTTTTCAATGTATTCCTATGGGAAATTTGTATAAAGGAAAACTTGCTTAACAGAATTTCATTTGGAACAAATTAATTCCTTTATACAAGGTACCACTGTACTTTACAACTTTGAAAATGTTTTGATGCTACTTTAGTTTTACCATTTTAAGTGTGGTGTTTCATCCTTTTTAGTATCGCTATTAAAAAAAAATGACGTTTCAGTTTTTTATTTTTCATTGTGGGTCCCGTTTCGGTTCATTTTCGTTTTTTTGTGAATTTTCTAAAAAAATTCATTTCGTTTTTTTCATTTTTCATTTTTCATTTTTACCCTCTTTTTGCGCGATTTAAAGCATTTCCTTGTGTGGGCGTCCCCCAACGACACAGACCAGAGGAAAAACACTAAAAAAATGATGCTGGCAGAGACACTGTATAGACTAGGTATGCAGGGAGGCTGCAAAGGCAGCAGCAGGAGTTGCCCAGGGCGTAAGGCAGCTGCAGAGTGACTGCACTGTGGGGCAGGGGAGGGTACTCACCAAGAGGTATGCACGCACACAGGGAGGCTGCAAGAGAAATCTCTTCTTTTTCTCCCCTAAGAGCCAGGCTGCAGCCAGCAGGTACACAGAGAGACACACCTGCCTGGCTGGCCTAAAGTAACGAGTCACAGAGACAGCAATCTCACATTCCCACCCTAACTCCCACCACAGACTGCAAGGAGGTTGGGGGCTGCCAGAGCTTTTTATGCCCTCTGTGGCTGCCACACCTACCCAGTCTGCAACCTGGGCATGCTATTGGTTAAAATCGTCCAAGAATTTACATGATCCCATCACATGGCTTGCATCAATTTTGTGGCTGGAATCCATTTTTCCTTAAAGGGGAAAAATACATTGCGATGGGAGAAAGACAAAAACAAACATTTTAAGGACCACAAACCCCTGGTAGGTAATAATTTCAAATAATTATCGCTGCATTTTATTGGATGTCCAGGGCATTTTAATACCCAAGAAATCAATATTAGGCATCTGGGAGCCATTTTGGGTTGATGTCCCCTAACTCCCCTTAAAGAAAAAAATACAGCGATCTGAGAAAACACATAAATGCACGTTTTAAGGACCCCCCCCGGTAGGCATTATCAGGCAGAATAAATAATTATCGTTGGGTTTTTATGGATATTCAGGATGTTTTTTAACATTTTAAAATAGCTCATTTCATTGTGCGTCGCAATTAATGAAAACGAAATGTAATGAACCTAATTTTCATGGTTTTGTTTGGTTCATTCCAATTTCATCACAATTTTTGTTATTTGTTTCATTATGTAATGAAACAAATAACGAATAACAGAACAATTTTTTTTCATTTTGTGCCCATCTCTAATCGCTATGCTTATTGTTTTTACCTTCTACTATTTGTCTTTTAATGACAGAAAACACCTCAGTTCTTTTTAAACAAAAGTTATGGTAAAGAGAAATGCACAAACAAACTTGTTCTTCTGCTGCTGTTATGTGCCATCAAGTGGGAACCAATCCATAGCTACCCAAACAGGGTTTTCAAGGTAAGGGAGTGGCTTTAAAAGTTCCACTTCCCCAGTGAGTTTCTATGGCTGAGTAGGGATTTGGACATAAACCTCTTGAGTCCTAATCTATCAATTGCACCACACTCCTTGAACTACCTAGAGCAGGCCTGCCCAACAGGTAGACCGGGGGCTACCAGTAGCCTGCGAAGTGTTCAAAAGTAGCCCGCCAGGCATCAATAAAAAAGTCAGGGGATAAATTCTCCACCCCTCCCTCCCCCAACCCAAGGACCACCACTGCCCCAGCAAAGTTCTGGGTCTGCCAGCCCACTGTCTCAGCCGAGTGGGGTAGTTCAAGGGCCATGGCATGGTCCCGTTCTCCCCCCCCCACCCCCGGCCAGGTGATCAGCACCTCAGCCTGTTCAAAGATGGACAGCCCTGGCTTAGACAAACTTCTTCCTGATAATGAAATAGGAATCCCTTATAACATGTTGAAGTTTTACATGCATATAAAAATGACCATTGCAAGTACAGTATGCTATACATTGTCTTATTTTCAATGCATTTCTATGGGAAACCGCTGCTCTACTTACAAAGATTTTTACTTATGAGCATGTGCTCGGAACGGATAAAATTCGTAACTAGAGGTTTTAGTGTAAGATCCCTCAGGTACTTTGGTCCAAAAAAGTAGACCTCAGCCTGTTCAAAGTTGGACAGCCCTGATCTAGAGGAATGGCATCTGATGAAGAGAGCCAGAGTCCATGAAAGCTGATGCCAAAGAAAAATTAAAAGTCTTGAAGTGGCCACAAGATTCTTAGCGGTTTCAGTAACCATGAGGTTTAAGTAGCATGTCACACCACTCTCCTGAATTCCCAGCTAATAATTCTGTGACTGAGCCACATTATCAGGGTGACGATTAAGTTGGCACTATTGGAAATTGAACTTCTGGAGGGAAAGTGAAATTAGAATGATTTGAAATGACTCCTGCAATTATGAGTGCATGATACGTATTTGTACATTAGAGGCCACAATTTACCCAGTGTTATCGCAATTGATTTAAATGAGAGATGGCAGGGGGTTAATTCTCATCCTCCAGAACCATAGATATTTCCAACAGCTGGCTATAAACAGTAATATATATTTATAAACTATATTTACTCAGAAGAAACTACTCTTGGAATGGCAGCAAAGCATCATTCCTCTATTGAATTGAAGAAAAGTTCTTTTGCCATGGGCAACAAACTGCTTCTGTTCGTAGTTAATTTATGCACAATGTGTTTTGGAAAACTCCATAACTTTTTCTAACTAATGAAAGTAAATTGAAGCCATATTTGTGTGGCTGTGCTGTGCTCTTGTGTGGAGACCATGCAAGCTGTAATTTCCCTGGAAGGGATGGCAGAGCTGGGGAAAACATCAGCTGTTTCTACTGTAGTTTTCAAAGTTGGCTAGAAAGACATTGCATACACAGAAATATAAAACATTCTTTTATTTCCCTCTGTGGTGGCCCACCAGCCAAGAGAGAGGGGGATTGCCTCACCCTGAAGTGGTTGGTTGAAAGAGCTCCCCCCTCAGGCCACAGGTTGCCACTAGTATTATCTTGTACAATGCTAAACGGAATCCTCTTAGAATTACAATATGTTATAGTGCAAGGATCTGAGTGTCACAGCAGGAGTTGGGGCAGCCTTTTCATTGAGTTTTGGAGCTATTCAGGACATTTTTTGCAGTGGATTTTGGACTTTTCAAACTTTTTGATGCATTTCTCAAGCAGTGGAAAGATAGGGAGCTGAGCTTTTGTGTTTTCATGCCTTTTTGTGCTTTCTGCATTGTGGGGGGATGACTGATCATCATCTTTTGCATGTTTTTTTCTGTGTGTTCTCCATTGCATTTCATTGCATTGGGGGGGTGAGCTGAGCTTCGTTGTGTGCATGTTTTTTGTTTATTTATTTTAGAGTATTTTTACCCCACATTTTTCCTTGGAAAAGGAATCAAGGTGGCTCTCAGTAATGGGGGACAAAATACAGTCCAGTAAAATTAAGACATATTCAAGTATTGAGAGCAGGGATTTGAGCAACATCTTACAGCATTAAAAGACATTACATTACAGCTACAAGAGAACCCGAGCAGTTAAAGAGAGAAAATTCCATGTAAGAGTTATGAGTGATGGAAACTAATATTGAAAACATAGTGTCGATGCAATCACACAAGGTTATAAGTGTTTATAAACACAAAGTCTATGTGATCATGTATGGTAGATTCATATAAAAGTGTCTGTCTGTGTGGGAGTGTAAGCTGAACTTTGGCATATCCATGCCTGGTACAGTGTGTTCTGCGTTGCGGTGTGTGTGTGTGTGTGTCGGGGGGTTTGCTGTGCAAGGCTTTTTTGACTTTTTTTCTGACCTCCATAACAGATTAATTGATTTTCAATTCATTCGTATGGGAAATCGCATTTCAGTTTATGAAATTTGTATCATACGAAACGTCCCAGAAAATGTATTAATTTTGTAAACTAAGGTACTGTTGTATACTGAATCACATTACAGCATCCATCTTTTGAGAGCCATGGCTAGCTTTGAGAGTAACCTACCTGTTTGGGAGACCTAGTGACATCAATGAGGCTTAAAATGTTGATTTATCAAAAATCCTATTGATTCAATTGATCTACTTCAAGCAGAACTAATAACAGGTTTCAGGCCCATAGTCTAAAACTCTCTCTTCAGAAAGTAAAAATCCACCCACAGCTACATGCAGATTTAGTTCTGTGGGTCGTGCTGGATGTGTTCTTTTTTTCTTCGTTTGGCTGGACTTGCTCACATACCTGATGATTTTTCAGTGAGTGTTTAAAACAACTTAAGGTCTGGATAGATCAGCTTTGGTTTCTTTGACCATGGAATCTTTCCACACTTCTTTCCATCTTGAAAATGAAACAAAAATCTTTACACCCCCAGACCTGAAATAAACAGGCAACACGTCATATTGGGTTTAGAATTGGGCCGTAATTTTTTTAAACCAATGTAATCAATTTAATTAACAGTCACTAAATTAAAATGGGGGCTGCCATAGTGCAAGTAAACTTTGGCCTGATTTGTCCTTGACCATCAGGCCCTTACAATTTTAGGTGAGTTCCTGCCTGGAAATGTGCTGTTAACTTTATTCAGCAGATTTCCATACTCTGTGGGGCTAAATCCCAAAGGAAGTCTTCAGTAAATTTACCACAACCAATTAACTTATTGCTGCTAAATGACTATTCCCTAACTAGTTAAAGTTCTATTAAAGGCTGCCCAACCCCCTTTAATCTGACCATTAGAGATGGGCACGACCAGGAAAAATGACGTTTCGAGTTGTCATTTGTCGGGACGGGTCCGTTTCGGGTCGTTTCCGTTTGTCGAGGAAATTTTCAAATATGTGTCATTTCTGTTTGTCGTTTGTCGTTTGTGTTGGGGTTGGGGTTGGGGTTGGGGTAAGTGGGCTCTGGGAGGCACCTCTCTGGGTGCCTCTCTGACGTCTGACCCACTAAGAAGGGAAGCAAGGGAAGCGTTTCGCGGAGCCCCCGCGTACCATACATTACATAATGTTAGGGTGGGGTGGCAGAGGCACCTCTCTGGGTGCCTCTGACTCAGTAAGAAGGGAAGCATACTAGTGTACTGCCATACAGGTTAGGGAATGGGATAGGGGATAGTGGGCTCTGCGAGGCACCTCTCTGGGGGCCTCACTTTGACTCACTAAGAAGGGGAGCGTACTAGCGTACTGACGTATAGGTTAGGGAATGGGTTAGGGGTAGGGGTAGTGGGCTGTGGGAGGCACCTCTCTGGGTGCCTGGGACCCACTAAGAAGGAAATTGTACTTGCGTACGGATCTGGGTTAGGGTTGGGGTTAGGGTAAGGGCTAGGCTTAGGGTTACGGTTAAGGTTAGGGTGGGTTAGTGGGCTGCACCTCTGGGTGCCTCTGACCCACTAAGAAGGACAGTGTACTGGCGTATGGGTTAGGGTTGGGTTAGGGTTAGGGTTAGGGTTAGGGTTGTGGGCTTTTAATGCCCTCTCTGGCACACCAGAAGTCTCAGTCAAAACCTGGCCATGCGATTGGTGGAATGGGTCCAAAAATTTGCATGATCCCATCCCATGGCCAGCCCATCATTGTGCATGCGCAGGTGTAAAAAAATAAAAATAAAAATAAAAATCAAATCAAATCAAATCAATGGAGACGTTTTATTGCAAGAAAACCCCACTGCTGCTACTATAAAAATTCCAGCAGTTAAAATACCTAATTTTCAAATGTTTCTGTGGTGCTTTGGTGGGTTTTTGGACCACGATTTAAAAATAAATATTGCAGTCGCCATTTTGGATCCCCCCCACCTCATGGCAAATGGAGACGACAAGGATGCCCCCCCCCAGCCTGGTACCAGCAGCCCAGGACAGGAGAGGGGGGGAAGGCCGGGGATCTCCCCCCAGAAACCACCCCTCTCTGGTAGGTGCCCTCACTGAGGCACGCATATTTTCGCCTGCTTTTATGGCCGGGAATTGGGGTTTTTTATTTGTAAAACTTTTTTTCTGTGCTGCTTGCTTGGCATTGCGCGATCGCCGCGATGAAATGAACAACAACGACAAATCAGACCCAATTTATCTTTATCGGGTCGGGTTCGAGCTGGAGTGGAGTAATTGTCATTACTGTTCCTCGTTAGGTAACGGAAACGACGAACGGAAACGGAAACGAGGATTTCGCTGAGTCGTGCCCATGTCTACTGACCATCCAATGAACTCACCTAGCACAAAAGACTTGCAGTAACTGTCATGGCAGAGGGGCTACTAGGTATGCTCCGTGCCCCCCACCAGGCTGGCAATTTTGGGCCAACCCCCCCCCCCCGATGAACTGCCCAGAAAATGTTTAGGCCCAAATCAAAAAAAGTACATGCCTTCACCCATGTACCATACTAGGCGTTGCACCGAAATATCTGGGTGAGGCCTGACATTAGTCCTTTCCTCACTGCTCTCCTCTCATCTCAACTGACACACTACCATGTTTGGCCGGGTTTTAACACCATGCCACATAAATCTTGGTATGTTCTCAAACCATACCCCCCCATGTGTGCGAGAATTGGCATTTAACCTTCCCCAAGTCAGCAATAACTTAGAGGATTGAAGGTTTACCCACCTCTCAGCCAGGTGGAACAGCAAGGCATCAATGGCTGCTCAGCAAGCACTCTGGGATGCCATGTCTAAGAAGAGATCCCCTGTCCTGCCTTTGCAACTGTTTTTTTTAAATTAACCCTGTGTCTTGGTATGATATCAGAGCATGCCACCTGAGTGTGCGGTAATTGGCTTTTTAACTTTCCTCAGTTCAGCAATAACTTTGAGGATTCAAGGTTTACCCCCAACCATGTCAAGTCATTGCTGCCCAGGTGGACCAGCAAGACATCAACACGTGCTTTGCAAGGACTCTTGGATGCTGCATCTAAGAAGCGATCCTGTGTCATGCCCCTCAGGGCTTTCCCACTGAGCAATGCATTTTCATCCAGGCCCAGGTTCTGTCCCCATGTTGAGCACCCTGCAGATTTGGCTTCCCAGAGCCAAATTGACCTCGGGGCAAGCCCATTGCTACAAACAGTCAGCCTACTGGAAGCATTCACAAACCATTCTTGTCAGCTCCATTAATGGGATCTCTGTCCTTTTGAGACTAGCTAGTGTGCATCATATTCCCTTCTATATCGCTGTCCTTTTAACTTTTACTGGTTATGAACCTGCTCAGATACTAAGGTCATCATAAGAGGCCTTTCTTTCTATCCCACCACCTTCACAGGTGTGTCACAGAGCAACACATGAAAATCCCTGCTCTGTAGCTGCTCCCAGACTTTGGAACTCCTTCCCATTGGTGGCCAGAGCTGCCCCATCTCTGTTGTCTTTCCAAAACAGGCAAATACCTTCCTCTTCAGGCAAGCTTTTCCTGACTGAGGGACTATCTACTATGTGACTTTTATATGTATTACTGCGGAGGCAGCCATGTGGTCAAAAGTGAAAGCAGTGATTCTGCTGGCACGAAGTTCCCTCTGTGCTGCAAAAGCGGCAAGAGGAAGAAGCAACATCGAGCAGCCTTATTAAAGTCTTATCCAAGCCTGCGAAAAGCCTGCGATCACGTGGGCTATTCCTCTTCCCTCCTGCATGGATCAGGGTTGCAAAATGTCCCCCATCCAGGACCTTCAGCCCCGTGGAGCTGCCCTTCCATGTTGAACATTCTGTTTTAGAGAGAATAGAAATTAAATTCTTCCTCATCCCTATTAGAAACTGTAACTTCCCAAGCTGAAGTCCAACTTTAACCACTATACCATAATTGGTGGTCTTGTGATGCACCAAATCAGTCAAGCCCACATAATGTACACAGCTTATCAGCAAGAACAAAAGGCCTTCAAAAAGACTTTAAAAACTATGCTTTTTAAAGGAGGTATATGGTAGCCTTATTTCTATCTTGCTGAGGGTCTCCCCTCTTCTGTTCATATTGTTGTTCTACTATTGATGTTTTTTTCCTTATTATTGTTTTTTCTTATGTCCTTTAACCTTGTAAACCACCCAGAGTTCCTAATGGAAGATGGTGCAGTATAGAAGTGCAACAAATAAATAATAAATAAATAATAAATAACATGATAACCCCCCCTCCATTTTAAGCTGCCTATTCAGCCAATGTTCATTAATTATGCAGACGTGTCCCACAACCTGCTTACTCCATTGCTTCATTTTCCAAATGCAAACACACATCTCTATTTTTGTATTTCCTAGCCACCAGTCACCTAACATTGTGCAGAGAATTCCTGACACCTGTTCATCATTTACTGTTTACAGTCACATGCAGTACACTTGCTTCTTTGATATTTTCAAGGTTTGGCTTTACACAACACCTTTTGCCCACTGCAGGTATGCTAAGTGGCTAGGGCTGCACAGGAATTTTGAGTGAGGATGTTCGGCGCAACGGAGAAAATATCAAAGTGCTCCTGGTTGTTTGAAGATGGCAGAACATCCAAGGGAATGAATGGATGCAAAGAAGAGCTAGGAGATCTGAGCGGCCAGCAGTGTCCAAAGAGATGAAAGTGACATACTACAGTTCACAGCGATCCAAAATAGACAACATTGTCTTGAATGGGAATACTGCCACTTGCATGGGTAATGACACATGTTCCTTTTGTTTTGTTTTGTTGAAGTTCTGTAACAAACTGAACAAGATCATAATGCTTGCTTCAAGGTAATGCAAGGAAGGAACACAGGGAAGGAGTGGGCAGCCACAATCTTGCCACTGTGTATAACGCCTAAATAAGTAAGGCAATAAAAGCTGCCTTGAAGTGGGATTTATGTTCTCCTCTGCACTACTTGATGAGATGTCTCTGCAGCTGCTATGATCAGTTTGCCTCAACCACCTGCACTGTGAAGCTAAATTGCTGTAATGGCAGAGTGTCACAAACAATCACTGAGGAATTCAATTGCCCTTGCCGCTGTACTGCAAGGAAAAAAAAGACTAAGCATCAATACTACAGATGTTTGGGTTTATTTACATATGCAGGCCTCAACAGCTTCTTAGGGAATTATGTGCTCTTGCTATACGTAGGGAAAATCAGATCACTGCTCCAGTCTTTATCCATCACAAGAAACCAAGGAATATCCCAGACAGTTCAGTGGATACAGTCCTAGAGCTAGGTGTTTGAAGAATACATCTCATGGTTCCAATTAGAGATGGGCACAAAATGGAAAAACAATGTTTCATTTTGTTTCATTTCGTGCTCACCCCTGTTTTGTTTTGTTTCATTTCTCTCAAAAAAAAATTAAAAAAACCCATACGAAATGAAATAAAATGAAACGAAATGGCTCCCCTGGGTCCTAGAGGCACCAGATTTAGTGATTGGGACTCCAGGAGCCATTTCTAAAGGGCTTCTGTCGAGCTGTTAATGGCTGGAGCCCTTTAAACCTGGCCCAGTCGACAACAGGGGGTCCCCCTGGTATTGACTGGGCAGGGTTTAAAGGGCTCCAGCCATTGACAGCTGAGAAGGAGCCCTCTGAAAACGGTCGGGTAGGCAGTTTCGTGGATTGCGCTCCCTACTCCCTACCTGACCATTTTCTGAGGGCTCCTGCTGAGCTGTCAATGGCTGGAGCCCTTTAAACCTGGCCCAGTCAGTACCAGAGGGTCCCCCTGGTTCCGAATGGGCCAGGTTTAAAGGGCTCCAGCCATTGACAGCTCAACCTGAGCCTGAAAACGATGGAATGAAATGGTTCGTTTCAATGGGAAAATGACTGTTTCGTTTCATCTCTAACGAAATGCTGCTTCCTTGTTTTGTTTTGTTTTGTTTTGTTTTGTTATATAATGAAACAACAAAACAGCATTTCATTTTTTGTTTCCTGCCCATCCCTAGTTCCAATACAGCAAAGGTAAATGTTCTTAGGTTTACACATTTTAGTTGGCTCCGGAACATCTAACTCTATCCTGAAAGGTACCCAGTGTCTTTTGAGTTTTCATTTCTTTTTAATAAGGTCTATAGTTTTATCTTATCTTTTTATATTAAAAAGTCATTTCTTGAGAGTTTCTTTTAGTAGTAAATAATACAAACAACATCCCTTTCCTCACAACAGTTCTCCAGTTCTTTGTACCAAAGAGTGTTAATTGCTGAGAGATTGCGAAGACTGATACATGACTGCAACTTTGTTGATCCCATTATTACCATGTCTATGGAGGTTTGGTTATATCTCTGTTGGACTGTTGTGATGGGTGTTATATGGGATTGTTTTGCAGATTGTATAGAAGCTGCAGCTGGTTCAGAATACATATGCCTGATTGCTTCTGAAGGCCAAAATATAAAAAAGCATAAGACATTGAGTCTGTATTTAGACCTTATCACACACCTCTTTACTCACAATCCTTCTCATCTAACATTAACCTAGGAATACTTGTTCTTGCTTCTGAAACTTTCCACAGGTCTCCTTACCTTTTAAAACTCTCTTTCTACTTTTCTATTCCTGTTTCTTACCCCTTGTCATTTTTTACATATCCCTCAATCCAAGACTTATCTGCTTACATCAAGAATGATTCTCCACAGTCTGGTTAAATAAAAACAGCCAACTGTTTGAGACCTTGATACTTGGAAGAACACCTTCTTCCAATGGGTTCTGCCCAACCTGCTATGTCCTAGGCAAGGCAGTTGATGACACTGACCCTGAGAAAGGCTTGGAACGTAAAGACCAGAAAAGATGCCTTCTTGGTGGTTGCACCATGATGGTGGAATCAACTCCTGCCCAATATTTGTCAGCCCCCCTTCACTGGCTATTTTTAAGAGATCATTGAAGACTTGGTTATTTAGACAGGCTTTCAGGATATCCCATCTATAGGATGCCATTCCTGTAGATAGTGATTAGAGATGGGCACAAAATGCCAAGTTGGTATTTCATTTCATTTTTCATTTTGTTTTTTATTTGTTTGGAATGAAACATTTTTTTTTAAAAATTAATTTTGTTCTTTGTTTTGTTTCTTTTTCTTTTTTTACAGCCGACCAGTCCCGCCGGTTGGCTGTATTTATTTATTTATTTATTTATTTATTTATTTATTTATTTATTTGCTTGCTTGCTTGCTTGCTTGCTTGCTTGCTTGCTTGCTTGCTAGCACCAACCAGCAGTCCCGCAGGCCCAGTCAGAGCTTTTTCTTTTCTTTTCTTTTCTTTTCTTTTCTTTTCTTTTCTTTTCTTTCTTTCTTTCTTTCTTTCTTTCAGCTAGCTCTGACCAGCTGGCCTGTGAGCTGGGTCAGTGCTTATTTTTTTTTTTGCTTTTTTGCTGCAGGACCAGCTGGTCAGCACTTATTTTTATCATCAGCACTTGTCAATATAAATTATATGAAATAAATAATAAATGAAAATGAATCAGAACAAAATGAAAATTTCCATTTTGTTTCATTTCGTTTTTAAAGGGCACTTCATTTTTCATTTTGTTCTGTAATGAAACAAAAAGAAATTCATTTTATGCCCATCTCTAGTAGTGATCCTGCCATTTTGACTGTTTTTATCAAATGTTACTGCTATTGCGTTGCATGTTTAAGTTTATAATGCCTTTAATTTGTTATAGTTAATACATTTTGCATATTATTTTAATGTGTATTTATCTTAATTTATTATGGCTTATTATTGTTCATATTTTGGTGTGAACTACTCAAATTGGCCTTGGTAGCCTGATGGACAATCAATCAATCAATCGACCAATCAGTTGCAAGCATAAAACTTAGAAATCAGCAGAAACCCCACTCCTATGCTCTATGTTTGATTTCTGGTATTTAGATTTATATTTCCTCCAAGTTACAGATTCTTTCTGTCCTGGGTTTTGTCCTTCATAATTTCAATGGATCAGATCCTCCTTGGATCTCTGGGGAAAACATGGGGATAGTTTCCTTACATCAATTGCCTTTCAATTGCCTTTTCCTTATATAAATTGTCTTTCGAACACCTACCACAGCACTTCAGTGATGTTTCCCAACTGCTATACACAGCTGGCATTCTTGCCAAAATTAGGTTCCTTTGGTTGTTGTCCTTACCATCATAACCCATTCAAACAGAGATTGTGCTGTCTTGGGAAGTACCTTTACAATATAAACATAATTCCCATTTTTCATTGAAGAAAATGTAATTGTTGAGCATGATCATCAACTATATACTGGGGAAGCACAAGGAACCCTTCTTTGGGTATCAACATGGAGTTAGAGAAAAAATATACCTTCTGCTGGTCAAAGTGTTTTTAACATCTAAAATTAGAAAAGGAGCTCCTAATCACAGTTAGCTAAATGCTCTTAATATTCACATGTTTGCAAGGTTCAGTTTTTGGACCTTCAACAACGGGGCAAATATAATTTTTCACTGCTATTTATCACTGAAGTTGCCCTGTAGCTGGCAAATGAAAAGTGAACTCAGATCGCATGCCTACTATGCACAAGTTCATAAACTGAGGCCATGCTTTCCACTCATTGCCTAAGAGTAACTCATAGTTTCTCACAAAATTGGCATAAAATGACTGTGTGTTTTGCCCCATACATTGGCTTCTGACAACGATGACTTTTTTTGAAAATAGAATCAGAGAATCTGATCCATTTGCTGCTATAAATGGCATTGAGTATCTGAGATGCAATCCGGAGAAAATTCAGTCAAGAAGGCAATGTGTCAATCCTACCTTTAGGGCCCAACATTAATATAGTGGGTTCGACAGGAAAAATGCCAGCCTCCAGGTATGATAAAACAACAGTTTATTCCAACATAACAAGACTTATCCTCCAAGGAGGAACCAACACACATCCTAACAAACCCAACCTAAATACACCTGGAGATAAACGTTCACTCCCAGCCGATCTTCCTCCCTTTTTCCTGTTAAAGAGAACTCTCCAATTAGGAGGTCTAAATAACCCATAACTCTGTTTTACCTGACCAATTCCCATTGGCCAAGACACAACACCAACCATGCTCATTCCCTCCCTTATTCTAGTGTCATAGTTTATTTCAAACTACAAACAGTCTTTTCTCCATTTCTTATCCTTGCAATGACCCTTAAGACTCATGTATTCAGGAGAGCTTTCCATTACTCAGTTCCTTTTTTCTTTCTTCACTATATCTGAATAGAAAAATAGCATTAATGCATTATCACACTGAATTCTCTCACCCAACCTTTCCCTCTCTTGGCTCTTGATGTCTCTTACCCTTGACCATAGTTACGCTGAAAAATCCTTCAAACAGTTTTTTCTTTCGTCCTTTATTTATCAGCTATTTTGGAAAACAAATGTTCTTTCCTCATCCTGCGTTATCTATCTCCAGTTAAATTGCTCATGTGCTGGGTTTTTTTTTTTTGGGGGGGGGGTTGTTTTTCTTGCCTCAGAAGAATTACCCTCTGGTTAATAATTTGATAACTCATGTACTCCTGTAGTGTAATCAAACAAGATAATAACTGATAATTGGAGGCAGGAATTTATCAAGTGGTAATTCATGAAAGTGCACATCCAACCAGATAGAACAAAGTTATCTACGAGATGATGGTATTTATTATTTATTTTGTGCATTTATTTAGTTTGTTGATTTCACTAAAAAAGGCACTGAAGGTCTGTAATAGAGATGGGCATTTTCATTTCATTGAGTTACTCACTGCATTTCGTTCCATTTCATTACTAACAAATTTTAATAGAATTTTTGTAACAAAATGAAATGAGTGACCAAACAATTCAGAAGCTGCCGCCACCCAGGTGGTTTTTTATTTTGACAGGTTGGGCTGTGGAGAGGGGGAGCTCCCACCTGGGAAATGGGGTAGCAAGGGAGAACAGAGCAGGCAGCAGTACATTCAAACTTTACTCTGTTTTCCCTTGTCACCTCTGCCCCTGCCCCCATGTGGGATTTTTGACAAGTCAGGATGATAGCCCTACCTGTCAAAAAAATACAGCTGAGAAGCAGGGGTGAATTGTTTTGTTTGAACAGTAAAAATGGTGTTTTGTTTCATTTTATAACAAAACACTGTCTGCTGTTTCATTACATTACAAAATGTTTTGTAACCTTACCATATGACAAAACAGCATGTCATTTTTTTTTTGGTTTGTGCCCATCTCTTGTCTGTAATGCAATATGAATTTAAAACAAAAATCTAGATTTGTGTCAGGTTTTTTTGCAGAACTAGATTTACAAAGTACACATTTCATGCTCTCACCCAAAGAAATGTAAACAATGTCCCTGAATTACAGCCACTTCTTACATACATTTCAAAATACTGTTTAATTTTATTTTGAAGAGTAAATATTAGTGTGACAAAATCATCTCATAAAATCTCCTTATTTTGTCCATTGTAGTAGGATTTAGTTTTAGTTTTAGTTTTGTTTGTTCCAGCAGGTGTAATGTACAGTGAAAATTTGTAACATAGCTTTTTTTTTTAACAAAGACCAAAAGTAGAAATGATTACTCTGTCCCTCAACAGATTACAATTTGAAAACCACAGAGACCTTCTGGGTTGTTTTGGAAAGATAGTGTTGCCTGTCCACTAGTTCTGAACCTAACACAACTGCTGAGTCTCATTTCTTTGGAATTCCCATGAGTTCAGAAAGAAGTCACTGAATCCATACTCTCTTCTCCAGCTAGATAAGGATTAAAAACATGGCATTATTGATCCAGTTAAAGAGCTAGGTCTAGATAAAGGTACACCAACATTTTAAAGCCCAACCTTAAAAATCAAAGACCACTCTTGGCCAGTCTATACTTTGAACACCAGCTTGTCTAAGCAGGTGTGAATGAAAATGCCATTGCAGCTGGCAGAGTGATAGCAGCAGAAGCCCATGTAGCCTCTCTTGGCCAGCAACTCTATGCTTTCTCTTTGCCAACAATCTACTGAGGTAATGCACAGTGAGCTGGATCTAGGAGTGCAATTTTGGCCTTGGAAGCAGCCTCTGTAAGTGCAAGTCCAAGGGGAACAATCTGTATCTCCTGTTCCCATACATCCCCTTGCCATCCCACAGCGAAATAAAGAGGTGAGACACCAAGATGGGTTTAACCTGGGTCACACTTTATTAAGTAACTTCAGGTAACTTCAAACCATTACTCCAAGAGGGGCCTGATGTAGTGAGGAAGGAAAATTGGAACCCTGGGGTCTCCCGGGACCCCTCCAACTAGCATGTTTTTGGGCAAGTCACTGTCCCCTGGCAGCACAATCCTTAAGACAGCACGACCACTGCCAACAAGGTTCTGCACGCTACCTGCATCCACAAGCCCCACTAATGGCAGCTCATGTCCAGGTCAGGAAATTCCAAATGCATATCCCCCTAGAACTTGTGGTCTCTAGATCCGCAGCATCTTGGGGTCGGATGTGCTAGAACCATATATTAGCCTTTCTGACTCTTCACGCTACCAAACCTGATCTCTGTCCAGGTCCATGATAGTATTTGTGTGTTTCTTGGGGGGGGGGAAACCCTCCACTGTGAATGAGACATGCAAATGCCATGGCCAGATCACGGACTGAAAGGTGCCAGAGAGAACGGCCTCTTGCCAGCAGCACTCTACAGACTAGGGACTCCTGTTTTATTTTTATTCCTCCCCCTTCCTTGTACTAGCTAGAAAAAGCCCTAAAGTACTAAGTCTGAGAGGGACTTCATAAGGTAAATTAGCACATAATACTTAAAAGGGCAATGAAGGGAGCTTACTCTTCTCTGCCTTCTTTGGCCCCGGTCCCACATGCCTTTAAAAGCAGTTTAAATTACCAGTTAACCCATGTCTAAAAATTCTGTCCCCAGGGCCACCTGGCTTTTTGAAGAAAAAAAAGGAAAAAAGAAAACCCGGTAATGCCCCTTGAAGCGAGGTTTCTGTGACTCACAGGGAAATTTTTGCCTCGCTTTGAAATTCCAGCTTTTAAGGAGGCAGATGCCGTGGGACCACGCAGATGATCTGGGTTTCTTTTTCTTTCTTTTTTCATAGCACCGACCGGCTGTTCCTGGGGCTGATAGGCTATGTTTTTTTTTAATTGCTTTTCACCTTTGGAGAAACAGGAAGCTCTATCCGGTCCTACAAGTTTTCCTTTCCCCCAGCCAAGTGGTCCGTTTTTTTCAAATGCTAGTGCCACCTGCTGGCCAAGGGGGCTGAACTGCACTTAAAAAAAGTTTTTGTCGTGTGAACTCCTGTCCCACTTATTCAATCATGTGATGGGACGAAGAGGAAAAGCCGGACCTTCAGAAGATCAGGATCGAAACCCAGGTGTGACCACGGCCTTTCTGTCTTTTCTATTGTTCCCCTTACTTCTGCTTCTCTAGATCTGAAATCAGGGGTGCTGTAGCTACAGACCTTTTGATTATTTAATTAATGGCTTTACCACAGTTAGAAGAAGAAAGATTTATTTTAAAGATGAAGATGTTCTCCTCTATTGTCACCAACCGAGTTTCTTCCTCCCTTTTTAGTTTTTCACTTATAATTACAATGAATGAACACCAGAATTACCAAGAGGGTAACCCCACTAATGCCTCTGAGCTAGATGATTTAAAAGCAAATTGCAAAATTTAGTTCAGATATCATTAATTCATCAATTCCTATTTAGAAGAATACTGACACCCTTGATGAATATGAATTGGTGACATTCTGGGAGGGCTTGTAGAAGAAAGTTGGGAGAAACTCTCTTGCAATTTTGGTATCTCTAGAGGCCTTGGGGGCATTTTATAGGTTTTTAAAGTCAACAGTGAAGTGATTTATTGATTAATTGATTCATAAGGGGAAAGGTACATTCATTATTTGTGGTTTATCAGGCTTGAGGAATTATGAGTCAAAATGAATTACTTTTTTTTAACAATTTGTGCCCATCTTTACTCTAGGCTCCTTGCTCCACTGTATGGTCATCTTAGAAATGTACAAACTGCCCTGATTTGGTTCTTCATAACAATGCATTTTTTTCCTGAAGACAGTGAACATCTTTAACTAAAATATGTCCCACTAAATACATTTAAATTAAAGGATGAAGTGAAAGTAATTCATCTTAACTAGAACTTGGAAACATTTTATTGTGAACTATAATTCCTAGAATTCTCCAACCAACAAATTGGCTGGATGATTCTGGACATTGTAGTCTGGAAAGGCAATATCTCTAAGCTATAATCTCAACTGCTTGTATGATAAGTGAATAAGGACCAATTATAATTCTCAGAGGATTTTATTTCCTAATTTGAGAGCAACATAGGAGAAAACCCTTTCCTTCAACATTGTTGCTCGTGCTATATATCTAATTGGCCTCCCAAGATATTTTACAAGGTACAGTACAATTTAACAAATGGATGGAAGATCTCATAACACCCCCCCTTGACCATACTCACTAGGACAGATGGGAGTTGATTGCATTAATATCTGGAAACCATAGGTTGCCGGTAGCATTCTAGATTATTTTTCAGCAATTTCCCCCTCAAAATTATGCAAAGTCAAAAATTTGCCTAGTGTAGTTTGTTGGATGATAAAGACATTAGAGATATGATCTGATAAATAAGCTTTGATGATCCAATAGAAGCATTGTAGAACCCAGACTTTTATTTCTATTCATGGCTATTTTTGTCTTCTTACAATGTCATGAGAAAAGGCAGGACATTTTCCTTTGGAGAGGAAAATCATTTCAGAATTTAACAAGTTTCTTACATGTTTTGGTCTAACACACATTGTTCAACATGCCTTATGCTTGTGATAATCCATTAATTATTCACTTAAGCAGTTCATAAGCCCTTCATTAATATGAACCCCAGTCCTAATAAATACCTTAGAATAATGTGAAGTCTACTATCTCGTGATTAGAAAAACCTATATTAGCACAATGTCTTCATTAGCTCAACAGGCATCGTCAGTTTTACCCATCTAGCTATTTTATACATAAAATGAATGCATTAATATTATTTATTATGAACTATTGTATATTTTTGAAACAGTAGGACTTACTTGTGAGCAAGAATGCTTAGGAGCAGGCTCTGTGGATTAAAGATCCTGTTTTCTTATACTAGTTGGGGTTTAGTAGACTTTCAAATTGCTTTAAAAACTGCTTTGGTCATTTCAGGGTTTTTGAGGTATGTGTGTGTGTGGGGGGGGTGGTTACTGCATGAAAACTTAAATCATCCCTGTCTCACATTTTTATTTTATATCTGGATTTTCAGCTAACCAAGATAGTACAACAAATTGGAGGTGTAACAGAAGGTCAAATGAAAAGTCTGCAATCAATATTTGTATTACAAACAGAAAAAAACTGACCTTGTTCTGATGTCCCCAATGTATGGGTGTTTTTAGAAGGGTGCTGTCAGGAGAGCAAGATCTCCATGCCTGTGGTACACATCACTCTTGCTGCTGCTGAGTGAACTCTTGTGTGTTTGTCTGGCTTGCGTATATATATTTCACATAGCATATTTGGTAGGATTTGATCAGGAGATGAAAGCCTGAAGGAATTTCAATTTCTGTTGGGAAGAGAAAATATTTAAAAATTAAAAAGCCGCAAGAAAATAGAAAGACTAATGAAAATGAGCATGGATAGGCCAATATTAATATTTCTTAAGTATACTGAGATGGATTAAAGACAATGCTTGTTCCCAAAAGTTTTCTAATATTTTCCATGGTATAGTAAAATGGCTGCTTTAAAAAGATGACCTCCCTAACTTCGGGTCAAAAGCATGAATCAGATTCAGAATGGAAACCTCTGAAACTGATTTTTGATTATCAGGACGTAACTTATCAACACTCTTGAGAGTTCCTTCCAGATGTAAGCCATGAAAGAAGTATGTGGACATAAGGCATTTATTTATCATGTAGATGGTACTTTAATCATGCAGACATGGTTACATCTGGTACAGTTCTGGAAAGAAAGTGGCAGAAAATGTTAGAAATATATTTGGCTGAGGAGACAGCAATTTCAGGTTAATTATATCTGTAATTATATCTGTATAATAGCATTAATATGGAGGGAAGAAACATTCACGACATTTACATATTTTGTAAATTTATTGTAAGTGCACTGTGCTTTCTCCAGAGAGTTTACAATAAACTTACCACAAAAATCTTGGTAAATGCATGTACAAATGCATACACATACAAAGTTTCTTGTAATGAATCAGTGGAAATGAGATGGAGAGCATAGAATTTCTCTGATTAAAGCTTATAGTATTTAGGATTTATTTTTAAAAAATCCTACTTAATTGGGGCGTGCTAAATTTCTACCTCTGTTTAATATTTACGAATTGCTTCCAATTTCATGACACCTTGAAGTGTGGAGTGGATTCGTGACTAGCACAAGCTCATCTAGCTACAGCTGGGCTGATGTTTTCAGACCTATTTTGAGAATACGTAATTCAGGGCTTTTCTAAATATTTAGAGAGATATATATTTCTAGAAATGGCAGGCCAGGTGCTGGATAAGCTTATCTTTTTTACATGAAGTAGAAAAGGTTGTGCACTTTGGCTCAGACCCATACATACAATACAATCATCATTTTTGCTATGTTTGAATGTGAAGGGATCCTACAGAAGTGGGTGGGATAGGCTCCTTACCATAAACTCAGTGAGCTTCAATGCTCAGTAAGTTTATAAACAAACAAACAAACAAACAAACAAACAAACAAACAAACAAACAAACAAACAAACAATAAATTTCCCAAGACCTGTCTCACACTTGGGGGGTCTCAGCAACTGTATTCTCACCTCAGCCACTGATTTTACACCAGTCATAGTCATAGTTGTTAGTAAAAAAATAATAGCTAGATCAACACATCATCTGCACTTCTGCCCTAATGTAAGACTGTATTCTGTGACCCATGTTTCTGGTGGCAGTTAACTGGAACATAGAGATTCATGGTATCAAGGCCAAGCCTATTATTAAACAAGCTGAGGGCCTCAGACAGCGTGGTTTTGAATAGGGATGGGCACTTTATGAAAAATGACACCCTGTTTTGTCATTTTGTAAGCTTAAGAAACCTTACAAAATGAAACGAAACAGCAAACAGCGTGTTGTCAAGAAATGAAACAAAACACCATTTTTTGTTTCAGAAATGAAACAATTTGTCCTAGCCTCTTGATTCAACCGTCCTGGGAACAGGAGGTTTATTTTAAAAATCTGATTGATTTCTTTTCCTTTCTTCCCACACCTCAGCTGTTGCGATAGCTTATCTCCAAACTTGATCTGCCTGAAGCTAGCCAGCCCAGGAGCTGAGGTGCTTCCTTCGCTGGCTGTGCCTGCAAGTTGATTTAAACTGATTGTTTTCCTTTCCTTTAAAAGTAAGACTGTGGAGTAGAGATGGGCACGACTTGAAAAAAAAATTTTCCGAGTTGTCGTTAGTCGGGCCGGTTCCGTTTCGGCTCGTTTCCGTTTTTCGCGAAAATTTGCAAAAATTAGACGGTTCGTTTTTTCGTTTTTTCGTTGTCGTTAGTACTGGTTTGGGGAGGGGGTAGCGGGCTCCTGGAGGGAGCTGCAAGAGTCAGCCAGAGCCACAAGTGACGGACTGGCAAACTCTTTGCACCCGCTGTGTCTCACGTACTTGCATGTAGTGCAATGCAAGTAGATCTGGCTTAGGGTTAAGACGGGTTAGCGCAACGGCTAGGGTTAAGCTAGTTACGGGTGAGGTTAGGGTGAGTATTGGGGTGCACCTCTGGGTGCCTCTCTGACCCACTTAGAAGGACAGTGTACTGGCGTATGGGTTAGGCTTAGGGTTTGGGTTTGGACTACGATTAGTGGTGGGCTGTTTATGCCCGATTGGCACATCCCAGAAGTCTCTGTGGTCAACCTGGCCAAGTGGCCATGCGATTGGTGGAAAATTTGCATGGTCTACTCCCATGGGCGAGCCCATCATTGCAAATGTGCAGGTGTAAAAAAATAAAATAAAATAAAATCAACGGAGACTTTTTTTTGCAAGAAAAACCCACTGCTGCTACTGTAAAAATTCAAGCATTTAAAATAGCTAATTTTCGCATGTTTCTGTGGTGCTTTGGTGGGGTTTTGGGCAACGATTTCAAAAAAAATATTGCGGTCGCCATTTTGGATCCCCCGCACTGCATGGCAAATGGATGCGCCCTCCCAGCCTGGTACCAGCAGCGCAGCAGTAGCAATAGCCAAGAAGAGGGGGGCGGGGAAAACCCCCCCCAAATAAAACACCCTTCTGGCCTGGTAGGTGCCCTCAGACAGTTTTCGCCTACTTTTAGGGCCGGGAATCGGGTTTTTTTTAACTTTTAAAAACTTTTTTCTGTGCCGCTTGTCATTGCGCGATGCAAGTAACGAGCACGACAAATCAGACCAAATTGTTCGTTCGTCGGTTCGAGCTCCAATTCTGGTGGAGTAATTCCCGTTTCCGTTTCCGTAGAGTAACGGATACGAGTAACGGAAACGGAAACGGGAATACCGCTAAGTCGTGCCCATCTCTACTGTGGAGGTTATTTTTTTAAATATCTTCTTTCCTTCCCTCACTGCAATGATCAGCTATTGAGTTTATCTCTGTGATCTCTCCATAGAGCAGCTAGCTATTAGGTTTCTAGCTTGTTTACAGGAGGTTATTTGCTTGAAAGCAAATTGATTAGAATGTTTGAGGGTTTTTGGTTTCAGGCAGTGGGCTTCCTGTCAAATAAAAAAAGGAAAGCTCCCTATTATTTATAGCCTTATAAAGCGTTTCATTTTATGATGAAAATTCTTTTAAAAATCCATTATTAATGAAACAAAGTGAAATGAAGACTGAAAAAAAACAAAACACTATATTTCTGTTTCATGCCCATCTCTAGTTTTGAGTATCCATGAAAGGATATTTTGTTCCTACTGCATTCTAACTGCCAATAGTAGGATTTTTTCTGTTTTAAAGCTAAGATGATTTGGCTAACTTTGAATACCTCAAGTTGGCTGAGTGATGTGGGCATGAGAGAGAATGGGAGGGAGAGACCGAGACGGTTACTTCACATCCATTCTCATCCCTGGAGGAAGTTCGTTGTGTGTTGATGTCGATCACGGTCATGTGGTCTTCTTCCAGTTCTGTTCCTGTTCCCGTGTATGCACGGGCGTGATTGATGATACCAGCATGACTGTTACCACACGTCTTCATTCCTTGATGAGATGTGAAATTCCATGCGTTTATTCTCCTTTTGTTTTCAGCCCGACCTTCCATTTTTAGATGTTTTGATTCTCTGAAGCCTTGCCTTCATTGAGTTACGGAGCAAACTTCGAGGAATTTGTCTTTTAAAAGCTATTCACTACATTGTTAACTCCATAGGGGATTTACTGGCGTAGGTCGCTTCGCATTCCTGCCACTAGATGGAGAATGTGTTTGTTCTGCGATGAGCCTTACTTCATGGGTTCTCGTCTCGGATCGAGAAGTGTGACGAGCAGATTGCCAAGGCCAGGGAGGGGAATGTCTCATCCCGCTTAAATCACAGTTCAGGGAGCGTGGTTGGGACAAACTCCGCCCATCCCGCAATGGATGTGCGGTTAGATTACTTTGTACTGGTCCCAAGCGGGACCGCAAAAAGCAATTAGACAGACATGAAGTATCAGCCTGAATATCATTTTTACCTCTACTCAAGACAGGAAAATAGCTTGGTGCCAACCTAAAGCATATGATGATAGCAGAGGATAACTCATTATCACCAGAGGGGAGCAGCGTAGGTGTCTTCATGTTGCTGAACATGTGATACATCTGAGAATCCTTAGGTAATGTCAGTAATATTTTGTGCATACATATATAAATATAGGACAATCAACTTGATCCCATCCATGAAAGGTGCTCTGCTGAGATTTTTTAGAAACAAAATCTGACACTAGAAGTTTAAAAGGCCCCTGCTTTTGAACTACAACTCCCAGATCTACATGGCCAAGAACATTTCCAAGCACTGCTTCAAGTACATGGGCGTATGGCCAAACAACCCAAAGAACTAAAGACTATCGTGCTAATGCCTTGGATAATCCTAATGATGATAGAACCCTGGATGTGTTTCACAGTCTAAAACAATGTGTGTTTAAGAGTTAAAAGACAAACAGTGTAGTGTAGTGGAAGGTATTAGGCTCAAGAGACCTGGATTTCGAATCTCTGATCAGCCATAGAAAATAATTGTGGTAGGTGGATTGGCACTGGGTGTAACTACTCCTTAAATATCTCACATACCTCAAAAAACCCTCAATGGGATTTTCATACATCTAAGGTGACTTCTTGCCATGTGAACATAACATGCAGAAGTTGCAAAACCAACTTCAGATTCAGAATGTTGGCTGACCTGACAGCACTTTCACTAGGTCAGCACGGGCTTTTCTGTAGGTGCCATAATGTAAACAGAAAGAAATTAGTGCCTTTCAGATATAAATGAGATAGCACTATAGACCCATAATGTGCATTGTGATTGGCTGGTGGCAATGGCAGCCTGGGGCCCTCATGTCTCTTAAGCGATTGAAGTTCCATAGCATTCATTATTCTGTGTCAAGCCAAAATTACCTTGTAGCAGCGTTGCATAATGTCTGGTATATTAATCATTAGAGATATTTTTGAAGCACTCAATTACATTATGAAGGCTGGGTTATGTTCTTATCTTTCTAATGGTCACATGTAAAGCACCAAGGCCCCTATTACTTTGTAATAAGAAATGCATACCCAGCAGAATAATACATTATGCACATCCCCATCTATAGGACGGAAAAGGTCAGCCAGCAACTTGAATATTTTTGTCCTCTAGATCAATTTCACTTAAAAGAGTTCATTAGAAAGAATGGCTTTATCTTTTCAATATGTCCTAACAGCGTGGTATCACTTTACAGAAACAGATTTCGACTATTTTATTCCATTCAAAGTGGAATGAATTACATCAATCTGGCGGATGTCCATTCATTTTGAGCTTATCAATTTAAAAGTGTTTCAGGATATATATTAAAGCAGGCCTTTGTTGCCAAAAAAGAGCAAGAAAATTTTTTAGAGAGAAGTTGAAAATGCACAATCTACTTACCTTAAAGTAGTTCCATAGACTGCTATGGAACAACTCCAGAATAGGTGGGCTATACAAGACAGCCCAAACTATTTCAAATCCTAATCTAATAATGAAAAGCTTTTGCCGATTCTGGCATTTTTAGCAGGTGTTCAGTTCATACACATTCCCATTTATGTCTTTACCTCCATAAAGCAGAAACCCTGCTGGAAATGTTCACGATTAACAAAAGCTATCCCATTTCAAAAACATCAGACTCTAACACCGGTTATACTAAAAAAGATCAATTGAAAATGTATTTATTCAGAGTTTTCATATCTCAAACCAGCCACCCCTCTCTTTTTTAGAAGTTCAAATTCATGCTACATGTTCTTTCTCAAGATGCTTGTTATAAATACCTTAATTTTGAATGGTGAAATACGTAAAAGAAGACAAGAAGGATGAAGAAAACAAAAAAGCAACCCATAGAGCATGTTAGGACAAATATTCCTTCATTTCCATCATTAGAATTTATAAATATACAGTGATAAAACACTAAAATTCAAATATCATATCACACACAAACATGAAATAGCAACAATAGACATGGGCACGACTTGGCAAAATTCTCGTTTCCGTTTCTGTTTCTCGTTTCCGTTACAGAACGGAAACGGTAACGACAATTACTCTGCCAGAACTCGAACTCGAACCGACTAAAGAAAAATTGGGTCTGATTTTTCGTGTTGTCGTTCCTGGGCATCGCAGTGATTGCGCGATGCCAAGCAGCACAGGAAAAAAGTTAAAAAAAAAACGATTCCCAGCCAAAAAAGCAGGCGAAAATATGCCTGCCTGAGTGAGGGCACCTACCAGAGGGGTGGTTTCTGGGGGGGGGGTCCCGCGGCCTCCCTCCCCTCCTCTCCTGGGCTGCGCAAAGTGCGCATCCTCGTCATCGAGTCGCACTCGCCCACGCCAACTCGCCAAGCGGCGCGGCACAGGAAAAAAGTTTTTTAAAAAATCCCGATTCCCGGCCAAAAAAGCAGGCAAAAATAAGCCTGCCTGAGTGAGGGCACCTACCAGAGGGGTGGTTTCTGGGGGGGGTCCCCGGCCTCCCTCCCCTCCTCTCCTGGGCTGCGCAAAGTGCGCATCCTCGTTGTCGAGTCGCACTCGCCCACGCCAACTCGCCAAGCGGCGCGGCACAGGAAAAAAGTTTTTAAAAAATCCCGATTCCCGGGCAAAAAAGCAGGCGAAAATATGCCTGCCTGAGTGAGGGCACCTACCAGAGGGGTGGTTTCGGGGGGGGGGTCCCCGGCCTCCATCCACTCCTCTCCTGGGCTGCGCAAAGTCCACATCCTCGTCGTCGAGTCGCACTTGCCCACGCCAACTCGCCAAGCGGCGCGGCACAGGAAAAAAGTTTAACCCCCCCGATTCCTGGGCAAAAAAGCAGGCGAAAATATGCCTGCCTGAGTGAGGGCACCTACCAGAAGGGTGGTTTCTGGGGGGCGGGGGGTCCCCGGCCTCCCCCCCTCTCCTGTCCTGGGCTGCTCTGGTGGGGGGCATCCTCGTCGTCTCGCCAACTCGCTCGCCATGCCATGCGGTGCGGGTGGGGGATCCAAAATGGGGCGACCACAATATTTATTTTGAAATTGTGGTCCAAAAATACACCAAAGCACCACAGAAACATGCAAAAATAGCTATTTTAAAACTGCCTGAATTTTTACAGTAGCAGCAGTGGGTTTTTCTTGCAACAAAACGTCTCCATTGATTTTATTTTATTTTATTTTATTTTATTTTTATTTTTTTACACCTGTGCATTAATGATGGGCTGTCCATGGGAATGGACCATGCAAATTTTTGGAGCCATATCCACCAATTGCATGGCCACTTGGCCAGGTTTTGACCGAGACTTCTGGGATGTGCCAGTCGGGCATAAAAAGCCACTAACCCTAGCCCGAACCCGAACCTGAACCCTAACCCTAATCCATACGCCAGTACACTGTCCTTCTTAGTGGGTCAGAGTGGCACCCAGAGGTGCACCCCAGTAAATCACCCTAACCTTACCAGTAACCCTCATCCTAGCCCTTGCGCTAACCCCTAACCCCAAGCCAGATCTGTGTACTCGCATTGCACTACAGCAAGTACACTTCCCTTCTTAGTGAGTCACAGCGGGCGCCCTTAGGGGTCCCAAGTGACTCACTCCAGTCCTCTGTCACTTCGCTCTCCAGCAGGCAGTGAGGCACCTGAAAGAGGTGCCTCTGCCTGCTACTGCTGCTGCAACTTAATGGTATGCATATCCAATTGGCTATGCATGCCATTTTGTAGCGGGTGAGGAGAGGAGGCACCCACGAGGTGCCTCCAGGAGCCCGCTTTCCCTTCATGGCGGGCCAGAGGAGGCACCCACCTAGAGGTGCCTCCAGGAGCCCCCCCAAACCAGTACTAACGACAGACGAAAATCCAAGAAACGAAACAACAAATTTTTGAAAAATTTCGCGAAAAACGGAAACGAGCCGAAACGGGCCAGCTCTGACACACGACAACTCGAAACGTAATTTTTCCTGGTCGTGCCCATCTCTAAGCAACAAAGGAGAATGCAGCAAAGCTTAAGGTAGAGAGCAAGGAATTTTCTCGCATCCTCAACGTCTTCTGGAAAAAGCACCTTCATATCTTGCCATATGAGACCCAAGCATGATGGACCCTCGTGGGCCAACACTGAAAGGAAGCCCCTCAACATTAGACACCACCACAGAAAAGGCTCTGCCTTCTGTGTAAAATTATCAGATCATTGCTTCCAAGTCAAAGCAAACAATTGAAACAACAAGGTCACACCATTTAGAATAAATGTGGTGGAGATCTATGCAAAGGCTTCTCTGTTATTTAAAGCTTTGCCTTAGGAATTCCTTCTCTGGAAATGTTTGCCTGATTCAATCCTTACATTGGGTCCTTTTCCAAGGAGAAAGGCGGGGTATAAATACATATATACTTGAGTATACGCCAACCCGAGTATAAGCCGGGCCACCTAAATTTTCCCGAAAAATTGGGAAAAATTATTGACTCAAGTATAAGTCTTGGGTGCCTTCTCCAACAGGCAGGACTTGTCCTCCGCTGCCCTCCCCAAGCTGGCTGAGCACTCTGGAGGTGACAGAATGGGGAGGACTAGCCCTCCGCTGCCTTCCTCAAGCCAGACAAGCACTCAGGAGGTGGCGGAAGTGCGGTAACTATATTCAGTCGAATATAAGCCGTGGGTGTTTTTTCCCCCAGCCAAAAATAAGGGCTGAAAAACTTGGCTTATATTCGAGTATATACGGTACTCAAAATATATAAATAAAATAAATTATATTTTGTGTCAAATGAATTTATCATTATTTTAACTATATTTTTATTCTGATCTGCTCTGATATTAGTGCACATTATGTCATTGCTCAGCTTTAGTGGACTGCTGTAAGAGCTTTGGCAAAAAGAAAAGGAAAGAAAAGAATAAACATTTAATAGGAAGAAAGAGCCTCCTATCCAACTCTAGGGTGGCCATGGATGAATTGCTAAAAGGACTGGAAATGCATAATCAATGAAAAGACAGTTTGCATAAAAGTTGCATGCACTAATTTATGTGCATCAATGCAAAATGAGACATAATCACTAGGAAATCACTAGAAATTTTAAATCACTAGAAATAGGAGTACAAAAATCCCACCAACACAGAGAACTCTGTGACCAGAAGTATACATGCTTACTCTGTTGCTGGTTTAGACCTAATTGTTTATGGCCAATGTCAAGTTTTTTGTTCTCCTTTCTAAAGTTTCACCCCCATTCAGATTGGATTTGGGTGGGGTGCATGTCCCAAAACAGGATGCTTTTAGATAGAGGATTGTCTTCTGACAGCTCTTCAAACAGGGGACTTCCTGTGAAAAGGAAAACACAAGGCCACTCAATGAGTTGAAACAAACAGCCATGCTGTCCTACTACTGAGCATGGACTGATGGACTTCAAAGCACTATCACATTTCTGTAAGTTCATCAGCAGGTTGTTGAGAAAAGACAGGCTATGTCCAGGTTTAGTCCAGGCAGGCTTCATACAGTGGTACGTCTACTTAAGAATATCTCTACTTAAGAGCAATTCGACTTAAGAGTGGAAAACCATTGGTGTTTTAATTGCCGCCGTACAAATTTTAGATGCAGTCCTCTCTACTTACATTTTTTAATTTTTTTTAAAGATATGGTACCCCTACTTAAGAGTTGTTTGACTTAAGAGCATGCATTCTGAACAGATTAAATTCATAAAGCAGATGCTCTGGACTGAAGGGGGGCAGAATCCTGTTTTTCTTGCTCATATAATCAGAGGCTTTCCCAGACACTAACAAAATAAAATGGAGCAGGCAAAGGATTGTACTTTTGGGTAAAGTATATGATAGATAGATAGATAGATAGATAGATAGATAGATAGATAGATAGATAGATAGATAGATAGATAGATAGATAGATAGATAGATAGATAGATGTTATGACGTGTCACAGAGTCTGGTGAAACATCAGGAAGAAAAACTTCCAGAACACAGCCAAACAGCCCCCACAACTCACAACAGCCATCAGACCCCAGCCGTGAAAGCCTTCAAGGATACAAATAAATAAATACTTCACTTACTTTGCATTTTATGTTGTTGTTTTTTTGTTATTTAATACAAAATATACTGTATTATCTCAAAAACAGAGAGATATGGAAACAGACAACCATAATTTCTGCAGGGAAATGTGCTGCTATTTTAATTTTTGTGGAGGGAGTGCTATGCACAGCCTTACTTACTTTCCTCTGAGCTTGGTAATGTGTTTCAATCGGCATTTTGTTGCTGAACACACTGCCTAGGAGATCATACTGGCAGCACTGCTCACTAATGTGTGCTTCCCATTTATTCATGTTCAGTCTCAAAACGTTAAACATTAGGAAGAACTTCATGACAGTTATAGCTGTTCGGCAGTGGAATATGCTGCCACGGAGGGTAGTGGAGTCTCCTTCTTTGGAGGTTTTTAAGCAGAGGCTGGATGGCCATCTGTCGGAAATATTGTGATGGGGTTCCTGCATGGCAGGGGGTTGGACTAGATGGCCCTTGAGGTCTCTTCCAACTCTATGATTCTATGATTCTATGATTCTATGTATTAGCAGGGTTATCACAAGGATATGCTCAGATTCAGAACCTGTGAGCAAAGCCATAGCATTGTCTGAGGCAAACGAAGCAGGTCTTAACATCTATGGAACTCCCAGGGAGATCCCAGTTTTGGGTTTGGTTTGGTTTGGATTGGATTGGAAGCAGAGAATCCAACTGGTACCTGTGCTAATGAGCTGGTGTATATGGGTCCTTGTGTGAAAAGCAAACACTCACTGGAAAGGGAAATCAGCTATGCAAAATAGAATATGTTTACCAAATTAAAGGGGGAAAAGAAAAAGAAAGAAAAGGCAAAAATGACTGGGCACATAAACTATTACTGATTAGAGATAAGCAGGAATTTAAAAGTGAATTACAAAATTTGTTCAAACATCACTAAATTATAAATTTATATTTGCACGAATTGATAAGCTCCAACAAATACAAATGGATTAATTTTTGTGATTTTTGATTTGTCAATTTGTCAGGCTATGAAATGCCCGCCAAGGCTCCTAGGAACATCAATGTTGCAAGAAGCTTCCTGTGACTCTTTTCTATAATCTTGTCAAGATTAGTGAAGACTGGATTTCTTATGTCTGAATTATGCCCCCTACAAGAACCCCCCCCCCCGGAACATTTCCCTGAGGCACCTAGAGATGCCAAGCTCCCTATGACTCTCTTCTACAATCCGTCCAAGTGAAACTGAAGGTTGGGGTTCCTCAACCCAGTTGCTAAAGGGCACTTTTGTGGGGGGGCATTTTGTGGATATATATCTAATATGTCTGAAACCCAATTTTTGTCTAACTTGGAGAACCTGTAGAGGAGATATTCCCAATCTTCTCACCATTTCTATTAATTAACTTGCCCTCTTCTTCTTCCCCCTCCTCCTCCCTCCCCTCCCCTATCCACCCCCCAACTCTATATACTGCATCCAATGAATATCTGGACTACAGCCAATGAATATCTGGTATGAAATCTATATCCCATCTCATATTATATTTCACACCTCATTCTGCTGCTATATATCTGAAGAAGTGGATGTGTAGTCCATGAAATGTTACATTAAAATAAGAAAGTTAGTTTTTAAGGTGCCACATGTTTGTGTCTTTTGCTTTGTTTTTCTTTGATTTTTGTCTGAAATTCTTCAAAATACTAACAGGGCTACCCTCTCTGAAACTCCTGCAATTTTAATGTCTCTAGGTGCCTGGGAGGCCCTATTTTGGGGTGCAATTTGGACATTCAGAACCCAAATGTCACCAAAGTTACAGTGCTTGTAGAGGAGCATTGGGGAGCCATTCCTGCAATGTGGGTGTCTCTAGGTGCCTTGGGGTAGAATAACCAAATTAACAAATCAATTTGTTGATTCTTAAGAAAAAAATCATAAATTTTCTATTCATGATTTGTTAACCTTGAGAAATCATAAATTGAAACAAATCACCATTTTTCTGATTCATGCCCATCTGTATAATGCACGCCAGCATGAGCTTTCATGGATCAAATTCCATGACTTCATATTACACCTCCCAAAAGCTACTTCTGATCCATGAAATCTTGCATTGAAATAAACATTTTTGTATTCCAAGTGTCAAAATATTTTCCCCTTCCTTCCTTCCTTCCTTCCTTCCTTCCTTCCTTCCTTCCTTCCTTCCTTCCTTCCTTCCTTCCTTCCACCAGGCTATGATAGATGATGAACACACCCATCTTCACTTCTTGAGAAAGTGCTTCAGATGTCTGCATTTTCCTATGAAGAATGAAGAGGGAGAATCAGCTGAATCAATTTTGGGGGAATTAAAAATATTCCAGTACCTTGCTTCCTGCTCCATGGTCTACAGCAGTGGTTCTCAACCTCTGGGTCCCCAGATGTTTCTGGACTGCAACTCCCAGAAATCCTGGCCAGCTCAGCTAGTGATGAAAAATTCTGGGAGTTGTAGTCCAGAACCACTGGTCTAGAGGATCTCTTGGGATTCATTTTGTTGTTGGATGGGGAGCTTTTAATTTCTGAAAACTAGGATTTCTGCCACCTGGATGATTTTATGGAGGTGGTCAGCCATTCAAATACTGCTCAGTCTGCTTCCTAGCCACTAAGGGCAGCTTTAAGGGCTATGCTTACCTTTCTCTCAGTTCTTTTCAACCCGACTGAGGGTCAAATTAAATTTTACGGATAGTACATCATTAGAAGCTGAGAACATGCTAGTTTTCTGGAGATGTGATATCAGCAGATTTTTGTCTTTGAGAAGTCATACTTTCAAAGCAAGCCCGTGATTACTTTCTGATGATCAACTGTAAAGCAAAACACACCAACCTCAGGTGGCAGGTGGTGTGAAAATGTCCCATTGTTGCACTCTGATGTCTTTGAGATCTTAAGGAGTTCATGCTTCTAATGTGAGCAATTGACTTCCAGCGACTCTAATTGGCTTTTCATGGTAGTGAAATATCTAAGGCTTGTTTGCCATCAGTGTTACCATCCCCCTGTGATTTTTTCATGGCTGGGTAAACATTTGAACCCAGGTCTCCTGAGCACTAGTCTATGATGTATTATGCCACACTGGGTTCATCTTCTAATGACATGCCATCTATGATGTATAAGCTGAACTACAACGTATACAGCCCTTGAATTACAGAATGCTTTGAAAAAGAGTCGTGTCCTCTAAAAAGCAGGATACATGGCCATCCTTCTAATGGTTTATTTCAGCCCTATTCTTAGTAACTGAGATTCCTGTTTGGCAACAACAAGAAATGCAGCTTACAATAGATCCACATCATTGGGTAGACACTCTGCAGGCAGCAAGCCACCAGGAGAACCCAGGAGTGCTTTGTAACGAAGCAGACTCCTGTAACCGTTAAGAGGAAACCCTGCATGGTTGCCCCCTCATATAATGTCAGCGGGATCATGCTTGCGAATGTGTATGAGTGACATTCAATTATTTTCATAGGCAATGCAAAAAGCCACTAAGGAAGCAATTTACTGCTGTAGCCCAGTAAGCAATTCTTCACTTGAAATCAATTTTTCATTATATGGGAGAATAGTATGTTGAGTTGATATATTTGTTCTTGTAATTTGATAGAGTAGCTGGTAATGTGTAAAGCTTGTCTCTATCGGGGAGAAAAAAATGACATTCAACAAACTAGGGAAATGTGGGAGAACTTCAGCTAATGAAATAACATCATGTTTTCTGATGGGATTTTGAAGTTAATGTCATGGGGATCTACGCCCAGCAAGAAAGCCAAAGCTTGAAGTCCAAACTGTTTCACTCAGCCCTTTCCCCCCAGTGTGACAGGCGATGTTACATCTGGGTCAAAACTGACTGCTGACTTAGGGTATAACTTTTTTGTGTGTGGTTCCACCATCTGCCACCTGGTTTTCATTAGTGTCATTTGGGTGTGCATTGTTCAGCTGTTGCCATTGAAAGAACAACACCCTTAGTGTTTATTCATATATTCCAAGTAATGGCATCAGATATATGGTATTAGAACTATACCTTGGGAACCATGGCTAAGGCTGATGCACGTTAAAGCCGTAGCCAAACCTAGATAAGTGTGCAAAAAACATTGCAAACACTTTTTAAAAACACAGTAGAGGTGATTGTAGGGAATCCAAGTTTTGCATATATCTCCGTGTTGGTCTCCATGTTCTTCTTAGTAATAGCTTTTAGTTGTACTTTTAAAAAATGGGACTTATTTTATTCTGTTTCTATGTAAGATGTAATTTTAATTTCAATATGTGCTGGCAGTTGTTTCAGTGTTTGTTCTTCTATTTTTTTTCCCACTTGTGTCTGGTCTTTACTTTTTATCGCTCTCTCTTTCATTTTCAAAATCAATGGCTCCCTTCCCACAGGAGCCTCGTGGGCATTACTTAAAAGAATTAACAGGAAGTATACAAAATGGACAGTCCAACTCCACTGCCAGGAGAGGTCCTTCCAGCATTAGCGCACCAGTCTCCTTTGTGCATGTGTGCATGTCCATGTTTCTACCAAAAGAGATCCACAGAATCATGTCTCAAGAAATTTGCACAGCAGTGGCAACCGATACCAGTCTTGTCAGGAATGCATCCTTCCAGCCTTTTCCTGCATGCCTGCAATCTCTTATTCAGTGTTTGAGCAGGTCTTGGCTTTGGGAAGCAGCGAAGAAAGAACAAAGGTGCATCTGTTTCCCATTGCTGGGGATTCCTTGTCCTGTTTCTCCAAAACTCAAAGAAAGAGGCCCATACCAAGGCCTTTTTGGCTGGGTGGGGGCAAAGGGGAGCAGTTGCCTCAGTTCTTCCATGTGAGCACGTGACACATGAAGGAGGCTGCCTCAGCTGTAGTTCTGTGAGAAAGAGGGGTGGTTGGGTGGGGGTTGCACCATCAAGTGGGAACACTATGCAAGATGACAATGGAGTGGTTTTACTAGTGCTTCACCCATATCCCTGAGAGGTACAAGACCAATACGTGGAGACCAAGTCATTAAAAAGAAAATAATAATCCTCACACACCATGAATTTCAGGACATGTCCTTAAATTTTTTTTGAATGCCAAGTTGCAACTATAGTGTTGCCAATCACTTCTCATAGTGGTGCTGACTTACTGCATGACACTTCCTAATTTCTCAGCTTTTACCAGCACACCATGCATCCCATACATCAAAGTTTTCCCACATTACATTCAGAATAGAGCAAGCAAGCTAAGCACATTGATTCGCCTAATTTAGCCTTCAGTCTTGTACACTCTTACCTAGGAATAAGCTCCATTGAACTCAGTGGGATCTGGTAGCAGATAACACACAACGGATTGTGCTGCATGTGTGAGCGGTAGAATTTGACTTTCCATGGTGGAGAATTTTCTCTGCTTGAATTTAAAAAGCAAACAAAATACTGTTCAGTCATTTACATGGTTTCTCCTGTAACAATAAATGCCTGCTGTTTCGTCATTGTAAGGCTTTTCATATGCTGGTACAAGGCTTTCTTTTGTATCTATGAAACAATTATTGAGCTGAATTTAAGGAGTTGGAAAACATGTGGCGTGTTTGAAATGTGAATGAGAATGTACAAAACATAGACAATAAGGCAAAACCCCCATAAAATATCTTATTAGCATACCTCTTTGGAAAGTTCCAATGCCTCCCTCCCCCCAAAGTATTGCCAGCCCACCTTGTACTGTCTAAAATCTTAGATGTGCCATTTTAACCACTCTGTTTTATCAGTTGAAATGACTCCTATGAGATGGATGGCAATCCCACAGCCAGTGGGATAAAAACATCCAGCTCTTTCAATGGTGTCTCTTTGCTTAGCTTAGCAATGCACAGTGATGAAATGCATCTTAGAACCATCTTGTAGGCTTGGAAGAGAATAGGGCTGCTCTTAGACGGCTGACTGGCCACTATCTCCGCGCGATCAGGGACGCTAGAAGATCTTTTGCCTCCCTGAGAATTGGCGAGGCCTCGAACCGCCAGGCGGAGTTATTCCGGGTGGTTCGGGACCTCTCCAATCCCAGTCAGCTGCGGCCTCCTCCTAGTGATTTCACTAGTGAGCAATTTGCAGCCCATTTTAGATCAAAAATTGAGGCCATCCTCTCCGACTTGCCCCCCCCGATGCTCTAGTCCACCCTTTGGGATCTCCGGTGCCTCACCCCTCCGTTCTTTCTTTCTGGATGAGTTTGGGCCGGTTTCCTTGGCGGAGGCCTCCAGAGCTATGGCTCGTTGCCGGCCGGCGGCCACTCCCTTTGACCCTTGCCCAGCCTGGCTTATAAAATCTGCTGAAGGGAACATGCCAGAGTGGGTTTCTTCCATTGCCACGGCCTCCTTTTGGGAGGGTTGCTTCCCTTCCCGCTTGAAGGAGACCGTGGTGAAACCCACTCTTAAGAAACCTGGCTTGGCGACGGACGATCTTTCCAACTTTCGTCCGATCGCCACTGTTCCCTTCCTGGGCAAGGTTGTCGAGGGGGTGGCCGCTGTCCGGCTCCAGTCATACCTGGAGGTAAATCATATCCTGGATCCCTTCCAGTCTGGATTCAGGCCTCTTCACGGGACCGAGACCGCCCTGGTCGCTCTGTGGGATGACCTCCTCAGGGAGGCCAACAGGGGGAGTTCCTCCCTGCTCGTCCTCCTTGATCTCTCAGCTGCCTTTGATACCGTCGACCACGGTAACCTTCTGGTCCAGCTCGCTGAGGCGGGAATTGGTGGTCAGGCCTTGGCCTGGCTCCGTTCCTTCCTCCGCGGCCGGACTCAGCGGGTACAGCTGGGGGATGTCTTGTCGGCTCCTTGGACTCTCCCTTGTGGGGTGCCCCAGGGGTCGGCAACCTCCCCCGTGCTGTTCAATGTTTATATGAGGCCGCTGGGGGAGGTCATCAGGAGATATGGAGTTCGCTGTCATCAGTACGCTGATGACACGCAGCTCTATATCTCCTTTTCTTCATCTGCAGAGGAGGCGGTTCGCTCCCTCGATCTGTGCCTGGAGGCCGTACTGGAATGGACCAGGGATAACCAGCTCAAGCTTAATCCGGAGAAGACGGAGGTTCTGTTCTTCGGGGCGCCCTCGTCTTGGTACAATGGCCCCCTCCCTAGGCTGGGGGGTATCTCCCTCCAGCCTACAGACAGGGCCAGGAATCTGGGCGTGGTCGTGGACTCGGCCCTCTCCCTGGAAGCCCAGGTGATGGCCGTCTCCAGGGCCGCTTTTTTCCACCTCCGCAGGATCGCCCAGATCCGTCAGTACCTTGATGAGTCCTCCCTTAGGACAGTTGTGCAGGCCCTGGTGATCTCTAGGATCGACTATTGCAATGCCCTCTACGTGGGGTTGCCCTTGACCCTGGTCCAGAGGTTACAGCGGGTGCAAAATGCGGCGGCCAGGCTGGTGGTGGGTGCTCGTAGATACGAGCACATCACCCCAGTCCTGGTCCGCCTGCATTGGCTTCCCATTGTCTTCCGGATCAGGTTCAAGGTCCTGGTTTTGATTTTCAAAGCCCTCCACGGCTTGGGACCAGGATACCTGGCGGAGCGCATCTCCCAGAAGGCATCCGGATCCAGACCCACGAGATCGTCGCAGGCGCGCGCATTGAGAGTGGCCACACCCAGAGAGGCACAGAAAACGCTCACGCGAAACTGCGCCTTCTCTGTGGTGGGGCCCTCGCTCTGGAACCATCTTCCTTCTGAGCTGCGCCTGCTGGAGTGCCTGCCCGCCTTTAAGAGGGCTTTGAAGACCTTCCTCTTCAAAGAGGCTTATGGTGACCTTAGTTAGTTTTTTCCCCCCGTCC
Source organism: Phrynocephalus guinanensis (assembly GCA_037367245.1). Lineage (NCBI taxonomy): Eukaryota > Metazoa > Chordata > Lepidosauria > Squamata > Agamidae > Phrynocephalus > Phrynocephalus guinanensis. The sequence goes on from CM074737.1 coordinate 38,318,061, forward strand.
TTATCTTTTGCCACCATCTTGCCCTCCGTGGCCTTTCCCTTGGAGGCTGCTACTTATTTTATGCTTTTTATTGATGTTAGCCGCCCAGAGTTCCTGTTGGGAAGATGGTGCGGGATATAAGTATTTAAATAAATAAATAAATAACAATAACAACAAAAATGTGGTTCAACAAAAAAGGCCATGTGCTACAACTGGAGATTGATCTCTGCATTTAAATGAAAAGTGTGTTCTGGGTTACCAGAAAGATGAACCAGTGGGCCCTAGCTCAATTCAAGCCTGAACTACTTCTGTAGGCAACAATGCCAAAACTGAGCCTGGAAAAGACAATAATGCTAGTTATAAGAATAGGTGGTTCCTCAAAAATTGCCACACAGAGAGTTAGTTCATTTAGTTTATTAGACAGACATAGAAACCCAGAATTATAGATAGTATACAGCCAGTATATAGCAAGCAAGTAATATACAGAGCACAGGTATTAGTAGGAGTTCCAGCACAACTTAAATTGATCCGTGCACAGATCAAACCCTGCTGGTCTGGATTCCCCCCAAAATGGTCTCTCATCATTTTTATACCCTTTTTGTATGACCGCAACTTACGCATTTTACACGTGTTGTTCCTCTCACGTTTTCTTAGCTCATACCCAGTTGGCCATCAAAAGCCAGAATGACCTGACTTTAGTCTTGCCTCCCACTTCCTAGCTAACCACAAAATATTTGCTGCTCTTCAGGAGACTGGTATCCCCGCATTCATCTTTTGCGCTCATGCCAATCCCTTAGTTGCAGAGAAGATTGGGTCAATGAGACCTCCTGTTTTCTCAATGCATCTGATAACCACATAATGCTTATAATAATTTTGACTTTCCTTATAAATTCTTATCACTAGGAAATGCAGAAGGCAACAAAAAAGCAAAAGACTAAGGAACCCACAACCTTGGGTTGCCCATTCTTGGTTGCCCATCCTTATGAGCAGGTTAGGTATGCCTTATATCAAGTCCCAAGTAGCCTAACTAAAATCTTCCAGAATGAGAGGCATATATTGTATCCTGAAGCCATGCTGTGTCTGCAGCATTCACATTATATTAGTTTATTTGATACAATGTGATTTTCCTTGGTTTCTAATTGTGAGCATGTATAATTCTTTATTCCTGCTCTGTCCTGGGTATGCTTCCTAGAATTGTTTTGGGCTAGATCCCAGGTTGAAACATCAGGGAGACATTTGAATAGTCTATGCAACTCCAATGCTGTAGTCTTGCTAATAGAAGCATCTGGCCTTGAAGGGGGTGACCGTAGGGGAACATGAAAAATAAAATAAAATAAAAACAACAGTCACCCGCTAAAGCTGGCCTGTTAGCCAGGAATGGATCCCCTCCTGTGGTTACTGTGTTGGACTGCAGCTGTATCCAATTTGATGTGAGCTGAAACAGCACCGGCAATGGTTGCCTTCTCAAGTCCTCTTGGGGGTGTCCTAGGTAGAGATTATATTGAATCTGGATTGTAATAAGATGCATTTGTCAGAGATAGAACTGTCAATTTTAGATGACATTTTTTTCCTCATATGAGAAATCGGAATATTTCCCCCCCCCCCCAAAAAAGACTCCAAGCCCAACATTTTTTTAACCTTAGCCTGCTCCAACACAGAGCAATACTCCAGGATCTAGAGATGTGTAACTGCTGAATGGAGCAGCTGTGCCATGGTTATTGGGACAGCCATGTAGACCCAAGGTTGTCCTGCTACTCCGAGCAGGCCCCAAATCCTTCTAATGCAGTGGTTCCCAACCTTGGATCCCCAGATGTTCTTGGACGAAAACTCCTAGAAGCCTTCAATACTGTGTTGGCCAAGATTTCTGGGAGGTGGGGGTCTAAGGATATCTGAGAAAAGAAGGTTGGAATCACTGCTCTCATGGTATATTCCTAAAATTGAAAGTAGGGGTAAATACAAGATTTGAACTGATCTCAAACTATGAGATGGTTGGATGGTGTCATCGATGCAACCAACATGCATTTGACCAAACTCTGGGAGACAGTGGAAGACAGGAGGATCTGGCGTGCTCTGGTCCATGGGGTTATGAATAGCCAGACATGACTTAACAACTCAACAACAACAACAACAACCTATGAACTGAAACAACTAAGTGCCTTTTTACACGACCCCTAAGATCCGCTGGCCCCTTAAATTCGGACCAGAGATCTTAGGGGTTTGTCGCTCTTCGTGCATCTCCACCCCTCCGTACTTCGTGGCTGCCGGCTGCGTGAGGGGAGGGAGGGAAAAAAGGGACAAAAGAATAAAGCCTTACCTCCCGGTGTTGGTGGACGCTGCCGGGGGAGCCCCGGTCACTTCCTGGTTCCTCTTAAAGGGGTGGGAGGCAAAAAACAAAAACAAAAAGAAGCGAGGAGAGCCCAGCACATCCGCATCAAATATTTTTCACCTCCCAAGAGCAGGTACAAGAAAAGTGTGCTGGGTCGCGCTTAGGTGGGCGGGGTCGCACTTAATTGTCTGCAAACTCCGGAGCTGGTGGGGAAACATTTTTAAGCTCCAGAGCTTGCAGCCATTTGCAGCGGAGCTTAAAAAGTCAGAATCAATTTCTGTGATGACTGGTCAAAGAAGAAAAGTAATTTCAGCTATGGAGCAAAGTGAAGTGAATTTGCAGATTATTGTATGTCCAGAACACAAATTGAATTGAATGAGTTGCAAATCCCTTTCCTTTCCTTATTTATTTATTTATTTATTTATTTATTTATTTATTTATTTATTACACTTTTATGCTGCACCATCTTCTGTAACGGAACTCTGGGCGGTTTACAGACTTAAAAGAAAACATAGGATAAAACAACGATAAGGAGAAACATCCAATAAAAAACACAATATAGGCAAAAGAGGGGGAAACCCTCAGCAAGATGCAGCGGACACAGAGATGGAAAAAAAAATAAGTACACATAAGGTCACCATATGCCTCCTTGAAGAGCATAGTTTTTAAAGCATTTTTGAAGGCGGGCAGGGACTGTGCAAGGCTCAGCTCACTTGGTAGATGGTTCCACAATAGTGGCCCAATGACACCTTGGGTTTCTTTGGTGAGCAAGGTGGGATAGAAATATTTTAAATAAATTGATAAAATAAATCTATCAAAAGACAAAGATGCCTAATATGCAGCCCTCTCAATAGAGCTGCATGAAATTTGGTACATTAATTTCATTCTTTTGGGGGTTTATCATGTCTCTAATTTTCGTGTACAATCAGCACAAAAAACACTCTCAAAACATTATACCACTTTGGTCTTTCACTGCAAGTCAATAGAAGGCTTTGCAAACCAGTTCAGATCAGGACATAAATCAAAGTGGATGGGTGCAAAAATTGTTGCAGACAAAATTGGGGTACCTCCGAAAGCCACAAATTGGCTTCTAAACCAAAGCCCTAATTTATTCCATTGTCAATATTCCCATGGCCTAACAACACCAAGGCCCTCAGGGCTTGTTTTGTAAACAGGCAGTACTAGGATGGTGATCTCTCTGGATTTAGGCTGGAGTGCTCTCCATTGGAACCATTGTTCTCTTTTTGGTTCTGCCTCTACAGAATCTAGATTGGGTAGTATGGTGGGAATGATGGTTGTACCCCCTTTTTTTTACCTCCTCCTCCTCCACCTCCTTCCTCTTGCTCCCTTTTCTTGCTGCTGTAACTTCACACTGCTCGCACTTGGATACCCCCTCTCCTTCACCTTATACTTTTATTCTGATCCTTTAATCAATTACTCTCTTCTGAATGCGTGCATATAGCTATTATGTGCCACAGAAGGCTTATATCTGAGTTAAGTGCTACTTCAGTGCAGTCTCCTCCTTACCTTTTACTAATTTTTAACTTCCTTTATGGTACAATCCTATGAATGCTCATAAAAATGTAGCTTTTTCATGAAGTAATGAAAAGTAACCCTGAATCAAATAAGGCATATTTCCACATAAATTATTGGATGGCAATCTCAGCGGATAATGCTCAGAAAAAGAGTTGAACAGACAACTGAAATTCAACTCTCCCTTTTGTTCTGGAAAAAAATGAAAAAACAAGAATAAAGGTGGGGAAACCCTTTCTTTCTTTCTTTCTTTCTTTCTTTCTTTCTTTCTTTCTTTCTTTCTTTCTTTCTTTCTTTCTTTCTTTCTTTCTTTCTTTCTTTCTTTCTTTCTTTCTTTCTTTCTTTCTTTCTTTCTTTCTGATTATGATTTATTATTCTTTCTCTAGGAACTTTGAGAGACCAGGCCTAATTTTCAAATCTTGCACCCTGTAATCTTGCGATTCTGTTGCTTTAATAATCTTCAACCTGTATTCCATGAAATGACCCCTCCCTCCACCACATAATGTAATAATCATAGTTTTAAAAATAACTATATCATCCTTCTTGATATCTATAGCAAGAATATGTGTACCATTCATTAAATGCCTCTAAATTATGAAAATGCTTTTGTGTTCATCTCAGAGAATTACTGGAGGTTTTCTTTGACACTTCTCTTTACTTTTTGAGTTTTTGGGAGGGTAGGTTTATTGTGTGCGTCCAATGAGTAAATAATACATGAAAAAAATCTACTGAATTCATGGAACCTCTAACTAGCATTTTTTCTTTAAATATTAAACATTACTTCTGAAGTTGTTTGAACTATGCTCAGTTGCATACAACTGTTTCCTTGTTAGAAGGGAAATGTGCCAGTCTCAGCCATTTTTTCTTTGATGTACATGCATACTAATGTTGGTCAGGGGCTCATATTAATGATTGCAGTACAGTATACATTGCAGACAATTCCTGAACCAATTATTTACTTCTGAGTGAAAGGCCAAAATGGTTTAGCTGGATTGATTTTCCAAATATTCAGGGTGTAACTCATCCTTGCTTTTCCAACCAAACTTCACAATTCCAATTTTGTCATTTCAAGATGGCTTCAGGTGCCGTTTACCAGAAAATTCTGCTGTGAAAGCGTTGACAAAATGAAAAGAAACTGTTCCACCACTCGCTGCATTTCATGACAAAAAAAATTAACATACTGTAAATAAAACTATAGGCCGGGGTTGTTCTCACAGAATGCAGGCTCCTACCAGGCTTGTCCTGGATTGGGGTCACTTTGTCGCCCCGGGATCCATACTTTGGCGCAAAAGAGGAGGCCACATGATCCCAGAATGTGTGGGGATTAAGGCCCTTAAAAGGGCAGCCCTCGCAACACTCCTCCTCTTTCGTGCTGAACAGCACCCCACCCTCCCTCCCTTTAGAGGTTATGAGAGTGAGATAATCTGGTCGCCTTGGGGCCAAATGGGAATTTTTGACTGCTACCAATATTGGCTGCCTGATACCAGTGTGCTTTCGCCCATTCCATTCTCATTGACCAGCAGGCAGGGCTACCTGTATTCGTGGGCGGGTAGTGCAACTAAAAAGGGACCAAGACTGTGATGTCAGAACTTTAAACGTACCTCGGACAGGGCACAGGGCAGCTGTACAATAGATAATAATAAATATAATAACATCCTATAGGTAGACCACCCAGAATGAATAAAATAAAAGACCATAAAGTCACTGAGCTTGTACGGCTGCCCCAAGTTATATATTGACCTAGTTTTGGCTGGGAGGGCTGCTTTATTTGAACAGCACCCCAGTACTGGGTCCCAACATGGCATCACACTAAATGAACAGCTGTAGACCAAGAATTAAGTTGTACTACGGAAGGCCCATCCCTCGGCTACAACTATTTAGGGACAGTTACAGTTACAGTTAATAATAAAGTTATTAATAAAGTTATCAATAAAGTTGTGGTCCGTTTTAAAACCCAACACTCTGTCTGGACTCGTTATTTCGGGACTGGGGGGACAATGATCTGTCCCTGTGGAATCTGGGCTATTTAGGCTTTTAGAGTTGGCCAATATAAAATAAAATAAAACATACCAAAAATAAATGCCACATTTAGGGCAGATAGCCTTGTTTGTTGTATTCCCTTATCAGGTGCTGGACTTGAGCCACACAAGTTTTGAACAACCTTTGTGAAAAACAAGAGTTAAAATCATTGTTTTCAAGAAGTTGTCAATAGTAGAGAACTTAGAAAACATTGTTGGGTTTTTCTTTTGCGATGTAGTCCTATATGACCCGGTTACACAGGTTACCAGATCAGAGCCAATGCACAAAGATCTTTGAGCAGGCACAGGAATTTCTGATATGCTCTTCATCCTCAATAGGGAATTGTGAAAAAAATGGAAGACCAGATCTTGAGAAACTTTATATTACAGAAGAAATGTATCGGCGACTGCAACTCTTCTCAAATAAATGCTCTGTTCTTATAGTGGCTTTTAAAAGGGTTTTTTTGTTTTGTTTTGTTTTTGTTTTCGTATTTGGTGGAGAAAAGCTGAATACAAAATTTTGAAGGCCCACTTTGGGGAGGCACACTTCTTCCTGAAGTTTATAACTTCTTTATTTCTTTAGAGAGAATCAGGATTGTAGATAATTTTTAAAAAAAGAGGTGACAGAAAGGAAATTGCTGATGTGATTCTGCTCTTTGTGCTGAAGTAGAGGAGACACTGCATGTTAAGAATAATGGTCTAAGTGTTTTGAAAATGGTTGTGTTCTGAAAACATTAGATGGGAATCATATAAAAATAATGTTTTAAAGTCGTGGATTATGATACACCACAATACATGGTACTTAATGGAGTTGCCAGCTGCTGTTAGGCTTCCCAAGGAAAGCTGCTTTCCTCAAATTTAAAAATACTGTACAGCTTGTGTGTATGTCTGTGTGAGATCTTTTGGGCCAGAGAGAATTGGCACTACTTCTAGGGGCTTTTTGGAATCACTAGTCTTATTATGAGCCTGCACTAAAAGAAAGAAGAAAATAGTCCATGGTAAATGTTGTGTAAGAAAATGACCTATTGTCCTCTTGCCAGATGGCACTTTAAAAAAATCAAATCAAACCAACCATCCAACTAACCAACCAATACCTCCATGTATACTGTAGATTGTGTTTTTAAGCCAAAGCACGTTGATGCCACCGTTTCTTTGATTGCACTGAAAGCTGATCTAATTGCTGAGTTGTTCTCTAATTCTCCTCTGTGTTCATTCTCATTATTTGCATTTTTATCCCCCTCAGTGTCTCATTGGCCTAGAAAAGCCCCGCTCTGTTCCTCTTGCCACTCCTGTTCTGTTGAGCATTGCATTCTCTGTCCCTCCTATGAGGTCTCCTCACAGTTCTTTTTCATAAGCATCTCAATTACTGCATGCACAGGAGTCTTTCCAACTTTACTGGTTTTTCTAATCTCACAATTTAGGCTCCTTCCCCAGCTAGCAGGATAATGAAGAATGGTGTGCTGGGCAAATTATTTGAAAGGTATAGGTTACATTGATTTATGCAGTTTCTTGAGGGTGGGGGACTATTCAGATGGCCTTCACATAGCTTCATTTAAGGCTCTGCACCTGATTCTGATTCCAAATCCTCCATAATTTCACAAAGGAAAATAGTTCCAATTTCATTAGGAGACTAAGGATACATTCTGAAATACATTTATAGGGCAGGCTTCCGCAACCTACTATCTTCCAGTTGTGTTGAACTCCCCCCCCCCCGTTTCTTATCCCACCCTCTTGCCACATATTTTTTTTTCTTTATTATGGTTATTGTTATTATTTTTCATTGTTGACTTATTGATGTTGTTCACTGCCCAGAATTCCTTCAGAAGATGGGTGGTATATAAATAAATAAATAAATAAATAAATAAATAAATAAATAAAATATTATCCATCATTCCTATGCAGCATGGCCATGATGGCATCAGTCTTTCACATAAGGATGTGCCGTCTATGGAAGCCTTCCTGGAATAAATATCATAAAGTCAGAGGACTTGTGTTGGAGGAAACCTGATTTGACTCTCAGATTCTGAAGATTCAGCCAAGCAATGAAGTCTAGAGAGAGACAGAATGACAAAATCCTGCCACATAACTACACTTGGTACACTTCCAAAGCTGAGACTGTAGAAGAAGGCACAGGGGATTCTGACAAAGAGGAATGGGAACTCATTCCAATATGTGATCATTGGGTGGGACAGTGGGATGACCTCTGTGTACCTCCAGAGGAAGTGGCAAAAATGTTGGACCCCAACTCTACACAGCCCATTTCAATAAGCAGTGAACCCACTGAGCTGACTTGCTCACCTCAGGCTCTCCAATCCATCTCCTCTGCTGGTCAAGTCCAGCTCGGTTTGGAGCAGGTAGGTGGCTGCCCATAGCGACTCCTCGGAATGTTAGGGGTTTTCCCTCCATGCTGTCCTGAATGTTAAATCTACACATGTCCAGAGCCAGGTGTCAGTGGCTATCCAGCACCCCTACTGTGGCACTCCAAACTTTGCTCTGTGGTATACTGGAACTGGTGGAGAAGAGGGAGTTCTATCCTCCTGTCCTGAAGACCCCCTAAAAACTGACGGAAGGCTAGAGACTTTACTATGGACAGGCATCTCATTTATGTAGATAGTTAAGCCTTGTTGGGCCAGACCTTGTTTCAAGTTTGATAAATGGTTGATTTAAAACAAGCATATCATGTTGTGATGGTGCACTGACACTATGGCAAACACTTTTCAATTTTAGCATTGCTATTGGCAAACTTTGCTTGAATCATTTGTTGATCAATGTGAAACTATATAGATTACATGCTCTCATCTTGGCCCACATCCAGAGGTGTAACTAGGGGGAGAACAGGGGCAAATGCTCCCAGGCACAGCAACCTGGGGGCACAAAATTGATGTTATATGGCCACCAGCACCTTACCGAAGCAAGCAACCTCCTTCGGAAGAGAAGGAAGAGGAGAAAAAGGAAGAGGGGGGGTCCTAGATGCTGCTCAGCTTGGTCACCCAGCCCTCTACAGCCCGGCTTCCCACCCTCTCATCCTTGAGCAAGGGATCCATAGGGAGCAGGTGTGTGTGTGAGTGCATGCATGTGGGGCTTTTGGCAGAGCCAGTTTCTTTTCCCAGTTTGCCACAGTAGCTTCGCACTCTCCTTTCCTTTCTCAACATACACACTGCTGCCATCAGGGAGGGGGCACAGTGTGAGAGGGAGGTTTCTATGGAAACGGGGAGTGGGCCTTGAAACATGGCCCTTTTCTTTGTTCTGCCAAATCATGCCCCCAACCCATCTCCCCAAGTTGCCACCACCACCACCACCACTGCCGCTTCTCCCCTTCTGTTGTGAGAAGGTCCTGTCCAGGAATAGCTAGGGGCTGAGTGTGCTGGGTATCTCCACAGGGATGGCCTAAGTATCCCCCACCCCACCCACCCCCATCCAGCAGGGAGGAGAGGGACTCACTTTCTCTTGGCGATGCCCCCTTTCTCTCTCTCCTCCTCCCTTCATGACCCACTTCTTCTTTCCAACACCCCACTTTGCACCACACCCCTCTGTCATACCTCTGTCAATTGGGTGGATGGGGTTGATCGACTGCCAAGGGAACTTTCTGATTCCTATCCCTCCCCCCCTTTTTGCCTCCTTTCCATTTTTTGGCCTTTGGAGAGGAAAGGATGGCCTCTTTGTGGGGTTTCACATCCATTGAGGTGTGTGGGGGGGTGCAGGGAAAGAGAGGTGCTTGATGCATGGGAAGTCTAAGCATGTATCCTTTGATCCTCACACCCCTTCCCAAAATTAATTTTTTTAGTTTGGGGATTGGGGGACAGCCGCAGCCAACCCCCAACCCTCATGTTGCCTTCATGTGGGTTGATCTGCCAACAGAAGGGAGCCTCCCAGAGAGAGAGAGAGAGAGAGAGAGAGAGAGAGAGAGAGAGAGAGAGAGAGAGAGAGAGAGAGAGAGAGAGAGAGAGTCCAGTGCAAAGAAGGCACCAGCTTCCTGTCTGGTTCCTTCCAGGCCTCTTGGGGGCTTGTTGGCTGCCTCGGCTTTCTCTCCACTTCCCCTTCTTCTCACCACACTCTGTGTCCCCCACTCCACTGCCTCCACCAAGCAACCTAAAAACCATGGTGGCTCAGCAGGGAGGGTAGGGAAGTGGTGATGGGGCAGAAGGCACGGCTGCCCAGCGCAGCATTGGGCAAGCTCAAAAAAAGAAGTGGCACCATGTTGACTCCCTAACTGTCTCTGAGTGCACCTAACCTGCTTCCATAGTCACTGAAATTTGGATTTAGAAATGCATCCTGATGTTGTTTTGCTGGATAAAAAAATTCAACCAGAGAAAGAATTGCTTTCTACACTGATCTGTTCTTAATGACCCTTACTGGCCTGGGGTTTCTTGAGTTGCTTAATTCACCAAGGAAGAAGGAGGCAAACAATGGTTTGCATAGCAGCATGAAGTCTTTTTGTTGAATTCAGCTGTCTTCATCTACTTCCCTCCCTCCTCCATCAGGAGATCTTTGGAGAAGCATTCCTATTTATGAAATAATAATCAAATGCTTACGGGGTGATTTGGCAAGCATAGTTGTTGACAGATGTGACTCGGGCCTTTGTGCTGTAAGACAATGGTTTGAGTTAATAAAAGATATTTTGGTGAAGTCATGGCTCTTTTCAGCATCAAACGCAAGAGTGCAGTTTCGGTAATGAGAATCAGCAGGAATGGCAATATGAGATGAAATGAATAGATTTCCTTTTCTGGAAAAAAACCAGTCATGGTTTTTATTTATTTATTTATTTGGCAAAGCTAAACATTGGTTAAACTGCAATTCAACAAATTAATTATTCTGGGAATTAAGACATACTTATGCTCATTCATTGTTCATGGCACAATTTTGGACAACTTGCTTTCTACCTTTCAGAATCTGGGATACCATGTGCTCAAGAAATGTCAAGTGCATATGATAGAACTGGGCATAAACTGAATGACAGCAGTGCCATATGATTTGGTAAATATAAAGAGTTTTTTGTATCTCTTTGGTCTCTGACAAGTGAGATAATTTGGACCATTCTGTCACTGAGCATTATTCTCCACCATGTCTAGGCTACACCCAAACTGTTGATGGTCAGTTGAGCTACAGCAGTATTTCCGCAAGCCATCGTTTTAGGAGGGAAATGACTTCTCAGTCATTTGTATTTAATATTAATGTCTTAATTTCACACACAGAGACACACTCTGAGCAGAGACACACGCACATACACACACACACACACACACACACACACACACAGAGAGAGAGAGAGAGAGAGAGAGAGAGAGAGAGAGAGAGAGAGAGAGAGAGAGAGAGAGAGAGAGAGTTTTTAAAATGCTTTTGTGAGTTACATGCAGTAGATGAAGTCCCATTACTTTCCATAGGGTGTGGTTCACAGATGGCATAGCTAGATGCTAGAAGTATTTTGGCAGTTACAAGTGGCTGGAAAATTCCAGTGAGAAACCAAACCAGTCATCCAAGTTTCTGTAGCAATCTACAGAGTCCACTGATCATTTTCAATTAGCCGTTGAAGCGTTTAGGTCTGTTTAAAGGTTTCATATTATCATACTATTGGAAGAAATACCAAGTAATGACAATACCAAGACATGCATTCATGAAACAAGGAAGTGAAACACTATGGCTACTCCATGTCATGGACTTCAGTGGCTGAAGTCCCGTTCCATACATTATGCTGCATAAGGCTGATGGGCATCATCAGCCTTATGAAGCACCAGCTGAAGTAACAGGAATCCATCCATTGTGTGCATGGGAACAGATAACTGGAAATTGAGTCATGGAAACATGACTTCTTTTCAAAATTCTTCACTACTCATCTAAGTAGCAAAACATTTGGATCTAACAAGAAAAGAAGTCTAATTACCATGACTCAAATTCCAGAAAACCTCACCTGAATGACTGAAAATCTTCCCAGACAGATGGGAACAGATTGATTTTTACATGTGCAGTAGAACAAAAATGGGGGGAAGGGGCAAGTTTTATCTGCACAAAGATAGAATTGCCCACTGCATTATTTGCACATTAGGTGCAGGCAGTGAACCAGATTACATCAACTCCTGTTGGAATTCACACAGTGGACTTCCTTTTTGTCTGTCTGTCCTGTCTGTCTGTCTTGTTTCATTCCTGTCCTTTCTCCCCCAAACAGGTACTCAAAGTGGGTTAAAACACTCTCAGCTAAATACACAGGTTATAATACTAAAACTCCATCAAACATATCATATAAAAGGAATCACTGAATTAAAACAATTTAGAAGTACATCTGTGTCAAAAACCTAGTGAATTAGAATCAAAACAAAGCAGTACTTTTTATTCTCCCATTACAAGCCATTTCTACAGTACCTTGTTCAGTTCCAAAAGATGGCCAGATAAGCAAGTTCTTCCCCTGGTGATGGAAGGTCAACAGGGGTGGAGAGGTCAACCTACCCTCAACTGGTGTTGATGAGAATGGTAGTTCTGTTCATAAAAGAAGTGGTACTTAATGGTACTTAATATCTACCAAGCCTGCCTTCATTTCACTTTTTAAACATTACTGTTATTCTAAAAAATTAAAGTTCTCTCACAGAGACTTGACACAATACTGTATATTATTCACTCATATTGCCAAAGGAATAAACACACAACTACTGATGATTTATATAAAACATTTACCTTGGGATTATTTTGCCAAGGGCTTCCTTTTCTAGATTTAATATAGTAATGACCAGTATTGTGCCTGCACAGCGGAAATAATGCATTATCACTGGAAGGATGCCCTTGACTCAAGGCTCCTGTTTTCAATTTTGGAGTTTGTGTGACATTGTCTCATTCCATGTGAGTCATATGCACTTCAAAATTGAAAAAAAAGGTCTTTAATCTGTAACAATCTGCTGCCGGTGTCGTTATTTCTTTTGTACTGGCACGGCTGCATAAGTGGATACTGACTTCTGAGTATAGTGCTGGAAGTCCATCTTAGAAAAAAGTTTGCTACTGTTATTGAATAAACTGGTATGGAATCATTTAAGCACAATTGTAAGTGGATAAATTGACTCATCACCTGAGAATTTCAGAAAGCCTAGACTGAAAGGGGTTTACTGAGAGAGAGAGAGAGAGAGAGAGAGAGAGAGAGAGAGAGAGAGAGAGAGAGAGAGAAGGGGAGAGAGAGAAGGGGAGAGAGAGAGGGGGAGAGAGAGAAGGGAGAGAGAGAGAGAGAGAGAGAGAGAGAGAGAGAGAGAGAGATATTCAGACAAACCAATTGTAATTCAAATATGATTGATTTATCAATTATAGTTGAAGATTACCACTGTTGTCACTGTTACTCTGGCAGAAGTGCGATGGCATGGGTTGTAGCAGTGAAATGCTACCAATTAAGAGGTTGCTGCCTGTATCCTTCATCACACACCAACTTACACACCTGTCACACAATGAGGGATACATGCAACAACCTCTTAATTGGTAGCATTTCACTGCTACAACCCATGCCATCGCACTTCTGCCAGTGTTAGTGACCCATAAGATTTTGATCATTGTCTTGCACTGTGCTTAGAAGATTGCACTTTTTGTTTAGAAGATACTACAGTATTTGTACTTTTGTATTCTGGAGAGAAAGGCTAATATTGTTTCTGAAAGAAATGTGAAAAAACTGCTTTAGAATTCATAGGAGGATGTTAATAGTTAAAATTAGAGATGGGCACGACTTGAAAAAAATTTTTTTCGAGTTGTCGTTAGTCGGGCCGGTTCCGTTTCGGCTCGTTTCCGTTTTTCGCGAAAATTTGCAAAAATTAGTCAGTTCGTTTTTTCGTTTTTTCGTTGTCGTTAGTACTGGTTTGGGGAGGGGGTAGCGGGCTCCTGGAGGGAGCTGCAGGAGTCAGCCAGAGCCACAAGTGACGGACTGGCAGACTCTTTGCACCCGCTGTGTCTCACGTACTTGCACGTAGTGCAATGCAAGTAGATCTGGCTTAGGGTTAAGACGGGTTAGCGCAACGGCTAGGGTTAGGCTAGTTACGGGTGAGGTTACGGTGAGTATTGGGGTGCATCTGGGTGCCTCTCTGACCCACTTAGAAGGACAGTGTACTGGTGTATGGGTTAGGCTTAGGGTTCGGGTTTGGGCTACGATTTAGTGGGCTGTTTATGCCCGATTGGCACATCCCAGAAGTCTCTGTGGTCAACCTGGCCAAGTGGCCATGCGATTGGTGGAAAATTTGCATGGTCTACTCCCATGGGAGAGCCCATCATTGCGAATGCGCAGGTGTAATAAAATAAAATAAAATAAAATAAAATAAAATCAACGGAGACTTTTTTTTTGCAAGAAAAACCCACTGCTGCTACTGTAAAAATTCAAGCATTTAAAATAGCTAATTTTCGCATGTTTCTGTGGTGCTTTGGTGGGGTTTTGGGCAACAATTTCTAAAAAAAATATTGCGGTCGCCATTTTGGATCCCCCCCCACCGCATGGCAAATGGATGCGCCCTCCCAGCCTGGTACAGTCAGCAAAACCTGGCCATGCGATTGGTGGAATGGCTCCAAAACTTTGCATGGTCCACTCCCATGGGCGAGCCCATCATTGCGAATGCGCAGGTGAAAAAAAATAAAATAAAATAAAATAAAATAAAATCAACGGAGACTTTTTTTGCAAGAAAAACCCACTGCTGCTACTGTAAAAATTCAAGCATTTAAAATAGCTAATTTTCGCATGTTTCTGTGGTGCTTTGGTGGGGTTTTGGGCAACAATTTCAAAAAAAATATTGCGGTCGCCATTTTGGATCCCCCCCCCACCGCATGGAAAATGGATGCGCCCTCCCAGCCTGGTACAGTCAGCAAAACCTGGCCATGCGATTGGTGGAATGGCTCCAAAACTTTGCATGGTCCACTCCCATGGGCGAGCCCATCATTGCGAATGCGCAGGTGTAAAAAAATAAAATAAAATAAAATAAAATAAAATAAAATCAACTGAGACTTTTTTTGCAAGAAAAACCCACTGCTGCTACTGTAAAAATTCAAGCATTTAAAATAGCTAATTTTCGCATGTTTCTGTGGTGCTTTGGTGGGGTTTTGGGCAACGATTTCAAAAAAAATATTGTGGTCGCCATTTTGGATCCCCCGCACTGCATGGCAAATGGATGTGCCCTCCCAGCCTGGTACCAGCAGCGCAGCAGTAGCAATAGCCAAGGAGAGGGGGGCGGGGAACCCCCCCCCCAAATAAAACACCCTTCTGGCCTGGTAGGTGCCCTCAGACAGTTTTCGCCTACTTTTAGGGCCGGGAATCGGGGTTTTTTTTTAACTTTTAAAAACTTTTTTTCTGTGCCGCTTGGCATTGCGCGATGCAAGTAACGAGCACGACAAATCAGACCAAATTGTTCGTTCGTCGGTTCGAGCTCGAAGTCTGGGGCAGTGATTCCCGTTACCGTTTCCGTAGAGTAACGGAAACGAGTAATGGAAACGGGAATACCGCTAAGTCGTGCCCATCTCTAGTTAAAATATACTCACTTTTTTAACATTAAGACCAAGGGACATGGTTCACATGTTTCAAGTTTTAAAAGAGATGCAGCTCAAATGAAAAATTCTGTAGTCACTTCACTGATACCCAAGCGAGTGAAATATGTTCTTACTCAGTGTACAGATGGCCTCCCATTTCAATGCCAAATTAGCAATAGTTTTTCTCCACCCTTTAACATCTGCCCTGAGTTTATAAATTGTTGCATTCTAGTTAGCTTCCTTAATTAGAGGAAAGACAAAGTATAATTTGAAAGCCCAGCTAGAATTCATTTCCTAAACTGTACCACCAGGGAGAGATTCCCAAACTTTGTACCAAAGGGACCTACTGGTGGGATTGTGTTTGTATTTAATTTAAACCATCTGGCCGTAGTACTTGGTTCAGAAATCACATACCCCTTTGTCACTGCACAGCCTAGAATCTCCCTTGATCACAATCTAACTTTCCTTGCAGAAGGGTTTCCAAACATATCTACAGAAGTACTTCAAAAGGTGTTGTTCCAAAATTAATCCCAACCATATTTATCCTGATATTCTGAGTAGAGATGGGCACGGAACGAACATTTTTTCGTTTCCGTTACCGTTTGTCATTTCCGTTACGTAACGAAACAACAAATGAAAATTGTGATGAAAATGCAATGAAACGAACAGAACCACAAAAATTGTGGTTGTTATGTTTCATTTCCGTTAATGGCGACGCACAATGAAATGAGCTGTTTTAAATGTTAAAAAATGCCCTGGACATCCGTAAAAACACAGCGATAATTATTTATATTGTCTGATAATACCTACCAGGGGAGTTGGGGTCCTTAAAACATTTGTTTTTGTCTTCTTCCATCGCAATGTATTTTTCTTTTCCCTTTAAAATGGATGTCGCACCAGCCACAAAATGGAGGCAAGCCATGTGATGGTATCATGTTCAACCAATAGCATGCCCAGGTTGCAGACTGGGTGGGCAGGTCTGGCAGCCACAGAGGGCATAAAAAGCTCTGGCAGCCTCCGTCCTCCTTGCAGTCTCTGGTGGGAGTTAGGGTGGGATTGCTGTCTCTGCGACTCTAGCGTCAGTCCTGCAGCCTCCCTGTGTGCGTGCGTGCTGTGCACCTCTTGGTGAGTACCCTCCCTTGCCCCGCAGTGCAGTCACTCTGTGGCTGCCTTGCACCCTGGGGAACGTCCACCGCTGCCTTTGCAGCCTCCTTGTATACCTAGTCTATACTGTGTCTCTGCCAGCATCCATTTTTTTAGTGTTTCCCCTCTGGTCTGGGGCGTTGGGGGATGCCTGCGCATGGAAATGTTTTAAAAATCACGCAAAAAGCGGGTAGAAATGACAAACGAAAAACAGTAACAAAATTTTTCAAAAAATTCCCGACAAACGGAAATGAACCGAAACAGACCTCTCAACGACAAACGAAAAACTGAAATGCCAATTTTCTGTTTCGCGCCCATCTCTAATTCTGAGGTGTGAAGTTCCTGATCTTCTCTTCTGAAATGCATTTGTTACAGCAGTACTACCATATTTCACGGCTTAATATCTGGATTTTGCACCAGACACTAGGTATGCACAGTTGGGTAAAGATTTAACTAGCTTCACTCCATTTATGTCTATTCCATATGTCCATTGTTCACTCATTGTGGATGTGATGAATTCCCCAAACCATCATCTGTTCTCAGCTAGACAAGCTGTCCCAACATGTCAAAGGCAGACTGTTCAGAAATTGTCAAACCACGCTCACGAGAGTTCTCATTTCCTGCATATGAATGTGTCTAAAATCTGTATCTTTTTCTTACTGAGATTTCAACAATTTGCAAAAATTATTTCTGTCTTGTAAAGCAAACCAAACATGCATAGACCCAAGAAACACAAAAGGAATGACCGACTAATAAAAAAGACACAAGCAACCTATCAGATGTTAATTAGTCATAGATATCCATGAAACAAGGTAGCAGCTATCATAGTTGTTGCCATTTTTGAAGTTTCCACATAAATCGTTCTCATCAACACAATGTTTAATCAGAAATCATTTTGCAGGTAGGAAGAAAATGTTGCAGTGCCTTCTTCTGATACATAACAAGTACAGAATAACAACCGTTATTAGAGATGCACTGAGAAATTCCTTTGAAAGGAGTTAAATCCTCCATGTATCTCCTTGTGCTCTTCATAGAATAATGGATACTTGAGTTGGAAGCAAGTCAAAGCGGATCTGACAGATAGTTGTCCAATTTTCTCTTGAATGCCTCTAGAATTGGAGCAGTGAAAAGTGCTATCATATCTCCCCTCAATCTAATTTTCTCAAGCTTAACATGCCCATTTCTTTCATCCTTTCCTCATATGGCTTGGTCTCCAGTCCCCTGATCATCCTTGCTCCTCACCTCTTGAACATGTTCCAGCTTGTTTGTATCAATTTAAAATGCAGTGGGCACTGCACTCAAAGTGAAGCCTGACTGGTCCTGAATAGAAGGGGACTAGTGCTTTGTGGAATTTGGAAAATATACTTCTGTCAATGCATCTTAAAACAGCATTTGCTTTTTCTGCAGCCATATCCCACTGTTGGTTCATATTCATCTAGTGACTTCAGTGCTCCCAAGATCCTTCTCACTCATAGAATTACTGAGCTACATCTTCCCCAACTTGTAAGTGTGAATTTGGTTTCCTCTTCCCCTTGGTGTAGAACTTTGCATTTATCCCTGTTAAATTTCATTCTGTTCTTTTCAGCCTAGTTCTCAAGCCTATCAAGATATTTTTGAATTTTGTCCCTATCTTCCAAGCTATTGGCTATTCCACCCAATTCTGTGTCATCTGTAGATTTGATAAGTATTTCCTGCAACTCCCTCATCCAACCTATTAATAAAAATGTTGAACGGTACCGAGCCCAGGACTGAGCCTTGTCAGAAGCATATTTGTGATTTCCAGTGGAGGATATGGTGGAGATAGGGAGGCTTTTCTAACTCCAGCCCTACATGTTGTCACCTGGGAACAGCCCTACATGTTGTCACCTGTTACAATGGGAAATCTATGCACTGTTGCAGCAGATAATGCTAATCAGTTCTTTTCAAGAGAAAGATTTGACTGTTCTTATGGACCAGTATGTTTGCTCATGCCTGCTGTGAAATTAATATCAGAGCAGCTTGACTTCTTGCGCCATTTCTTGCACCACTGTTAGCATGGAAGTAGATTAATTGTACCAACCAATGCTGATACTATCATTAGTGCAGAGTTCTACCAGCAATGGGGTAAGTCCTGGCATAGTTGCCATGGCCTTCAGCTGGACCTTTTTGCAGGTAAGTGGAAAATACTGCATCCCTTTGTTAAATAATGGAAAACTCCCAATTCGGGTAAAAGAGATATCTGTCAGCCTTTAGTTCCAAACCCTCCTAGGCAGGATCCCACTTATTTTGCTCTAACTCTTGTCTCAGTGTAAGCCAGATGACACCTGACTGTACACAAACCTAGCCTGGCATTACAAAACTTTAGTTATTTAGCTTTCTTGTTTTTAAGTTTTTTTTACAGATATGTTCTCTTCTTAACAACATGACAGTAACTTGATTCTTATACAGAAGACATAATACAGTTCTCACCCATAAGTTTTTCACTATGGCTGAAATCCTGTACTGGAGTTATACAAACTGTGTGACTTTTAGGTGTACAGTTCTCTTAAGTTAAATAATCTGCATAGACTTTATATGTTGTATGCTGAGACACAACATGTAACATCTACAATGATTTCTGGATTTATGGCCGTTTGATTCCAAATTGTGAAGTTATGTCATTTGTGTAACTATGTGGGAGCAATTTGGCCCAATGGGTATTTAACCAAAAACAGAGAAGAAAAGCAACCATATCTCAGTTGGAACTGTGGGGGAAACTTCATTTTTTTCCGGACTTCAGAGGATTGCAATCTGGAAAAGATCACAATGAAACAAATTTGTTAGTCTTAAAATTGCCCTTGTTCCTGTATAAAAGTGAGTAACATGACTACTAGGGATGGGCATGAAACAATTTTTTCTTTCATTTTTCATTTTTGTTTCATTCCCTAATGAAACACAAAGAATGAAATGACCCATCAAAGAAAAACAAAATGAAACGAAATGAAAATTCATGGCCCCCTCGGGCCACCATCGAGCCTCTTCACTGTTGTCTCCCCCCCCCCAGGCAAGTAGGCAAAATGGCTCCCGCATCACATTTGCAGTGCCTGTGGAGCATTAGAAGAGCAACAAGGAAGGACCAGCCTAGCCTCACTTGGAAGGAAGTTCCACAGCCTGCAGGTCAGCCATTGGAAAGATGGCTTTCACATTCCTACAGAGCATGCCTGCTTGGGGAGTGTGGACTAGACAAGAAGAACAAGCTTGACCAAGATCTTAAAGGACAGCTAGCCTTATTTGGCTGATACTGTTCTTCAGATGGCCTGGACTTAAGTCATATAAGGTTTTGTAGGTCATAACTATGCCTTTGAATGGTGTCCTGGAACATAGCATGATGGCCCATAAAATGTTGATGCAAAAGGAAGATCAAACTTCAACAGAGTTGGATCATCCCTATCATGGCCCTCACCAGCAGCCCAGTTGAAGCATTTTAATGCCTATTAGGGTAATCCAAACATCCCGACTTTCTGTTTGTAAGTAAATTGCACATAAAATACAGGACTGACTTAAACAAACAACCAAGCAATGGACAGTTTTAAAGTGAAAGCAGGGCTTTTCTCACTAACATACTACCAAATTTCACTGGCAAAAGTGAGAGTGGACACAGCACCAGTGGCCAAAGTGGATGAGGTGGTTACGTGGGGACTCAATGACTATGCATTGCCCATCTCTGCTATAAAACACTGTAAAGGCAGTAGAAATCTTGCTATACAACTCAGAAAGCCAGAAGGTCACCTCTCCAGTTGGTTTTTCACCACCCTCCCCAGCTCTTTCTTTCAAAAAATGCTTTTGAAGGTGTGGAGAATATTAACTCCTCAAGGGCTCCTCTGCTAGTAGGGTGTCTATCAAGGTGTTCATCTTTTGTGCTCACCCATAATTTGTCTATTTCATTACCAAATAAAAGATGACGTTGCTACAGCAACAGTTTGCCTTCAGTGGAACAAAGCCTTTGATGGAAGTGGAAGGGGGATTTAATGTAAAGCATGACATTTGCTTTAAAATGCAGAGAAACAGTCTCTACAAGGTCCTTGGGTTGAATGGAGCTCTACATAAACATAAAAGAAAATTATCTGTATGGCAGGAACATCTATTGAATTATACAGTGACAGTATACCCATACAGCAAGTGCTGCGTCCAGAACATAGGGGGTTCATCAATACAGTTCATTAGTAAACTCACCAAACCAGGAAGGTGTAACAACAGAAGCAAATAGCCTTGATGCAATATTTAAAAAAAAAAAAAAGAGAGAGAGAGAGAGAGAGAGAGAGAGAGAGAGAGAGAGAGAGAGAGAGAGAGGAACACAAATAGAAAAGTAGTGAGAATTTATATACCTTAAGGGTAATAAGGCAAAAGTTGTATACACTCATTTATTCCTTTATTGTATTTCTTTCCTACCCTTCCAGGAAGCTGAAAATATAAAACAGTAAACTGACAATATAAAACATGGTTTACAGTATATAGGAGAATCATTCAATCAACCGCATAACAAAACCTTGATCATTAAGCCAAGTTTAAAGCATGACATTAAAATAAAGTACAGTATACACACACAGACACAGATACAGACAGACAGACAGACAGACAGACAGACACACACACACACACACACACACACACACACACACACACACACACACACACTTTTGTTTCATTATTTGTTTGTTTCAGGGAGAGCCTTTATTGTTTTCATTTGTTTCAAGCAGTAGGCCTTTCGTTTCACAAAAAGACTGCTTCTCTCTGACCATTTCATTTTGTTTTACCCATTTGTTTTCTTCTTATGCAGAGCATCTGGGCAGTGGGGACTGCCATTAGAAGCAAGCATGGGCACTGATTTATCACCCAGCAGAAAAAGCACAAGAGCTGATCAGTAAGGCAGCGGCGGCGGGGGGGGGGGGGCAAAGATAGAGCCCTGAAAGGGGATGACAAGGGGCCTTCTCTCTGTGTACTTTAAGAACCAATGATGAAGTATGGGGGCAGGTCGGGAGAAAGACAAATGGAGGGGGCAAAGGAAGGGAAATCAAGGCAGACTCCCAAGCTTGGTACCAACGAAAGAGATATAACAAAGGAGATATGAAAATTTTCATTGTCTGCTCTTTCATGGAAGTGTAGCCTACAGCTTTCATTTCTAAAAGGCAAAAAGAAGTCTCCAAAGTAGCCAATCCTCTTTTGCTGAAATTTTCATTCACTGCCCACCCAAAGTCTCATGTCTAAAATTTATATATACATATATAAATAAAAGCAAATGCAGTCACAACTTTTCAATTGCATGCTAGAGAAAAGAAACAGGTTTAGAAACTATGACAGACATGACCACATATCCCGCCACTGTGTTCTAAAGATGTGTCACCCCAAGCTGAAACTCACCACCAAACCGTTTCATTCACTACCATTAATTTTTTTTTAATGAGAACTTCAATGAATGTTTCAGGTAGATTCATGGCTGGCAAAAAAGGGTCTGATTCTTTTCAGCCTGTATTGTATATTTATACCCATAATTCCATTATATTCAATTTTCCATTAATGCTCTTTTTTAAAAAAAAATCCTACCAAACTCATATATAAATATATATCAATGTGTATTCTGAGATTTAGAATGGTTGTTTTACATCATAAAACTATTTAAGTTTTAACAGTGGCTCCAAGCTAGATGGGTAAAGTAAGTAAGTAAGTAAGTAAGTAAGTAAGTAAGTAAGTAAGTAAGTAAGTAAGTAAGTAAATGCTGAAATTACCAGGATCAACTGCACAATATTCATTTAAGTGCAAAATCCAATGGAAAACTGAATTTTGATCCTTACAGAATTTTGAACCTCATGGTGTATACCAGGAGATTTAATACTGGTATTTACAACTCCCAGGTTCTTAGAAAATCTCACACGACCCTTTAAATAAGTGACTCCCTAGTACCTAGTAATGCCTCCAGCCACAGCTAACAGTCCAATTACCACTGATTTCCATAAGATGGAATACATGTTACAGAAACATTTCAACTACATATTAATTTAGCTCTGCAGTTCTGGCTTGGAGTCAAGCACCTCCTCCCCAAATGGCCAAAGCAGGGCTCAGACCTGATCTGATCATCCTTCCCTGACTTACAGTATGGTGACCGAAAGAGGGTTTTCAAGATAAGTGAGGTATTTAAGGAGTGCTTTTACCATTTCTGCTAGAGATGGGCAAAAACTGAACTACAGACACAAACTGAACACCTCACACAAATTGGGGTAGTTCGTGGTTTGGTTTGTCTATCTTGTTTTGCCCAAGCAAAATGAAGCACTGAACCTTTTTATTCATCCCAGTGCTTCATTTATTGGGGGGGGGAGGCAGAGACACGATGTCCCACTCCCTTCCCATTTATCCTGTTGGCTCCCTAGCTATCCTACTGTACATGCAAAGGGACAGAGCAGGTTTGACTTCCAGAAGGGAGGCTGGGCTGCTGTCTCTGAAGATGCGTGGGAGAGAGGAGAAAGAGGAGGAGGTGGAAGGACTAAGTAGGGCGGTGACATAGTGAGCAGACCAGGGGTTGGTTGGGGAGATGGTAGAGAAGGTGGAAGGTTTCGGGTTTCGTCCCCCAGGCACAAATCAGAATAAATGAACTACAAACTGGTCCATTTTTTCATGGTTCAGGGGTAGTTCATGGTCCATGGATAGCCAAGGCCACTAAATTCATCATTTCTAAAATATTGATTGATTGATTGATTGATTGTGCCTATCTCTAATTTCCACATATAACTGCAAGAAAATGAAAAATAAGTTAACCCACAGCAATATATTTTTTCATTTACCTGAAGGGGTCCAGAATAGGCACATACTGTATACTTTTGATAAAGTAAAGAGATGCAGGAACATATTTAGAATTAATTGTGTGCCATTAAATTGTTTCCTAGGGGTTTCTAGATATAGGACGCTCAGAAGTGGTTTACAAGACCCTTTTCCTGGTGGGATTCTGGGACTGTGGAGGCTGCACAGGTGGCAGGCATATAAGTCTATCTGCTATGCATGCGTCAAGCCACCTTGGCTGGCATTTTTCCCAGGAGGCACGCTCAGGTCTTAAACTCCTTGGTTCCACAGCTAGGCACTCAAACCCACTGTGGTAGGTCACCTCATCTCTCAACATATTTATAGAGACGTGTATTTTATTTGTGAAGGAGGCTGTTGAAAAAAAGGAATTGCAAATAATGATAAAAATATTTGAAAAGTAGGATGCAACAAAGAAAGAAAAATGTAAAGAAAAACATTCTGAAGAAACAAAACAATGGAATAAATATTAGAAAATAATGTAAACAAGCACAAGAGGGGCCATGTGGGCTTCCCATATTGTAAGTGTGTGAACCTATCATGGCTACATAATAAAACATCAGGTATAATTATGTTTATTTTTAAGTTAAAAGACCTTTATTGGCATTAACAGGTATAACTGAATCACGAACATTCTGAGAGACCATGTGGATGGCCTGGATGCCTTCAAAAGGGGATTGGACAGATTCCTGGAGGAAAAAGTCACAGGTTACAAACCATGATGGAGATGTGTCTCCAGGCTTAAACCCGGGGTACTTCAAGGTACTTCTCCTGATACCACTCCCCAGATGCAGGGGAGTGGTATCAGGAGACAGATATCTAGTCTCGTGCAATCCGAGGCGCATCTGGTGGGGCCACTGTGAGATACAGCAAGGTGGACTAGATGGGCCTTTGGCCTGATCCAGCATGGCTCTTCTTATGTTCTTAAATACTTCAGCAATACATCATGACTTTTGGGGGGGAGGGGGTACATTTGCATTTGGAAGCTGTCATTATGAATGATACCACTCCATATGTCTCTCTGTCATGAGACGGTGTGCATGCAATTAATTTGAACTGAGTGCAAAGCAATGCACAGACCATGCATGGTATTTGCCTGTGTGCTGCAGTTTGCAGTTCTGCTTACTTCGTGGTTGCTGGAAGTTGGTCAGAATCTCACCACGTTGCAAAGCCTGGAACTTTGGAGAGTGTGGCACTATAAATTTACCGTTGCTTAGCTATCTACTATTCAATTCTGGCTCTGTTTACACTTTCAAACATCCTTCCAAACTCTGTTGACTGATCTAGTAAAAGATCTCTTACATTGTCACTTGGAGCTCCCTTATTAGCTTCAAAATTACCTCAATTGGTATTAACCTGGACACTCTGACTAACTGCAGAGAAATTCAACTTACTGTCTTGTTTGTCAGATAATTCTTGATATGGAGCTTCAAATTCTGGCAACTGATTCCAACCCAATTTGCTTTCCCGCTTATATGGGCTACCCCCTCTTTCTGTATCTGGCATCAACTATTTTTCAACCTTACTAATCCATTATGGTGCCGGGCATTCATGTTAGCCAGACTCAATATCTTACCCTCTGTAGTTCTATATGGTAGCTTTTACGATATTCCCTTTGACTATGCAAACACTGTTTAGTGGAACCTGATTCAGTCATACACATTATTCTCTACTGTCCAAAACTTAAACCACCCCTACAAACCACTATTGAATTCTGTTACTTCTAGCTTCTCATGTCCCTCTGAGAATCTAACCTGGCTTTTGTTAGCTGATAAACAACCTGAATTCACTGAGCGTGTAGCTATTGTCATGTGTAAATATGATCCCTTATGAAGAACCTTAATGCAGTTTGATTATACTTATTTTATATTATCAGGAACTAATATGTTTAGTTTAATGTCAATAAAGGTTTTATTTATTATTATTATTTATTTGTTTCATTTTTATACCGCACCATCTTACTATAGGAACTCTAGGCGGTTTACAGGATAAAAACATCAAGTTAAAACAATATAAACAAAAAGAGGGGAAGTACCCTCGGCAAGGTGCGGCAAGGACATGGGGGGGAGAGGAAAAAAAGAACAAAAAATAAATACAGATAAAGTGAGAAATAAATAAAATTAGAGATCCCCATATGCCTCCTTAAAAAGCATGGTTTTCAAAGCCTTTTTGAAGGTGGGCAGGGATGGTGCAAGGCGCAGCTCACTTCGTATATGGTTCCACAAGGAGGGGGCCACAACAGAGAAGGCGCGGCTGCACGTAGCCTCCCTAGGAGTGGCCACCCTAAGTAAGCGCACCTGTGACATTCGAGTGGGCCTGGCCTCAGGTATTCAGGACCCAGGCCATGGAGGGTTTTGAAAACCAAAGTCAAGACCATGAACTTTATCCGGAGAGCCACAGGCAGTCAACGCAGGTTAGCCAGAACTGGGGTGATGTGATCGTATTTGCGAGCACTCACCACCAGTCTGGCCACCGCATTCTGCACCCGTTGGAGTCTCTGGATAAGGGTCGAGGGCAGCCCCACGTAGAGTGTGTTGATAGATTGATTGACTGACTGACTGAGTGTTCACTGAAGGATACCCTCAGACTCTGGCCAAGGTCAGAACAACATAGCTAAGAAAAAAAGAGTAGCTTAATCCTAAGGGCCTTGTTGAATACAGGCCAGATCTGTGTTTCCGCACAATTGTCAGCCCCAGCTCTTAGAACTCCTGTTAGTTGTTCGCTTTTTGGCATGCATAAAAATTTCTAAGGAGCTCTTAAAAGAAGATGCAACAAATAGCATGGCCTGCTAGATTTCAAATCATTATTCTGAGCATTCAAGATTTTTGTTTCTTCCAAATTTATTCGATATTTAGGGCTTAAATCTTAGCTGCCGCCACCACTTCTTCTCTCATCGTCTACTTCAGCCTTCTCCAGTTGTGCTGCCGACTGGTTATGCTACCTGGGAATGATGGGAACACTTGAGGAGGGCATCCACTTGCAGAAGGATCTTTTAGAGCCCTCTTCCCACTGCTTCATGTGTGAATTCATAGCTTCTTTCCATTTAATATGGAAACAAAAAAACCACTGTTACAAATACATGTTTTTTGTGGTTTGTACTTAATTGGTACATTCCCTTTACAAAGTTTGTGTCTTGCTGAATGGTGAAATTGGGCTTGACTGAAATCTGTGGACATTAAACTGGGCATGGCACGGTACACTGTTCTTCTGGGACTTGACAAGGAATCTAGTCCTATGGTTTTGATAGTAGCACCATCTCTCTGTAAAATGTACCAAATTTATTTGTTAG
Organism: Phrynocephalus guinanensis; assembly: GCA_037367245.1. Classification (NCBI taxonomy): domain Eukaryota; kingdom Metazoa; phylum Chordata; class Lepidosauria; order Squamata; family Agamidae; genus Phrynocephalus; species Phrynocephalus guinanensis. Next base: position 38,344,618 of record CM074737.1, read on the forward strand.
GGCACATCTGGCCACCTTTGACTTGAACTTCATGAGGCAGAACAATGGAGGAATACAGTCCAATCTCCTCATTTATTGGCTAGATTGGAAACCATATTTTCCCTCAGGTACTTGGACTGTTTATCCTCAAAGCTTATAACCCTATCAATTGGGCACTTATGCCTGCAAATCTGAGCTTTAAAAAGAGTTTTTACAATTGCAATAACAAAAACCTGCAAGAAGGTAGCTACAGTGGCTGCTTGTATTGCTTGTTGCATGTATCTGTGAGTTTCAACGATATTTTTCATTTTCAACCCCTTACTTCCGTTTGTGCAGGACTGTCACCTATAATATTTTGCACTTGCAGAATGTCTTCAGTGGCAGACTTCCAGGAATTCTCTCTCTCTCTCTCCTCCACAAATCTTTCCCCCTTCCCCGCCGCCGCCCTTCCCGCCCCAACTCTGTGGTGCCTTTTACACCAGTCAGCAGACTGGAGCTGTAACTGAGGGTATAACCATTGTTTATAGGTTTTCTGTAGATTTTTATTAGAGCAGTGACAAGAGATTGATGGTCTATTTCCATCTTATTCCCTGCCAATTGTGTGCTGAATGGTTATATGACGGCATGATGGATGGGTGACAAGGCGACAGCGCCTGTATTCACAGCCACTGTGGTCCTGGACATGGTGCTAGCCTTCTCAGACTTGCTGCTAATTCTCTTTAATCTAACGGCTAACAAAACGTCCCACCCCACAGAAGGCGGGGGAATGCTTGTAAAATAATAAAAAAAGGACGGAGGAAGAGGACAATGCCTCTTCCTTGGCCAATTAAGGTAATTCTCCACTGGATCGGAGAATGTCCTCCATGAACCTATCAAAAGGAGAATATGGCTGTGTTCTAGACAAAAGTCAGAGGTCAGCCTGGCTAGAAAAGAGATGTATGCTCCACTGAGGGAAGACCGGAGGAAAAGTCCGCACGATAACAGTTGGGAATTTCTAGGTCTTGCCTTGAAAAAAGCACGAAGCTTGCTAGGAAGTAACCATGGGGAGGTTTGCGTTGTGGAGGGGAAATGTGATTCTGAGGGAAGTCATCCTTCCCTTTGATCACTTAAAAGTGTAAGCTTTATTTATTGTTTCAAAGAGTGACTAGTAGCCTCTCTGGAGAGATGTTAGAAACTGAAGGGAAATAATTCCAGCCTTGCTTTAGCATTTAGGGGGGAAAAACAGCAACCCCCCCTGTAACTGGTTTCATTCACCAGCAGATTCAGAGCTAAAAGAAAAGGAGGGAAAACAACAACACACACACAAACACACGGGGGGGGGTGGAGGGAGGAATGGAGAGGGAGAGGGAGACAGAGAAAGAGAGTCAAGGGCAATGCAACTTAACTAGCCTCAATTTGATACTAACATTGTCATTGTTATATATTTTTCCAGCATAGTAAAGAGGGAGCAGGGCAAACCCTAATCATAGTAAGGAAGCAGTTAAAGATATTTTAATCCATTTATGTAGCGTAGACTGACTATTGAGGCTGTTTGTAGGGCAGCTAATGCTTTCGTCACTTTGGTGGATGGTCTGTTCTGAGATCCAGAATGGGAAAAGGTATCCCTGTTAGCTATGTAGAACTTCTAAATGATATTCAGTGCCATCAGCCATCTGGACATGGCACCACCATTTTATAAATACTTAACCTTTTGGGACAGTGGTTAAATGCCTGTACTACAGCTAAAACTGTGCTCATGACCTGGGTTTCAATCCCAGGTAGCAGGCTCAAGGTTCACTCAGCCTTCCTTCCTTCCGAGGTCGATAAAATGATTACCCAGCTTGCTGGGGGCGGCGGCAATGTGTAGCCTGCATACTGTAATTAAAACTGTAAGCCGCCCAGAGACTACTTGAAGTGGTATGGGGCGGAAATAAGCAGAGCACTTTTTTGCTTCCCCCCCCTTTTTTTTTTTAGTGGCAGCTGCTGCCCTGGGAAGGTGGTAAAGTGGAGGGCAGGCTTGGCATTGAACAGACAAGAGAGTCACCAGAACTTATGTCGGACATTGTTGGAGGCAGTGCAGGGGGAGAGGGTCATTGGACGCTAGGCCAGCCATATCTACTACCTTTCTCTCATAAAATACCTGTAAGATAATAAAGAGAAGCCATCCACAACCCAGAGCAAGTATACTCTTACACTTTGCTCTGTATTATTCTGGAATAAACGATGGGTGGCCTCATCACCCTGTTGAGTCCACAGCAGGCTATTCCTGCTGTATGCTGCTGGGCCTAAGAATTATTCCCAATAAAGAGTCCAGCAGGAGAGAGATCCAGGAAAAATACTGCTTTAATTGGGCCCAATAAAGAGAACAGTAGGCAAACATCCCACCCAGGACAGTGTTGAGATGTTCCGCTCCCAAGACAAAATGGAGACACATTTTATTCCTTCCTTTTCCCTCCCTCCAAGGTGGTGCCTCCCCTGGGGGAGGGCAGGGGCAGTCTTTGGGGTTCGTCCAATAGATGCAGTCTGGAAGTTGGCCCAGGGGTGGGCCTGGGCGGTCTCAAGGCGTTCCTGGTGATGCGGGGCTGGGCATCTGCCCAGGTGTGCCTGGCCTAATCTGTCCCTTAATGGGCCATCAGGGGTGTGACAATGATAAGGGGGAGCAGGGTATTGTTTTGGGGTCTTGGCAAACAGAGAACATCAGTAAATCAATGGGAGGGGGAGCAGTGAGTCAACAAGCAACATGAACAACTCAATGGGAAACCAAGGTATCAATAGAATAAGCCTGGAAGCTGCTAGACAGAGTTCCTGGTGGATGTGGAAACAATAGACTGCCTCAGGCTGGGGTTAATCCTTGTTGCCTACATGCCAGTGATGTCTTGGAGAAATGGATTCCATTTAGAGATTTGGCTCTCTTGACCTGTGGCTTCTGGAAGATGCAGCCTTTGCCATTTACTCGTTGCCCAAGATGGTGTAGGTCCAGAGAAGCAGCAGAGTGCAGGGACACATTTTTAAGCACATCCAGAGTTAGTGGGGTAGAGGGAAGAGAGTGGGAGAGAGGAAATCTGAAAAGGGAGAGAAAAGGGCAAGCAGGGGTGGGTGGGAAGGAAAAGACAGAGAGAGAAGAGAAAGAGAGAAGAGAGAAAGAGAGAAGAGAGAGAGAGAGAGAGAGAGAGAGAGAGAGAGAGAGAGAGAGAGAGAGAGAGAGAGAGAGAGAGAGAGAGAGAGAGAGAATGAAGGAAGAGGGGGGGCTCAGATTGGTTCAGGTTGGAAGCCAGGGCTGCCATGCCATAGGCAGGGAGAGACAAGCAGGGTTGTTTTCTGGAGGCAAGGGAAGTCCCTGAGGTTTGGAGATGATTATCTGTGAAAATCATCTTGTGAGCCAAGGGCATGATGGAAATAAATAATCAGAAAAGGGCAGGCAGGAGGGGTGGAAATGAAAAGAGAGAGGGGGGCTGAGGTTGGCTGGGGCCAGAGACCTGGGCCAGTGTAGGCAAATGGATATGATGGAGGTAAGCTTCCCAGAGGGAAGGGGGGGACTGGCTATGGCTAAAAGCCAGGGTTCATATAGATAGAGGGGCAATGGAGGTAGGTTTGAGAGTGAAGGGGTGTCCTTGGGGGTTGATCTGTGGCCGTCACTCCATGAGCCATGACCACAGTAGGGATGAACTGCCAATTCAGGGGGATTCAACCTGAATTGTATGTTTGGCTCTTTTGAATGTCCTGGAAATGAATTATTTTATCCTGGCCCAACAAGGAATGTTTTGGGAGGGGTCTCAGGGGACCCTAAAAGCATCTCTGAGAATTTCATTATGCCCAATTATGACTTACCAACCCTTTGATTGCCACCCCTGGTCACCAATAAACAGAGTGGCAGCAGGGGAGCTGAGCTTGGGGAGGAATCATTTGCTGTGCGTGCAATATAGGCATATTTAATAGCATTGCTGCTGGTATGGAAGATGGATGTTTCTTTTCCACTGGGTAGCTCGTGCATTGGTGCCCCATTCCCATCATATGATAAGCTGACTCTGTCCTTGCATGCACCATTTTGAAGGTCAGCAGATTGCAAAGAGAGGTAGACAGCAGGGCACATGAAAATCTATCCATTTCCATTTCATTATAGTTCTCGAAATTCTCTCTGGTTCCTTTGCTCCTAGCGTTATTTTCTAGAAAGTTGCAAAACTTTCCCCCCTGTTCTGATAGCTAGACTAATTTGCACCTCCCCATACCCTACATGAATATTTACACACACATTATAGGTGTTGTATACATTTATGCATTTTACCAATCTTACACATTTTCCCCTTTGACCATAGGCATGTGTTTATAACAGTTCAGACTTTAGCTGTCCACTTTTTAAACTGTGCCTATATTGTTCTCTCTGAAATACCTCAAAAGCATGTGAGATCTCGTTTGTTTTCTTCTGAAACCTGTCTCAGTAGGTGCAAAAAAAGAGAGAGAGAGACTACTTTTGTCAAGACTATAGAATCCACTTAAATTTTCCTGCATCCCTAAAAATCCCAAAGAAAGGGAAATGAAATCTAGAACAGCATATGGCCTTCTTCCTTTTTGGCCCATCTGCTAGTAGCCTGACTTGGTCATCCTGGGTGATCTAACCTGAAAATGCTGTGATGGGAGCAATGCAAACTTAATGTCACAAGGCATTTGGCCTCAGAATACAGATTTCTGTACTTCTTTGACACAATGCTGCATCATAAGTTCAAAGGATCAAAATTCCAAGGATAAATGCATTCTGAGCGACACATTAGTCGGGGACATGCCACTTAAATCACATTGTTTCCTAATATAGACCAAACAAAAGCCTCAAGCATTCTTGTTACACCCCGCCATTTCACAGTCTCCAGCTGTTCAGGTATATTGTAAACTCATTGTTCATAGGCCCATGTTATTTTTCTTATATTTATTCTTACCAAAAGCAATAAACAGGCTCTTGGTCTTTAGCAGATGGCAGGCTACTGCAAGGGAAGAAAACATGGCAACCAGGTAGCTAGTTCAGAGCATTCAACAATTTTATAAAATGGGTCCATGGAGCAGGTGGGGCTTGTGAAATATTAATATAATAATAAGGGGAACATTACAACCGGGTTTATATATAGTGTTTTACCCATAAATGGTCTTTTTTACAAGCTCTGTATTTTCCAGTAATATATTTTATACTGTTTTATCATATTATATTTTTATTTTATTACAATTTTTGTATTATGTGTGATTTGGTTAATAACCATAAATAAACATTCATTCATTCATTCATTCATTCAGGTCCATATTTTCCTCTGTGAAACACTAAGATAGTATGATAAAGTCAGAGATACAAAAATCCAACTAAAAGAGGTGCAACTGGTGGTGGGGGAATTGAAAGAGACCGAGTAAAAACAGCAGACCTTTTTTAAATAAAATGACAGGCTGAGTGAAGACATTGCTGATGATGATTTTCTTAGATCCAGACTTCCTGGAGTCTATCTTTGTCTTCCTCTTTCTTTAGTCATTGGGATCAGTAAGTTGCACATTCAGCTGCCCATTACCTCCAGAGATGGGAAAGAAAATTTTAATGGTTTCCATCCTCCCTAATTCATCATGATGGGAGAGTCCACTCTAGAGTGAACATGCAGTTCAACCGCAACTTGGTTTGTGTAATGATCTGCATAATATGTGAAATAGGTTGCCCTGGCAAAGCTAGCTGAAAGATGGCAAACCTCACAATAGGCTACTTTATTAAGGTCCAGATGTTCCTGATTCCTTAGCATACTTGGAAGGTCTTTTTCCCAATGGGACATATGTAAATCATGATTTCCCATTGTCTTCTGATTACACAAATTTATTATTTATTATTTTATTTACTTATGTATTTATATACCGCCCATCTTCTGAAGGAACTCCAGGCGGTTAACAATGTAACAAAAAGAAAAAATACTAAAGCAAAAGGTAAAATATGTAAAATAAAATAACTATACTAATACAGAAGAAAGAAAAAAAATTAGAAGAGATATCTGGCAAGATGGCGGAATAGGAGGGGGAAAAAACTAATCAGTGTCACCAAATGCCTCATGAAAAAGCCAGGTCTTCAAGGCTTTTTTAAAGGGTGGAAGGGACTGTGCAAGGCGCAACTCACTTGGGAGATGGTTCCAAAGGCCAGGACCAGGCACAGAGAAGGCTCAGTTGCGGATTACCGCTTTCCTAGCCTCCCTGGGTGTGGCCACCCGAAGTGAGTGCACCTGTGACATTCTGGTATGTCGGGCCTCAGTTGATCTCTGGAAAATCCACTCTGCCAGGTGTTTGTGGAGGACCGTGAAGAAGAACCCATAGAAACTGCTACCAGAATGTACTATGCCAGCAAAGAAGCCTGTAAGCATGCTTTGAAATACTGTACTGGTGGCTGCACTGGAGAGTAGAGGATGACATATTTCACTGTGTTGGGTTGAGATACTTTTCCTATTTTGCTTCATAGGCCAGTGGTGCTCATGGTCCTTCCAAGCCTTGGTCCTTCCATGGCCTAGAGGCATCTCCTTCTACCCTTACCATGAGCTACCCTTCTAAATTATGGTATGTTTGCTTCAGAGGCTGGGATGATATAGGGAAAGGGTGGTGAACATTTGGCACTCCAGATGTTTTGAACTACAGGTCCCATAGTCCTTTGTCATTGGCAATACAGGCTTGGAATTCTGGTCCAAAACATCTGGAGTGCCAAAGGTTTGCCACCACTGGTATAGGGTGTCAAACTGTCAATTGATAGCTTGTCAGCTATAAAATGGCTTGCATAAGACTCTGGAGACAGGTTTGAACTGATTGTGTAAAGGATAAGAATTTATGAGTCAGGACAAATTATTTTTCCGTGTCTCCAGTTTTGAAATTTGCTGTGATCACTATAGAGCAGTGGCTCCCAACTTTGGGTCCCCAAGTGTTCTTTGACTAACACTCTCAGAAGCCTTCACCACTAGCTGTAGTGAAGGGAGAGTCCAAGGATGCCTGGGTTACCTAAGGCTAGAAACCACCAAGACAAAGAATAGCGGCCGTAATTGTGTAGACTGAAGGACTCGTAGTCAGTCCATTCAATATCCTGTTGGCAACTACATTTTATATAGCAATAGAACAGCGGTGGTGAACCTTTGGTACACCAGATGGTTTACATCACATCACAACTCCCAGAATTCCAAGCCTAGATTGCCAATGACAAAGGACTGTGAGAGTTGTGGTCCAAAACATCTGGAGTGCTGATGGCTCACCACCACTGCAATCAGGGATGTTCAGTTTATAATACAGTACTCTGCATTTCTTCTCTACCTAATTCACACACTACCCATCAATGACAGTGCTAATTCCCACACTGGTTACTTCCCCATAGCAGCATGGTTTTCTTGGATATTCAGGTCTAACTGTCCAAACTTTCTATCAAAGCATTGCATTTTTGCAATTTGGAAATTTTAGAAGTTGTGATAGGGTACTCACTCTTTTCTTGCACAGTAGGCAAACTAATAATTATATCACATACAGATATTATTTAGTGAATAATTTATATTTTAATTTTTCTTGTAATTAGACCAAAAGAAAATGAAATACATGGCCTAATTAAGATTATTATTGCTAATTATGCTTCCTCCTCTATGCTAAATTTGTTTTGCACTTGAAACATATTACTGTTTCAGACTTACAGCAAGCTTTTGCAAGAACTTACATTTTAAATCTGTTCTTATAGAGAGCAAAGGGAGTTATGTAAGGCAAAGAATTTTGGAACAAGACTTGATCCTTCTAGCAAACATTTGATTAATAGAAATCCTTTGAACTGACTACGTTCTGCTGTTTTAGTTGTTTGTCTGCATGTTTGATGTTTTTATAGAATGCCCTTTAATGAAAGCTTCACAGAATAGCTCCCATAATCAAAATAAAGAAAAGTCAAAAATATGACAACATAATCAAAGTTTGATAACATAAGAAAAAATTAAAAGTGGCATCCGTAGTTAACCTGATGTTAAATAATACTAGGTACCAGATGGTACTTTCCAGAACAGAATGTCACAGTCACAATATCATTGCTGAAGAAGGGCTTTAATCCATACCTTTCCACCATATGTCACTTGCTAGGATAAGAAAAAATCAGAGGTTTAGGGAAAGACCTAAGAATTAATTAATTAGTTACTTTATTTATATCCCATCTTCCTTTCAGTAAGGGGATGCAAGGTGGTTTTCAACATGTTAAAAAAACCCTACATATGATTAAAATCACAATGAATCAAGCATTTAGTTTAAATATATGATTAAACCAAAGCCATGTCAAAAGTATCAGTAGTTAAAACAAATTAAAACAAAACAGGACTACCAAGAAGGTAGATGTCATATTTTAAGTAAAGGGTTCCTTAGCTCTGGGATTCTTTAGAAGTTAAACTAGTACTTTGAATTGTGAGCAAAATGGGCTGGGGACCAATGAAAATTACAGAGATATAAATTCAATTGATAGCCTCCAATTAGATATGGGCACAAGATGGAAATATAGTGTTTTGTTTCATTTCGTTTCATTTCAGTCTTAATTTCATTTCATTTTATTAATAATGGATTTTTAAAAAGAATGAAATGAAACGATTTGTAAGTCTATAAGTAATGGGAAGCTCTCCTTTTTTTATTTAACAGGCAGCCCACTGTCCTAAATAAAAACCCTCCTTAAACCTTCCAATCAATTTGTTTTCAAACAAACAAACAAAAAAACTCTGTAAAGAAGCAGGCAACCTAATGGCACTTGCTGCACTCAGTTTAAAAATAAACCTCCTGTCCTCAAGATGGCTGGATCAAGAAGCTTCTCACCACTAGGATGAATCGTTTCATTTCCAAAACAAAAAAAAATGTGTTTCGTTTCATTTCTTGATGAGATGCTGTTTGCTGTTTTGATTCATTTTGTAACATTTCATAAGTTTATGAAATGATGAAACAGTGTGTCATTTTTCCTAAGGTGCCCATCCGTACCTCCAATTATTGAATCGGTTCTAATCAATGAAAACACTTCTTTAAATCCCATTGGTTCAATGTATCTACCCGAGTTGGGACCACCAGTTGTATTCAGCCAAAACTAGACCGTCATCGCATGCCCATTATTTCAGCTAGCAAACATATCCATATGTTGCACCAATCTAAGTTTTCCAAACCAAGCCATATGTAGTATATTTTCCACCAACCAGTGGTTGCTGCTGTTTTCTTTTATTATGCTTTGTCCTTTGATTTAATTATTTGTGATTTTAATCTTTCCCATAACTCGCCTCTTTCTTTGCAGTACGACATAAGGTTGGAATATAATGTTTAAAAACCAGCAAAGATAATTATGACTGCCTCTACAGTCAGGGAGAACAGCTGGTTTGAGCAGCAAAAACATTGTGACATTTTTCCAGTCCACTTACAAGCCGACTGAATTTCTCCAGAACTTTCTGCCGCATATAGCTAAACAATACAATGAAATTATTCTTGAAACAGTCCAGCCAGGCATAATCCCAGCTGATGTAAATATACCTTCCACTAAAACATCTTTCATCATCCACTGTGAAACAATAGGACTTAAACAGGCTTATCTTTTTGCTGGATCAAGCTCAACATGATCATAGCTCTGGGTGTTCATATCTGTATTGTTTCCTGCGTTTGTGTAGAGAAATATTCCAGGGGAAATCCCAACTCATTCAGATAAATGTGTCTGTTCTTTCTATAATCTGCACAGAATTTGTTTAAATGATATTTGAAAGTTTCAATGGGATAGAATTCCACAGGATTAAATACTTGAGGGGCTTGAGGCAGAGACCTTTTTTATTTCATTTAAAGGTGGATTACTGAATGATCCATTTATTTCAAAATATTTTTCCATATCATCACTGAATCTATTACTGAATCTCTTTTTTCATAAACATTTCCTTGAATGGGTTTTCAGGACCAGCCAAAAGGACTGTGCTTTTGGAAGTAACTCCAGTGTTTAAACTGAGCTAGATGGAACAATTAACTTCCACTCCTTGTCAGTTCTGCATGCAGTATTTAAGTATTTTCCTGTTCAGTTCCCTTATCATGTTGTAATTTGTTTTTAGAAAGATGCACAGAATTTTCCTTTATGTTAATATCCCTATTACTGCATGCAAAAGTCTCTCTCTGGGCTCTTAACCATCACCACAACAGATAGGCACGAACTGCCCACTCAGAGTTCGTGCTGGTTCACTAACACCCAGCCAGGTTGTTCAGAGGTTTGGCAGCCTCCAGCAAGTGCTCACACAAAGGCAGTACCTGGAAGAAGCAAAACCAGGGCAAAGAGGGCACTGCTTCTCAGTGGGTCCCACTGGAGGGGACAGGGTGCTGAAAACCTGCATGAAGACCTTTTTTTTTTAGCCAGCATGTTGGTAGTCTGTGGAACTCCCTGCCACAGGATGTGGTGATGGCATCTGGCCTGGATGCCCTCAAAAGGGGATGGGACAGATTCGTGGAGGAAAAGTCCATCATGGGTTACAAACCATGATGGAGATGTGTAATCTCCAGGCTTAATACTGGGGTATTTCAAGGGCCAGATGCAGGGGAGTGATATCAGGAGACAGATATCTAGTCTCATGTGCTCCCAGACACATTTGGTAGGGCCACTGTGAGATACAGGTAGCTGGACTAGATGGGCCTTTGGTTTGATCCAGCATGGCTCTTCTTATGTTCCTATGTTATTAAGAGCTCTTTAGATATCTGTTCAATGCATAACTACAGCCTCTCTCTCCTCCCCCCACATGTGTGTGAGTATGTGAGTGTGTGAGTGTGTGTAAATCAAGCTTTTTGTGCAACTTTTCCATTTTGGGGAGGGATTCACCATTATATTTCATTCATCTTTAGAAATTCATGCCATTGCAATAGACAGTGACCTCAGAGCAGAGAATGGTAGACTCTGTGTGTAGTTATTTTATTCCCTTTACACTGTGAAAGGAAGGAAAGAAGGAAGGAGGTGGGGGAGAGACGTACTCGCGATCCGTAGTTTTTAATTGCAGCCTTAAAGTATCCAACAATTACAGGCACATTCTCTGTAGCTATCAACGGTGATAAAGTGTTAATGGCAAAGATCGAGGACATAAGTACCTAGTCTCTAGTCAGAAAGAAAATTAACTGGCAGAGTGATTTGAAATGCAAAAAGATAAAAGGAGCTGAGTGCACCCACTAGACAAATAATATGACAGGGATCCTAAAATTAGGAATGTCTGCATTCAAGATGGACTCAATACAATTTGAGGCAGGTGAAAAGGTACCTGTCGAGGAAAAAATGAAAGGAAAATGGGTCTCAAAGGAGAAAGGATATCCTTTCCTTCTGCCATTTCCCATGTTCTGAACACTGCCAGAAGTCTGTAATTGCTATAATTATTCTACCAAGACGGCTTGGAAATGCTGCTTAATATATAGGTGGGAGGGGGAGGATTGCAATTCTTCTACTGAATTTCTGGAAAATCTCCTGGGCGCTAATGGGGATCTCATTATCCCCCCTCCAAACAGGAAACACTTACTGTCAGGGTTGCCCTCGGTTCTGTACATGCTACACTTACCTATGTCTGGATCCACTTGGCTGACTTTTCCAAAGAAAAGAGTAATTGGCACACCTTGGTTCATGATGACCAAGAAGCAAAGTTTGCCACCTCTGAGGCATATTTAAAAGGAAGGGAGCGAGAAACAAGAAAGAGATGCGTCTTTCCAGGATGATTCTTGGGAGAGAATTACAGAAAATGTATTTTCTCATTCCATATCTCTGTATATTCGGTGTTACATCTGCCTACTATAGTGAAAAATGATTTCCCACTGACTGTCTCACTGTCTTGTTAGCTTTGCCAAATTAAGGCACGAGAGTATGAGGTGGATGTTTCAGGTTACCTCAGTTTGCATCTCATCTGTCATCTCCACACTCAGGAATATTCTCTGAGTCCTTTTACATGCCTAACTTTAGCTCAGATCCCATATTTCAACCTCTTATTCAGAGGGGCTGGTAGTACTCCATGTAGTGGCCCTTACAGGGTGCTACTGGTAGTATAGTGCAATGTATAAACCAACAACACTTGGAGAGATTTCTAGAACATGGATCTTAAGTGTTTTAAAAGCTCACTACAAATAGTCGAAGATTTGACATCCAATGACTGGAATCCTATTGCAGCAATTTACACCACATAACTGTGGTGATGTCAGCACCTGCAGCTTCGGGAAAGATTTAAAGGTTCCTCTCTCATTCCCCTCAAAGTTCCATGGTTTTCTTGGGAACCCTTTGATCCTGGGATAGCCTTTGGGAACCCTGGAATAGTTAAGGGAACTCATTAATAGCTTTAGATAAAACATTGTTCAGGCTACTGATTGCCCACATTCTATGAGAACATGGTACTTGAAGAAGAAGTTGTTAATGCCTGAAAATTACTAAAATTGGTCTGTGGAGAGTGGATAGGAAGCTTTTAATTCCCTCCAAATGTTGTGGCTGACGACATCATCACACTTGTGCAAATCAAGGTTGTGCAATAGGATTTGGGCCAATACAATATTTTAAGCCTAGACAAAATAGCAGCCACATACGTAAGGAGCATATTGATTTGGAACAACCCAGAGCATTATAAATGCACAAATATAGTTTTGCTAAAAAAAAACACTCAATGAAGAGGGTAAATCCAACATTGCTTAGTGAAGACTGAAGTTCAGTGGACATGGAACACTGATGAATAGTGAGGTGGTGGTTGGGATGGTGAATCAGTGGATGCAATGGAAAGATGACACAGCAAAACTTCTGCATGCTGAAACATTTCATTGCACACCATCCTTATCTTGATATTCAACCTTATTAACAGAAAACATCTGAGTGTCCAAAGTACAGTATTTTGAAGGCATGCCAAATGTTTCATAGTATTATTGTAGACTAGTTATTTTGTAGTGATTGAAGGAATACAAGTGCCTAACTAAATTGAATCAAAGCAAAATGCAAAAGAATTTTTTAGAAGTACTGTATTTCTTAACTGATATACAATGCTTAGCCATTGTAGTGATACTCTTCAAGTAGTTAAATGATGACAGCATTTGATAATCGACCATGAATAACAGCTCGGCAAGAGATAAAACATTTTTTAAAAAAAATCTTAAGGGCAAATTTTGAAATCTGGATTTTGCTAACTCTCCTTCCTGTAAAACATAAAAATTGTTGCCATTGGGGATTACTCTGTTTTCAATGCATTCCTATGGGAAATTTGTATAGGAAAATTTGCTTAACATAATTTCATTTGGAATGAATGAATTCCTTTATGCAAGGTACCACTGTATTATAGTGCACTCTGGCCAACGGTCATGTGCATTATGAAATAACTCACCTTGACTCAGTAAAAGAGGTCAGCCCACAGAAACAGCTTTCCACCTTCACATTATAGCACTTTTCTCAGCCTCCCCATCTTTGTTGAAGGTCCCCTTCTTATACTGTAGCTTTTGATTGTTTTCAACAGATCACTGGTCTCTAGTAGAGATGGGCACGAAATGAACATTTTTTCGTTTCCCTTATTTGTTATTTGTTTCGTTACATAACGAAACGACAAACAAAAATTGTGATGAAAATGGAACGAAACGAACAGAACCATGAAAATTGTGTTCGTTATGTTTCATTTTCATTAATGGTGACGTGCAATGAAATGAGCTATTTAAAATGTTAAAAAACACCCTGGACATCGATAAAAATGCAGCGATAATTATTTATACTGTCTGATAATACCTACCGGGGGGGGGTTGGGGTCCTTAAAATGTGCATTTATGTCTTTTCTCAGATCGCTGTATTTTTTTCCTTTAAGGGGAGTTAGGGGACATCGACCCAAAATGGCTCCCAGATGCTTAATATTGATTTCTTGGGTATTAACACGCCCTGGACATCCATAAAAATGCAGCGATAATACAATAATTATTTGAAATTATTACCTACCAGGGGGTTGGGGTCCTTAAAACGTTTGTTTTTGTCTTCTCCCATCGCGATGTATTTTTCTTTTCCCTTTAAGGATGACAAAATGGATGTCGCCACTCCAGCCACAACATGGAGGCAAGCCATGTGATGGGACCATGTAAATTCTTGGACAACTTCAACCAATAGCATGCCCAGGTTGCAGACTGGGCAGGTCTGGCAGCCACAGAGGGCATAAAAAGCTCTGGAAGCCTCCGTTCTCCTTGCACTCCCCGGTGAGACTTAGGGTGGGATTGCTGTCTCTGCGACTCTAGCTTCAGTCCTGCAGCCTCCCTGTGTGCGTGTGTGCGTACCTCTCGGTGAGTACCCTCCCCTGCCCTGCAGTGCAGTCACTCTGTGGCTGCCTCGCATCCTGGGCAACACCCGCCGCTGCCTTTGCAGCCTCCCTGCGTACCTAGTCTATACTGTGTCTCTGCCAGCATCCATTTTTTTAGTGTTTTCCCTCTGGTCTGGGGCGTTGGGGGATGCCTGCGCACGGAAATGCTTTAAAAATTGCGCAAAAAGCGGGTAGAAATGACAAACGAAAAACAGTAACAAATTTTTTCAAAAAATTCCCAACAAACGGAAATGAACCGAAACAGACCTCTCAACGACAAACGAAAAACTGAAATGCCAATTTTCTGTTTCGTGCCCATCTCTAATTCTGAGGTGTGATGTTCCTGATCTTCTCTTCTGAAATGCATTTGTTACAGCAGTACTACCATATTTCACGGCTTAATATCTGGATTTTGCACCAGACACTTGGTATGCACAGTTGGGTAAAAATTTAACTAGCTTCACTCCATTTATGTCTATTCCATATGTCCATTGTTCACTCATTGTGGATGTGATGAATTCCCCAAACCATCATCTGTTCTCAGCTAGACAAGCTGTCCCAACATGTCAAAGGCAGACTGTTCAGAAATTGTCAAACCACCCTCACGAGAGTTCTCATTTCCTGTATATGAATGTGTTGCAGACTGGGCAGGTCTGGCAGCCACAGAGGGCATAAAAAGCTCTGGAAGCCTCCGTTCTCCTTGCACTCCCCGGTGAGACTTAGGGTGGGATTGCTGTCTCTGCGACTCTAGCTTCAGTCCTGCAGCCTCCCTGTGTGCGTGTGTGCGTACCTCTCGGTGAGTACCCTCCCCTGCCCTGCAGTGCAGTCACTCTGTGGCTGCCTCGCACCCTGGGCAACACCCGCCGCTGCCTTTGCAGCCTCCCTGCGTACCTAGTCTATACTGTTTCTCTGCCAGCATCAATTTTTTGAGTGTTTTCCCTCTGGTCTGGGGTGTTGGGGGACGCCCCTGCATGGAAATGCTTTAAAAATCACGCAAAAAGCGGGTAGAAACGAAAACAAAAAACAAAAAACAAAAAATGAAAATGAAATTTTTCCAAAAATTCGCGAAAAACGGAAACGAAATGAAACGGACCTCTCAACGACAAACGAAAAACCGAAACACCATTTTTGATTCGTGCCCATCTGTAGTCTCTAGTATTTCAAATTTGCCTTTGTTTGAACTAGAGATACATAGTCTTCCCAAGGAACTGCCGCCCAAGGTCATGAGGTGATTTACTTGAATGCTGAAATAATGCTAAATAAATTTTGAACAGATATCTGCCACATCATTCAAAGTACTTCATTAAGTCCATGCTACTGGCAATCTAACACACACACCCCACAACATTTCTGTGCAACATGGGGCTTCTGTGGAATGAAAGCAGTTGCACACAATCATTCTGCAGCTGCTTGAAACATTATCATCACAATAAAACATTGCCTCCAAGAAAAACATTACACTCTCATTCAGAGATTCCTTAACTTGACCAGTGCTTCAGATTGCCAAATAAGGTAAGAGGCTTGTTATCACAGTCATAAATATTTATGTCCAGTGGTGACAAATACATAAAGAGTATGGAATGACTGTCATTGAATGCACTCTCCACAAGAGAGCCATGAGTTCTCTTATCTCTCAAAGGACAAGAATGAATCGCTCCTGCTGGCTAAAGAAAAGCACATATGCCAGCTGTTGTATTTGGCCTAACTGACTGGGTCTGAGGTGTCACTTACCTGCGAGGCCTGCCTGGCTTTTCTCATATCTCTTCAAAATACAGTATCCCTGTGTTATGATGCTGATGGCAAGTGGGTTTTAAAAAAACAAAACAGGACAACAGGTTGTTTGGACTGCTTTTCTGGTTTTCAGAAGACAGGGTTATCTCAACCCATGCTTTCTAGAGTGGTACCATATTGCGTCTTGGTGGGCCTTGAACAGAGAGATAGGGAATGTCACCTTTTGGATGTTGGTGAAAGGCAGCTACCTTCATTCCATACTGTAGCTAATGCTGGCTTCTGCTACAGTTGCGAAGAATTCTAAATAAACACTTGCTAAATGCAGCCAACAATTCTATGGATTCTATTGAGAAATTGCTAACCCCACAAATATTCTTGTCTTTGGCATGAAAATGGGACATCAAACTTTTCTTCTTCTTTGTCAACATTTTATCCTATATGTCTCCGGGCAAAACTACCGTAGTGTCTTTTTCCTTTGTGAAGCTAAGCACACAAACATGCATACAAAGAGGAAGCAAAGAAAGACTGGCTTGCTGATTGAAAAGATGGAAATGAGCAAACCATTCAATGCCATTAAGAAGTTCATGAAACATGCCAGGAATTCTCATTGGTGTGCACACTTGTCCAATGTGTACCAAAATTGATCTTGCAAATACAGAAACTCTCGTAAGGTGCCAACAAAGGTTGTCATCCTGCGGGGAACATTTTCAGTGTGCATCATTCTTGTGTGCAGACGAAGCTGGATGGGAACTGCACTCCAATATCTGCATGTGGGATGAGTCAACAACAGCGTTAAACTGTAAGGTTCCCTGCTTCCTTTCTCATTGATTCTCTTTCCAGCCAATAAAGACAGCCTACATGGTGAGTCTGCTCATCAGAAAATGTGATAAACTGATAAACACTCCTGCAATGGTGTGCCCAAATCTTATTTCTAATTTATTAAATGCTGAGATGCGATAAAATTGTACCAAGAGACCGAGGCATAATACAGAAATGGGAGGAAGGCTGGAGTGATGGGAAATGGTGCATCCACTTATTTTTGGGTATTGTATTATCATGTGCAGACATTTTCTGTTCCTCATTTCAAAACCACAAAGTTCCATGCTTTGTGGAAGTCAGACTCACCTCAAGCCACTATCATACCAGTCCAATCTTCCCCTGTTATATTCCAGTTACATCAGAGGATAAATTTCCAGTCACTCAACATATGGTCATTTGTGAATAATTTTACTGGCCAGCAGTGGAACTGTAGAACATTCCCCCCTTGCCTGGAGGCCTCTATTTTTGTTGTTGCTTTGGTTTTTTGTTTTTGTTTTTATTTTTTGGGTTTTGTTTTGTTCCAATACCATTTCAAAATACAGCAGTGCCTCTACTTACGAGCAGCTCTACTTATGAACAATTCAACTTAAGAGTGGAAAACCATTGGAGTTTTAACTGCTGCCTTACAAATTTTAGATGCGGACTGCTCTACTTACATTTTTTCATTTTTTCATTTTTTGAGATATGGCTGCTCTACTTACGAGTTGTTCGACTTATGAGCATGCATTCAGAATGGATTACACTCATAAGTAGAGGTGCCACTGGATTCCTTAGTGGCATGGCATGTGTATACAATCCTGTCAGTACTTTTTGAAGCCAATTCCCTGGAGAAGGAGGTTGCCATTAATTTCTCACTGCTGCCCTTTTTCTTTTTCTTTTCATGTGGGCAATAATCAATGTGTTGGTAAATTTCTGCCAATGGGTTTAAAGCACAAATATTCCACTGAGTGCCTGGCCAACAGCACAGCGCTGGCTGGGGATGCTAGGTCCACTGAGTGCATTGCATTTTGAAGGCTCCTGTGCAGCATAGGGGATTCTACTCATCAGGAAACACTACCCAACATGTCAAGGTATCATTTATTTATTTATTTTAAGTTGAAGAGGTTCAGTGCCCCATAAAACAAAAGGAGAAATAAGTTGGTATTGTGGTATAGCTGGCCATAATGATTCAAATGAATGTTAAATGAACTGGCAATGTTAAAAAGACATGGGGATATTCATCCAGATATATACACCACGTGACCACAAAGCTTATTAAGAAAGGGCTGAAATATCTCATTACCAGAGGAGAACGTCTCACTGGTTTGACTTCATCCTAGACTGCTACTGCCTTCAAACTATCCACCTAAAAGCTTGAGAGACGGGCTTTAGTTTTTAGTCTACATTCCAGATAGGGGGAAATGGTTTAGTTCACAGTTTAGTATGAACCAAGAGAATTTTGAAATTAATGCATGGCTCTACATGAAGCTTCAGGTCTTGTGCTTCTCACCCACATCTTTATGAGAAACATCTGCAAAGATGCATACAAAAAAAACAACAACCCCAAAACAAAAAGAAGGACCACCCCTGTACATTAGAGAAAATTCCATGGGGGATGAGGGACAACTAGCATCCAAAAACAAAAACCCTCTTGTATTGCAGAACATTATTTCAAGAAAGGCATACAATTTTTATACATGGTAAAGTGGGCAGAATAACACATGCAGTATTTCATGCCAAGCTTTGTTCTGTTTTGCTTTTTTTAAACCCCAAACTAAGTGGTGAGAGGACAGGACTTATGGTTCAAATAAAAATGAAAATTATAGAATATAAACCAGACAAATTTTTCCAACCCATCCCTACTCTCGACTGCTTCTGGACTGCTTCAGATTTGCTTTAACTCTAGTAGAGATACAGACATAAGGAAATTGAACATTTAATAAACATAAATTGCAGATTCTTCCTTAGCATTTCTTTTCCTGCACATCAGGAAGAGAAGAAGAATCTGATGCACAGTGCTTTTTCGTTCTTTCATTCTTTCTTTCCAGAAACAGATGCTAGGAAAGGATGCAGCATGGCAGACTCAGAAGCAGACTGCATATAAGCCTATAGGGTAAGTGGGTGAATGGGTAAATTAGAGACCCTTGAGCAGAATGTATAGAATATAAGTCCAAGAGAACAGTATCCCATTGCTCCTTTTCTCTCCCTCAGGGGCCCCAGCCAGGCCGAAGAGATGTTAATTCACTTTATTTCTCTATGTATCTAGAAAGACCGTCAGAAACAGATGTATTAGATTCTGGCGCAAATGCTTCACTAACATTTGCTTTGCTGAAAATCACCCAACAAGGAAAATATTGCTTGCTCATCAACAAAAAAATGTGCTTTTGTTAAATAGAAAGAGTGAATAGGCAAATACAAGTGATTAAAACAACTACGTTATTTAAGTTCTGTGTGAAATGCATTAAGGATAGTTGCTCTGCTTCTTTCTACAGCAGATTTGCAGCCTTTTCTTACGAAAGCCAGCTGGTGGGTTTTATATACTGTTGGTTAATAGTTTGCAAGGAGGCATTCCCAAACCTTCCCCCACCCCCACCACAAAGAGGAGCTTATCTTGCTCTTTCATATCTCCCTCTATTTTTTAAAAAATAGACAATTGAAGCCATCCTCTCTGGCTATTTTGTAACAGCATACTTAAGCATGCAATCTGTTGAGCTGTTGAAACATATTCTCTTAGTCTTGCAGTGCTCAATCAACTGTCAGAGTTTCCTACAGAAATCTAAGGGTCAGGAAACAACAACAACAAAATCATCAAAATATTTTTCCCCTCTCTTTTTCAGTTCCACCCTCTCTCTATTTCCTTTTCCGTAGCACCTCATTAGCCACACTATGTTATGCACAACTTTGAGCGAAACTAAATTTTGGACATGTTGCCGCTGCCCTTTGGTCTCCCATAGCTAGTTTTAAGAGGCTGTTTTGGGATATTTACCAAGCTTTCAATTTCAACGCAGGCCATGTGAAAAAACAATCAATCCGTATGATGTTCAATTGATGGGCCTAGTATAGGTTACCTCCCTGTAACTCGCCTTAGTGCTGTTCTGTTGTCTCTCTGCAAACTTCATCTCTAATACATCTGGGATAGGTATTCCATTCCTTCTTGGACTATATTCAGGTGCCCTGCCACTCACAAGGCTACAACAAGCAATAACCCATTTTCCCTTCCCTGACTGAGCAGTATTTTCTGTCTTTGAGATGCTACAGAAGGACAGTTACTGGGAATTCACTTTCAAAATGCTCCTCAGAATTGTCCTCTATAAATATGTGTGGGACCAAGCTGGAGAGCCAGTCTCTGACAGTTACTTCATGTCCACACTTGTCCTGGGAGGAAGTTTGTTGCGTGTTGATGTCGGTCACGGTCACGTGGTCTTCTTGCGGTTCTGTCCCTGTTCCTACATATGCACGGGCGTGATTGATGATACCGGCATGATTGTTTCCACACGTCCTCATTCCGTGATGAGATGTGAAATTCCATGCCTTTGTTCTCCAGTTTTTTTTCAGCCCGACCTTCCATTTTTCAATGTTTCGATTCTCCGAAGCCTTGCCTTCAATGTGTTACGGAGCTAAGTTTCAGGCATTTGTCTTTTAATCTCTCTGCACTGTGTTGCTGATTCCATAGGGAATGTACTGGCGAATGGCACTTCACACTCCTGCCACTAGATGGAAAATGGCACGTTGCATGACGAGGCATACCTCACAGGCACTCGTATCAGAATTAGAAGTGAGATGAGGAGATTCCCAAGACCAGGGAGGGGAATCTCTCATCCCGCTTAGATCGCAGTTCAGGGGGCATGGTTGGGACGAACTCCCCCTGTCCTGCAATGGACATGTGGTTGGATTTCTTTGTACTGGTCCCCAGTGGGACAGCGAACAGCGATGAGATGGACGTGAAGTATCAGCCCCTGTGCTTTGTAAGAGAAAGCAAAAAGCAAAGTGTTCTGTTTATACAAAGTTCCATAGCACTTAAAGCACTATCTGGGCAGTTTACAATTTATTTATGCAGGCTACACATTGCCCCCTCCCCCAGTGAGGTGGATATCCATTTTACCAACATTGGAAGGATGGAAGTCTGAGTGAATGTTGAGCCAGCTACCTAGGATTGAGCCCCAGGTTGTGAGCACATTGATAGCTGAAGTACTGCAGTTTTAACCACTGTGCCACAAGTCTCCTGCTGGAGCCAGCCTATGTAACTTTGGACAAGATACCTCGTCCCAAGTCACCACCATCTGAAGAAAATGTTGAACTACTTTGGCACACTATCTACCCTGGAAAGAGTTGTCATAAGTTGGAATAAACACAATTGCATGTAATTGTTATTCTCTGGCTCTCTGGCTGCTTTTATATTTGTTGGTTATTTATAAGGTGTTTGACATGCAATTGCCTTTTAAATGTTTGAGAACTCGGAGCGGATGGTGGATATAGAATGGTATTTAATATATGGCAATACTTGACCACAGAAGTACAATGGTGTTTCATTTTTAACTGTATGTAATGGTGTTTACCAGTTGTTTCCCTTTGACAGATGACATTTAGCAACATTTTTGTAGTTTATAGGATTTAGTGTCCAACAGCTTTGGAGACGGTATACAATAAGCCTGCCAAAATTAAAACTGTCGAGAGACGCCAGTGAGTTTAAAGCACTCCAATTGTGACATCATATTCAACATTCCAAATGTGTTCTCTATATTATAAACTGAATACCTTGCATTCAGCCTATGAATGTTAGGAAAATCTGGCACAAATGTGGAAAATCTGGCACATTTCATATGCTTGACCTCTAATCGAAAACATGCTTGGTTTGCATCGATACCAGAAAGTGAATGACAAAAATCAGATTGCAAGTCCCAGTTAGACTAGGCTTATTGAATCCGGTTTTGAATGGAAAATCCATAAATGCCTTTGACCCAATGGATATAACCTAGATTGGACAAAGGATTGAATTTAGGGCAATTGCTTTATTGACAGCTTCCTGGCAGAATTTCTCTTAGGAAAGGGGTGTCAAACATTTGAAACTCCAGATGTCTTAGACTACAAAAATCCTGAGTCCCCAGCTTGTATCCCCAATGCTTAAGGGTTTTGGGGGTTGCACTTCAAAGCATCTTAGTGCCAGATATATGCCATAACTATCCTGTGTTAAGAGGTTGCAGATGGGGATGGAGGTGGATGGAGCACGGGTGCTGGGTTGTGGACAAGGTGACAGTGCATTCAAGTAATTGACCATGCAACACATTATAAACGGAGCTAGAATTTTGTATGCTAAGAATTGGAAGAAAACTAACATACCGAACCAAGAGGAGTTGATGGGAAAGATCTTGGAAGTGGAGGAGATGGACAAACTATCCGAAAAGTGAAAGGAACTACCAACAGAGACTTTGGGTAGTGGGTGGCATATAAATTGTATAAATAAAAAAACATGAAAGGCAAGTGGAAGCTTGGAACTCTTTTGTAGATGGATCCATAACAAGCTCTGAAGGAAAAGTCAAAAAAGATAATGAATTTTTTTAAAGAATTGTAAGTATAGTTAGTAGAAGAGCAACAAATACAGTAGTTTGCAACAGGGCTAAATTACTATAATTGTATAATTGTATTATGCCTAATAGAGATGGGCACGACTTAGCGGTATTCCCATTTCCGTTTCCGTTACTCGAATCCGTTACTCTACGGAAATGGTAACGGGAATTACTTCGCCAGAATTTGAGCTCGAACCGACGAATGAACAATTTGGTCTGATTTGTCGTGCTCGTTACTTGCATCGCGGCGATCGCGCAATGCCAAGCGGCACAGAAAAAAAGTTTTTAAAAGTTAAAAAAAAAAACAATTCCCGGCCCTAAAAGTAGGCGAAAACTGTCTGAGGGCACCTACCAGGCCAGAAGGGTGTTTTATTTGGGGGGGGTTCCCCACCCCCATCTCCTTGGCTATTGCTACTGCTGCGCTGCTGGTACCAGGCTGGGAGGGCGCATCCATTTGCCATGCAGTGCGGGGGATCCAAAATGGCGACCACAATATTTTTTTTGAAATCGTTGCCCAAAACCCCACCAAAGCACCACAGAAACATGCGAAAATTAGCTATTTTAAATGCTTGAATTTTTACAGTAGCAGCAGTGGGTTTTTCTTGCAAAAAAAAAAGTCTCCGTTGATTTTATTTTATTTTATTTTATTTTATTTTATTTTATTACACCTGCACATTTGCAATGATGGGCTCGCCCATGGGAGTAGACCATGCAAATTTTCCACCAATCGCATGGCCACTTGGCCAGGTTGACCACAGAGACTTCTGGGATGTTTGCCTCTATCTTTCTCTTCCCCCTCTGTGCCTCCTCCCTGATTATTATATCTCCATTCTGTTCTGTTCTCTTTTCAATGACCCTTTGTGTATTCGCCATCTCCAGTATACTCCAACCTTCTCAATATCCCATTGGCTTATTCTTTGGTGTCTGCACCCCTCGTTTTTTCACTCCATCTCTTCTACTTTGGGAGTTTAATCATCACATGCTATTCAATAACCTACTTCATATTCCCTCACTAAGTCCTTTTCTGGTCATTAGTAAACTTTGCTTACCATAGCTCATGGGCAATCTAGGAGCATACTGTGAAGTCTCTCCAAATATACAGTAACATCCACAAATTATGTACAGGGATCAAGAAGTGGATTTTAAAGAGCTGTGAAAAACAAGAGCAAGTTTTCAGCTCTGGGGCAAAGAAGCCTGTGACATTTCAACTCCAAATCGAGGTACATAATATCCAAAGTCTAGTGGGTTATTTTGGTGCATATCATAAATCCCCCTACAGGTAGCAATTCACCATTCTTGGCAATGATGATGGTGATGATGATGATAATAATAATAATAATAATAATAATAATAATAATAATAATAATAATAATAATAATAATAATAATAATAATAATAATAATAATAATAATTTGTTGCATTTTCACATATACCCAAAGTTGCTATCTGAGGTAGTTACCTCCCTGTGCCTGATGTTAGAGTTGGCCTGAGAATAAGGGGAAGAAAGCTAAGGCAGAAAGTACTTGCATGGATGACTATGCACTCTTCTGAGTAAAACTTGTTTTTCTTCCTTGCTTATTACTTCTAAAGTGTGTCTAGATGGGTTAGCAAAAAGACTTCTACCTCCCCCATCTTTCATGCATGCATGCATGCATGCATGTTCCTCATACAGTTGCTATTGCTGAATATTGTTTTTCAAAATGA
Source organism: Phrynocephalus guinanensis (assembly GCA_037367245.1). Taxonomy (NCBI): domain Eukaryota; kingdom Metazoa; phylum Chordata; class Lepidosauria; order Squamata; family Agamidae; genus Phrynocephalus; species Phrynocephalus guinanensis. The sequence continues at coordinate 38,368,649 of CM074737.1, forward strand.
GCAGCACAATGAAAAATAATACATCCCATTTAGTCTGGTGCAGGTTAGAAGAAGGGAAAGCCACTGAGAACCCAGGATGGTCTTAAACATTTTGTCAAGGTAATTGGTGTTTAAGTTATTTTATGATAATACACTCACCAAATGTGACTGGTTACTTTTATCTAATAAAATCTCAATGGGGAAAATGTAACCACATTTTTGCCGCTCTCCCTGAAAGATTCATTATGATACATGGTGTTGAAGAGAATATGTCAACACTTCTGAGGGATTTGTAAAAAAATGTGGAGGATGAAACAGGAAATAGCTGGCTAGGGGTGGGGGGGGAAGAGGAGATGAAAAAATATAATAAAATATTGCATAATGTTCAATAATATACAGGCAGAATCATTGCTGCTGTATGTGGAGAAGGTGATGACTATGGGATGTTGAATGGAAGCCACATTTTAATGTTTTTATTTTTTTCTAGTCTGTTTAAGGAAAGAAGAAAAGCACAAAAATTGGCTACTGAGTGAATGCCACTGTGCTTTCTGACAGTATGTAATTGACTAGGTGATTATCTCAAAGGGCTTTGCTGTTTAACTAGAGGACAGAGCAGTAATTAGAAGTTATGTAGGTAAAGGTGAGGAAACTTACATTTTTCCTGGAGGTCACACACAGCTTATTTTTACCCAAGATTTTCACATGACCAAAAGGTGTACAGGCCCTTTCAGCAATGCACTAGGCCCTGAACCAAGATTAATGAGACTGGAATGAATAAACGTCTAGCACTTTGTACACAAATCATCTGTCAGCCTCACGTGCATGTGAAGCAGCATCATTAGCTTTAAAGATCAGGGTTAGGAATTGAGGCCAGCCTACAAGCCATCTATAAACAAAATCAATAACTGTCTAATTAGCCAGTAACCTGCTTTACAACAATTAAAGGTAGAAGCCAACTGGAGACTTGAATATTGATAGGATGTTTGGTGTCTTTACAGGCAGAACTGTGGAGTTGACTCCTATAGCAATACATTATCTCTTGTGGGACTGAAGAATTCCAAGTATAATTTGACTTGATTCTAGTGATAGCAGAATTCAGCTTTTTTCTTGCCTTGACAGGGAAAAAAATTCCCCAAAGACTCCAAACCCAGGAAAATGCACAAAACTCTTATAGCCTTTCCCAGAAGGGAGACTTTTTAAATTTCTTCACTACCTGTGAAAATAAAAGAAATGCTAATTTACATCTTTATTCTGAACTAAGCATGGAGGATGCTTGAAACCAAATTTGGGTGGAAGCAGGCGCTTACCTCAGTAATAAGGCCGCTGTGTTGCTATGTCTTCCTCCTGTTTTAGGCTCTTTCTTCCTGTCCTCCTCCCTGTCTTGATGCTTCTGTACAACGTTCTCTGTCCTACAATTCTCCCTGGCCCATTTATGGAACCTGATGGAAAGCCCAGACACTCAGTCCCACTCTTTGTTACATATTCACATACTGTCAGACACCATTAATTATGTTTGGGATTAGAAGAGGAGCAGCACAACTGCTTCATTCCAGCTAGTAAAGACCAAAGTAGGATTCAGTGAAAAGGTAATGTGGGCAGTAGAGATGGGCACGACTTAGCGGTATTCCCATTTCCGTTTCCGTTACTCGTATCCGTTACTCTACGGAAACGGAAACGGGAATTACTCCACCAGAATTCGAGCTCGAACTGACGAACGAACAATTTGGTCTGATTTGTCGTGCTCGTTACTTGCATCGCGCAATCCCAAGCGGCACAGAAAAAAAGTTTTTAAAAGTTAAAAAAAAACCCGATTCCCGGCCCTAAAAGTAGGCGAAAACTGTCTGAGGGCACCTACCAGGCCAGAAGGGTGTTTTATTTGGGGGGGGGGTTTCCCCGCCCCCCTCTCCTTGGCTATTGCTACTGCTGCGCTGCTGGTACCAGGCTGGGAGGGCGCATCCATTTGCCATGCAGTGCGGGGGATCCAAAATGGCGACCGCAATATTTTTTTTGAAATCGTTGCCCAAAACCCCACCAAAGAACCACAGAAACATGCGAAAATTAGCTATTTTAAATGCTTGAAGTTTTACAGTAGCAGCAGTGGGTTTTTATTGCAAAAAAAAGTCTCTGTTGATTTTATTTTATTTTATTTTTTTACACCTGCACATTCGCAATGATGGGCTCGCCCATGGGAGTGGACCATGCAAAGTTTTGGAGCCATTCCACCAATCGCATGGCCAGGTTTTGCTGACTGTACCAGGCTGGGAGGGCGCATCCATTCGCCATGCGGTGGGGGGGATCCAAAATGGCGACCGCAATTTTTTTTTGAAATCGTTGCCCAAAACCCCACCAAAGCACCACATAAACATGCAAAAATTAGCTATTTTAAATGCTTGAATTTTTACAGTAGCAGCAGTGGGTTTTTCTTGCAAAAAAAGTCTCCATTGATTTTATTTTATTTTATTTTATTTTATTTTATTTTTTTACACCTGCGCATTCGCAATGATGGGCTCGCCCATGGGAGTGGACCATGCAAAGTTTTGGAGCCATTCCACCAATCACATGGCCAGGTTTGGTGACTGTACCAGGCTGGGAGGGCGCATCCATTTGCCATGCGGTGGGGGGGGGGAATCCAAAATGGCGACCGCAATAATTTTTTTGAAATCGTTGCCCAAAACCCCACCAAAGCACCACAGAAACATGCGAAAATTAGCTATTTTAAATGCTTGAATTTTTACAGTAGCAGCAGTGGGTTTTTATTGCAAAAAAAAGTCTCTGTTGATTTTATTTTATTTTATTTTTTTACACCTGCACATTTGCAATGATGGGCTCGCCCATGGGAGTAGACCATGCAAATTTTCCACCAATCGCATGGCCACTTGGCCAGGTTGACCACAGAGACTTCTGGGATGTGCCAATCGGGCATAAACAGCCCACTAATCGTAGCCCAAACCCGAACCCTAACCCTAACCCATACGCCAGTACACTGTCCTTCTAAGTGGGTCAGAGAGGCACCCAGAGGTGCACCCCAATACTCACCCTAACCTCACCCGTAACTAGCCTAACCCTAGGCCTTGCGCTAACCCGTCTTAACCCTAAGCCAGATCTACTTGCATTGCACTACATGCAAGTACGTGAGACACAGCGGGTGCAAAGAGTCTGCCAGTCCGTCACTTGTGGCTCTGGCTGACTCCTGCAGCTCCCTCCAGGAGCCCGCTACCCCCCCAAACCAGTACTAATCACAATGAAAAAACGAAAAAATGAACCGACTAATTTTTGCAAAATTTCGCGAAAAACGGAAACGAGCCGAAACGGACTGCCTCCGACACACGACAACTCGAAAACGTCATTTTCCCTAGTCGTGCCCATCTCCCTAAATATGTGAAAATCAAATATAGGCATGGTACTCTCCTCCTCCTTAGTCTCTTTACCCCTTCCCCATTCCAGTTTCTTTATATGCCTTATAAGAAAATGGATAAAACACTATTTGAAAAAATATAATAGACTGTGCTGTAATACAGCATGATATGTCATTTATTAGCTGCTGCACTACAATCTATTCATTTGTTTAACATTTTGAAGCAAAATAAATTGGTCAGTAGCAGTTGTTTTCACCAGGCGTGCATAGTGGGTTTTTAATGCCTACTGAGTTTGTTAAGAAAAGGCAAGAAAGAAAAGCTTTAGAAGAATGTTCTCTGGAAGTTGAGTCATGACTAGAGATGGGCACGAAACGCAAAAATGGCATTCCGTTTCCGTTTTGGTTTGGGCCCTTTTCATTTCGGTTCAGTTCCGTTGAAATGGATTTTCTAGAAAAACTTCATTCCGTTTGTCGTTTCGGTTCGATTGTCGTTTTCCCATAGGAATGCATTGAAGCAATGCATTTCTATGGGAAAAAGCAAGTACGGAAACTGCAGCATTTTTTTTTTGGCACAGCCCCAAGCGCCAATCAGCTGTAGTGCGGGCTTGGGACTCAGCAAAAAAAAAAAAAGTTTTAAAAGCTCGTGCTTTCTGGGTGCATTGGCTTATTTTTAAATCTCCTTTGTTTTAAAAAGAACAAGAATAATTCTCGCCGTCTTCTGCCACCACCACCACCTCCCAAACTTCGGAACAAGTGTGGCTAAAGAATACCAAACATCAGACCACCACCCAGCAAAACACCCCCCCGCCGAAATAAAAAGGAGAAGTTGCCTTTTTCCACCACCACCACCCCAATATGCCCACATCCTTTTGGTCTCTCTCAACAAAACTAAAATAAAATCAAGAGATTCCTGGTAGTCAAGGTTTGGGTGCTCGCTTTCTTAAATTCTCCCCCTCCCCCCCACCGCCCTTTACCATACCGTCACAAAAAAGCAAAATAGCAACATAGCGAGCTCAGTGAAATACACCCTCTTTTACCCCCCCTTGATTCGGGATCTCCTCCTGGGGTTGCTGCCTCCTCTGCCTCATGGTCCCTCACCCTCATTGCCAAACAGATGCGGAAAGACAACCCGCCCCTTTAAGGAGCACAGCATTGTTCCCAGAATCCCCACCAGCTTCCCCCTCTTCTCCATACACATGCGCGGCACGCACATACAAACACACACAGCACGGACGGCATGACCATGAGGGCGGAGGAGGCAAGCCCGGGAGATCCAGAGGAAAGGTGAGGCCAAGGGGTGTACTTCGCTGAGCTTGCTCGTTAATATTTTCCTTTTTTACAATGACACGGCAAAAGGTGGGGAGGAGAATGTAAGAAAGCGAGCACCAAAACCTTGGCTAGGAATAAATCACTTGATTTGTTTAGGCATGCTTGACCCAGAGCTCCAGAGGTGGCAGTGGGAGGTGGCGAAAATTATCTTCTTGTTCTTTAAAAAGCAAAGGAGGTTTAAAAATAAGCCGGGGAGCTTCCCTCCCCCAATGTGCCCAATCGGCGCCGGGAAAGCAGGGGCTTTTAAAACTATTTTTTGCCAAGTCCCAACCCCCCCCCCCCGCACTATAGCTGATCGGTGCTTGGGGCTCTGTCAAAAAAAGCTGCGGTTTCCTGCGCCGTTTTCCCCCCACAGCTCCAGTCCATTTTATCGCACACCGCCACTAACGGAAACGAACAGCACCGAAAAAATTTTTCTTGGTTCTGTTCGGTTCGAGCCTGACCCATCCAAATTGTCGTTCTTCATTCCGTTACGTAACGGAACGACTAACGACTAACGGTAATGGTAATTTCGTCATTTCGTGCCCATCTCTAGTCATGACAACTGGAGTTCTTTTCTTTTGTAATCCAAAAATCAGTCTGACAAAACTACTTGGATGAGTAGTGAAACATCTCACCAGAAAAGAAGTCCAGTTGCCATGACTCATCTTCTGGATAACCTCATCTGGATGATTGAGAATCTTCACAGACTTTTGGGAGAGTGGTAACCATGCTAATCAAGTTATTTAAAGGATGTATTACAACTCATCAAGAGGATATATAAAAGCATATTTAATAGATATATCATAACATGCATCCTGCCCATACTGTCAGAAAAGGAGGCCTACAACTGGCTTGTTGGCATGGACACAATTTTCTTGAGTGACATTAAGTTACCCAATATCTTAACAGCATATGCTAGCCTTCCATGACTGAAAAATGTAACTGAGCTTGTCTTCTAAGGATATTGCCATTAAAATTCTGGCTTGGAGGATTCCTGCGCTTGGTGAGAAGACATGACTAATGATTCAGAATTAAATATAACCCTTCAGATGACAATGACAGATGTATTAGGAGCACAAGAACTAGTCAGATAGTGCTAATACCAAATCTTGTTCTCTCTGTCACTAGGTTTTAATTGACATTCCACATTTTTTTCTGTTTTCTTTTCTAAAGGCATCAATATTTCAGCATTGTGCCGTCATTTTTGGAATCGGTGACACCCTTTAGTTGTTTGTACAATGTATTTTCTACACCATTCTGTTTCCTACCAAAAACAAATTACAGACTTTAAATCTGAGCTGTCAGACAGATAATATTTTGGCAGGCTGTTAAGTGCAATGGAAAAAAAAAGGAAAGGAAGGAAAGTACTGTGACTCTGATTTCTTATTGCTTTGATATTGTTTATTTCCCTCTTCTTGAAACTTAATGCTGGTTTTTAGAAGGTAATATTTTTGAGAGGGCATCAGAATCTGGACACCTCTTAATTTTGCTCTTCTAAAATGCTGACAGCCTCATCTTCCTTTTCCCATTTTATCTTCTGTCCTTGTAATCCCACTACTTTAAATAATATAAATAATTATTACAGCAGAACAGCAAAAGTCTTCCAAAAAGAGATTATAATAGTTGGCATTGGTGTAGATTTTGGGGTGGGGGTGGGGGGCTGACTTGGTAAGATTTGGCACGTTCCAGGTGCTTTACACAAAGTTTTTAAATGTAATCTCTGACAACATGTCCAATTGTGTTGGCAATGCTTGTTGTTCCTTTAGGAGAGGCTGTCTGTGAGACAAGGGTACTACACGGAAGAGGGGAAGAGGGTTAAAGAGCTGTACATTCCTTTATAGATATATATAGCAAAGGAGGGAGATGTAGCCTTGTGTGTACAAATTCTTGTTTCAGAAGTTACTGTTCATTGGCAAGTCTTGACTCAGTGTATAGTGTGAAGCTGCACTAAGACACACACACACACACACACACACACACACACACACACACACACACACACACACACACACACACACACACACACACACACACACACCTTTGATTCTGTGGTAGATGCCCAACTGGCAGCTGGAAATATGAGAGGAATCCTGTAGTTGTTGCTGGTCTTGTGCCTTGTGGATGAGGCTGGACAACTATTTTACTTACCATGTTTATTTTCTTCCCAGGAAGTAAGGGGTCCATTGATATTTTACCCAATGTCAGAGGCCAAAGTGTGCTTTTTTCTGCTTTTTTATTACTAGAGCTATTGGCAGTTGGAACAATTCTTACTGGCAGAAGATTATCTACTTGGAATGGGTGTAATTCAAGAAAAGGTATAAATACCCTGTTTCAAATGTTGACAGGACACACTGAGTAGTTGGAGACCTGTCTACCACTAGAAATATGTGGTATTTCCATCCCATCTGATGAACACCCTGTGGAGGTACATAGGAATGAGTCCATTGAGTGCTCCCATGAAACACAAGAAGATATTCTGGCAATAGGTTTCTCTATGACTAAAGCTGTACTTGATCTAAACTAGTCTAACACCATCCATTCTAGTGCATTGGCTCTTGCACATGATATATTAAGGACAATAATCAGCTTTCTAAAAAATATCTGTTGTAAGTGCTTGGCTATTTGTGATCTTTCATTTTGTTTCTGTTTTAAATCCCCTCCAAAACAGAATAAAATTCAATCATCCTATGTTCTCTGCTGTAAATCTTTTCCCCACCACTTCTTTTATATCATCATCATCATCATCATCATCATCATCATCATCATCATCATCATCATCATCATCATCATCATCATCATCATCGAAGTGCAGTGCTTGATGGGACCCTATGCATCATTAAATCCAACCCCTATCAAGGAGGCACAGTGAGAAACTGAACACCACTGATCCATTGGGCGGTCCAACAGGTTGGCCCATCTTCTTTTACACCGGGGTTCTTTACTTCTCACTCATAGGTTTCAAGGAGTCTGATGCTGTTTAATTGTGGTGAGTACTGAATAGAGTTCATGGGACAAATACCTGAATGTCTGAAGCACTGTGCTTCTCAACTCTCTACTCTTTCAACATTGAGAGCTTAGCCAAAGAGGTTCCAGTTCAAGGCTCCTCAGCCAGGACTTAGAAATAATTTCAGAATAGCTAATCCTTTCTAAGGATGAGCAAGGCAAGTACAGGATTTATTCTACACTTCAAATTCTGCTTGCTCTGATAGGCCCTTAAAAATGGTTGAGGAAAATGTACAGATTGGAACAGAGCACCATGCAGGAGTACCTAAAGAGGAGAAGCTGCTAACCAGCAACAGATAAAAGAAGCCTGTTTGGAGGGGACAGGTGAATGGAGCTGCTGGAAAACTTATCTGAAAACAAATAGGGTGTCATGCATGAGGAGGTGTCATTTAGTATTTCTGAATTCACTCCACCGACACAGTTGACCCAGAGAAATGACAGAAAAACAGCCTTTATGATCCTCCCAATTGTTTTCTTATGGGGGACTGGATAATTCTTTTGAAAGATTGTTCACACAAGACAGGACTCCTTCCTTCCTTCCTTCCTTCCTTCCTTCCTTCCTTCCTTCCTTCCTTCCTTCCTTCCTCACAGCCAGCCTTCATTATGCTGACTTGTACACAAGCAGTGTGGAACAACACAGTTGACAGCCATTCCGACTGTTTAGTATTGTCCTTGTCAATGTCTACAAGTGAGGGATAAGACCAGCAAACAAGAATTTTAATGGCACTGAACAGTAGCTTTGCCTCCTCAAAGATGAACTAGTCATTCTCAATCTGAATATAATCCCTTCAAACATAGTTAAAGGCTTCCTGCAACCCAGCAATAGAACATGGGAGCAAGTGTTTGCATTTGCAACAGTGCCTCCCATGCAGTATAACCGAGACTGAGAGCCATTTCAACATATTTTCCACACTCCTGCAGCAGTAGTTAGATCAGTCACAACAAATGTGTCAGTATAAGGAGAGTTCCATGCAAAGTTCACCGTCTCCATTAAGGCAGGTGACACTGTTTGAGTGAAATCAGCAATGAACTTAACCAACAGTTATGGAGTGCATGAGAAACACTATGGGCGTTTATACACGACCCCTAAACTCCGGGGCAAATGGCTCCCAGCTCCGGAGATTAAAAAATGTTTACCCACCAGCTCCGGAGTTAACAGGAAATTAAGTGCGACCCCGCCCACTTTAGCGCGTCCCAGCGCAGCTTTCAGGTACCTGCTTTTTGGATGTGAAAAATATTTTATCCGGTGTAAGGATAGTGAGTGCGGGGCTCTCCTGGCTTCTGTTTGTTGTTTTTCTGCCCCCCGCCCCTTTAAGAGATCTGAATGCTGCTGGGAACAAAACGGAGGTAAGCAGGCATTCTTTTCTTTCTTTTTTTCTCCCTCCCTCACGCAGCCAGCAACCAGGAAGTGCGGAGGGGGGTGAGGACAGAGGAAGAGCGACGAACATCCTACGTTTGGATCAGCAACAAAACAGTAGACATTTGGAAAGTACTCCACAATTTATTTCCCATGGGGAAAGTATTTCCAGTGGTGTGTACAGTAAATCTCCTCAGACTGGTTGTTGGAATCACTGGAACTACTTCTAAAATAATGTTTAAATTACCCTTATCCTCCTGTTGGGATTTCTGTTTTGAACTCAATAGAGTCCAGTTTGGGCTGGATAGCTAAGTATCTGGCTTTGGAGCCAAAGATCTTCATTTCCCTAAAGTTCCTCCTAGAAGAGCCGACCTATGTAGCCATGGGCAAGCTGCAGTCCCAGACCACCTCCAGGAGAAGAAGAGAGTAAATCTTTGCTCTGTTCCAGTGGTGCCCAACCTGTGGGTCCCCAGATGTTCCTGGACTGCAACTTCCAGAAGCCTCTACCACTCGCTGTGCTGAAAGGGGTTTCTGGCAGTTGCAGTCCAGGAACTTCTGGGGACCCACAGGTTGAGAACCACTGCTCTATACCTAGAAAACCCTGAGAAGGGTTACTATAAATCAGAATTGACTTGAGGACATACAATTTTTCTTACTGTAGATCCCAATGATGCTACTGTGAAGGAAATCTGCATTCACTGTCAACATTTGGGAGTTGGGACCCTACCCTAAGGACAACTCAGTCACTAATTTCTTAGCCTTTTGACTCATCTACACTTGCCTGAACATTCCTTTCTTACTTCAGTCCCTGATTTTCTTTAACCAATTGTACAGGGTAGACAAAATGGCTGCTTGGGGGAACATTTGGAATGGACAAATGAGCACGTGTAACACCTCCCTTCAAAAAGAAGAAGAAGAAGAAAAGAAGAAGAAGAAGAAGAAGAAGAAGAAGAAGAAGAAGAAGAAGAAGAAGGGTCATAATTTCATTCTTCAGGAGATATACAGTATATAAGGCCCCTGCAAATAAGGGTCAAATCTCTGCTTTCACCTCAGCATCTCCCCGCATCTGCCTGTCTCCTCACAAGAGCTATGCCTCCTTGTAAGGTTTTATGCTAAATTCCTTAACCTTATAGAATTCCTTACAGATATTTGTGATCCATGCGTGTCGATCTAGACTCTAGATTCTAGAGGGAATCCAGCTGCATTTTGACATGGAGTGGAGGTGCAGCTTGGATGAATGGACCACATCTTCTCTCCAATTTAACTCCACTCATTTGCAGATGAATGCCTATGTGGGGCTTTAGTAATCAATATTTCTAGGTAGCTGTTCCATTGGCTTTTGCTGCAGTTTTTGTTAAAATTCTTGTTTTGTTACATAGTAAAAGTTTAGATTTCCACAGAGGAGAATAGCTACAAGTTTGACAGAGACCACCCCTTTCTCATTAACTGGCACTTAAAGTCTCAAGAAAAAACCTGAAAATAGTCAGCGTAATCAAAACTGACTTGAGATGTGATTATTAATAACTGAGATAGGATTATCAATAACTCACTCTGAGATATTTGTAGAAGAAAAGAGAAAAAAGGAGTCTTTACTTACAATTGCTTGAATATACTACTTTCTTTACTGCCCACAGACCAGCACCCAAACAGACCACCAGAAAAAAAGGCAAGAAAGAAAAAAAGGCAATGACCAAACAGGAAAGAGAAGGATAGAACATTCAGCAGAGAGGCAGGATTCTCTCTCAATTTCAAAAGCTTAAAAGAACTACTGGTTTGTGCTGGATAGGTAAGCAATCATCCCAGCCCAGAAAAAGACCAAACTACAGACAGCATGTGAGGTTAAAAAAAAAAAAAAGACCAACAGCTCCCAAGCTGAAGATAGCAGAAAGCAGCATGATAAATCTTTGATATTAAATGTCTTAAGATCCCAGGAATCCTTTTGCTTTGATTCTCTGCCTTTGTCTATCCTTCCAGATGGAGAAGGGGAGAAAGGCAAATGTCGAGCCACCCATCAGAATTAGTTTATTAATGAACAGATTCCCTGCTTTCCTTTGATAAAATTAGGAACTAGCTACTGTTGGCTCCAAATTCAAGGAGAATGAAATATTTTCTGGAGTCATGGAAACTAATAAATCCTCCCTTGACAATTAAACAGGTTGGCAGCCAGAGAGGGATAAAATTACCTTCCATAAAAAGCACTGTACAGATGGCGGAACTACAGGAAATAAGTGTAGATCAAAAATGCTCCAAAAACATCAAATCGAGGAAATCTTAGGAGCAATTGATTAAGATGCTGTTGGAAATTGTTTTCTGTTGCAAGATGCCAAGAGGGCTTGTTCAGCTGTTTGGTATACAGTCTCAGAGGTACCCCTCCCCCCCCCCCAAAAAAGATGTGTAAATGGCATTGAAATCCATGTTTGAAGTACTATAAGGTATATTTCTCCCTTTACACAAGTTTGAGCCACATGGTTCTGGTTATACACATATTCCCTTCCTTCAATAAATAAATAAATAAATAAATAAATAAATAAATAAATAAATAAATAAATAAATAAATGTTTTAATACAGACAGGCAGATAGACAGACAGACATATTCAATAAATACTACATTGCTACTCGTCTCCAAAAAGTCGCCTGAGAAAGGTGGATCTTGGACTCATGGAAGACCCTGTTGTTGGCAGTGTGGCAGCCCCTGATCTGATGGCAGCAGCCTAGCCCTCCCCCCTTTCCTGTCATGGCATCTCCTCTGGAGGACCAGGGTGGGTGCTAGGGTAGGCCTGGAACCTGATGCAGGGTGGGGAAGGTAACCGTAGAGTTCTGCTCCATTGGGGCAGGAAGGAGGAATGATCACACCTCTGCTTTCTCTCACTGATAGAGGCTTTAGCAACTTTCATGCATTAGGTGTATGTGTGAATCTACTGTTTATGCATTATAATTATATTTTAGGGCCATAAGAGTTATACATTCATTTTAAACTTCTTCAGGGAGTTGGGCCTCTCTGACCCCAGTGTTGTTGAAGGGAGAAATGTACTAGGATCTATACTTTCTACCATATAATTCTTACTAGCAATTAGGAAGTGTTTTCTGATATTCAGCCAAAATCTGGCTTCCTATAACTTGAGTGCCATGGTGCATGTCTTGCATACTGGGTTGATCGAGAACAGATCCTGCCCCTACTCTGTATGGCAATCTTTCAAAAATGTGAAAACTGTTATCACTGGAGATGGGCACGAAACGCCAAAATGCCATTTTGTTTTATTTTTTCGTTTTTTATTGTTTTATTTCATTTAGAATGAAACTTTTTTTTGAAAAAAAATTCATTTCATTTTCATTTGTTTCATTTTTCATTTTTCATTGTTTTCCTCTTCTCAAGGCTAAACATGCCAGTTCTTTTAGTCTTTGCTCATGACTTGATTTCCAGTCCCTAATCATAAGAACATAAGAACATAAGAAGAGCCATGCTGGATAAGGCCAAAGGCCCATCGAGTCCAGCTTCCTGTATCTCAGAGTGGTCCCACCAAATGCCTCTGGGAGTGCATGAGACTAGATATCTGTCTCCTGCTACTATTTCCCTGCATCTGGCCCTTGAAGTATCCTGGTTTTAAGCCTGGAGATTACACATCTCCATTAGGGTTTGTAACCTGTGATAGACTTCTCCTCCAGGAATCTGTCCAATCCCCTTTTGAAGGCATCTGTGTCTCTCTCCTCTGAATGTGTTCCAACTTGTCAGCATCCTTCTTGAGGTAAGGTCTCCAAAAATGTCCAAAACCTAACCAGTACCAAACAGAGAGGAACTAGTATCTCATGGGATTTGGAGACTATCCATCAATTCATGCAGCCTAAAATAGCATTTGCTTTTTTTGTAGCCATATCACATTGTTGGCTCATATTTAGCTTGTGGTCTATGACAATTTCACGATCCTTCTCGCTCATAGTATTGCTGAGCCAGAGAGTCCCCATGTTGTAACTGTGTGTTTTGTTTCTTTTTCCGGTCTGCACGTCTTGCTGTTTATTCCTGTTGAATTTCATTCTGTTGCTTTCAGCCCACTGGCTCAAGCCTCTCTAGATCATTTTGAATTTCATTTCTTCCAGGGTATGAGCTAGTCTACGCAATTCTGTATCAGGTTAACTTCTTTTTCGTCTGACTGTGCATTTCTTTGGAAAGCCTTGAGTTGATCACACCGTGTTACTGATCTTACATATGCAGGCAACACACCTCAAAATCAAAACATTTGTAGTATGAAACTTGGCTTCATTATTTGGTTTACTATTCTTTAATGGGAAGGAATCCAAGGAATTCTAGAGAGTAAAGATTCCTTTTCCTCCTTCGTTTTAAGCAAACAAAAGTAAATCAAATATAGTTCCCAGTGGTGACAATATTTTCCCTAGAGAATTTTAGAACAATTTTCAAAGCCCTAGTGACACACAGAGATAAGATTTAAAGAAACTGACAGATAACATTATTCTTGAAATCCACCTTAAAGGGCTCCACACAGCATGAGAGTGCCCTTGTCGGGTCCCCCCCCCCTAGCAAACTACCTAGAGGCAACATTACTCTCCGGAATCTTTCAACATTTATTTCTGAAGCAGACAAAAATATAAGCTCAGCTGAGAGGAGGCAGTTACTTGAGAGGTGAAAAGGGGGCTGGAGTTTATCTGACTTCTCTTTTCTTTATTGGATATTGTGGAAGCTTTTGCAAAACAGTAACAGTACTATACCTCCACATTGAATTATTTACTCTCCTAGGGTAGCTTTGCTTTGACTACGCTCTTTAAAGCAGCAGTGCAGTTAGGGAGTCTTATGGGAGCCGTCTTCTCTTGTGGCCTCAGTTGTGAGCGAGGGAAGTGAAAAGAGGAGGAAGTCCAATCACACATTAGACAATGTGGTCTGGTTTAGGCCTTATCACTTGCTTCATTATACCCAAGTCATTGTAAAACTGCCCCATCATCATGCAAAGATAAAAAAACAAAAAACTTCATTAATCTTTTAAAATTACAATTAACAGAGACAAATTTCAAGAGAGAAAGGCTGGGAAGGGCACGATGAAACCTCCCTTCTTTGTGTGTTCTTGTCCCAGTTCAGACAAGGATCCTGTATATTTGACACAGGATGAACCAAAATAGACAAAGAAGTCAGCAGTACATCTTCAATGTAACATGCAGTCTGATCCTTGGAATTCTCTCAGTTTTGTTTCATGTCAGAAACTTGAAATAACAAACTTCTCTAATCCTCTGTGATTTTGCAGACAGCCCCCACCCTCCTTGAACTGGTTTGGTTGTGTAATGCAGGGATGGGTCCAGATGTATTGTTGTCTAAGGCCAAGGTATAAAAACATCCTCTAGTACTGCAAGTTGAGATGCCAACTAGATCGACAGCAGGTTTTTTGCTGGTTGCTCTTTGCTAGGTTGGCTCAGGGGAGAGGACATACATACCTCAGCCTCTACCATTTGACATTTCTAAGATTTTTGCCTAAGGTGGTGACCCAGCTCTGTCAAAGGATAGGGCTGAGTTCCTAGGAATGAAGCGAACTGTTGCAAGTAAATACGGACTATCAACTTTACTTCTTGGATACTGCAGTCAAGACTTTGCCCACAACCTGAGTTTGATCCTCATTCATTCTGGCAGCCAGCTCAGGATTGACTCAGCCTTCCATCCTTCCAAGATTGGTAAAATGAGTATGCAGCTTCCTGGGGGGGGGCAAAGTGTTCCTTGCTCAATTATGTTGTCCAGAGAGTGCTCTAAGTGCAGTGATAAGTAAGTCAAAACAACAAGCAGACAGACAGATCCTGTCACAGAACCTGGCACCCAGACTCTTCACGATAGCCGTTGTGCAACGCTGCCTTCTGCTTTCTCTCAGTGAGCACCCGGAGCAAGCAGGCATGAGAAGGTTAAGAGTTCTGGCAGGCATTTCTCTACCCCGTCAGCACACCTTCAGCCTGCGAAGCACTGTGCCCCTGGGGTTCAATAAGTGGCATTATGATATGCTGCCACTAAATCTAATAAAAATCAATATAAACAATTTCAGTAGCGAAGTACTGCAAAGTTAGTAGCACATCTCCCCTCTCAGTCACCTTGCATATACTTGCGTGAAAGGATTTGTGTAATTTTTTTTTTAAAAAAAAGGAAAGGGGAAAAGGTCAGTTCAGAAAAGCAAGGAAGGGGAAATGTTCCAGAAGCAAATTGTAGTTACAGGATTACAGCATAGAAAACAGAAAGACACCAGAAAATAACAAAGGGTAATTCACCCTCTTTGACGGTTTCTTCATGTCCATTCTCATTCCAGGAGGAAGTTTGTTGCGTGTTGATGTCGGTCACAGTCACGTGGTCTTCTCCCACTTCTGCCCCTGTTCCCGTGTACCCACAGGCGTGATTGATAATACTGGGATGACTGTTACTGCACGTCCTTGTTCCGTGATGAGATGTGAAATTCTATGCCTTCGTTCTGGTTTTTTTCGGTCTAACCTTCCATTTTCCGATGTTTTGATTCTCCGAAGCCTTGCCTTCAATGCGTTATGGAGCAAACTTTGAGGGATTTGTTAAAATGTCAGCACTGCATTGCTAACTCCATAGGGAATTTACTGGTGAATGTCACTTTGCACTCCTGCCACTAGATGGCAACAAGCTACAATCGGCACTCATTCTGCGATGAGGCTTACTTCACGGGCTCTCATCTCGGAACGAGTTTCTGGAGGCCAGGGAGGGAAATCGGTCATCCCGCTTAAATCGCAGTTCAGGGGGCATGGTCGGGACGAACTCCCGTCATCACACAATGGATGTGTGGTAAGATTAGTTCGTACCAGTACCAAGCGGGACCATGAACCGTGATGAAAGGGATGTGAAGTAACGGCCTTTGTCTCACCTATGTAGAGGAATGGAGTAAATCTGGGATACTCCCTGTGCTCCTCGGGACAACTTCATACATGGCAGAACTCTTTGCAAATAGCATTGCTGCCAAGAAATAAAGCATATCCTCCATAAAGCTGAGTTTCAAAAGATTGAAATTCCCAGTTCCCTGAGGCTGACCATTATGTAATTATTCTTAGCCCACTTTGATCATTCTTCCATGCCTCTCTCTCTCATATTGGAAGCCTACATTCCCTCAGGGAGGGAAGCACAACACTTTCCTAACTCACAGATACATACAGATGTTGCCTACTTTGATATAAAAAGATAAAGTTTGAGGTGTTAGGCTCTGCTTTGAACTCTTGAGCTCAGTTCTTCTTTGAAGTGACCCCAGCCAGGAAATACAGGAAGGAAAGTTAGAAAAGAAGAGCATAATAGGGCTGGGCCCTAAATGATAAATGAAACACTAATTCGTCAGTTCATTACGTAACATTAGAGATGGGCACGACTTGAAAAATTTTTTTTTCGAGTTGTCGTTAGTCGGGCCGGTTCCGTTTCGGCTCGTTTCCGTTTTTTGCGAAAATTTGCAAAAATTAGTCGGTTCGTTTTTTCGTTTTTTTGTTGTCGTTAGTACTGGTTTGGGGAGGGGGTAGCGGGCTCCTGGAGGGAGCTGCAGGAGTCAGCCAGAGCCACAAGTGACGGACTGGCAGACTCTTTGCACCCGCTGTGTCTCACGTACTTGCATGTAGTGCAATGCAAGTAGATCTGGCTTAGGTTTAAGACGGCTTAGCGCAACGGCTAGGGTTAGGCTAGTTACGGGTGAGGTTACGGTGAGTATTGGGGTGCATCTGGGTGCCTCTCTGACCCACTTAGAAGGACAGTGTACTGGCGTATGGGTTAGGCTTAGGGTTCGGGTTTGGGCTACGATTAGTGGGCTGTTTATGCCCGATTGGCACATCCCAGAAGTCTCTGTGGTCAACCTGGCCAAGTGGCCATGCGATTGGTGGAAAATTTGCATGGTCTACTCCCATGGGAGAGCCCATCATTGCAAATGTGCAGGTGTAAAAATATAAAATAAAATAAAATAAAATAAAATCAACGGAGACTTTTTTTTTGCAAGAAAAACCCACTGCTGCTACTGTAAAAATTCAAGCATTTAAAATAGCTAATTTTTGCATGTTTCTGTGGTGCTTTGGTGGGGTTTTGGGCAACAATTTCAAAAAAAATATTGCGGTCGCCATTTTGGATCCCCCCCCACCGCATGGCAAATGGATGCGCCCTCCCAGCCTGGTACAGTCAGCAAAACCTGGCCATGCGATTGGTGGAATGGCTCCAAAACTTTGCATGGTCCACTCCCATGGGCGAGCCCATCATTGCGAATGCGCAGGTGTAAAATAAAATAAAATAAAATAAAATAAAATAAAATCAACGGAGACTTTTTTTGCAAGAAAAACCCACTGCTGCTACTGTAAAAATTCAAGCATTTAAAATAGCTAATTTTCGCATGTTTCTGTGGTGCTTTGATGGGGTTTTGGGCAACGATTTCAAAAAAAAATTGCTGTCGCCATTTTGGATCCCCCGCACTGCATGGCAAATGGATGCGCCCTCCCAGCCTGGTACCAGCAGCGCAGCAGTAGCAATAGCCAAGGAGAGGGGGGCGGGGAACCCCCCCCCAAATAAAACACCCTTCTGGCCTGGTAGGTGCCCTCAGACAGTTTTCGCCTACTTTTAGGGCCGGGAATCGGGGTTTTTTTAACTTTTAAAAACTTTTTTTTCTGTGCTGCTTGGCATTGCGCGATGCAAGTAACGAGCACGACAAATCAGACCAAATTGTTCGTTCGTCGGTTCGAGCTCGAAGTCTGGGGCAGTGATTCCCGTTACCGTTTCCGTAGAGTAACGGAAACGAGTAACGGAAACGGAAACGGGAATACCGCTAAGTCATGCCCATCTCTACGTAACATAACAAAATGAAATGGTGAAGCAGCGTTTCATTAGTAACAAAATGAACTGATGGTTTTTTTTAGTTTAAAATGAACCAATTTGTTTTTCTATAAAACTGCTCCCCTGGGTTTCGAGGCACCAAATTCGGTGTGAACTTCATTGCTGTAAAGGAAGCATCCAAGAAGGGAAGCCTGCTTATAATGGGGGACTTCAATTACCCTCTAATAGACTGGGTGAACAGGACACGATAAAGAGATAAAGTTCCTAGATGTGCTAAATGATTGTTCCCTGGATGGTTGATGAACAAACTAGAAGTGCATCTGTGAAGTTGCCATGACTCAACTTCCAACTAGAGGTATGAGAATCCTTGACTAGATCCTTAGTAATATACAGGATC
The DNA here is from genome assembly GCA_037367245.1 of Phrynocephalus guinanensis. Lineage (NCBI taxonomy): Eukaryota > Metazoa > Chordata > Lepidosauria > Squamata > Agamidae > Phrynocephalus > Phrynocephalus guinanensis. The sequence continues at coordinate 38,386,837 of CM074737.1, forward strand.
TGGTGCAAAATGTCAGTGTGACTGATCCAATTGGAGGCAGCGACCACAACACAAGTACTTTTAACTTAATCATAGACTGTAAATCACTGATAAAATCTAACACAGAGATCTTAAATTTTCAAAAAGGAAATTTCCCAAAGATGAGGAAACTAGTAAAAAAGAAGCTGAAATGGAAAACTGAGAGAGTCCAAACACTCCAATAGGCATGAAGGCTGCTCACAAAATCCATAACAGAGGCCCAATTGAAATGCATACCCAAAAGGAAAAAAATGGCACTGCCGGGTCCAAGAGGACTCTGCTGTGGCTTACAGGAGCTGTTCGGGAAGTGATCAAAAGCAAAAAAGCTCATTTAGAAGATGGAAGGCTTGTCCAAATGAGAAAAACAGGCTGAAACATAAATTCTGCCAGACCAATTGCAAGGCAACAATCAGGAAAGCAAAGACTTAGAGAAGCATATAGCTAAAAACACTCAAAGAGATAACAAGGAGTTCTTTAAGTACATTAGAAGTAAGAACCCAACTAGGAAGGCCATTGGACCATTAGACAACAAAGGAAGCAAAGGATTATGAAAGAGGAAAGAGATTGCAGAGAGACTCAATGAATTCTTTGCTTCATTATTCCCTGAAGAAGTCAGAGACCACATGCCCAAAACAGAGCCTATCTTCATAGGGAGGGAAACCGAAGAATTAAGCCAGATAGGCTGATACTTCACGTCCATCTAATCGCTGTTCCCTGCCAGAAGAAGTTGTGATTAGACAAGTTCATGGAGAACAAGGGTATCAATGGCTATCATTATGGATGCCTAAGGACAACCTCCTGGTTGGAGAGATAGGCAGGATATCTATTAATGCCATTTGCAGGGAATCATAAACAGCTGAAGACATCTGCTTGGGGAAAAACTGATGCAAATGATGAGCCACTGTGTGAGACAGAATGTTGAACTAGATTGGCTGTGGCCTGCTCCAACAAGACTGTTCTTAGGTTCTTTAATGTCCCCAAACTGGCCAGAACAGAACACAATGGACCAGAACAGCAACTTCTGTGTAGAACAAATCAACCAAAACCACAACATACATAAAACTAGAAGAGACTGGAACAGCAAGCCACAAAACAGCTCTAGGAACAACATTCCAGTCCTAGTTCAGGCAGAAAACTGATGCTGTGCAAAACAGCATGGAATGTCAACTTCTGAGTAAGACAACTCAATGAACATCACCTGTCCTGTTGACTAGACCAGAATGATGCAGCCAACCGCAAAAGATAATTCCCAGTGAACAACATTTCAATATCCCTTTCAAGCAGAAAACCAATGTTACATAAAAGGGCCTAAAAAGATAACTTCTAGGTAGTGTAACCCAACTAACTTTACCCATCCCATTGGACTAGAAAGGACAGAGGCAGCAAGCCAAACAAACAAAGAAAGAAAACAACCCACCCCCAGAAACAACATTCAATATCCATTCATGCAGAACATTGATATTGCACAAATCAACCAAAATGATTATTTCTTTGTAGGACAGCTCAACAAAATCCAGCCAAGCCAAGAAGTCTATTTTTCTGATGCCAGCCTGTCCAATGAACTATGGGGTTTTAATCAGCCTCACCAAGCTTCAGCTATCTCCTTCCCAATACCTGATCAACCCAGGGGGCAGAGTCAGTACTCAGGAAACAATGTGGGTGACGGACAGTAGGTTCTTAGGAGTTATTCTACAGGAGGATTTGACCTGGAGTTCCAACACTGAAGCACTGGTTAAGAAGGCCCAACAGAGATTATATCTTCTGAGACTTCTCAGGAGGGAACAACTGTCTAAGAAACTGTTGGTAACCTTCTACCGGGGCTTTATAGAAAGCACTATCACTTACTGCGTCTGTGTCTGGTTCGCCAGTTGCACAGTGGCAGATAGAAGGGCACTCCAGAGGGTCATAAACACTGCTGAGAGGATAGTGGGATGTCCTCTTCCTCCTTTGGAAGAATTATACAACTCCAGATGCTCAAGGAAGACATCTAGAATTTTGAGAGACCCTTCACATCCTGGCCACCAATTTTTTGAACTGTTGCCGTCTGGCAGGAGATACAGGACTCTTAGGTCAAGGACAAATATACTAAAGAACAGTTTTTATCACAGAGCGGTATCCAAGTTAAATTTGACAGTTTTAGCACCATCTTAATCAGTTTTTAAATAGTGTTTTAAATTTTGTAAGCAATTTTAAGAGTTTTTAATATTTTGTATGGTGTTTATGTGTTTTATGTGTTTTATGTGTTTTGTATGTTTAGAGTGTGTAGTGGAACAGCACTCTAATTTCGTTGTGCATATCTTGCGTATGCATAATGACAATAAAATCGCTTCTCGGCCTTTTGGCTAAGATCAAGTGTAGTATCTGTTCTTATCAGTTTAATATCTGTGAATCAGAGAAAGGAAATACAGGGAAAGGAACAGTTGGTAAACTATATAAAATAATTCAAGATTCATTTGAGAATAGGGAACAGGATACAATAAGAGAGCTATGGAAACAAGACATAGAGAAATAAATAAATAATGATGAATGGAAAAGAATTTGGAATTTGAGGATTTTACGGTCATTATTCAGAATAAAAGAAAACTACTTCAAACTAGTTTTAAGATGGTATATGACTCCAGTCAGAATGTAGTATTCTAAGCTCTGCTGGAAATGCGAAAAAAAGACAGGTACCTATTTTCATTTATGGTGGGAATGTGAAATAGTTCAAAAGTTTTGGCAAGAGATCTTTGTGGAGATAAGAGAAATAATACAAACCGATATTAAATGTGTACCGGAAATTGCTTTGTTATCATTACCATCTATTAATGAATATGATGTGAAAACTAAATGAATTGAAAACTAGAATTAATAGCAAATCTTATGACAGGAGCTAGACTGATTATTGCTAGGAACTGGAAATTGAAATCAGACCTTAAAATTGCTGAATGGTATAAGGAAGTGTGGGACATAGCGTTAAATGATAAACTATCTTGTAATATAAAAGTTTTGAGAGGTGAAATAAAAAAAGATATTTTCTATGATGTTTGGGGGAAATTTATAGATTATGTATTATTAAAAGGCAAAGGGATACAACCAACTTATAACCCAACACAGTTCTGGCTAAGGACCTTAAGAAGCCTATTGGAAGAAAAAGCATGAAGAGAAAGAGAAGATGCAAGAATACTGGACGGTTTCTTGGGGGTGGGGGGCACTATTATTGTTTATTATTGTTATTTTGTTAATAATTTTAAAAATAAAAAATATATAAAAAAAATAATAATGACAATAAAACTCTATTCTATTCTATTCTATTTCCTTGTCGCCCCTGCTTGTTACCACATCATGGTTCCTGTGGAATTTCTGCCTGTTGTTACACTGCTGTTGCTTGAGTTTTATTTTTGTGTAAACAGGCTGTTTGGCTCATTCAAAAGCTGCTCTTCTGAGATGCTCAACAGAAGACAGATAATTTTTTTTTGCCCAATAAAAAACTAGATGACTTATAGTTCCTGTGAAAGATTTGCTGCTAGTGATGGTCTATTTGGTAGCTTTTCCCAATATGGAAGTTGCCACTCTGTGCTGTTTTCTGGATAAAAAGAGATAACAGAACGTGGCTCCTTTGAATCTTCTGTAGCTTGCTGAATCACTTCCACTGAGCCCTGGACAAGTGGGGGATGAGGTTAGCTTTTGCTACTGAGGAGTTTCTACTTGAAGCATTTTTTGTGTTTGTTTGGAATATGATTTATTTTTATTTGTATTTATTCATATTTTTTGGTGGGGAGGGAGGCAGAAAAGCAACTGGGATGTAATTTCTGTGATGTTTTCAGGCTGGCTGCGTCAGTCCTCTCCAGCCACACTCAGTCGTTAATTTATCCAGTTATTACTATTTAAAAGTTACAATTGCAAGCTGTTTCCCACAATATTGGTTTTCTGCCAGCAATGGACACTGGAAAGCTGTTCCTGGGGATATTTGCAATTCACTCCAGCAGTCCCTTCTTGGGTAGGATGGGCAAATTACGTTTGGTTGTTCTACTCAGAAGTCATTGTTCTGGTCTGTCTTGAATAATATTAATTTTCCTCCCTGGAGTGGATCCTGAAATGTTTTTCCTGATCATGTTCTTGTGCTAGTTGTATCCCCTCCTGTAATACAATGAAGGGGGATAAATTTTGCTGGATGTTGCTGTTCAGGCCTGTTTTGCACAATATTATTATTTTTTTGCCTAGAATGGGCAATAGAATGTTACTCCTAGTGTGGTTTCATGGATTACTGCACCATCTAGTCACATGTACATAATATGTCATGAATTTGGTTGATGTGTTGTAAATGGTAAAGGTTTCCCCCCCTTGCACATGTGTGCTAGTCATGTCTGACTCATCTCCGTTTTCAACCCAAACAGCCAGTGTTGTGCAAGTCTGTGGCCATGTGACCAACATGGCTTCAAAACTCTGTTTTCCCTTCTCACTTTTTATGGCAGTACCTATTTATCTACTTGCATTTACATGCTTTTGAACTGCTAGGTTGGCAGGAGCTGGAGTTAACTTCAGGGGCTCATTCTGCTGCATGGCACCTGGGATTTGAAGCGCCGAGCTGCCAACTTTGCAGCCAACAGTTTCAGTTCTCTAGCCCACTAAGCCACCACGCCCCCTCGATGTATCTTACACATCGATAATTTAAGATATGCAGATGACACCCTTTTACTGGCAGAAAGCAGCAAAGCCTTAAAAGGACAGTAAGGGAGCGTGAACGATGGTGCCAAAGCAGGTCTGCAGCCAAATGTTTCGAAGATAGAAATCATGACTGCAGAAGAACGACACAACTTTGACAATGAAGAAATCAAAATGGTTAGAGATGTTGTATAACTTGGTTCAGTCATCAATCCAAATACAGACTGCAGCCAAGAAATCAGAAACAGACTGGGACTAGAGAGAGCAGGAATGAAGGAACTAGGAAAGATCATCAAATGAAAGGATGTGTCATTGGAGGCCAAGACCATCCCCACTCTTATATTTATCATCACCATGTACAGGAGTGAAAGCTGGACAATTAAGAAAGCTGACAGGAAAATAAATAATTCACTTGAAATAGGGAGGTATAGGAGATATTTGCAGATACCCTGGACTGTCAGAAAGGCAAACAATTGGGTTTTAGATCAACTCAAACCCGAATGATCTCTGGAAACAAAAATAATAATAATGTAGAAACGGAGGCTATGTCATGAGAAGACAGGATTCTCTGGAAAAGACAATATTGCTGAGAAGGGTAGACGGCAACAGGAAAAGAGGAGGAACAAATAGGAGATTGACTTATTCTCTAAAAGAGACCCATGGCCTTGAGTCTGCAAGAGATGAACCAGATGGCTGAGGACAGGGCATTTTGGAGAGCACTCCTTTGTAAGGTTGTCCTGAGTTGTGTTGACTTGGTAGCATATGACAATAACATATCCTATTCAGAAGTTGCCATTGCAGCCTGTTGCATTCTGTTTTGGCTGGCTTCAGAGTATCAAAGGGTCAGTGAAACAGTAACATTTAATGGATTTGATGTCTTTTAATTTATTTATTTTTTAAATAAAATAAACAAAACATTAAAAATAGTGCAAAAATAAAAGGAGTAAAAGAAACATATACTAAATAATTTAAAAACACGATGCAAAATATGTCTTACATCCCTCCACTCTTAGAATATATCAATATTTGTTTGTTTGTTTGTTTGTTTGTTTAAAACATTTCTATCCTGCCCATCTCCCTGAAAAAGACCCAAGGCAGCCTGCTTCTCTCCAAAAAGTAAAAGAATCTTGTCCCCTTTTCCATTGGTTTGAGGTGTTTTGATGTGTGCCTATCACCTCCCACTAATTCTGGTGTTAATATTTAATAATTGGCATTGATTCCATTCAATTCCTGCCTTTACCTAGTTGCCATTTTTTTTTTGCAGATAGAGTGAGCAACAGCAGCATCAAAATACATTACATGAATTTCACTCCTTCGTATTTTAATGTCACAAATGTAAAAAAACAAAAAAGGCAACATTCGTGGAAATCACAGTCATCTTTTTCCCCTTTTCCCTCCTCTTTCAAAATAACCGTTCCATGTAAAAATGGCAGATATTACTGCTTAGAATAGCAACTCTCCAGGGAGATGCTTTTAGTTTAATAGTGGGAATAGAATCTAGACTACAAAATTATTACTTTTAATAGGAGTAAATAACCCGGCAGAATACAGACACATGTGTATGTATATGTATATATTTAGAAGGAGAGAGCTAGACAGTTCCCATTTCACCACGGCATGATAATTTTACTGAAAACAACAATTTTATCAAGAGCGCTGAAGGACATCTACATTTTGCAACAGCTAATAAATGTGCATGTCAGCCATTCTGCCCTGCAAGTTGGAAGCTCTAATATACATTAATTGACTGTGAAACCACAAGACGAACTGACATCGGTATCAATCACATGGCTTCTACTTCTTTGCCTGCTCAACCCCTTTCCTGTGTTGCCGACTGCTTACTTTTCCATTCTTTTTGAAGAGCTGGGGTCCCTTCTTGACATTCCATGGTTATAGTTAGCAGGTGCATTCATTAACTCTCCACAGACAGGTTCACTCTGAGTTTCCTCTGTTGTTATTTTCCCATCTTGCAGTATATTGTTATTTAGCACAGGCATGGTGGATATGTACCCCCATGGAGTTGCAGGAGGGTGAACCACAGCAAATTAGTGTGTGGACTCCAAGGTGTGTCGAATATCTAGTTTTAAGATCCTTCTGAAGGAAGTCGTAAATGCCAACAGCCCTGAAAAATCAAACTCAGTAAATTAGTACACTTTGTCATGGCAACATTTTAATAAAATGGTGGCAGTGTGGGATACAAAGACAAGCTATTTTGAAAAAGGCACATCAAATTTAAGTGTCTATGCTGGGATGGATACAAAGAGGGAGAGACATTTTGGGGAGCTATAACTCCTAGAATATTTGATTGGGTACATACAGTATTCTGAGAATTGCAGTCCAAATAATTGTTTCACATTACTGGGTAGGCACTTGGTAGATCTTCAGATAGATCCAGAATTGATTCTGAGTAGAGCAGCAAAGCGTTTCTGTTCTAACACATAACATTATTATTTTTTCCTGTTTAAATTAAGCTTCTAAAGTGAAGATGGATGGGGTAGGGGAGAGATCAGGAGTGGATGTTTGTGTGAAAAGGCTGCCAACATGGCAATGATAGTATAAATAAATGTCGAACCCAAGCACATGGTTGGACACAATCAGCTCATTAGCAGCTGTGTTTCATACAAACCACTCTGGTATACTTGGTGCTCATTGACAAACTTCAGGACTCCAACTTGTAGCCTTTTAAAAAAAAAGGCTTGTGCGTGCCTGCCTACTAGTCCCCTAAACCCAGATTTTATACCTCCATGTCCTCCAGCATGATAATATTTTGGGGAAACAGGAAAGACAAAAATCTGCACTTAGCAGGCTTTTATTTCTGAAAGTCATTGATATACTTCAGAAGTCAGCCTCTCTTACATGGATGTATTTGGTCCTTTCTAGATCAGGACCAGATCTTAGAACAAGAAGGCTCAAATGGAGTGTCTTCAGCCGATGGATGGAGAGCTATTAGCCTGAATGCTGGTGTTCTGCAAAGAAAGAATAAGGGCAAAAAAGAGGTACTTCAATCAAGCAGGGGCAGATGAACAGCAGGGTCTGAATGATTTATACAGGAGTCATGATGAGTTTGGTACATCAATCCATGCAACTTGTCTCAGAAGAGATTTCAGCTTCACCTCCTGCAGGCTCTGCAAGACACTGGGAAACTCTCTCTCTCTCTCTCTCTCTCTCTCTCTCTCTCTCTCTCTCTCTCTCTGTGTGTGTGTGTGTGTGTGTGTGTGTGTGTGTGTGTGTGTGTGTGTGTGTGTGTGTGTGTGTGTGTGAGAGAGAGAGAGAGAGAGAGAGAGAGAGAGAGAGAGAGAGAGAGAGAGAGAGTGCATATGCATACCTGCATTGAATAGCTCACACCATGGGGATGGGGGGAGGCAGTAGCAGGGGACTAAGATTTGAGGGTGCACATTAAATTTGCAGTTATGCATCTTGTCAACAGGCATCTTTTATTTGAGTGAGATCGGGCCTTCTTATCATTCAGCTCCAGTACCTCAAAGAAGGAGAAAACCCACTCCTCAAATGAAACAAAAATGGAAAATTGCTGTCGTTGAGCATTCTATCTCCCTTTGTCTCCCAATCAGTCACACAGTTTTGATAAAGCTATCTCTTTTCTTGGAATGCCTTTCCACCTTACTGGCTTTTAATCTTGTTAAAAGTGCTTCCAAACTTTTATTGCCAGGGGATGAATTAACCTGCAATTCAGCAGATTACAAAAAAATTGGCACCTCTTATATCTATCATAATGGAATCAGTTGGGTTGCTTATATTGTACTTCTTTTGTGTAATGCAGAACTTCTCAATGTTTCCCTCTTTCTCCTCCCTTCCCAGCCTTCTCTCTTCAACTAAGACACTCCTTTCATGTTTTCCTGCTGTATTTCCAAGATGGGTTTAGATGCCAATCAAACAATTGGTTGGATGATATTTTCAAAGTAAAGAAGTCAACTTAGTGTGACTAGATTCGAGATGGCATGCTGGCAAATGAAAGAAAAATTATTCAGTAAGCGTCTGTTACTAATAATATTTTGCTCTGCTATTCTTCTGTTTGGTAGTATTCCTTTGAGATCTAAGCAGTTTTAATTTTTATTAGAATTGTTGTGAACAGGATCATCAATACTTATCTGTAATGAATTACTAAGTTTGGATAAAGCTGGCATGCTAAGCAGATGCCACAATGGCAGTGAAGAACATGTGGGATGTTGATTACATTGTCTATCACCCCATACCACTGCTTGTAGTGGCTGGGTGGTTGCAATCCAACAACTTCTATGCATTTTCCATGCTGTGTTACACAGTCTTTTGATATGCTTGTTTCCTTGTGGATTTTATTGTTATACTGTCCAGAATCCTACTTTGTTTTTGGGACAACATATCCCTAATTGCCAAAAGTTTAAGAAGGCCATACAGGCCTTTGCAGTTGTATGTTAAGCTGAGGCATCATGTTTTCTTAAGCTATCTTAAGTCAGTGTTTGCCACTGAGTTTTGTGTTGGCTGAGGTACACCAATGGATATGACTAATAGGATTCCTGTCAATGTTTACAATTATCAATTTTCATTTTTAAAAAAGTGCCCAACAACACTCATTCTCCAATTTGAGACCAAAGTCAAAGGCTTTTTGAGGCAGTTCTTGATAGAGATGGGCATGAAATGAATTCCTATGGGGAAAAGTGGGCAGATCCCCTCCCCAACGTGCCCCATAGGCACCGGGGAAAGGGCAGGATTTTTTTCATTGAAGCCACCGCCGATTACCTGGAGTGCGAGCTTTGGCAGGAGGAGGAATTTTAAAAGCCTGTGCTTTCCTAGCGCCCACCTGTCATCCGCTGGACCCCTTTAAAAATGGCCCAGTTGGCACTGGGGGGAACCCTGGAGCTGACAGGGCGATTTTTAAAGGGGTCTAGCCAATGACAGGTCAGCAGCATTCTTCTGAAAATGGCCCGGTTGCTGGCAACCAGGCAATTTTCAGACGTTTCCTGCCACCCTATCATCAGCTGGACCCCTTTAAACGTGGCCCAGTCACCGCCAGGGGATGCTCCTGCTGCAGACTGGGCCATTTTTAAAGGGGTCCAGCCAATGTCAGGACAGCAGGAGACGTCTGAAAATGGTCGGGACGCCAGTTCAGAGCTCTCCTGCTGGTGTCCCAACCATTTTCAGACATCTCCTGTTGACCTGTCATCAGCTGGACCCCATTAAAAATGGTCCAGTCGGCACGGGGGGGGGATCCCCGGTGATAACTGGGCCATTTTTAAAGGGGTCTAGCCGATGACAGGTTGGCAGGACCACTCTGAAAATGGCCCATTTGGCAATGCAGGAGCTCCGCATTGGCAACCATTTGTTCCTGCCCCAGCGCTGATCAGCTGGCACGCCGGCTTGGGGGAGGGAAAAATACACACAGTGCACAATCACCACACACACACACACACACACACACCACCCAAAACAGTAAAAAAAGTTAAAAGATAGACACAACACATACAACAACACACAGAAACGAAATGAACCAAATTGAAAAATGAAATGATTTTTTTTTATAAAAAATTCATTTCAAACGAAACAAAATGAAATGAAAGGGGAAATGAAACAAAATGCCATTTTGCATTTTGTGCCCATCTATGCTTCTCACAAGCAGATGGTTTCCTATTCTGCACTTTTGCATATTAAGAACAAGATTTACCAGAAATTATTGCAGTGCAGTTGAAACAAGATTACCACCCTGAAAGAGGGCAGCAAAGGTCCCTGCTTCATACAGGGTGGAACACAGAGCAACCCAAAGCTCTGCTAAGCAGAGGGACAAAAGAGACACCAAGCAATGAGGAAAGAGGATATTTAATGTTCCACAGCTAAGCCTTCATCAAAAGACAATAGGTGCTGGGACCTCCTAGTGGTAATTACAGAAAAGGAGTCAGAACTCAAGAGCAGTCAATTGCTGCTGTCAGCTTTGGCTTTTTAGCCAGAGATCTGTTTTCAAATCCCCATTAAACAGGATTCTTACTAACTAACAGATCCAGCTTAAACATTATTCTCCTCTCCAGTAGGTAACAGGGAGGGTATTAAGAAAAGATGTTATCATGCACGGTGGGGACGCTGGGAGGCAAAGGTTTCTCTGTTGTGTCTTCCTGGAAATAAACTGTTGTTACGCAACTGCTCAATTGCTCCCGCTTCTTAATTTCTGTCATTTTTCCAGACACATTTCTATTTCTGTCAGTAACCTGAATCTGTAGAGGTGAATCAGTGCAGAAAAAGATAGGCAGCTGGACTTGGACATCTCATCACTTCTTATCCACACTAAGTAATTATTTGTTGACACAAATATTACTGTGGTCAAGATTAATTACTTTATGGGAAGCTCATCTAGTTCCTGCTGTCCTTTTATGGACAGGGTGCCCTATATATTAACTGTCACCATGAGGAAACCCCATGTGTGACCCATGTCTCACTAACTTGCAGAGGGGCTTCTGTGTCAGCGTTTGGCACCTCTTCTCTGACAGTCCCTTGAAATTGGTTCCCTGAAGCAATACATGTAAGCCCTCTGTTTTTCACCTCGTTACATTTTACCAGAGTAAAAGTCTGTCAAGGCCCACAGTCCAGAAGGGGCCACTGCCAAAGTCCAGACTCCCCTCATTTGACTCATCCCTTGTTGGTATTTTCTCACCTATCCTTTCCAGGATGGTCAATGTACAGTGGGGAAAGGAACAAGGAGAAAGAAGAAGAGAAAGCAACAAACAAACAAACTTCTACTCACCTTGGCATCTATTTTGAGGCAGTTGTGCCAGGTGGGCCCTGAGGAAGATGCTGAAAAAGTGGGCATCAGTAACAAGAGTGAGGAAGTGGATGTGTTCTGGAATGTAAACCCTTCAGAGCATCTCAATCATGGGTTTCCTAAATCTGGAGCTCCCCTTGCCCACTATAGTAAGTCCTTGTATTTCAATGAAGATGGAATCTTTCTTTGTATTACACAGCCATAATGACTTTTTTAGGTTACTACTTTCCACAAAATGTGTGTTTCCATCCCTTGGTCTGCAGTTATGCCTTGCTCCTGGGCTTACCCTTGGCTTTATGATGTGACTGTTTTACTTTGCTTTATATTTTGAGCTATGTTTGTCACTAGAGATGGGCATGAAATGAACTTTTACTTTGTTTCATTATTCGTTATTTGTTTCATTAGCTAATAAAATGAATAACGAAGGAACCATCAAACAAAAATGAAATGAAACAAAATGGAAATTTCTGTTTCATTTGCTTCATTTTTCATTACCCCCCAGTCCCACTCCTACCTTGTCCACCGCTGGAACTCCAGTAGAGGCGCTGGCCCCAAGCCAGTACCTGGGGACTTTTAAAACAAACAAACAAAAAAGGAGCGCCGACCCAGCCACAGGAGCTGCGCGGTCAGTGCTTAAAAAAGAAAAAGAAGAAAAGGAGCACCAACCCGGCCCCAGCAGTGGCTGGGTTGGTGCTCCAAATTCAAGAATAAAATAAAATAAATAAAAGAAGTGCTGATCCGGCCCCTGGGGCTGCACGGTCAGCGCTTGAAGGAAAAAAATGAGGGACTGGCCCCAAACCAGCACCTCAAAAAGCCCCTGCCGCAGGGGCTAGGATCACCCACCCCCGCCATTGCCACTGCTGCCGCCACCACTGCCGCCCGGTAAGTCAACCCGAACTGGTTTGGCTTGGTTTGGGTTCATAGGAATTCTTTATAAATTTGTACGAACCCAAACTGAACCGAACCAAGGGTAGGCCCGAAACAGACAAACCTGAACCATGGGTTTTCTGTTTCGTTCCCACCTCTATTTATCACCCTTATGTCTTAAGAGAGACATCATATTACTTCTTTCTTTTGTCTTACATTCTTACTTTTCCAATCACCCAGAAAGCTTTCACTGCAGAAGTAGGGAACCTTTAGATATTAGAGAGCTACAGTTCCCCTTATGCTTCAGTGTTAGTCATGCTGGAAAGGGCTGATAGTATTTGCAGTCCAATGGTTTTTATGGGGACACATTTTTCACAAGCCTCCTTAACCTTAGCTATCGGCAGTTATACAGCTAATAGAGAATTACAGAATTATCAGTAGAATGTACACCCAAGTGTAGCCTTTCCCAACTTAATGCCCCCTAAAACTCTTGCAGAGGATTATGGCATTTGTAGTTTGACACATTCTAGTAATAATCATGTGCTGTCAAGTCAATTATGACTTACCCATTCCTGGATTGTTCTAGTTCTTTAGCCACACTGCTTTTAAAAACAAGGTTTCATTGACATTTTTCTTATAGGAAAATGAAGAAATCAACACCATTATAATGATGACAAAGCCATTATTATACTGTGTATTTATAATGTTTTTGCAGATGCTTCAAAGAACTAATAAAAGCAGACATGGGCCATAGGCCAGAAAGTTAAGCCATGGAAAATCCTGGCAAATAAAATGGTTGACTCAGGCGGGAACATTCTTTTTATTTTTCTGATAATGACAAAAAGCCTGTGGTAGTTTAAAGAGTAATGAATGTATTGTGGCATGAGCTTGCATAGGCTACGGCTCATTAGATGCAATGGATATTTCAAAATATTTGCTTTACAACCCTTTCGCAACATTTAATATATCAGCATCTTATCAACAACATGAAAACCTAGATTGCACTCTGACCAACATTGTTAGGAATTGATTTTTAAAATGAGATACTTTGTGAAAAACAGGTATTCCCATTAGTCTATGAGATTAAATGATTTCCTCCCCCCAAAAAGAAAAAAATATGTCAATTATCATGTTGTTGCTATTGTGAAAGTAAGGCAGATGATGCTAATTTTTAAAAGGGTATTTTATGAAAGAGAGGAGAAAAGCAACCCTTATATTAAAGCTGCAGTGCAAACACTTATTGAGCATATACTATGTGATCTAGTCATCTAATAGCAGCAGCCTTTGCATGGTGTCAACTAAGATTTAAGTCATGTTGAGTTCAGTGCAGAGATTGCAAAAGTTACTCTTTTCAGACTACATCTCCTAAAGTCGCACAGCCAGCTTGAGCAGTAGAGTTAAAAATAGAGACTTTTCCACATTCTGATTTAATGTTCCGTTGGTGAAACTTGTCTCTTCCAAATGGATCTTGACTAGAATCCAGAACCTTCTCCAACTCTTTATCCTGTACTGAGAAGAGCTTGCTGGATACTTTTTAGCACCGACTGCGTGGCCCCAGGGGCCGGGCCAGTGCTTGTTTTATTTTTTTCCCTCTGTTTTGGAGTGCCAACCACGTGCTCCTGGGGCTGGGTCGGTGCTCCTTTTTTATTTTGATTTTTTTAAAAGCACCAACCACGCGACTCCTTCTTTTATTTTTCATTTTTTCTTGATTTTAGAGCACCGACCATGCAGCCCCTGCGGCCGGGTTGGTGTTCCTTTGTATTTTTTTTTTATTTCTTCAATTTAGAGCACCGACTGTACGCTCCTGTGGCCGGATCAGCACTCATTTTATTATTTTATTATTTCTTTGTTTTAGAGTGCTGACTGTGCGGTCTTGAGGCCGGATCGGCACTCTTTTTTAAAAAAAATGTATTTTTTAGAAGCGTTGACTGCATGGCTCCATGGGATGGGTTGGCGCTTCTTTTATTATTATTATTTTCTTGATTGCAGAGCACTGACCACGCAGCCCCTGGGGCCAGGTAGGCTTTTTATTTCATTTCTTTTCATTTCATTTTATCTGTGAAGATTCTCAGTCATCCAGGTGCGTTTATCTGGGAGTTGAGTCATGGCTACTGGACTTCTTTTTTGGGAGATAGAAACGTTTCGCTGTTCATCCAAACAGTTAAAGTTCCCAGTCGGGGGCTTTTTGAGGTGCTGGCTGTGGCCAATGGCTCAGTGGTTTATTTTTATTTATTTATTTATTTATTTATTTATTTATTTATTTATTTATTTATTTATTATTATTATTATTATTATTATTATTATTATTATTATTATTATTATTATTATTATTATTAACCACACAGCTAACTACGATGGATTTTGTAATACACATCACTAGTCGAATGCTTCCCAAGCGTTTAGGACGCAGTGATGTATCAGCGAATTATGAGAGCAGATCCCAGTAAGGCGGCTTTCTGCATCTGACTGATGGTGACTTTGTCAACTCCAATTTCTTCTAAATACTTGCTTAGATCTTTAGGCACCGCACCCAGTGTGCCGATTACCACTGGGACCACCTCTACCAGTTTATGCCAGAGTCTCTGAAGTTCAATTCTCAGATCCTGATAATGGGTAATTTTTTCAAGTAGTTTCTCAGTGACTCTACTATCGCTTGGTATAGCAACATCAATGATCCACATTTTTTTCTTCTCCACAATGACAATATCCGGGGTATTATGCTCCAAAACCCTGTCTGTCTGTATTCGGAAGTCCCAAAGTAATTTTGCATGCTCATTTTCAGACACTTTTTCAGGCTTATGATCCCACCAGTTCTTTGCTACGGGCAGATGATAGTTCTGACACAAATTCCAGTGGACCATTTGAGCAACTACATTATGACGCTTTTTGTAATCAGTCTGAACAATTTTCTTGCAACAACTCAATATATGGTCGATAGTTTCATCTGCCTCTTTGCAGAGTCTACATGTGGGGGACTCAGCTGATTTTTCTATTCTAGCCTTAACTGCATTTGTTCTGATAGCTTGTTCTTGAGCTGCAAAAATCAGGGCTTCTGTCTCTTTTTTCAGTGTTCCATTGGTGAGCCATAACCAGTTATTTTCCTCATCTACTTTTCCTTTGACTTTTTCGGGGAACTGCCCATGCAGCACTTTATTATGCCAGCTATCAGCTCGTATTTGAATTGTTGTTTTCCTATATTGACCCTTTGTTTGCTTTACTTTAAACACCTTCCTGTTCTTAACCTCCAATAATGCTGGTTCTGTACTATTTTTTACATAATCTGCCAATGCATGCTTCTCTTCTTCAACTGTCTACTTCACTTGCAGAAGACCTCTACCACCCAATTTTCTAGGTAAATACAGCCTGTCAACATCACTGCATGGATGTAATATATAATGAATGTTCATAAGTTTTCTTGATTTCCTATCTAGACTATCTAGCTCTGTCTGAGTCCAGTTTATAATGCCAGCAGTATACTTGATGACTGGTATGGCCCAGCTATTAATGGCCTTGATGGTGTTACCACCATTCAGCTTACTTTTAATACTTTTCTGACCCTTTGGGTTACTGACCACATTTTTCACTTGACCATGCTTGATATTATCTAACTGCAGTATTCCCAGATATTTATAGGCTTCAGACTGATGATACTTAATAGCTTGTCCATTTGGCATTTCAGTTCCTTGACTCTCAATGATTTTTCCTTTAATCAGTGCCACTGTGGCACATTTGTTTAGTCCAAACTCAATACTAACATCAGTACTGAAAATTCAGGCTATGTTGGTCAGTGTGTGTAATTCAGTTTCTGATTTTCCGTACAACTTTAAGTCATCCATATACAATAGATGAGAGATTTTCTCTGAATTTTTAGCAGTTTGGTACCCTAAATTTGTGTTCTGTAAAATTATTGAGAGGGGAATCAGGGCAATAGAAAATAGCAGAGGTGACAAGGAGTCACCTTGAAAAATCTCTCATTTAACGCTAACCAATCCATAGCTTTCGTCCCTGACAAACAATTCTGTTTTCCAGTTCTTCATCGCATTTTCAATTAGGGTACTAATACTTTTACATATTCCAAAATTATTATTATTATTATTATTATTATTATTATTATTATTATTATTATTATTATTATTATTATTATTATTATTATTATTATTATTATTATTATTATTATTAGAGTGCTGTCCATGCAGCCCCTGGGGCCAGGTTGGCACTTGTTTTAATTTTTTTTATTTCTTTGTTTTAGAGTGCTGACCACACAGCCCCTGGGGCCGGGTTGACACTCCTTTTATTTTATTTTATTCTATTATTTATTTTATTTGGTTTGGTTTGGTTTTAAAAGTCCCCAGTTGGGGGCTTTTTGAGGTGCTGGCTTGAGGCCAGGGCCTCTACAGGACTACCTTCCCCAACCGAGTTCCAGGTCCAGGAGGACTGTGGCAAGGACAAGGTAAGAGGAGAGTAAAGAAAAATGAAACAAACAAAATGGAAATTTTCATTTTATTTGGTTTTTCTTTGATGGGTTGGTTTGTTATTTGTTTCATTAGCTAATGAAATGAATAATGAATAACAAAACGAGCTAAAAGTTCATTTCGTGCCCATCTCTAATCAAGAACCACATTTAACATTTTCAGAGAGATGCCTTACTTTGGCTAGAATATAAGGAGTACTTGGAAAAGCAGTTTTAGAATGGATCACTGCCTTCAACTATACTATAAGGTAACTACAGCTACTCCATAATCAAGAAATGCATGCTTGCAGAAAAATCAAACCGCCTGTGAACACCTGTCAATTCATGAGCTGTATGGTTATCACCCTCCCATGAATAGAAACCAGTATGGCACCTGCTGTTTTTCTTTAAAAGCAAGCAAATGAAAATGCCCAATAAAATCTTGCTAAAATACCGCCCCCCCTTCCCATTGTTTAACCACCAGTTATCCTCCTCCTCTCTCACCTGACAGCTAGAATTTGTAAACCTGTGTTCGATGTCAGCATGTCATGTATTGTGTTTGAAGCAAACAGGGGGGAAAAGAGACATGAGATCTATAAGAGTCTTGCCTTATCATTCTCCTGCCACATTTGATTTCCTTTTCTCCAAGCAATTAACATGGTCATGAGCAGTATCAACCTCTTTTGTTTTGTTTGGTGCTCAGGCCAGCTTGGCTCTTTTATTCCCCCTCTGGTTTATCTGGAAGAATTAGACAGCCTTATTTCTGACCTGTCTGTTCAAAGCAAAATGAAGGGGACGAGGGAGATTTATGCATTTTTATTTCATCTTACCATTTGTTTGCCTTAGAAAAGAGGGGGGGCTGTTAGGATATAAATGTCTCTGGAAACTGGAGCTTAGAACTGGGCTGGTGTAGCTTGTCCATGGCTCCATGGGCTGAGCCTTTTCAGGAGGAACAGTGAGGAATCAAACTACCAATCTAAACTAGAGATGGGTGTTTCATTTCAGAAGGGGACTGGTTCCAAAAACCGGAACACAGTCCCACCCTCCGGAACAAATTCATCCACTGTCTTACCTTGCTGTAGCACACACTGGGCAAAATTCCAACCAGGAAGCAGCCTCCAACACATCACCTTTCCATCTCTCTCGTGCTGGCCAATCAGGAGCTGTACAAGGACATGCATCATCCTGCCTCCCTGTCTGATTGGCCAGCGCCAGGGAAACAGAAAGATGATGCATCAGAGTCTGCTTCCTAGTTGGAGTTTTGCCCAGCATGAGGGAAAGCAAGGTAAGACAGTGGTTGATTTTGTTCCAGAGGGTGGGACTACATTCTGGACCCATGTTTCATTTTAGAACCAGTCCCATTTTGAAATGAAATGAACTTCTCTAGTCCAAACCACAGAACTCTCCAATCTGTTCTTGAAATAATCATTATTTGTGGGAGGGCAAGGAGGTACTAACCCAAGATTTTTAATGCATTTATTTTGAAACATTATTTTAAAACATATGGACAGGCTGAAATGCAGCAGCAAAGTGCAGCTAGAGTAGTTCTAAGGAATCAGTGGTGACTTAATAAGTCAACTCCTCTATGAGTTCCATTGATGCAACAGGCCTACTCTAGCTGCAACTTACTATTAGATTTTACCCATTGTGTTGTCATGGTGCATGCTATGTGTAAAAATTATGCAAAGTTTCCAACTATCCCGGCATCTCTAATTTCTCTAAATATTGGTTGTCTCATCATGATGTGCTTCCACTGCAGAGGTGGATAGAGCTTCTCAATGATTTCAAATATATCTACAGTATATATTTATACTGATACAGACCACCCTACATTTGAAGTATAAAATTTACTCCCAGTCCTCACCAATGGCAGTAAGCAGCTGGGGTCCTGATGTTATCATAACAGTTTTGCTAGCAGGTCAACATTAATTTTCAGTGAAAATTGAGGGTTAAATGCCTTTGATAATATAATTTCATCTGCTGTCAACAAACTACCTGTCTAAATTTGCATACATGCATGATGAGATTACCTGAAAACCAACAAAGGCACTTTTAAGGTAGAAATAGAGCCCCTGTGTATGAACCACCTTGGATGACTTCATTTAAAAAATGGAAGATGAGGCCCAAAGACACCCATACATATTATTGAGAAGGTGTTACACATGTCCCACAGACAATGATTCAACCAATTGCTCAGGCACATTTCTAGTTCTGCTAAAGATAAGATACACTTTACTGTCATTGTACTTTAGTAGAATGAAATTAGATGCCATCTCCAGTGCACATCATAAAACACATCTCTCACATTCACATTCTTCACATTCTGCTCACCACTGCACAAACCCCTGTTGTCACTTATACTACACTATACAGAAGAATTCAAAATGGTTGCAGCTCTGGGATAAAAGCTATTTTTCAATCTATTTGTCCTTGTTTTTGTTATTCTATACCATCTGCCACATGGTAATAACTGAAAGAAGGAATGTCCTGGCTGTGATGGATCTTTAAGAATGTTTTGAGCTTTCTTAAAGCATTTTATTTATTTATTTATTAAGGCAGCGGGAGCTGTTGAGTTATTCCAAAGAAGAGAGAGGGCAACTGATAATCCTCTGGGCAATAGTGGTAGCCCTCTAGAGCACTTTCCTATCCACCACTGTGCAGTTGACACAGTGCATCACGTGTGACATATCTCGTGTGCAACTTTCTTGATATGTGTATCAAGTGCTCCAGAGCTTCCTGGAGCACTACTACATCACAATATATGTGGAGAGGGAGTCCAGGCTCCTCCCACTTCCCACGTTACAAGCTTGATTGTTATGTAGCATTTATTTGCACTGTCAAAACACCATATACTGTGGAATTAATGCTCACATGTACAATAGGGATGGGCACCAAATGAAAAACAAAATGCTGATTTGTCGGTTAATTACATAACGTAATGTAACAAAATGAAACAACACAAAACGAAGAAGCAGCATCTTGTTACAATGAAACAAAACAGCTTTTTTGGGGGGTTTTAAAACAAACCATTTCATTCTGCTTGTAAGATGCCCACCGCTGAAGAGGCACCAGTGCTGCCACCTCCTAGCTGGGAGGTGATGGGGAATCCCCCATCAGGGGGCTGAGAGGGGAGTGCTGATATCATTGCTCTCTTCCCACTGCCTCCCAGCTGGGAGGAAGCAGTGGCAGAGAAGGGTGTCCCAGGAGGACTCGCCTCTGCTGCGCCCACCTCTGGAGCCTCACAGAGGCAGGCAAAGGAGCGGAGCTAGGAGGTGAGTCCTCTTCCAACACTCTTCTCTGCCTCCACTGCCTTTTTAAACAGGCTCCAGCCCTCTTCTCTGGTGCCACTGTCGAATCCCACGTGGAAGGCAATGGGGAACCCCCAGACAGGGGGCTGAGGGGGAGTGCTGACTATCCTCTTAGTCCCCCTGCTGGAGTATTCCCTTACCTCGTTTCATTTCATTATTCATAAGTAACGAAATTCTTTTGAAAAATTTCATTACTTATGATACAAAATGCAGGGGGGACGAAACGGGATGAAATGAAACTCAGTTTTTCCATTTCGTGCCTAAAGTACAATGAGAGTGTCTGTGTGACATAAACAGACCCAAAACACATTTCACTATCTTCAGTGTAGACCTTGGCTTCAGAGTCATGCAACTGCCTGAGAGGTATGTAGTGTGCTATTACATTGCTCTTCTAAAATTGTCCATCCCAGCAGTCAGAACCAAAGAGAGATAGGGAAAGCTGAAGTCTGTCTTCCACTCTCCTTTTCCAAGCCCACAGCTAAACAAGAGGATTTTAGTTTTAAAAGCGACCCTTCCGCTGCATTGGAAAAGCTCTGTTCAGGGACTTTTGCCTGTGTGTGTTTGTGGGGATAATGCATAAGCTTACTGCTGTGGAGAAAAGCATCAAAAGCTGAGCCTTGGCAAGATTTATTATGACCAGGGCTGCAAAGAAGCAGAGACTGACCAAACCTTTTTGAAATACAAGAAGCAAATTCCACATGAAACTATCTCTTCTTACAACTCTGATTGTCTCAAATCAGTTTGCTGATTCTTAATCTGGGAGTATATCCCATAGAGTTCAATGGGGACTATGTGCAGTCAGATCTTCATTTCATTATGCTTACAAGTCTCCTGTTCCCCACCCCCCACACCAAAAGAGAGATAAACCATTGCCCTTTCTTTTGAAAACTATTTAACACAGTGCCCTTTAAACAAAATGAGTGTTGTAGCTACTGAAATGCTGCCCATATTCACCAGTAAATGGCAAAGAAGGTAGCCACCATCCCCTGCAACCCCCCCCATATTCAATTTTATAGAATTGAGACCCACAGCAAGGCCATCTAAGTAACTCAGAATGATAGATGCTCTCCTCTTCTCATCACACTCAAGTGGAACAGATAAAGCAGATGAGAACCAACTTTTGGTAATAAATAATAATAACTATACACTGTCAAGTCAGTTCTGATTTATGGTGACCTTTTCCAGGGCTTTCTAGGTACACAGAACTCAGGGGTAGCTTACCATCCTCCTTATCTGGGAACACTTTGAGGTTGTGCAGTTTTCTCAATGCTACACAGGCTGGTTCTTCTCTTGTAAGTCACTGTGGGAAATTCCCAGCCAGTGGCTCCACAGTCAAGATACCTAGCTCACTGGTCTGTGCAAACAACTCTTGAAAATTCAACAGACATTTAATTATGGCTGCCAATCTGTTCTTTCTCGCCCCGCCCCACCCCACTCCTGGAAAAATCAAGTGTAAATGATTAGGGACAGTTCTGTTGTGGCAAGGAAGTTGATTTGAGAGTACAGTGAAATCCTATGCAAGATGAATCTCTTGAAATATCCTCTTGTGTGTAAACAGTGACTGAAGGCTATGAATGATTGATGCAATTGATGTACATCTCTGTAAGTGTTTTCCTCATAGGAAGCATGGAGAAGCGCTCATAAAATAAAGGCTCCGATCTTTGCTTTAAAGCCCGTTTAATGTTTATTTACCAATACCTTGTTATTTTATTTATTAAGTTTGTCAGTTGGCTCTGCTTTGCATATGCTCATGTTTGCTCATGCATACTTTATGAATATTGAAATTAGTAGCTCATTAACTTGATAATTAGGCCAATGATAAACAGCTGTTGGGTTGCCATGTGGGGCAGTTTTCTCCTGCCTTTCCCTACCTTCTATGCTTTTCTTTAAATGGTTTACTTTGGCAAGGGAGAGATCCACTGATCTACAGGCTCTTGCGGCAACATCCACTCTCTTTGTAATTGTGGGACAACGTTCTAAAGCTGCTTTTTTAAAAGGGGGGGAATGTAGCTTTGGAGCCATGTGTTCTGCATTTCCCAGTGATTTGATTATGCTCAATAGAAGGATTTACTGGGCTATGCAACACATACATGCACATACACTTTTTAAAAAGTGGCAGAGTTTAAATGCCCTGCCTTCAGCTGGATTATTACCTACACACTGCCTCTTTTTGTTCCAATTTGAATTATGTCACTCTGTGATCATTAAACACTTGCTGGCTTAGAGAGGGGTTTTCGCAGTTTCCACTCTGAGATCAGTTCATGCCCCTTTGGCTTACCTCCAGTAAATTCCAGTATCTTAATTACAGTGATCTCAGCACATGCTGGGGTATCAGCCGTTTCAGGCGACTGGGATAGGCCAAGCTGTGGCAGAGCTGATCTGAATGGTGTTGGAGCTAAATGTAGGCTTTGTGTGTGTTCCTGAGTATGCATTTATTTATTTATTTATTTTTTAAACACACCTGCTTTTGGAAGCTTCCTGGCAAAATTCCAGAATAAAACTGAAATTTAAGATCTGGGGTGTTTTTGCTCCTTATCAGTTTATAAGCAAAAATCTGCAGGCAAGGACTGATGGGGCATTTTAAAATCCAGTATTTTATCTTATTTTATGTTTCTTAGTTTTATCTTTTCTTTCTCTAGCAAGCACAAGGATACATATTGGGGTTTCTTGTGATCCGCTTTATTTAACATCCCTGAAAAGTAAGGACTGGCTGAGAAAGAGAGAAATTTGCTCATATTCATTTAAGTTCCCAGGCCGCTACCCTAACCACTATACTATATCAGCTCACAGTATCTGAACTGTTGCACCCAAGTGTTTGTGCTTTTTGAAAATTCTCTGTCTTATCCCCCCCCCTTCCCATTTGGTCTTCTTCTCTTCACTCCATGCTTCTCTAATTTCCAATGGACCTGTTCTACTTCCTTCACCTCCCTGAATTTCACCTTCCTTAAGTTAGGACAGCCATATTCGAGTTTTCCAAATCTGGGCAGGCTAGTTTGCTTGGTATAAAATTTTTATTAAGCAATCATATTTGCATATAATACAAATGAAGAGCAGTAATTATGACATTGTTTTCATACCAGAATGCCTGGCATCATTTATACACTAAGTACTGACCTGGGGGAGTCAGTGTAGCTTAATGATTAGAGAAACAGGAATGCCTGAGTTCAAATTCTAGCTTAGTTATGAAGCTTATCTTAGCTTACTTGTCTCTGCAATGTTTGAATACACATGGGGGCAGGGAAGTTCCAATCCAATATGGTACTTTATTCCAAAACCTCTACCTCCATTAGCTTTGTGTTATTTCACTGATATGAGCCATACTATAGTAAGAACAGAGATACATATCAGACCTTGAAATTTCAACTTTTGGACTATACAGTACTACCCAGAATTCCTCAGCTAGTATTCTCACTAGTAGCAACTTTGTCAGTCTTCATTTTTTAATAATTATTTTTAATAATAATTAACAAATATGTCTCTTTCTCATACACATTAGTCAAGACTTAAATCCCATGTAATTTAACTCTGTCTGTGTGTGTGTGTGTGTGTGTGTGTGTGTGTGTGTGTGTGTGTGTGCACGCTCACGCGCGCATGCGCATGTGCGTGCGTGCGTGCCTATCTATCTATCTATCTATCTATCTATCTATCTATCTATCTATCTATCTATCTATCTATCTATAAGCAATTCAAAAAGGCATATAACATATATTTCTCAACCAAATATATTATATAGAATTAGTTCTTCAGAAAGGATATGTATGATTTCCTTGTTGGTGTCTGAAACCACTTTCCACTCCAGTAATGTAATATTTACAGCAACCATAAGTTCAAACTCAAGAAGAGGCCCTCATATTTTATTTTCCCCGCCCCCTTTTGCCTTTTGCCAATTCTTTTCCTCAAAGCAGCACCCATCTAAATCACCAGCTGAGCTCCAGGAAATTGAGGAAGATGAAATGAAATGGGTGCTTATAGAATGGTAAGAGAAGCACTTTGTTGGCGTAGAACTCTTGTCTGAAACCCAATCTTCACCAAACTTGGAAATAATCAGTGGATGCTTCCATGCAAGCTTAGTGCCTCTAGGTGCAAGACGGGTGTGTGTCCTCTTTGGGGCTGCATAACCCAGACATCCAAAAATTCACAAATTTGTGATTCATCAAACTCGATAAATCATTAATTAAATTTTCTGATTCATATCCATTAGAGATGGGCACGAAAAAAAAAATGACGTTTCGTTCGTCGTTTGTCATTTGGAGGATCCGTTTCGGTTCGTTTCCATTTTTTGGGAATTTTTGCAAAAAATTGTTTTCGTTTTCATCCATTTCATTACCGTTTTGTTACCATTTATTTCAATTTTTTGTGATTTTTTTTTAGCATTTAAAGCAGTTCACTGTGTTGCAGTAACGGAAATGAAACGCACGACAAAATTTCCGGTGTTTCTGTTCATTTCATTTCATTTTGGAGACAAATTTCGTTTGTCGCTTTGTTGCGTAACAAAATGAAAAAATGAAAATGGAAACGAAAAATTGTTCATTTCGTACCACCTCTAATATCCATCTCTAAAAAATCTCCATTCTTTTTCTATCTAAACTGAAGATGTGATAAGACAATAAAATAGCTCATGTTTTGGAATGCTTATGGCATGGGCTGGTGTGAGATCACATGACACACAGAAAATAGTCATCCAGATTGACCTTGACCCATGCCCAAAATGAATCCATACCCAATCTGGACCTTTGGTTCCAGCAGCCAGGCTCCTTTTTGTTTGTGGGGTCAGGCTGAAGTGATATCAATACAGATGGAAAGGTCCCAGCAAAATGACCTTTTCCAGCATGAAGAGGCATAACCCTTTCTTACCGTCTGGTCACATCCTTAGATTCACATTTTTCATTTTAAAACTGGTAGCTAGCCACCACCTGGAGAAGCTCAGAAGAACACTTACTCCCCTTTGACTTGGCAACAGGATCAAAATGGTGTGAAGGCAATATTTATGTGTTGTTATGATTTTTAATTGCTTGTCTTCACAGTTTTAGTAAGTGGGTCAGACACAAAAGAAAGCAGGGCTTTTGCATCATTAACACCACAAGAAAAGAGCGAGAGGTGATGTCATGTCCTACACAATGATTTCTACACACAAATAAAAGAAATCATGCCTTCTTTTTACAACCCGACAAGTAGTTTGGCCACCTCATGAGGAGAGAGGAATCCTTGGAAAAGTCCCTGATGTTGGGAAAGATTGAAGGCAAAAGGAAAAGAGGACGGCAGAGAATGAGATGGTTGGACGGTGTCATCGATGCAACCAATATGGATTTGACCAAACTCCGGGAGGCATTGGAAGATAGGAAGGCCTGGTGAGCTCTGGTCCATGGGGTCACGAAGAGTCGGACATGACTGAACGACTGAACAACAACAAGTCATTTGTGGAGGGGGAAAAATGAAGCCAGGACTAATTCTAAAAATGTCCCTGTTTCGAACTTGGGAAAGCACCATAGATAGTTGTTATAATCAAAGAACACTTTCTACTGAACTTTGGTGTAAGGAGCAGAATATATAATAGCCACTCAGGTGACCTGGGTTCAAACTGGCCACAGAACATCACTTTAGGCTGGTAATGGGAAAACTACTCATTGAACACCTCAGATACGTACATCTGATATCTTAGAACCACCATAAACATGAAGCAACTTGAAGGACATATAACAATGGTATGCCTAGAGATATTTTACAGGGATAACTAGACCCATTCGCCATACCTCCTCTTGGCTGATTCTCTGTTTGAATGCATCCATGCTCAACAAGGCACAGAAAATAGAGATGGGTACAAAACAAAAAAATTACATACTGTTTCATTGTTTCATAAGGTTATGAAACATTACAGAACAAAATGAAACACAAGCAAGTGTTCTGTCAAGTAATGAAACAAAATGCCATTTTCTATTTTGGAAATGAAACATTTTGTCCTCCCTTATCAGAACATACCGATACCATCCAAGGGAGTCAGGACAGCAGGCTGGAAATTGCAATCCGTGCGCAGAGAGATGGGACCTAGGAATGGATGATGTACAAGTAGGATATTGTGGTCTGTCTGGGAAGAGATGGGCCACCAGGTGGATCAGTGCGGAGGATGATTTGATGGTGATTAGGAAAGATCCCATGCAGAAATCATATGAAATAAGAGGATATGGTAAAATCCAGCTTCTGTCCATAAAATAAGATGAATTATTGTTTAGCAGCACCACAGCTAAACATAAAAAAGCAAAACCTGTGGCATCTGTCCTTGCCCCTGAAGGAAAGTGGCACAGTTCCAAAGTGTCTAGTCTGACCCATTCGGTATTCCTCTTGCACGAGTAGAGACTCTGAGAGCTTCGGGGTCAAAAGAAAAATGCTCTCTTAATTAGGCTGAGACAAACTTAACAGCCACATGTCTGATTAGAAAGTAGCATTTGTTCCCTATTTGTCAATGCCGGAGGGCAGGCTTCAAAGGTGGGGAAAGCTTTTCTACAATGTTGAGGAGGAATGTTGAGGAGAATGAAACTTATTGCTCTTTCCTGAACAATAACAATATGGTGGAAGCTGAAGGAAATGGACGTTGGCGACACTCTTCTTTGTGTCCTGCATAGCAGCATCATAGTAGCCGAAGAGCATGAACTGAAAGACAAACACAACAGCTAAGTAATGGTTTGAGCCCCTCTTTTCCCATTCTTTGCTGCAATAGAGCAAGAGGTGCTGTCACCTCCCTTCCATATTCTGCAGCAAGTCACAGCTTTATGTAGGACGGAAAATGGCGGGGTGCTGATTATATTTCTTTTCCCATTTAATGTCCTGTTGTGACGTGAAGTGCAACAAAAGTAGTAGTAGTAGCTTTATTACGGTCGAAGACCAAAAACATCAAACAATGTGCAATGAACAGATACAATTGGAAATTTGAAGTAAGTACAAAATTATACGTTCTTCCATTAAAATCATAAGAAATCAACCCTTACTTACAGGTTCATAAATTACATACTCAACTAAGCTGACTCTCTATCCTTAAAATAGGATAAAACCATGACCAGGTTTATGGTATAGAGGTATTATTATCTATCTTGGGTTGCAGCCCATACATCTGTTTGTGAGTCACTATTAGAGATGGGCACGACTTAGCGGTATTCCCATTTCCGTTTCCGTTACTCGTATCCGTTACTCTACGGAAACGGTAACGAGAATTACTCCGCCAGAATTCGAGCTCGAACCGATGAACGAACAATTTGGTCTGATTTGTCGTGCTCGTTACTTGCATCGCGGCGATCACGCAATGCCAAGCGGCACAGAAAAAAAGTTTTTAAAAGTAAAAAAAACCCCGATTCCCGGCCCTAAAAGTAGGCGAAAACTGTCTGAGGGCACCTACCAGGCCAGAAGGGTGTTTTATTTGGGGGGGGGTTTCCCCGCCCCCTCTACTTGGCTATTGCTTCTGCTGCGCTGCTGGTACCAGGCTGGGAGGGCGCATCCAATTGCCATGCAGTGCGGGGGATCCAAAATGGCGACCGCAATATTTTTTTTTGAAATCGTTGCCCAAAACCCCACCAAAGCACCACAGAAACATGCGAAAATTAGCTATTTTAAATGCTTGAATTTTTACAGTAGCAGCAGTGCGTTTTTCTTACAAAAAAAGAGTCTCCGTTGATTTTATTTTATTTTATTTTATTTTATTTTTTTACACCTGCACATTCGCAATGATGGGAGTGGACCATGCAAATTTTCCACCAATCGCATGGCCACTTGGCCAGGTTGACCACAGAGACTTCTGGGATGTGCCAATCGGGCATAAACAGCCCACCACTAATCGTAGCCCAAACCGTAACCCTAAGCCTAAGCCTAACCCATACGCCAGTACACTGTCCTTCTAAGTGGGTCAGAGAGGCACCCAGAGGTGCACCCCAATACTCACCCTAACCTCACCCGTAACTAGCCTAACCCTAGACCTTGCGCTAACCCGTCTTAACCCTAAGCCAGATCTACTTGCATTGCACTACATGCAAGTACGTGAGACACAGCGTGTGCAAAGAGTCTGCCAGTCCGTCACTTGTGGCTCTGGCTGACTCCTGCAGCTCCCTCCAGGAGCCCGCTACCCCCCCCAAACCAGTACTAACGACAACGAAAAAACAAAAAAACGAACCGACTAATTTTTGCGAAATTTCACGAAAAACGGAAACGAGCCAAAACGGACTGCCTCCGACACACGACAACTCGAAAACGTCATTTTCCCTAGTCGTGCCCATCTCTAGTCACTATTGCTGCAGCACAGGATTTAGCCACGTTTCTGTTCATATGATGGATATTGACAGAAAGTAGCAATTGTACCTAGAATTCCTCTAATCTCCCTGGAAATTTAAAGACCTGGCTTTTCCGTGAGGCATTTGGCGACCAATAATTCCTTCCCCCCCGTCCCGCCCGCTGGTAAATGAATTCCGTTTTTTTAATGCAGTTTTATTGTGATATGTATATTGTGATTTTGTTTCTGATTTTCCATTATTTTCTTTACTTAGTTTTGTTACTATTGCTACTGTTGTAAACCGCCTGGAGTTCTTCTGGAAGATGGGCGGTATATAAATATTAAAATAAATAAATAAATAAATAAATAAATAAATAAATAAATAAATAAATAGGAAAAAAGAGCTTCATGATGAGATCCCAATAGCAAGAACAATACAAGAGCACATGTTTAACTGTTTCAACCTGGTCACTATGGCCTGGGCAAATACAGTTTAGGAATAGGAATAGGAATAGGAATCTGATGGAAGCAAACCTTGAAACCTTCCTTCCAAAAGGTTGGAAGTTAGTGCATTGAATCCAGCCAGTGTAAAAGCCCTTCTGGCATAAGTGCAACAAGAGATGAATCCTGAACAGGAGCTGCTCTATAGCGAGAAAGAGAAGCTACTGGGTTGGGTGAGCCTTTCTCCATCTGTGGTGCTTTCCAAGCTGCAACATATCCATTTGAAAATAAACTTGGCTGTTTGTGTATGCACACATACATGCATGCATGTGGGTGTCCAGGATACCATGTTTGTCCCATGACTTTTCCTCTCCAAAGTATCCTGAAGACAATATTTGGTTCATGGTCTTAGAAACCAAAGTGTTGGATCAAAGCTCATGTTGTTAGTTTGTGGAACTCCCTGCCACAGGATGTGGTGATGGCATCTGGCCTGGATGCCTTCAAAAGGGGATGGGACAGATTGCTGGAGGAATATGGGCAAGATTGTACCTCCAGACATCTCGTGATCGGTATTTCTGACACAGAGAGATCAGTACCCGAATTAGCTCCATCAGGAGTGAATATAGGATGCGGGTCTGATTGAGTATAGGGCAGACTATGATGGGGACAAATCAGTGGATACATAGGAGCACATATGGGGGCAGATTCCAGGTTACAATACTCTTCCAGGATCATCCCATGAGCTAAGTTGGGCACTAGTGCAGCACTATTCTCAGATATCTGGGGCCCGCAAGTTGATCCATGGGGAAGATAAGGGTAATTATGATCTCCATGTGAAGCAGTATGGTACCCGGCTGATGTGAAATTATTGGTGGAAATCGTGCCCTCATAACTAAGGGCCTGATACTCGCTGGTGACAGGGATCCAGGTAGATTGGCAGGATGGAATCCAACTGGTCTTGAACTTTGTCCTTTGTTCCTTTTTCTTCTCCCACCTTTAAGATTGGGTCTATTCCTAATAAGGACTGGGATAGGGTTACCTAAGCTGTGACTGTGGTCAGGTAGCAGAGCATTAGGACTCGTAGCATTAATAGAAGTTGAGTGTGCAGATCTCTTGTCAAGGTGATGTACCAAGGGTGCAGTGGGGGCAAAATGGGCGGTGTCAACAGTCAAGGGAGAAGTTGAGAGGTCGAGTGAGTTAAAAGTCTGATGCTTTCTGGAGGTGGTAGTCACAATAGGGATTTTGGACCCCTTCTTCTCTTCAGATGGTAGAGTCCATCACAGGTTACAAGCCATGATGGGGATGTGTAATCCTCAGGCTTAAAAACAGGGTACTTCAAAGGCCAGATGCAGGGGAGTGGTATTAGGAGACAGATATCTAGTCTTGTGTGCTCCCAGAGACATTTGGCAGGGCTACTGTGAGATACAGGAAACTAGACTAAATGGGCCTTTGGCCTGATCCAGCAGGGCTCTTCTTATGTTCTTAAGTTCTTAAGAAGGAAGTGTCCTAAAGCTGCAGCCATTTTGCATGACCAAGAATTATTGGGGGGGGGGCAAACCCTTTTGACACACTCACTGCTCTTGATTTATGGAGACTGTAGCAGCAAATATTCCCAGTATTTAGGCTACCTTGACAACATCTGGTTCCTCGATCTTGGCTATAGCCATGAAATTTTTAATCAGGACAAGGACAAGCAGAATCTGTGCTTGTAGATAGCTGAGGAAGTGTAACTATCCTATTATATCCTATTATATCCTATCATAAAAAGTTGATATAATAGTGGGAACTATCAGGCATTTGTGTCTGGGTTTGAGTTAATGTACTCATGACAATGTGCAGAGGCAAATAAGGTTCTCTGGACCACTGGGCTAGTATTCTGTGTGCCACTCTCACAGATCGACGCATTGTAAGGATGATTTATAGATAGCTTTTGTAACTGAAAGACCTTAATTAGAAATCTTAGTTCTGTTATCTTCTCACCTGCTTTAACCTTAACTGCTGTTGATGGCCAACAGCTTCAACACAAAACCTGTTTAGCTGTATGGACACATGTACCATTGAGTGCCATGCTACTTCCTCTGAAGGAAAGGGGATACTGTAGTTCTTCCTCACTGTTGCCACTTTTCCATCCCTATCTACAAAATAGCATTACAGTGGTACCTTGTATAAAGGCATTAATTTGTTCCAGATGAAATTCTGTTAAGCAAATTTTCCTTTGTACAAATTTATCATAGTAATGCATTGAAAACAGAGTAATCCCTAATCGCAATCATTTTTATGTTGTACAGATTCTCCCCATAGGCAGTTCTGTTAAGTGATTTCCCCCTATCTCTGGAATTTTTTTATGTTGTACAGATTTTATGTTATACAAACCGTTTGTTATGCGAGGGTCCACTGTATGCTTTTACCCTCTTGCTCTTTCTGCATGACACATTATTCTCTACTTTCCTCATTAAATAGTAGAAATCAATTTCTCTTTCTCTGAAAAAGTGAAATATTATCATTAGTTAACAGTTCCAAGTTCTTGGAATAAGGGTGGACACATATAGCTTTCTTATTTTATTTCAAAGATTTGGGGTGAAAGCAAGGGTGTGGCTTGAGTAGCATTTGCTGAGATTTTTGATACCAAGAGATGAAAATCCCAGGGTGCCATTCCCTTTTTGTGTTAAAATTACTAGAGTATGGGGGAATCATTTTATTTATTTATATATTTATATACTGCCCGATTTTCTCAAGAGAACTCAGGGCAGTGAACAATACACACTACACAATACACACGACTTCATAGGATGCCTTTCAAAACCCTGGAAGGCTGTTGGTGTAATATGTTGAGTGTGTCAAGTAACAAAGACTAGTGGGAAACTGGCATTAAATATGATAGGTATTCTTGTAGCCTCTAGCGTGATTGTCACTGTTTGCTGTAGCATTTTATGCCCTCTTTAGAAATGGAAAATGCCACGATGCACTTCCCCTCCCATCTTGGCAAAAACAGAACACCTTGTTAGTTGGAAACTTTTCTCATTTTTCATCAGTCTGCCTTGAAAAATACATATGATCGCACCTGGCTCCTTCCGAAACCCATGTCTGAAGATGAGAGAATGAATTACAGAAAGCTTTAAGATGAAGAGTCAGGGAGAACATATGTCTTTCAGGCCATTTCTCTGCCTTAAATGATAGTTGTATTTTCTGAAGCAGAAACTATAATGATAGTATCTAAGTGAGGAACAGTTCAGTAAGAAAGGCTGGGGACTTTTATTCCAAATGAAACTGGAATTGAATCTGGGGGTATATTTTCCTCTACTTCAAATTCTCTCAAGTTTCTGGTAAAAGTGCCAAAGACAAGACAAAACAAAACATGTAACAATATTTTCCGATACAGAAGTTAAACCATTCATTTTTATTGGTTCTTAAAACAAATTTCACACACATACACAAAATCAAGCATGACGATGGTGCTGCTCTCCCAGCATGGCTGACCTGCATCCCTCATTGACTTGCACTGCCATCTCTGTTGAGCAGGCTGCATGGGAGTTGCAGGGTCAACAGGATCTAGAATGCTACTGATTGCCATGTCACAGAGGGACATTGTAGTGAAGCCCTTTCCTCTCTTGGGATACGGTAGGATTCCAAACACACACCCCTTTTACATGGCACATAGACCCAGGGAACTTTCTTTTCTTTTCTTTTCTTTTTGCTAGAAACTTCAGTATGTTTCAACCAGCATGGCAACACTGTGCATGTTATCTTTTGGGAAGGGCAAGCCAAAGAAAGAAAGAAAGAAAGAAAGAGCGCTTTTGAGCTGTGGTGTGAAATGAACCCTGCGTATGTTCCACTTCACTAAAGTCAATGTTTAAAAATGATTAAAGGCAGGTGCAATGGAGGTGTAAGAGCAGAAACAATGGAAGGTTTCATTCTTTCTCTCTTTTGATTGGGATAGATAGATAGATAGATAGATAGATAGATAGATAGATAGATAGATAGATAGATAGATAGATAGATAGATAGATAGATGTGTGTGTGTGTGTGTGTATGCGTGTGTGTTCATATGCTGCTGCTCCCCCACTTGTGAATGTGAAATGCCTCCCAAAGCAGAGGAAGAACAGGGGCAAAGACATCTAATGCCTGGGAGTAGCTGCAGAGAATTCCCACACAACAGACCGCTGAAAGTGGTGGGGTTGTAAGAAACACTTCCCCAGAAGATCTCAAAGCCTGGGCAGGCTTGTATGGAAGAATGTGTTCTGTGAGATAGGGTGACCCAGGTCTAATAGTGCTTTATTGGTCATCACAACCTTTTGAATTTTACTTTTTCTCCCATTCAGCCATCCATTCATTCACATTTATACGCTGCCTTTCTCCCAGTGAGGGGACCAAGGTAGCTCACAATGTTAAAACAAGTAATGTTAAAAATTACTTTGTGTCTGAATAGATGATCAAAAATACATTGTGCACACTTATCCTTCCTATGTTCCCTTTACTTTGCAGGGATTTAACTGACTGTTAAGTGCCCAAGTAAATTTATGGATTGTTTTTACCATAATATACAGATATTATGGTGGCTGGTGTCATATCAAGCCTCTGCTGAGTGGCTCAGTAGGACACCAATGTAATAAAACTCCTTTTGATAGCATTGACCATGGTATCTTTCTGGGCTGTTTCTCTGGGATGGGGCTTGGGGGCACTGTTTCACAGTGGTTTTGGTCCTTCTTGTAGGGGAGAACTCAGAGAATGGTGCCGGGGACTCTTCTTCAACACCCTGGCCATTGGCCTGTGGTGTCCCTCAGGCTTCTGTTCTCTCCCCTATGTGAGAGGTTGTCTGGAGTTTTGGGGTTTGGTTTCATCAGTATGCTAAAGACACCCAACACTATCTTTCCTCTTCAACTCCAAAAAAGCTGTCTGAGTCCTAAATCAGTGTCTGATTTAGGTGGTTTTGGTCCTTCTTGTAGGGGAGAACTCAGAGAATGGTGCCGGGGACTCTTCTTCAACACCCTGGTCATTGGCCTGTGGTGTCCCTCAGGCTTCTGTTCTCTCCCCTATGTGAGAGGTTGTCTGGAGTTTTGGGGTTTGGTTTCATCAGTATGCTAAAGACACCCAACACTATCTTTCCTCTTCAACTCCAAAAAAGCTGTCTGAGTCCTAAATCAGTGTCTGGCATCAGTAACGACCAGGAGTACTTCTGTCTTGTATGAATTAAGTTTCAGTTTATTCACCTTCATCCAGTCCGTTACTGATGCCAGACAGGTCAAGAAATAGGTTGCAGCCTGTGCTGGATGAGGTTACGCTCCTGCTGCAAACACAAGTGCACAGATTTGGAATGCTCCTGGATTCATCCCTGAGCCTGGATGCCCAGGTTCCAGTGGTAGCCAGGAGTGCCTTTGCACAGCTAAAACTACTATACCAGCTGCACTTGTTTCTTGAGAGGTCTGTCTTGGCCACAGTGATACATGCCCTGGTTACATCCCAGCTTGATTACTGTGACACACTCTATGTGGGGCTGCCTTTCAGAAACTTCAAAGGGTCCAAAATGCTGCAGCCAGATAGTTAACTAGACAGAACACGTACATCCCTTGTTGCTGCAGCTCCACTGGTTGCTGGTCCGTTTCCAGGCACAATTACAAGTGCTGGTTCTAACCTATAAAGCCCTAAATGGCTTGCATCCAAGTTATATAAACCATCTTCTCATCTGAGCCCGGCTGGGATTTCAGATCTTTAGGGGAGACCTTTCTCTTGGTCCTGCCAGGTCCATTTGATGGCTAATCAGTAGAGGGCCTTCGCTGTTGCTGCACCCTGACTCTGGCATTTCCTCCCACTGGGAAGCTAGCCTGGCTCCATTTCTGCTGTCCTTCTGCAGCCAGGCAAAGACCTTTCTTCTTCAATTGCCTAAGTAACCTCACTGGCTAGAGGTACTACCCATCTTGGTTTGGCTGGTTCCCGGTAAGGCTCCATTTCTTGGCAGGCCTCAGATCTGTCCAGAAAATAGCCAGTGTTATACAGGTGCACCACTGTGGTCTTGCATTGACAGATAAATATTACCTGTGCCGCTCTGCAGCTCTGTGTCAGAAATCGCACCAAGCAGGAAACCTTCCTGTTCCAAAGTAATATGATCACTCCGCTCTTGAAGCCAGCTGATGCACTGGCACTATGAATAATTGCTGCCTAGGCACTTAGCTCAGCTGCTGATGGAACGACAAAGCAAGATGCCCAGAACAACCTTGGGGAGCTTACCACCATTGTGACCTGACCTCCAAAAGACAGCTACTTCTTTTGGAAACACTCAAAAGACTATGAATATGCCTGTAACCTTTGTAAAATTACTCGAATAGGTATCTTATGATAATATCCAGCTAAATCTAATATTGAACATGTGAAACCTTTGCTACAGAAGGAGAAGTTCATGGAGGCGCAGAGCCTTGCCTGTGGAGAGAACCGAAACACAAGCAAATTAGCCTGCAGCTTCCTCGAAGGAAAGAATATATTATACTGGGGCAGTGGTCGTGGGGAGGTACTGCAAGTGCTTTCTCCCTTTTTTGTATCTCCAGGATATTCCTCCCACGTGCAACCCTTAAGGGAGAAAATTCATCAGAAATGCCAGTCAGGGATCTTTGGAGTGTTACAAAAAAGGCAATCAAGGGAAGCCAAGGGAAGAGACCTTTGGGTAGTGGGCAGCATATAAGTTGTAAAAATAAATAAAATAAAAATAAATACATAAATTTTGTTGAGTGAGGCCCCAGTAGTAGTAGTAGTAGTAGTAGTAGTAGTAGTAGTAGTAGTAGTAGTAGTAGTAGAAGAAGAAGAAGAAGAAGAAGAAGAAGAAGAAGAAGAAGAAGAAGAAGAAGAAGAAGAAGAAGAAGAAGAAGAAGAAGAAGTGTAGGCTAGGCAGCCTCTTCTGGACAATAAGACAAGCCATGGAATGCACAACCCAATAACAGCCCCATAAATCTGTAAAAATTGTTTCAAGTGGATATCATTTCGCCATTCAGAGAACCTCAGGGTTGTTGTTGTTGTTGTTGTTGCTGCTGCTGCTGCTGCTGTTGCTGCTGCTGCTGCTGCCGCTGCCGCTGCTGCCATGTGCTGTCAAATTGCCTCTGAACTGTGGTGACTAAGGATGGGCACCTTACGAAAAATGGCACACTGTTAGTCATTTTGTAATGTTCTGTACCATTTTGAAATGAAACAAAATGGCAGACAGCGTGTCGCCCAGAACCAAAGCAAAATGTTTTCAGTTTGGGAGGAACTGAATCAGGGAACTGCCACCAGATCTCGCTTCAGCAGCAAGATCTGCCCGCTGTTTCTCTCATTGGTTCTTGCCTCCCACCAACCCCACTGCCCTCAGCACTCTGTGTCCAAAACATCCCCCAAGGAGGACAGGGTGGCAGGGGAGAAAGGAGCAGTCAGGCAGCGAGTTTACTGCTGCCTGGCTGCTCTTTCTCCCTAGCCACTGGCCTCCCAGCTGGGAACTTTTTGATAGCTTGACCTGTCAAAAAACGTCACTTGGGTGGTGGCAGATTCCAAATAATTTCATTACTCATTTTGTTTCGTTACTAAAACTCAGTAAACAGTTGTTTACTAATGAAATGAAATGCATAACAATGAGTAACAAAATGAAACAAAACAGTAGTTTTCCTTTTCCTGCCCATCTGTAATGTTGACCCTATGAATGCACAATCTCCAAAATGTCCTGCCCTCAACAGTTCTGCTCAGCTCTTGCAAATTCAAGCTTGTGGCTTCCTTTAGGGAGACAATCCATCTGGTATTTGGTTTTCCTCTTCTCCTGCTGCCTTCAGCCTTTCTGAGCTTCATTGTCTTTTCCGGGGAATCCTGTCCTCTTATGACATGCCCAACGCAAGTCTGGCCAGTGCTAGTCATAGCACAGTTGTGGATATGTTGTGTGTGTGAAAGACAGGGGTGGGGGTGGAGAAAGAGAAAGCCAAAAGAAATAGCAAAGGATGTTTTTTTTTCTTCAATTATGTTAAGAAAAGGCTGTACCTGGTGACAATAATGTACATTTTCTGTTGCAATCCATTGTTGGTTATCTACGTCAGAACAATTATAGGGCATTGGTGATGATGTGCAGACCTTGTGATGCTCAATCTGAACTCAAGGCTGGCTGCATCAACAGTGGTACCACCACTGTCTTTGCTTGAATAAGGGAAAACAAATAGAAGAGAGAATCAACGTGCCCATTCACTCACACACTTCTGTGGGCACGTGTACAGACAAGGACACCCAATACTAGAGGGTAGAGATGGGCATGAAACAAACAATTTTTCGTTTCTGTTTTCATTTTTTTGTTTCGTTACGCAACGAAACGACAAACAAATTTTGTCTCTAAAATGAAACAAAACGAACAGAAACAGCAGAAATTTTGTTGTGCGTTTCGTTTTCGTTACTGCAATATGAGTGAATTGCTTAAAATGCTAAAAAATCACAAAAAATTGAAATTAATGGTAACAAAACAAACAAAAATGAAAATCAATTTTTTGCAAAAATTCACAAAAAATGGAAACGAAACGAAATGGACCCTCCAAACGACAAACGACAAACGAAATGCCATTTTTTTGATTTGTGCCCATCTCTACTAGAGGGTGAGAACAGTATGCAAGTTGAGATTAATCTGTGCCATGGGTTTTGAAAGGTGAGTTTTGAAAGGTTGGTGATTTTTTGTGTGAGATCATGCCTCCTTTCCTTCAGTCCCCCCAGAAGGCTCATTTTCTATTCCTGGAAGGGAATTACTTGGAACTCCAATCTTTTGCCTATCCAGCTTAAATTCACAATGAGAAGAATCTTGGAGGGCAGCCTGAATGTGCACGGGAGACTTGCTGGGCAGACAATGACGCTATGCAAACGGCAGCTTGAAACATTGTTTATTAGCGAGTGAGGACAGAGGGCTTTGACCTCGACTCAGAAGAGGGAAGCTGCTTCCAAAAAGTATAGGAAACATGGCCAAAAGCAATCTCTGAGCACAACAGTGGTACAGTCAGCACGTTAGGAGGTGGATCTTGGTCCAAAGGCAAGCACAGCAGGTGAGAGGGAAGGAAATGCACAAACTGGTAGTGTGTGTGTTTTCAGACAGCTTGACTTTGAAGGAAGCAGTAATTTATGTGCAACCATGAGGAAAGCATCTGCTGGAAACAGGAAAATTGGGACATTTTTATTGCCAGTCAATCTTTTGCTTTAAAAAGCAGCACTTTGCATTCCATTGGGGATGGTGAAGTGTAGCTCCAAAACAAACAAAAAGCCCAAACAGGTTCTACAGACCAGCATTTACCTGGGAAAATTTTAGCATGCCTTTCATTTTGATTAGATTCCTAGCATTAAATACCTTTCAATCTAAACTTGAAAGGCTGTTGAAGATGATTAATATTATTTGAATTAGGAGGCTTTCACTGTAAAGCACTGCTCTGCTTTCTACAATAAAAATTCAATTCTTCATACAAACAAATAAAAACTTCTGGTTTATGACTGTGGGATATTCTGACTATCCACAATTCAGAATGCCAGGAAACGGCCCAATAAGTCATGGCTTGAAGGATAAAAGAAAGGATACCCTCTTGGTCTCATTATCATTCACAATAAATAAATAAATAAATAAATAAATAAATAAATAAAGCAAGCAAGCAAGCAAGCAAGCAAGCAAGCAAGCAAGCAAGCAAGGGAAAATCAGTTTTCCAACAGTTAACCACTGTTCAATAGAGGCGGGCATGAACTGCTACCTTCCCCCAACCTCTCAGGCTCAGTCAGCCACTGCTTTTTTCCCACCTCATCA
This sequence comes from Phrynocephalus guinanensis, assembly GCA_037367245.1. Taxonomy (NCBI): domain Eukaryota; kingdom Metazoa; phylum Chordata; class Lepidosauria; order Squamata; family Agamidae; genus Phrynocephalus; species Phrynocephalus guinanensis. The sequence goes on from CM074737.1 coordinate 38,425,318, forward strand.
GCTAATCTCTCAGTCATGAGGAAGATTTCTCTCACCTGACCTTTGACTGTGTGGTAGATCCACCAAGAGGGTGGGCTCTTTCCTGGAGCGGGAGATCAGTTGAAGCTAGCATGCTAGCTGATGAGATGGGGAAAAAAGCAACCAAGCTAGGCCTGTGGGTGGCTGATCTGCTGAGGGGGTGGGGGAGGGGAGCAGCAGCACCCATACTGCCACCTTTACAAATGGCACGAACCAGGATGAACTTCTCAATTCTCACTTGAACACAAAACAATTGTCGGAGCTGTTCTTCAACAAGTGTGAATGGTAGTGAACAGAGGTGGGCACAAAACAGAAAAACAGAATTTCATTTCATTTTGTTTCATTTCCTTTGCTCCTTTACTTCTATTCATTATTAGTGATTTTTTTTAAAAAATGTGAACACAAACAAAACAATGCAAACTGATTCCTATTACACTATGCTCCCCTGGGTCTTAGAGGCACCTAATTTTGTGAGTAGTTCAAGAGTCAGGGCAGCAGGCTAGAAACTGCAATCTGTGCAGAGAGAGATGGGACCCAGGCACCTGTGTTCATTTATGGACATAATAAGACAAGATGGACCCCAGCTCCATATCTGGGTGCCTGCATATTCCTTCTTACTTCCTCAGTATGTTCCAATAGGCCAAAATATCCATTTTCCAGTCCTGATATATCTGAGCTGAAAAGGTACATTTTCCAGGTTTGAAACAAGCCAGAATCTTAAACCATTTTCAAGCATCAGATTAAAATCCTGGCTTGTTTCAAGCTTAGTAATCACATATCCTTGATCAGAGGAAATTATTATATTTATTGTTCTTGGTTTATTGCCTTCTTCTTGCATTTCTTTGGATGTTGACCCTGCACTATGAAGAGTTAATGAAATCAGTGTGGTTTAAGTTATTTATTAGGCCCAAATTATTTCAGTAGGCCTACTCTAATCATAACTGAACTTAGTTCCAAACCATTTCATTACATTTTATAGATGGTTATAACTGAATATTTCTGGGCTTGATCCCACCCTGTCAAGAAAAGAGGAAGGAAAAGTTGTCACACACATGATGACCACATCTTACCATGTTAAATTGGATGAAGTATACTTCAGTGCATGAACCACTACAAAAAGCTATTGTCTTCATTCTTCTGTGCAGTTTTCCTGGCTGAATATGATTCTGAACTGACATGCTTCATCTGTTGCAGATATTCTAATTTATCTTATTATTGTGCCACTGCTTGTCTCATAAGGTTCAACATTTCTGTGATACTATTATGTAGTTGCTGGTGAAAACATTGTTTAAAAACTAAACAGGTAATGGATAAACCCCACTTATCTGTCTTATTCCTATCACCATGGAAGTTGTTGCTATCTCTGCTTGTTTCCTAGTTTGTAGGGGTGACTTAATGTTTCTTACATTCTTTGACAGTCCATTCAACTTTGGCAAGGGCACAACTAATGGACTCTTCTGTCTTCTGGGATGCCCTTGACCCATTCAGTCAACACCACTCTGTAGAGGATTATTGAAGACAGCCAGGAGACAGATGCCACATTTTATCCTTTGCTCATACAATTTCCTTTGCCCTCTTTTATCGTTAGTGCTGATGACAAGATGTGTTATTATTGCCTGTTGAATAACTAGTGGCTATTTCCTGGTCTGATGTAAAATAAAGCAAACAGCAATTGTGCAATTGGGTTTCTTTTAACAATGATTAGTAATATTTTTCTGAGTAAAACGGGGGAAGTGGCTATTCTGGCTAATATTGACCCTACCTGGGGTCATTTCATTGGGAGAGTGGCTGAAATTCTATATAGCAAGATACTGCATGTGAAACAGAGTAGTTTTCTCGATTTCCTGGCTGCCAGTCATGCTCTGAAATGCACAACTGGCTGCATACCCTTTTGTGAAGCATTACACTGCCTGCCATTGCTCACGTAACAGTTGCTAATGCAACCACATAATGGAGTAGAATTTCATAGAACAGTTTATGATTTCTGATACAGCTAACTAGATAATTGCATAATTCATAAAAGGAACAGGAAATCCCAAACTTTTTAAGTACTCAGGTCAAATATATGTCTATGAGTACTAAATGGCAAGTCTGTTGATTTCTGTTTGGAATAAACCTTCTGAAATATTCCATTAGAACTCAAGGTTGTTTTGGTGCATAGATTTAAGCTGAAGAGGTCATATTTGTCATGACTTACTGTGAAGTCCATTAACCTTGATGGAACATTTATATTAGCAACTGGACCTCTCTGCAGCAGTGACCATTTCATGATGGTACCTGGCCATCTTCAAGAGGTAATGCTAGAATTCCAACACTGTGGAATTTCTGCCATAAATATATAAATATATTTATGATTTCATATCAATATATAAACATATTTATGATAATCATAAATATATCTGATATGGTTGCTAATGGTAAACTAAGGTCCATGGAAGATTTGCATGCTGTTGATGGGCCATAAGGAAAGAGTGACACAAGGAGTGCACCAGCAAAAAAATGTACATATCTCTGTGTATTGCATGAACATGTGGTTTTATGAGCCAGACCATTATATTCTGGCCATTAAGAATGCACCTTTAATTTTTAGCCTGCATTGCGAATGCACCTTTAATTTTTTTACTCTTCACATTTTATATGTGCCAAGTACTGTACACCCAAATCTAAATGCCCAAACAAGTCCCTGCTTGTTTGTTCTTGGACTTGAGTGTTTATGTTCACCTCCCTCTTAGACAAACTTTCCCTGAATGAGGGACTACCTACAATGTGACTTTATATGGATTACCATGCATGATTGCATTAACTGATTTCATAAGAACACTAGTGTTTCCATGTTGCTTTTCACCCCTCATAATGGATTTTTCTTCTCTCGTGCTCTTTGTAGCTCTAATGGAACCTTTTAATGTTCCAAGATGCCTCTTCAAACTCCCTGTTCTTAACCTGAATATGTCTTAAATGTTCTGGGCTGTATATTATCCCTCATTATTGTAAGCCACTTTGGGTCCTTTTCCAAGGAGAAAAGTGGGGTAAAAATATTCAAAATAAATAAATAAAATAAAGTGGTACTAGATCTCCAACAAATATAGAACTGCAAAATAGAGTTCTCGGATTTGATGTCATGTGCTGTTTAGTAGTATTCTGCTCAGCATCCTCCCACTCTCTTTCTTTCTTTCTTACTCCTCCATCCCTCTCAATTGCTTTCTCCTCCACCATTTGCCTGCCTCTCCTGTAGACCTCCATTAAAATAATGTGGAATCAAAAATATGACTCATGTTTGTCATCTACATGGGGTGAAAATGTTCTAAATCAATGTCTCCAGTCACTTGCTCACTCCCTTTCCTTTCCAGAGGGGTGTGTGATGGAGTGGAGAGATCCAGAGCATAGCAACCCCAAAGATCCACTTGATTGGGGCCCCTCTTTGCTACACTTTATATTACATCCTCTTGGCAGAAGGTGTTTTTAGTGTGGTGCACATTGCCCTCCCACGGAGAAATAAACATGGGGCACACTTTATTTAGTACTAAGATGAACTTGCAATGTAACTCATGAGGGGTGTAATGTAGTGCAGAAGTAAAGTTGGAGCCCCAAGGTCTCCCACAACCCCTCCAACTAGCCAGTTTTTTTGGGGCCCCAGCAGCGCCATCAATAAGACAGTGCCCCTGTGGTTGGTAACTTCTGTAACTGTATCTTGCCCCCCCCCATCATTGGTATTGATTCCTAGAGGCCCAGGTGGCATTTGGGTGCATCCTCCTACCCCCCCCCCCCCCGATACTGTAATCTTTGTATCCTCAGTGTTCTGAGGTTGGGTGGGCCTTAGCTGGATGCTTCCCCTCCTCTGACACACCAGCTGCTTCTCCATACTACCTGCCAGTGTGACCAACACTAATACTCCTAACAGCCCAAGAAATACCCACCCAGTACCAGAGTGGGATAGGCAAAAAAAAAAAAAAATCCCAATTCCCTAGCAGCCAATCTTGGGAACAGGTCAAATATTCCTATCCGGCCCAAGAGGGCGGCCGCAGACTCGCACTAGCACTATTAAAAGTGGTGGGTGGGAAGGGAATGCACAACTCACAAAGAAGTTTTGGGCAGGAAGCGTCCTGTTTTATACAAGCCTCCCCGTCCCTTCCCACTCAGGATCTCTAGCCTCCTGGGGAAGTCTCTCGTTACTTCGCTTGGGAGGGCATAGCGGCACGGCCCATCAGACAAGCCTCTGGTGGAGCACTCCTTCGCTGTAGCTCTATAGGTAGGCAGAAGGAAACGAAGTACCATGTATGCCTGGACATGGTCTGGCAGATACCTGTTGGTCTATGGCACTTCAAGCATTCTGCAGCGGGTTTGTAATTTCATTAGGCGGGTGACACATTGAGTATTAAGTTTACCAGCCTCAGAAGAGTTATGAGTGGAGTTTTGGTGGCAGTACTGCAGTTCAACCACTACACCATGAGGCAAAGCTGGGGAAGGCACAAAGTAAGTTGAGGAGGGGAAAGACTCTTTTTATTCAACATAAAATAAAATAGTGTAAAAGCAAATTTGACAGACATTGTAATTGGATAGCTATGAAAAGAACCATAAATTGTGATTAGTACTTGTGGTATATGTAAGGAATCGTCTTCTTTCACAAGTGTGGGAAGTGAGAAGATTTTTTTCTCATGTTGAGTGAGCAAGTTCTCTTTTTCCAAGAATTATTTTCCTCATTGGAGCTCAAGTGCCAAGCTTCCTTCAGCTCTGTATTTCCATAATAAAGTGCCCTGGGAACATATCCTGCTCCCTTAAGTAATACTCTGTAATTAATGGGCTCTTCAAAATATGCTGTCTCCTCCTGCCTATCCAGACCTGTTAATTGAAACCAAATGGGGAAAATTAGGTTTAAAAAAACAGTGAATTCATCTAAGACATCAAGCAGCAAACTCCCCCCTTGCTTCACCCTTCAATCCAAATGATCTCCTAAAGAGCCTTTTCAACCATAAGACACCAACAGTGTGGTTCTACTTCTTCTGTGATGGATTTCCTGACAAAACACTGCTTCACAGATCAGACTCGCAAATGGAGTATGGAGTCAGTCCTGATTCAGTGCTCCTACTGAACCAGGGGCATTAACAAGCTCTAAATCCCAGACTCCTTTCAAATCACTGCCTTCATCAGATTACTCCAGCCAGCCGTTATCGGGCCTGTGCAATCAAATTACTCCAAAGATGGATTTGAGTCTTTAGGGCTGTTATCAAATAATAACCCAGTTTTGATGTTGTGCTTCCTCAGGAGAAGAGAAAACAAAATCTAGGTTGCGGGTAGGGGTGTGCACTGTATCTGGATATAATGCATAAATATGCACAAAATGGTGGGCTATTTGCACATTTTTGTGGGTTCAAAGGAAAGGCTCCAGGGCTAGGGTGATGCCAAATGGTGCCTCAACATATCTGTTGCTTCCAACAAAATTATTGCATTTTGGCATCCCCAAATCCTACTGTAAATGATGAAAATACTAACAAAATGCCTATGTACATATAAAAATCTTAGAGTAGAGAAATGAACATTGTGTATCATGGTAGAATCAAAGTTCTCAGACAAAGGAAGGATAGATCATAAGAGATGGTGGGTGGAAAAACCAATGATATAAAGCACAAATTATTTCTGTATTACTTTTCTGATTAAGAAGTAATTCATATTCTGAAGAATTACCATCCAGCTTTCTCCACCCATTGTCACCCATGGTTTTTAAATTAAAAATGCCATGGAAGTTAGATTTTAAAAATACAGATCTGCTTTCTCCATTGTAGCTCGAAATGAAGAAGTGCCCCTTGTTAATGCTCCTGTCTGTCAAATTTTCTTCCCACATACGGCCATTCAAAACTCAAAGCATCTCCATTGTACCCAGGGTTTTTTTTTCCATAGCTAGATATAATCAGATACAGTGATGAAAGCTTCTAGTGGCCATTACTCCAACTGCTTGCTGCTATGAAATGTTATTTTATTAAATTCTAAAGATTTCCCTGGGTCTCCAAAGAATCTCACAACAAAGTCCTAAATAAATAAATAAGGATGGACTGAATCATCCAAAACTTATAAACATTCTGATAATCCCTAATAAACATCATTGTATCACATTGTGTATTAGAAGTACCACAACATGAAAAAGAGCAACAAAAGTTTCATAAAACAGGTTTTGATCAGTTTTTTCCATGTATATTATTTTTTTCCATTGAATTATTCATTCAGTGCTACAATTCACCAAGTGCCTCAAATTAAAATCCTTACTTTGGAAAGGATTTATTAACATGTCTGTTTCCAAAACAAAACAAAACAAAAAAAATGCAATTGTGCTGAAGAGCTCTAACTTAGTTCATACTAGAGATGGGCACGACTTGAAAAAAAAATTTTCGAGTTGTCGTTAGTCGGGCCAGTCCCATTTCGGGTCGTTTCCGGTTTTCGCGAAAATTCGCAAAAATTAGTCGGTTCGTTTTTTTGTTTTTTCGTTGTCGTTAGTACTGGTTTTTTTGGGGGGGGAGCGGGCTCCTGGAGGCACCTCTGTGGGGTGGGTGCCTCCTCTGGCCCGCTATAAAGGGAAAGTGGGCTCCTGGAGGCACCCGTGGGTGCCTCCTGCCACTAGGAAGGGGAAGCAGGCTCCAAGAGACACCCCTCTACATGGGGGTCTCCCTTCCTCACCTGCTGCTGCTGCAAAATGCTATGCAATAGCCATATGGATATTGCATAACATAATGTGCAGACGTGAGACCAGTGTGAGAGTGATAGGGTCATACCCGCCCTTCACAAGGCTCTGGCACCACCATGTCTCACACAGAAGGGAATTGTACTTGCTGCGTGTAGTGCAATGCAAGCAAGTAGATCTGGCTTTAAGGTGGCTTAGTGCAAGAGCTAGGGTTAGGCTAGTGACGGGTATGGTTACGGTGGGCTAGTGGGTTGCACCTCTGGGTGCCTCTCTGACCCACTAAGAAGACAGTCTGTGACGTATGGGTACGGAGTCAAGGGTTAGGGTTAGGGCTAGGGCAGGTTTTAGGGGGCTTTTTGGCACATCCCAGAAGTCTCCATGGCCAAGTGGCCATGCGACTGGTGGGATGGCTCCAAAAATTTGCATGGTTGTCCACTCCCACATGGCTGGCCACTTGGCCAGCCCATCATTGCGCAGGTGTAAATAAAATAAAATAAAATAAAATAAATGGAGGACAGAGGAGGAGAGGAGAGACATTTTGGACTGTGAAAAATCTGGCAATAAAATCGCGTGTTTCCAAGTGTTTCAAAAACAGGGGGGCCCCTCCCCTCCCCGCCCCCGCCCCACCCCCCCCAAAAAGAAATTTGTTTCTTGTAAAGGAGTATATGTAGGAGAGGAGGAGACATTTTGTTGCAAGAAAAAAACCCACTGCTACTGTGAAAAACTGGCAGTTTATAAATTTTCGCGTGTTTCTGTTGTGCTTGTGTGTTTTTGGACCACGATTTCAAAAAAAACAATATTGCGTTCGCCGCCCCCATTTTGGATCCCCCGCCCGCACCGCATGGCATGGCGAAATGGCGACTCGAGTCCGGCTGCCCAGGACGGGGGGGGAGGCGGGACCCCCCCTCCAGAAACCACCCCTCCGGTAGGTGCCCTGCGCCCTTAGTCAAGCAGGCATTTTTCCGCCTGCTTTTTTGGCCCGGGAATGGGTGGGGGGGGAGAGTTTAAAAGTTTTTTCCTGTGCCGTCCGTGCCGCTTGCTTGCGCTTTAATTGCGGCGGCCGGCGGCGAGACTGGGCTTTTTGCTGGCTGCGAGCCTGCGGCGAGTCCCACCAGAGCAGCCCAGGACGGGGGATGAGGGGGGAGGCCGGGGACCTCCAGAAACAACCCCTCTGGTAGGTGCCCTGAGGCACGGCAGGCATTTTCCCGCCTGCTTTTTGGCCGGGAACCGGGTTTTTTTAACTTTTAAAAACTTTTTTTCTGTGCCGCGTGTGGCATCGCGCGATCTCGCGATGCAAGTAACGAGCACGACAAATCAGACCAAAATTGTTCGTTCGTCGGTTCGAGCTCGAAGTCTGGGGGAGTAATTCCCGTTACCGTTTCCGTAGAGTAACGGAACCGAGTAACGGAAACGGAAACGGGAATACCGCTAAGTCGTGCCCATCTCTAGTTCATACAACAAAAAACTTTGATTTGTCTGAGAAGTGTTTTCATATTCCAAACTGGCTTTGCTTCCTCTTGGTACACAGTCACATAATTGAATTTCAGGAGTCACATAGTGTTATGCCATTATCTCCTTGACTTCATGACTTATGTCAGAAACAATGCTGATGCCCTCATTTGTTTTCATGTGCCCTGATTGGATTGGCCACCAAACAATATAACAACACTTCATATTCTTTGGATGTTCTCCAACTGACTGCCCATGTACTGTATTTTGTCATCTATAAGACATCCCCATGTTTAAGATGACCCCTACTTTTCCAACCAAAAATTATAGTTTTGCAACCATGTGGTTTTCCCCTCAGTTTACTTCTGTGTAAAAGATGACCCTCAATTTTTAGTCTAACATTTTAGAGAAAAATATAGTCTTATATATGGAAAAATACTGTAATCAATGGAAGAACACACACAGCCATATTAGATGTATGTAGAAGCTTGCTTTGCTTCCCTCTGTGGCATTTCCTCACAGTTATGAGCCTCAGTAACGAAACAAATTATCTTTCAATGTGCTTATCTTCCACTGATGAATCACAAAACAAAGAATGCTATCTGCATGGGAAAAATCATTTGCTGCGACGCATTGGCATCTTGCATCACTTGGAGGAATATCTGCAAAAATGTGACAAACATATTGTCCAAAATCATCTTGCATAATGTTGCGTTTGCAGAAGCTGATTATATCTTTAGCTATAGGTTTTTATTACCAGTTGGAAGTTTCCTATTTTGCACACACAAACACTCTTGGGTCCCATTGTTGTCACAAGACTCATTTTGGTGTGGAAAAGACTTTAGGAGCTTCAGGACAAGGGTCTGTGGGCTTCAATTATTGAAAATTGCCACCATAGGTCCTGCTGTCAGGATCTGGAGTAGCAATTTGGGGGCATTAAGGTTTCTCTGCATCCCAAGGCTCCCAAGTCAAAATGGATCCATAGGGAGATTCAGAATTCAGTGATGGTGTAACAGGAAACTACTAATATGAGTAAAAAAAACCTTGTAGCTGATGGTGTTATCAGTTTGTGCAGACATAAATTTCTTCAAGAGGATTTTGGCTATAGTTTAACATTCACTAACAGGATGGAGGGGAAAACCCTGTGCCCCAGGATTTTGAGACAATGACAGTCAGCAGGACTAGAATTCACTTTGAATTGCTTCTTTAAAAGAAATGCAGAGAGCCTATGGTATAACCTAGTGTCTTCACTCAGACAATCTCAGTGCATGGAATGGGCAGCTTCACTGGTGGATGAAGCTCGCAGTCCCTTCCTTTGGCACCCATTCAGCATCTAACTTCTAAGGTGTTGATTCATTTAATGCTCTCTTCCCCACATCTGATCAGAAGACAGGTAGATGCTGCTCTGCTCTGTGAACACTCCTGGGACTCTTTCATTTCCTCTGTGATCGCCACAAAGAATCACAAATAGCCCTGATTCAGACCCTACGCAGACATCTGTCTGACAAGAGGGCACATCCTTAAATAATACTGCTCACTGTAAATTTGTTCGAATAAAGAGGTATGAAACACAATGATAACAATGGTGTCATTCCAAAAGCATTTCCTTGAACAAAAATGGCCTGCTGTTTCAGCTGCCTGGAGGCCTTCTTCATTCCACCAGTCTTCAACCTTGTGTGAAACAAGTTGTCTTCCCCTTTGGCTTGCCAGAAATTTTGGGAACAGAGTAAATGGAAGAAAATCTAATAAAAACAGAATGCTGAGGGAAACAAAAGGGCTTGAATGAGTGAATTTAATGTGCGCATGGGGTGCTATTTGTCCAGCTTCTCAGGGGCCTTGTAGGTGTAGCCACAGCCATGATGGAAGTCATCTGTGTCTAGTTTTACATGGTTTCCATTTGAAACCTAGCCAAACGTCATCCTTTCAGCCGAGTTTCATGGAGCGTTCTGGGCTTTGTTCAAATGTGGAATTCAAACAAAATTCAGGGGAGCAACTGGGCGTGAAAAACACATGCACATGCACGTACAGCACACTGTTTTTCCTAAGGTCTTTGCAAATGGAATCTATTAAGCTTTGCACAGCGTTGTTGGCTCACTGGTGTTGACGTTCTCAATGCAGCATAGCAAGTGCGAGCAGTCAGCTCTCAGTGCATGAGAGAATAAAGGAGCCATAAATGCGGCATCCGCTCCTAGAAGTAGCAACTTACTCTACACACACACACACACACACACACACACACACACACACACACACACACACACACACACACACACACACACACACACACACACTTCTTATTTGAGTCAGGATGAGTAAGCACAGCCATTCCCATCTTTCTTTTGAAAGCTGTTCCAAAACTTGTTTTATTCATGCTCATTCTTCTCTCATACATGGATGGTGCTTCATCCCATGTAGACCAGAATGCCCTACCACATCAAAGAGGCCCCTCTTGAGACCATGCAATTACTGGCACTGTCAGGATTTTCAATAAGCATAAATATACCATTCATACGTAGCAACATAACTTGACAACATAACCTTTTCTTTAGGCGCATGTTTCAGCTTTTGTTTATAGTCCCACACCACCACTGTGAGTAAGATAAATACTAGGAGTGAGCAAAATACCATCGAAGGGAACACAGACACTGACAAATGACAACATCCTTGTCAATTACAGTGAAAACAAACCACCTTTTGAAATGGAGCCTGAGCCAAAAAAAAAAAAAATAAAAAGAAAAGAAAAGAAAAGAAAAGAAAAGAAAAGAAAAGAAAAGAAAAGAAAAGAAAAGAAAAGAAAAGAAAAGAAATAGGGAGAGGCAAAAATCTTCCTGTTGCTCTAGCAAAGGCCAATTATGGAATCCAAATTAACTCGAGAGTAGACAGGTTATACATAAATGCCTCTGGCAGTAGAGGCGACTTTGGTTTCAGTAGGCAATGGGAACTGAAAATAAATAGCATCGTCAACGAGAAGAAAGAAATTTCCATTTATAACATTCTGTGAATAGGCAATAATTTATGGTGAAACAAGGATGCAAACAAGTGCAGCAGCATTCCCCCCCCCCAGTAGAGATGCATGTATAACATGGTTTATCACATTTATATTAATGTTATTTATATATGTGCATCCATATCATAAAGAGCTGCTGATTAGTTTTTTTCTGCTGCTCCTTCTCATTATGATTTTGTTCCGTTCAGGAACAGGCAGGGTGGTGAGAAAGGGAGAAGGCACTACAATTGCCTACCAGGATTTCTAAACAAATATGTGTTTGGAAAGCAGAGCTTCCCCGAAGTCAGGGCTGGCTCCACTTGCATCCTTCTGCTTCTAGGTACTACATGGATAATAAATTAGAAAATGACAGGCTTTAAGAGCACAGGGGAAAGAAAGGGGGGAAGATGTTAAAATGAGGGAGACACTGCATTCAGACTAAAAGAAATGAGCACAGAGCTGAGAAGCCTCCCTGTATTGGGAGACAGGTGTGATATTAAATAAATAATATATTTTTTAAGCTTAATATGACATACTGGAGGATGGACGACATTTGTTTAATTCAGTGGTGGGCACACTTTGGGTCTATAGGATTGTTTCATCTTTTTTACTACAGTTCAGCAACCAGAAAGAAGCCCAAGAGTAATGGAGTGGGGCAAGTTAAAAAATGCATTGGTACAGGGGCAGAGCTGTACCTTCCTATAAATCTGCACCTGCAAGTACAAACTAACACACCATTGATTATTCTCTGAGTTCACAACAGTGGAAGCAAATCACAAACTTTTTGAGGGATTTTTTCAAACAAAAGGAGAAGGAAGAGCCTAATATTTTAAGGACGTTTATGCTGCTGAAGAAATCCAGTATACATAACTGGGACATCAGGTTGAGAGTATTTGGGTGAGAATTAAGGGGGAGAATAATGGGAGGGATGTCACTGTGTGGGTATATTATAGACTCCCAAACCAGCCAGATGAGTTGGATGATACCTCCTGTGGGCAGATGGCCACACAGTCAAAAGGGAGGGATGTAGTACTAATGTGAGTTATCCCGATATATGTTGACATTTTAACTCAGCTAAGAAGGCAAGGTCCAATAAATTCCTTAATGGCCTTACAGACAATTTTATGGCCCAGAAGGTAGAAGAGGCAACAAGAGGAACAGCTATTTTAGATCTGATCTTAACCAACAGGGAAGACCTTGTAAATGGGGCCCAAGTGGTGGGATCTTTAGGTAGAAGTGACCATGCTCTTTTGGAATTTGTTATACAGTGGGAAGGAGAAGCTAGGTATATTAAGACAAGCATCCTGGACTTTAAGAAAGCCATTTTTGTAAACTTAGGGAATTATTGACTATAATTTCATATACCGAGGCACTGAAAGAGAAGGGAATCCAAAATGGATGGGAGTTCCTTAAAAGTGGGATATTAAAGGTGCAATCTAAAATAGTTCCAACAAGAAGAAAAAATGGGAGATGTCTAAGAAAACTGCAATGTTTGACTAAAGAACTTTCAAGTCAGCTAAATATATAAAAATAACCATGTACAGGAAATGGAAAAATGGGGAATTCACCAAAGAAAAATGTAAGCAAATATCCAGTATATGTGGGGGGGGGTAAGAAAAGCTAAAGCACAGAATGAACTTAGACTTGCCAGAGAGATTAAAGATAGTAAAAAGAGGTTTTTTTAGTTATGTCCGCAGCAAAAGGAAAAATAATGAAATGATAGGGTCTTTGTGTGGTGAGGATAGCCAGTTACTAACAGGAGACAGGGAAAAGGTAGAACTACTCAAAACCTTCTTTGCCGCCATTTCCTGCAGAAGGGAAAAAAAGAGTTCAGTTGGGTCGAAGGGTAAATGAGGTAGGGCGGAAATTGAAGCATAGAATAGGTAGGAAGATAGTACAGAAATACTTGGAAAACCTAAATTAATTTAAGTCTCCGGGGCCAGATGAATTACACCCAAGGATATTAAAAGAACTGACAGAAGTAATTTCAGAATCATTGGCAATAATATTTGAGAATTCCTGGAGAACAAGGGAAGGCCCCATCAATTGGAGGAAGGCTAATGTTGTTCCCATCTTCAAAATGGGGGAAAAAGAAGATCCAAGTAATTACCACCCAGTCAGCTTGACATCTATTCCTGGAAAGATTCTAGAACAGATTATTAAGCAGACTGTCTGCAATTATTTAACAAGCAATGCTGTCATTACTAGAAGTCAACATGGGTTTCTCAAAAACAAGTCATGCCAGACAAATTTGATCTCTTTCTTTGCTAGAGTTACAGGCCTGGTGGGTGAGGGGAATGCTGTGGATGTTGTTTATCTTGATTTCCGTAAGGCCTTCAATAAGGATCTCCAGTTAGTAGAATGTGGAATAGATAATGCTACTGTTAGGTGGATTTGTGATTGGTTGACTGATTGTACACAAAGTGTGATCGTAATGTCTTTTCCTCAGCATGGAGAGGGGTGACCAGTGGGGTGCCCTAGGGTTTTGTTCTGGGTTCAGTGCTATTCAACATCTTTATTAATGACTTGGACAAAGGAATAGAGAATAGCCTGATTAAATTTGCAGGTGATACCAAATTGGGAGGGGTGGCTAATTCCCTAGAAGACAGGATGAAAATCCAAAATAACCTTGACAGATTGGAGTGCTGGGCCAAAGCAAATGAATGTGTTTCAACAGAAGGAAATGTAAGGTCCTGCATCTAGGCTGAAAATGTGGATTGCACAGATATAGGATGGGAGACACCTGGCTGGAAAATAGTACCTGTGAAAGGGATCTGGGAGTCTGATGGACCACAAACTGAGCATGAGTCAGCAGTGTGATGTGGTGGCCAAGAAAACCAATGCGTTTCTTGGTTGCATCAATAGAAGTATAGTTTCTAGAGCAAGGGAGATGATAGTACCACTCTATTCTGCTCAGACCCCACCTGGTGTACTGTGTACAGTTCTGCGCTCCACAAACTAAAAAGAATGTTGACAACCTAGAGCGGGTCCAGAGTAGGGTGACCAGGATGGTTAAATGTCTGGAACATATGTCTTAAGAGGAGCAGATTAGGAATCTGGGAATGTTTAGTCTTACAAAAAAGATTGAGAGGGGATATGGTGTGTGTGTGTGTGTGTGTGTGTGTGTGTGTGTGTGTGTGTGTGTGTGTGTGTGTGTGTGTGTGTGTGTGTGTGTGTGTGTGTGTGTGTGTGTGTGTGTGGTGTCATTACAGTTGTGATTTACCCTTCGTGACCCCATGTCCATGGAGTTTTCTTGGCAGGAATACTGGAGTGGCTTGCCAGTTCCTACTCCAGGCGCCTATAGCATCTGGTATTGCCTGGTGGTCGCCCATCCAAGTACTAGCCAGGCCTGACCCTGCTTAGCTCCTGAAATCAGGTGAGATCGGATGTGCTTAGGTCATCTAGGCAGGTTCAGGGGATATGATAGCCATGTTTAAATATTTGAAAGGATGTCATATCAAAGAGGGGACTGGCTTGTTTTCCTTGGCTTCAGAGACTAGGACTTGGAGCAATGGTTTTGAACTATAGGAAAAACGATTCCATTAGAGATGGGCACTTTATGAAAAATGACACAATGTTTCATCATTTCGTAAGCTTCCAAAATGTTACAAAATGAAACAAAATGGGAAAAAGTGTTTTGTTATGAAATAAAATGAAACACTTCTTTTCCCCTTTGAAAATGACATATTTTGTTACTCTGTAAAAAGCTACCCACCAAATTTGGTGCCTCTGGGCCCAGGGGAGCCAATTTATAGTGTAACGAATTTTTTTTTTATTGTTTCATTTCTTTATGATTTTTTTTTTTTGCAAAATGAACTGCTGGTAGAAACAAAATGAAATGAAATTCGAGTTCTCTGTTTCATGCCAACAGATTTGATTTGATTTGATTTGATTTTTAAACAGCCTATTTAGCAACAAGGCCACATTTTAGCGGTTTTCTCTCTTTACTTTTCCACAGATCTTCAGTACTTTCACCAAAATTCACATCAATTTCAAAGACTTCCCTTCAAACTTTTTCTTTTGCCTCTATCTTTCTCTTCTCCCTCTGTGCCTCCTCCCTGATTATTATATCTCCATTCTGTTCTGTTCTCTTTTCAATGATCCTTTGTGTATTCTCCATCTCCAGTATACTCCAACCTTCTCAATATCCCATTGGCTTACTCTTTGGTGTCTGCACCCCTCGTTTTTTCACTCCATCTCTTCTACTTTGGGAGTTTAATCATCACATGCTATTCAATAACCTACTTCATATTCCCTCACTAAATCCTTTTCTGGTCATTAGTAAACTTTGCTTACCATAGCTCATGGGCAATCTAGGAGCATACTGTGAAGTCTCTCCAAATATACAGTAACATCCACAAATTATGTACAGGGATCAAGAAGTGGATTTTAAAGAGCTGTGAAAAACAAGAGCAAGTTTTCAGCTCTGGGGCAAAGAAGCCTGTGACATTTCAACTCCAAATCGAGGTACATAATATCCAAAGTCTAGTGGGTTATTTTGTTGCATATCATAAATCCCCCTACAGGTAGCAATTCACCATTCTTGGCAATAATAATAATAATAATAATAATAATAATAATAATAATAATAATAATAATAATAATAATAATAATAATAATAATAATAATAATAATAATAATTTGTTGCATTTTCACATATACCCAAAGTTGCTATCTGAGGTAGTTACCTCCCTGTGCCTGATGTTAGAGTTGGCCTGAGAATAAGGGGAAGAAAGCTAAGGCAGAAAGTACTTGCATGGATGACTATGCACTCTTCTGAGTAAAACTTGTTTTTCTTCCTTGCTTATTACTTCTAAAGCGTGTCTAGATGGGTTAGCAAAAAGACTTCTAACTCCCCCATCTTTCATGCATGCATGCATGCATGTTCCTCATACAGTTGCTATTGCTGAATATTGTTTTTCAAAATGAGCAGCACAATGAAAAATAATACATCCCATTTAGTCTGGTGCAGGTTAGAAGAAGGGAAAGCCACTGAGAACCCAGGATGGTCTTAAACATTTTGTCAAGGTAATTGGTGTTTAAGTTATTTTATGATAATACACTCACCAAATGTGACTGGTTACTTTTATCTAATAATCTCAATGGGGAAAATGTAACCACATTTTTGCCGCTCTCCCTGAAAGATTCATTATGATACATGGTGTTGAAGAGAATATGTCAACACTTCTGAGGGATTTGTAAAAAAATGTGGAGGATGAAACAGGAAATAGCTGGCTAGGGGGGGAAAAGAGGAGATGAAAAAATATAATAAAATATTGCATAATGTTCAATAATATACAGGCAGAATCATTGCTGCTGTATGTGGAGAAGGTGATGACTATGGGATGTTGAATGGAAGCCACATTTTAATGTTTTTATTTTTTTTCTAGTCTGTTTAAGGAAAGAAGAAAAGCACAAAAATTGGCTACTGAGTGAATGCCACTGTGCTTTCTGACAGTATGTAATTGACTAGGTGATTATCTCAAAGGGCTTTGCTGTTTAACTAGAGGACAGAGCAGTAATTAGAAGTTATGTAGGTAAAGGTGAGGAAACTTACATTTTTCCTGGAGGTCACACACAGCTTATTTTTACCCAAGATTTTCACATTTCACATGACCAAAAGGTGTACAGGCCCTTTCAGCAATGCACTAGGCCCTGAACCAAGATTAATGAGACTGGAATGAATAAACGTCTAGCACTTTGTACACAAATCATCTGTCAGCCTCACGTGCATGTGAAGCAGCATCATTAGCTTTAAAGATCAGGGTTAGGAATTGAGGCCAGCCTACAAGCCATCTATAAACAAAATCAATAACTGTCTAATTAGCCAGTAACCTGCTTTACAACAATTAAAGGTAGAAGCCAACTGGAGACTTGAATATTGATAGGATGTTTGGTGTCTTTACAGGCAGAACTGTGGAGTTCTCCTATAGCAATACATTATCTCTTGTGGGACTGAAGAATTCCAAGTATAATTTGACTTGATTCTAGTGATAGCAGAATTCAGCTTTTTTCTTGCCTTGACAGGGAAAAAAATTCCCCAAAGACTCCAAACCCAGGAAAATGCACAAAACTCTTATAGCCTTTCCCAGAAGGGAGATTTTTTTAATTTCTTCACTACCTGTGAAAATAAAAGAAATGCTAATTTACATCTTTATTCTGAACTAAGCATGGAGGATGCTTGAAACCAAATTTGGGTGGAAGCAGGCGCTTACCTCAGTAATAAGGCCGCTGTGTTGCTATGTCTTCCTCCTGTTTTAGGCTCTTTCTTCCTGTCCTCCTCCCTGTCTTGATGCTTCTGTACAACGTTCTCTGTCCTACAATTCTCCCTGGCCCATTTATGGAACCTGATGGAAAGCCCAGACACTCAGTCCCACTCTTTGTTACATATTCACATACTGTCAGACACCATTAATTATGTTTGGGATTAGAAGAGGAGCAGCACAACTGCTTCATTCCAGCTAGTAAAGACCAAAGTAGGATTCAGTGAAAAGGTAATGTGGGCAGGGAAACACTGGAGACAGCCAAGTCAAGGAAGAAATCTGTAGTGGCTGTTAATGGATGTGAGGAACAACTTTCTAGAGCAATCAATGCTTGCTAAGATTTTTGCAGCCTTAAGAACAGCAGATATTATTTTTTCCTCCATTGTGTTTAGGTAGAGGAGAAAAGAAACTTACTACAGTACTTGGTGCTCTATTGACAAGATGTAATTTCCCTTCAACATAAAGGGGGGGATAGTCTGCTCCTTGCACCATAGTAAAAGCTTTGTTCTTAGTGGTGCTATGAAATTGCACTTTTGTAGAGTAACAAGGGCATCACTTGGTACAAGATGTGCTCTGTGAGGGAATAAAGAATGAAAAAAATATTTAGAGTGAGTTTTTTTAAAAAAAGAAAGAAAACCAAAAGTTGGCACAAAAATAAGGCCCAAGTGAAAACAAAACTTCCATTTAAAATATAGAGCCAAGGGTTGAATGGCATTTTTAAAATGAGGAGCTCAAACTCTAGGGATAGGCAAGAGTACCAAACAAATTGGAAGTGCAGCAAAGAGGAAACTAGAGACAAAACACCAAGGCTACCCAATGTAGGGGAGAAGAGGTAAACAACCGGTGGCCCTCGGGCTGTCTGTTTCTGCAGATTCTTTGACGCCATATAATTGTCCCAGTTCATTGTCATGGTGTGGCATGAATGAATCACACCTCAACGTCCCTCGCAGAAAAGGCCCGGAGAGAGCAGAAACACTGTGCACAAGCTAAATCATGCTCATGGAAGCACCAGGTGCTGCTGTAGTAACTAAAATAGTGCAGTGGCAGGCTGCAGCTCCCAGTGTGCTCCTAGTAGGCAAAATTGGCTCCTTAAAGACCAGTGGAAGCTGCCCCCCATCCCTGAGAAGAATAGCAACTATGGACAATGTATTACTATAGCCGTATTGTGCCGAAGGGTGAAGAGGCAGGCCAAAGGGTAAATCCTAATAATGAAAAGCCAAGTTCCGACAAAACTGCAAGCAATATGTTGTTATATCCATTGGAATTTTTTTAAAGAACTGGTATAGTATGGAGAGGAAGATGACCTGATATTGCTTCCATAGTTTTTCAAATTTTTGCCTCTATGGTTTTTGGGGCTTTTGTGTGTGTGTGTGTGTGTGTGTGTGTGTGTGTGTGTGTGTGTGTGTGTGTGTGTGTGTGTGTGTGTGTGTGTGTGTGTGTGTGTGTGTGTGTGTGTGTGTTGCCATTTTTCTGTACTTTCCTTTTTGGGATGACAGAATAAAGCAAAGTGTCTTGGAATGACTAGAGACCTGGGGTAAAAGCAAAGCAAAAAGCAAAGTGTTCTGCTTATATACCGCCCCATACTACTACAAGTAGTCTCTGGGCAGTTTACAATTTTAATTACAGAGTGCAGGCTACACATTGCCCCCCCAGCAAGCTGGGTACTCATTTTACCGACCTCGGAAGGATGGAAGGCTGAGTGAACCTTGAGCCTGCTACCGGGGATTGAACCCAGGTCGTGAGCACAGTTTTACTTGCAGTACAGGCATTTAACCACTGTGCCACGAGGCTCCACGAGGGTAAGTAAGGTGATGGCTAAAGGTTCTTCACCACTTTTGGTGGGAGAACCCATATTCTCCTCAAAGCACAAGGTGCTACTGCAATTCTTCCCAGCTGTGTTCTTACTCAAATAAATTGCTAAGCAGCTTGTTCAATATAACACTCTGCTCCTAACTTTTCAGGTTATTTGTTGAACTTCAGTTTCTATAAGGTACTTTTTTTCTTTGCTGCTTATCCAGAAGTCTAGTATCTGGCTTTTGAAAATCAGCTGTTTCATCTCAGATAAATCTGCTTCTCTTAGTAAACTATTGTAGCTTCCTTTATAAAAGAGGAATTTATGATGAAGAGGAAAAGATGTAAGCAATCCATAAGAGGTAGAGTGGCTGCCAGATAGATCAGCAGTAGAGATGGGCACGAAATGAACTTTTTCTCGTTTCCGTTATTCGTTATTCGTTTCGTTATGTAACAAAATGAATAACGAACATTGTGGTGAAATTGGAACAAACCGAACAGAACCACGAAAATTAGGTTCGTTATGTTTCGTTTTTTGTTAATGGTGATGCGCAATGAAATGAGCTGTTTTAAATGTTAAAAAACACCCTGGACATCCATAAAAATGCAGCGATAATTATTTATACTGTCTGATAATACCTACCGGGGGTTGGGTTCCTTAAAACGTTTGTTTTTCTCTTCTCCCATAACGATGTATTTTTCTTTTCCCTTTAAGGATGACAAAATGGATGTCGCCACCCACAAAATGGAGGCAAGCCATGTGATGGGATCATGTAAATTCTTGGACAACTTCAACCAATAGCATGCCCACGTTGCAGACTGGGCAGGTCTGGCAGCCCCAGAGGGCATAAAAACCTCTGGCAGCCCCCGTCCTCCTTGCAGTCTCCGGTGGGAGTTAGGATGGGATTGCTGTCTCTGCAACTCGATATTTTCACTTTAGGCAAGCCAGGCAGGTGTGTGTCTCTGTGTTCCTGCCAGCTGCAGCCTGGCTCTTAGGGGAGAGAAAGAAGAGATTTCTCTCTAGCTTCAGTCCTGCAGCCTCCCTGTGTGCGTGCGTGAGTACCTCTCGGTGAGTACCCTCCCGTGCCGTGCAGTGCAGTCACTCTGCGGCTGCCTTGCACCCTGGGCAACGCCCACCACTGCCTTTGCAGCCTCCCTGCATACCTAGTCTATACTGTGTCTCTGCAAGCATCATTTTTTTTAGTGTTTTCCCTCTGGTCTGGGGCATTGCAGGATGCCCGTGCGCAGAAATGCTTTAAAAATTGCGCAAAAGCGGGTAAAAACAAAAAACAAATAAACAAAAACGATTTTTTTCAAAAATTCACAAAAAATGAAAACGAACCGAAATGGATTCTTCAACGAAAAATGAAAAACCGAAATGCCATTTTTTCGGTTCATGCCCATCTCTAATCAGCAGTACCTAAATCAAGCAAGCAGACAGCTGAAAAATATTACAGTGATACCTCGTGATACAGAATTAATTCATTCCTCAAGACACTTTGTATCATAAAATTTTCATATCACTGATCCAAATGGGGTGTAATGCACCCTGGGAATGGGAGTCTTCTGCAAAATTTTCATATCTCAGGGCTTTCAAAAGGAAATTTTCATATCTCGAGATTTTGCTTAAGTTTTCTATTTCCAAGGAGCACTGCGCCCCAGACAGATTTCACTTTCGTATCTTGAATTTTTCGTGACAGGAGACTCCCGTATCTCGAGGTACCACTGTATTTGCAAAGTGGTTACCATTGTCATTATTCTCATGTTCAATACTACTTTTTGTTGTTGTTGCATTTTTACTTTAATGTATTGTATTGTGTCTGAAATCCTATTGTCTTAAAGTATGAAAATTCATAGCTTTCAGTCTGTCCTAACTGGCAAATAAAGAATCCTTGCTGCAGTCTCTAGTGGGAGTGTATGTGCAATCTAGCTTGGTTTGTGAGTGTGTTTGTGTCCCGAGTGCCACAGGAGGGAGTTTCGATTTGCCCATAGGAATGAACTGAAAGTTACACATGTTTTTATACTAAGCAAAAGGATTTCAATCAGTATTTCTTTTGTTGACAGCCAACTTTTATTTCAGTTAGATCTATGTTAATGGCTTGTAAGGGTGGCTTGCTTATTAGGGTCATCTACATCCCCATCTGAGAAGTGAGCACAGTTTTCCAACTTCTACTCTTCTGGTCTAATATCTTATCCACTAGTTCTTACTGTCTTTCAAGAAAGTCTTGATTAGAGTCATCTTCAGTTTTACATAGAGCAAACCTCAGGGGGAAGGAAGAACATGAAGGCTTTTGCTCAGATGAAGTGAAGTTCAGAACCACTTCATTTGCTGCCAAATTTCAAACTTGAGGTGAACTACATCAGAATAACATAATTTTGTTAAGGCTAGAGAAATTACTCGGAGCTTCCATCCATCTCTGCTGATTGAGTCACCCAAGGCCTCCAGCAAAGCCATGGTGAGAGTGGAATGATAATCCATGTTCATGTCCACTTCCAAGTCACTCTTTGTCTTTATAGAAACTTGCAGAACAAGTGATAGGGAAAAGAGAAAAAGAGCAAGATTGCAATTAAAGTCATGCAAATGAAAGGACAAAGCAAGAAAGGTTTTGTGCTTCTTTGCCCAATGAAAATGTTTACTTAAATAACAGCCACATTTAGCAAAGAAGATAGAATGTAATTCTAAAACCTATTAACTTGGTTGCACACTCTTAAAAACCAAGGGCATACAAATATCCAGATACCTTTAAAGAAAGAGGAGGACAGCAACAAAGAAATTAACAGATATTCGCAAGTTCATTTAACTTAGAAGAGACCCTTGGGGACTGGAAAGTGGTGAACGCAACAAAGTTATTTAAAAAGTGCCTGGAGACATAACAGGAAACCAGAGACCAGTTTGCTGGATAAATGGTATGCAGAAAGCCCAGGAATATAAAGTGGGGAAACAGCTGAAGAAGCACAGCTTGATTAAGGATTGACAGTGAGGGAATCAGGATGGGTAGTGGGGGAGGTGGAGAGGGAAATTGAGTTCCATAGCTTGCTAGAAGGATTTCTCTGCAGAAGTTTTTGACATTGTACTCTGTTGTTCTCATATAATCACTTCAGTTTCTCAGAGTTAACATATTTAGTTTTTTGGAAGTAGCAGACCATTTTACTCAATACACGAGTTACATGAGAAAGCAGGCAACCCCCCCTAAAAAAATTTAAAAAAATAAAGATGACAAAAATGTTAAAAACTTTCGTGGACATGTCCACTTCCTCAGACTTACTTAAAGACACTTTAAATACTGAAAATATTGTTTCTTCTTTTTGCTATTGTCTGACTGAATATTTCCGCTGGTCTACTTATATAAGGAGAATTCTTGGGGAACTTATTGATACAGTCACTCCTCACTTAACAACCAACCTGTTTAATGGCCGCTCAGACTTATGACCAGCAGCAGAGGTCAAAGCTGGCACTGTCTAATTGCTGCCTCAGGAAGGACCTGCTATACCACCCCACAAGCCCTGGGCCAACATTCATCATGCTTCTGCATGCCTCCACCTACCTTGTCACCAGCTCAGAGGGGAGGAAGCAGGGCTTCTCCATACACACACCCCTTGCTCCCCCACCACTGCTTTGTAGGGATGGATGTTGCGGCAAGCATCACGGTGCCTCTGCCGGGGAGGCCTCAGCTATCTCCGCGTCATTTGCAGGGTGGAAAGACTGATTCTGTTCCCTTTTTGAAGATAGACAAAATAGGCCAACCTCACACTGCTCGTTGACACAAGGCAGCTGGAAAGTACAATTTGAGTACAATCAGTGGCTATTAGACTTTTGTGTCAGTAGGCAGAGTGTGTGATGGGAACGAAAAGGGGAGAGATTATACATAATTCGTGTGTAGAGCTAGAGTTGATTCTCTACAAGCAGGGGGACTCCTGCTAGTGAAGAAAATGATGATTAGTTGGAGGCTCCATGCTGGATGGATGTCAGTTTTCACTTATGCACCAGATTTTTCTCCCTGTAACCCTATATTTCAGGCTCTTCTTACAGAGATTTGCTCTGCAGCACACAAGTCTAGATTGAACCCATTATAGTCCCGTTGTATCTTGTGAGCCCCCCCCCAAAGCTAGCTTCCTTTCTGTCCCATAAGGTTGGTAAATATTTTATCTTATACTTGGCATGTTCATTATCTGTTAAACTGGGCCAAATCAGAGTAATTTGTGCAAGTCCAGAGAGATCAAGTGTGGGTGGGGAGTGGATCTGCTTTTTATCCCAAGGGAGAGCAACACTAGTACGACCAGATCAGATCCTTTGTACCCTGTGGGTACAAAGTATGTGAGTGTGTACCCACTGATAATGTCTCAAAGCTAGGAAAAATGTAATAAGAATGTCTACTCAAGTGTACAGAGTAAAGATTGGCACGAAATGAATTTTTTTGTTTCATTTTTCATTTTGTTCTCTAACAAAACAAAACACAAAGTGACCCATCAAAGAAAAGCAAAATAAAACAACATGGAAATTTTCCTTTCGTTCTATTTCATTTTTTGTTTCCCCATAGGAATGCATTCCTATGGGGAAACGATCGGGCACAGGAAATGGTCAGGGTTTTACACTTTCTTTCCCCGCCTGAAGCCCTGTGTACCAGCTGATCGGCACTGGGTGGGAAAAATGTTTTAAAAGCCTATAGTTCTCCCCACCAAGCTTTTTGAACTTTTCCCCCTCCCCCAAGCCCTGTGTGCCAGCTAATTCGCACTGGGGTGAGGGGGAAATGATCAGCTGGTGCACGGGGCTTGAGGAGAATTTTAAAAAGCACTGGGCATCTTACAAAATTTTCTCCCAAGCCCCACGCACCAGCTGATCAGTGCTAGGGAGGGAAAAAACCTTTGGCGTGTGTTGCTTGGAGGAGGAATAAAAAGGGATGCACGTTTCCCCTGAATGCACCCCATGGGGAGGGGAAAGCGTGTATTTTTAAAAATGTCTTCAAGTCACCGAGACTATCTCAATGGCTCAAAGACATTTTAAAAACCCTGCACCATTCTTTTAAACTTCCCCCCTCCCCCAAGACCTGCACACCAGCTGATTGGTGCTGGGGGGAGAACTTCCCCCCACCCCAGCACTGATCAGCTGGCTTGCAGGGCTTAGGGGAAGGGGAAACAAGGACCTGCACCTTCCCCCCAATGCACCCCATGTGGTGAAAGGCACGGGGTTTTTAAAATGTCTTTGAGCCACTGAGGCATCCTCGCAGCTCAAAGACATTTTAAATAACCACCAATGAAAAACAAAAAAATGGATTTTTTAAAAAAATTCATTTAAAATGAAATGAACAAAAAATATAGGAAACGAAAAATGAAACGAAACACCATTTTGGCATTTTTGTGCCCATCTCTAGTACAGAGTATGTTTACACTCATCTGTATGTCATTTATTCAGGTACAGAGCAGATCAGGGGGCTTTTGCGCCCCATAATATGAACGTTGACTTTTCTAAGTGGTGGGATCTCTTACTTTTTGAATGGGAGCAATGCAATATTCATATTTTAAAAATCCAGTTTAGGTAATAGGAGATGACAGCTCAGTGGTTTAGGTTTCTGTCTACAGATTTAAAGGTTGAGAGTTCAGTTCTCAACTGTGCCTGGATGATCCACAGTATCATTTGTAGCTCCTTCCATAGACCTTCCCACTGCTAACATGGCTAGATCCATATCCCAGCCATAGACAAATGCATGAGCAGTGGTGTTTGTTCTCCATGGATAGGGGGTGGGGGTGGAGAGAGAATCTCCCAATCCATTCTGCTATCATCCTGTTATTCATCTAATCAGGCACAAGAGTGGTTGAGCTTTTATTACCTCGCAGTCCATTGTTCGGGGGGAAATATTAATTGAGAGACTCCAAACACTCCAAGAGGCATGAAGGTAGTTCACAGAAACAACAACAGAAGCCGAATTGGAATGCATACCCAAAAGGAAAAAGGGCACTGCCAGGTCTAAGAGGACTTTGATGTGGCTTACAGCAGCTGTTCAGGATTTGCTCAAACGCAAGAAAAGCTCATTTAGAAGTTGGAAGGCTTGTCCAAATGAGGACGTTAGGCAGAAACATCAATTCTGGCAGAACAAACGCAAGGCAACAATCAGGAAAGCAAAGCAAGTCCTGGGAGAGCATATAGCTAAAAACACTCAGAGACATAACAAGGACTTATTTAAGTACATTAGAAGTGAGAACCCAACTAGGAAGGCCATTGGACCATTAGATGATAATGGAAGACAAGGGATAGTTAAAGAGGAAACAGAGATTGCAAAGAGACTCAATGAATTCTTTGCTTCAGTGTTCACTGAAGAAGAAAGAGACCACATGCCCCAAACATTTATAAACTGATGGGCTCTGAACTCTCTGCAAACATCTGAGGCTGCAATGGCTGGGCCTCTTCACTTTTGAATGATGGTGCCTGTAAGGTGAACCGATTGAAGTTTATAAAATCATACACAGTGTGGACCAAATAGATAAGGAAAAACTATTTTCCCTATTGCACAACACTAGAACTAGGGGGCACTCCGTGAAACTTTTGGGTGCTAGATCTCAAAAAAATAAGAGAAAGTACTTTTTCATCCAGAGGATTACTGGTCTGTGGAACTCCTTGCAAGAAGTGGTGACAGATGTTAGCCTTGAGAGCTTTAAGAAAGGATTGGACAAGTTCATAGAAAATAAGGGTATCAATGGTTATCATTAGAGATGGGCACGAACTGAAAAAATGGCGATTCTTTTTGGTTCAGTTCATTTTGTTTTGTTTTTAATTATTTTTTCCAAAATATTCGTTTCATCATTTGTTTTGAATCATTATACGTTTTCCCCCACTTTGCGTGATTTAATCCATTTGACAGCGTGCTGGCAGGAAAAAAAAACATTCAATTTTTTTAAAAAAACACAGATGTTGACAACAACTGCACAAACTGGACTGGCAGCATCCTCATCCTCATCATTCACATAATCATCTTCTTCTTCAATCATCATTCATCACATCATCCTTACCAAGCGGCGGTGGCAGGGTGATCCTGGCCCCTGTGGCAGGGGTTTTTTGAGGCGCTGGCTTGGGGCCAGCACCTTGGGTTTTTTGTTGGTTGGTTGGTTGGTTGGTTGGTTTTCTCAAGCTCTAACCGCACACTCCTTTTTAATTAAATTAAATTAAATTTGTTTTTCAAGCGCTGACCACGCAGCCCCTAGGGCCGTGTCGGTGCTGGTTTTTTCTTTCTTTCTTTTTTTTTTTTTTCTTTTCTTTATTTTAGGGTGCCAACCCAGTGCTCCTTTTTTATTATTATTTTATTTTATTTATTTTTCTTTTATTTTTATTGTATTATTTTTTTACTGTTGACCACGTGGCTCGCACTACTGCTGTAATGCAGGCTAGTCAGCTTTTTTTTTAACTTTTTCCAGCTGCGGTTTTTAGGAGCCGATTCATCCTGAATTTAGAAGTATATTTTAGTGGATGTGTGATACTGCTTATTATTGTCTAATGACCAATAGGTTTATAAGGACAGTACCTCTAAAGAGCAGAGCAAAATCTCATTACAATACTCTGTGCAGCAGTTTTGCCTTATGGTAGATGGGGGACAGAGAGGGGGATTCAGTGTTCAAAGCACTTCAGATGCATTATCTCAATAATCCTTTCATCAACCCTGTTAGTTTACATCACCCTTTATTATCTTTCTATATTGCAGATGGAAGGGGAAAGCTGACAGTGAGAAAGAATGCCTTGGCTAAGGCAATCCAGTGAGTTCATGGTTGAGGTTAGATTCGAATCAGCAACTGTACAACACTTATGCCTGTAAACTTAGGAACACACAAAAGAGATACATTGGAATCATTTCAATGAACCTGAAACTTTTAGACCTCCACCCCCCCCCCAATTATCTCTTTAAAGCTGAAAGGAAACCACTTGAATTGGAGCATGCATTTCACTGTTTCCCTTCAGTCTAAACATCTCCCTAAATTTATGCTATGAGCAAATCAGTACCACATTTTAAGCATCAGGAAAATATTTATATCTTTCCTGCCCAGTTTCTTTTCCACCCAGAGCTCATCTTAATACATCGGAGGCAACTATCCTTGTAATGAGCTCGTGTCCTTCCAAGTAGAGTTTAGAAAAAGTTACTTCACTGAAGTGCAGGCCCAGAAACGACAAACTAGAAACCGAAGAAGCATGATCAATGCTAGAAGGTACAATTGAAAAGAGTAAATTTCCCACAGTCTGCCCCAGAGCTTTTTTTGTTGTGATGTGCTGCCATGTTTCTTCTGACTTATGCAGCCCTAATATAACCATGATGTATGTGAGCTGTTCAAGTAGTAGTTAACCATTGCTACCGTCAATTGAAATGCCGTGGTGAAGCAGGAACTTGATGCCATGTCTCCTGAATCCTATGCCAACACTTTATCTACTACGCCACTCTGGTTATTATATTCTAAGATGCATGGACACGCAAACTTAACCCATCTCTTCTGCTGCCTGGAATATTGCTATTTTTGTTTTTAAAAGGCAGCGTCACTCTGCGCGATTGTGCAAACAAAGGAGTTAACTTTGGCTGAAAGATTTCCTTGATTATAAAGAATGTCCATGAGACTGGTTGTCTGCACAGGCCTGTATTTTTTTAAGCCGGAGCTGTATTTTGTTAATGTCTGCCATGAATGATAGGTTGTGCAAATGGGCTTCTTGGGAGTCCCAGTTGGATAAACTGAGTAGACAAATATATTTGCTGGTGCAGAGATTAGTTGTGTGATTTTAACCAGGCAGTCTCTGTCATTCCCACCTCCAGCATCATGATGGGTACTTTAGTCCATTCAAAGCTTCTGACTACTAGACAGCATTTCAAATGCAACAGGCACACTGTATAGGGAATTTGGAGCTCACCTCTTCTTAAATTAAGAAACAATGAGTACTCCAAAGTTTATTTGACATTAGTGATTTTTCCTTTTAAGCCAAAGTATGATGCTAGATGATTTCCTGTGATATATGTCACTTCACTGATGGAGAAGGCTGATTTGGATGATCTGATGGGTAGAAAGATGTCATGTTCCTTCAGCTGTGGCCTCAGTGGAAGAAGATGACCATCCTAGTTAGAAAAGATGCACCACTCTTTGCTCAAACATTCAATACTGCACCACCTTAATAGAACTTTTAAAGAAATCTAAAGTGCACTTGTAGATTATTATGGCACTTATTCTGCCACATTGTTTAAGCTCAGGGCAGCTGGCAAGAAACTGCTATATAGGTTTATGGAAACATTATAGAACAGGGATGGTGAGCCTATGGCACTCATGCCAAAGGTGGCATGCAAAGAGCTTTTGACTGGTATGAGACATGTTCCCTGCCCCCCCTTCCCCCTCTGCTGGACCAGCCATGAGGAATTTCTGGAGGGGGAAGTGGGGGCGCGGGAACATGTCACATGCCGGACTGACCCTACTGTTGCCATCCCCATTGCCATTGCTGCTGCCACTGCCACTGCCACCA
Source organism: Phrynocephalus guinanensis (assembly GCA_037367245.1). Taxonomy (NCBI): domain Eukaryota; kingdom Metazoa; phylum Chordata; class Lepidosauria; order Squamata; family Agamidae; genus Phrynocephalus; species Phrynocephalus guinanensis. Next base: position 38,453,967 of record CM074737.1, read on the forward strand.
TCACCAACGGGAATCCAGCTTTGGTCCTGACTCCAGAGCCAGCGGGCTCTTCCTCTCCCATCTCTCCCCCCCACACACACACACCTTCCGCTGGGAGGAACCAGATGGCGATGCACTAAAGGGAGGGAGGGAGGGTGGCTGGCCAGGGGATGGGTTTGAGGGCCAGGGAGAAGAAGCGGCGGCAGGAGAGGAGAGGCCCAGGTGTCGCTACCGCTGCAGAGAGCATCTCACTCAGCCAGCTAACCAGCCAGCCCAGAGGGAGGCAAACACTGTGGGCCTTTCCTCCGGCCGCCTCCCCGGGTCACCTGACAAGGGGCCTGCAGGCAGCTGGCAGATGACGCAGCCCCCCGGGAGAGGCCTGACGGACTCTTGGAGGTGACAGCCAAGACTCGGTGTTTTGAGGCAGCACCCCTCCCACTGCCATTGCAGATGACCCTGACCCCGCCACCCCCGCCGCCCTTGCTGCCCCCACACTCACCCCCACCCCTGCCACCTGCAGCTGCTGATCCCACCCCCACTGCCACCATCCCCATCGCCATCACCCTTGCTGTCAAGCCCCACACACAGAGCACACACACAAACAGGGTTCAGTTCTTTGCCAAGATCTTTTGTGGAAAGCCAGGCAAGTTCAAGTCCGTTACTAACAATCAAGTGCCAGATAAATAACAGAATCCAACTCCCAGCAATTAACAGTCCAAGTCAAAACCAGAATATCTCACAGAAACCGGACGCCAAACCCAAGGGAACAGATTAAGCCTTGTCCAGGAAGCCAGTCCGAAATCAGGAAACAGAGCCAAGGTCACAGACAGGAATGTGGTTGCAAGTTCAAATGATGCGTTGCTCCCACAGAGAGCTCAATATGAGCTTACCAGCTTTATCTCAAAACAGGGAACACACCCTTACTTCTGGAAAGGCTCCTGCTAGTACTCAGGGCTTCCCGACCTGATTCCCCGTCTAGCATCAAAGACCCTTTCCCTAGCTCTCCTGGTAGCACGTCTTTGCAGAATCCTGCTCATAGCCCTTCTAGGGGGAGAAGGTATGTTTTCAGCTGAGTCATCAGACCCAGCTGCCTGCTGACTTGAGCTGCAAGGCTCCTCCAGCAGCTCTTCACCATTTAATCCCTCAAAGTCAGGTTCTGTGACAGGCAGGTTCCTGGCACTTGCCACCCCTGCCGCCGCCACATCTGCCACCATCCCTGCCCCTCCCACTGCCACCACCAATTACCCTGACCCTGCCACCCTGTTGCCCTTGCTGCCTTGGCTCCCCGCCACCCCCGCTGCCACCAATCCTGATCCCCCCTGCTGCCGCCGCTGCCGTCCCCATCACCAAGTTTGGGCACTTGGTGCCGAAAAGGTTCGCCATCCCTGTTCTAGATACATATCCCAACATAACACCAAGTCCCACATTTATCAGTGGTTGCAACATTAACTATCTCCTGACTTGTGAAACAGGGACATGAGATAAATTTAGATTTTGGATTTAGATCTAAATTCTATTTGCAGAGAGAAAAGGTTCCTTTGAAGAAATATGCTATCATCATCATCATCATCATCATCATCATCATCATCATCATCATCATCATCATCATCATCATCATCATCATCATCATCATGTTTTGAAATGCATAAACTTAATAATTCTTTTAAAGGAAGACGGGTTAATACTTTACCTCATCTTGCAAGTATGATTTCAGTAATTAAGAAATGTGCTTTAAAAAACAACTCATGCAGAGGTAGTAAATCTGAATGTACAGCAAAATTGTTTATTGAGCAGGGGAGTGTTGATTATCAGAGTGCTTTTGTATCAGTTTGTTGTGAGCTAACAAAAAGGATAGAGAAGTAGGAAGCGCATTATTCTAGGCTTGTTCAAATAAGAATTGCATGAATTAAAAGCAGTGGAATGATAGCCTTGAACTCTTTAACCTTCTGGAAACAGCTCAATGAAAGAGAGGGACCAATATGAAAGTTACAACAAAATGTTTAAAATAAAGAATTCTAATAAGTGCTTCTAATGATTGAGTGTGGGCCCATTGTTAACATGGCATTGAAATCTACTAGTACAAAGGAGCTTTCTGGCTCTCCTTGATTTTGAAAATGACATATCTGCAGAGAAATGTTGCCATTCAAATGCCTAAATGCAATGCAATGTGTCTTAAAAGAATGCATGTATGTGGGCTACATCATTCAGCTCAATAGCTCCATGGCCACTGGCTCCCTTCAGTCATCCAGTGGCCATCTCCCTATTCATGAATAAGATGTGAGGAAAGCTGCATAAATTGTGATGATTGTGTTATTAGGTTGTGCAATGTCATTTATGCACATGTAAATCATCAATAGGATTCTGGCAAATGTTTTCATAACCGAGTGGCAGCGAATTCTCCTGAGATATACAGCCATGGCTTGATCCAGCATTCATTACTGTAAGCCACCTTGGGTCCTTTTCCAAGGAGAAAGGTGGGGTAAAAATAGTCAAAATAAAATAAATTCAAATAATATAAAAGCTGTTCATTAGGACACAGGTCCAAGTGGTCATGTTGTTCTGCATTCCTGAATACGCCATTTTTTCAGTTATCATTACCAGCACTTGGGAACATAATGTTGTTTGGGTCTTCACCCTTTACCTTTCTTTCTCCAATGCCATGCCAATGAAACAACAATGCTGTTGTTTTGCTAGTGTAAACAACAATGTTAAAACTTTGATTATTTCTGGTTTTCTTTCTTTTTTGGACAGGGGAATCTGCAAACTCTTGTAACAAACTAAATGGAAAGGGAGAGGAGGAGGAGGGAACAAGAGCTGTGTAACCAGGAAAATGTACATTGCTTCCTTCCTGTCCAACAAATAAGTAAATAAAAGTAGAGCTTACAGGCTCCACTGTTGCTATACATGACCCATCAAGCCACTGACTATGCTACTTAAGGTGATATTAATATAGCAACATGTATGGGCTGAAAAAAAAAGGAATAAAGGTCTGCACATCATGTCTTGGCAGTGATCTTTGAATGATCAGACATAATATCACTTTTGAAACTATAAGGCTCAAAAAACCTATTGGGAAGAACCATGTCCATAAGGACAATAGTGCAGATATTTTCACTTACTGCTTGCTGTTTACCATGGAAAATCACATGAGAACAGTCACAAAATGGTTTCCCTGACCAAAGGAAGCTTAACAGGTACTACAGCTGCCTGGGAAAGCAGGTAGACTCACTTGTACAGTTCAAGAGTCAACAGGATTCTGAATAATACATTATTTAAAAGGCAGGAAGGACAATTTGCTGTATTTCATTGTAAATAACCGTCTAAATTTAGTGTGTGTGTCCCCCCCCCCATGTTTGAAAGGGGAAAACAGCAATGAAAGAAAATCGGGCAGATCTTTTCCACTAAGGCCCATGGCTTTTACTGTTCACTCTGGAAATGTCAAGTTATAATCCCTATGTGCATTTTTACTGCTAAATTAGGGTTGCTTCTCCAAAAGCAGCACTCTTTTTTCTCTTTGCTTTTTACCGAATTGACCCATTGCCTGGAATAGATATAAGGCAAGGAGGAGCAACATGCTTATCTCCGCTCCAGAAATAAGTCTAGAACATTTAGCTGGAACTGGTATATCCAAATTTTGATTTTATTTTATTTTTTGACCTAACAACATTTTCCAATTGCATATTCAGGACAGAAAGATTTACAGTGTTGTAGAATGCAGGAGAAACCAACAGGGACAAAAGAAGAAGAGCAACAAAACCCATTACTATTTTTTAAAAACTCATTCTAAATAACTGCTAGATGCAAAGTCTTAGCATTTTGATTTATGCCTCCTGATTCCCCTCCCCCCACTTAAATTTAAAGTGGATGTGCATTTGTGCGAGCACACACTCACACCACACATTTACCTTTGAAACCACTGACAGTGAAGCTGACAGATGAGAATCAAATGGAGTGTGCTAAGTGGTACTGCCATAGGCTTTCACCTGCCCACCTTCTGCATTGTGATTTATCTTGGAGATGCATCACACGCAATGCTGATTTTACTCAGCATTGCCACAAATAATATCAATGGACCATCCGCCATGAGTACTAAGCAGCAGTAGATTAGCAAAACAAACTTAATCTACAGAACTCATTTGTTCCCCCAAATCTGATTAGAGCCACTGGTGTTGCACGAAGACATTTACTACAGATGAACCTCATTTATTAAACAAGCTGCTTCATGGGTTTGCTGCAAATTGTTATGCATAGTATTTGCCGAGATTTTAATGAAACACTTAAAAAGTGACTCTTTTATATCTCAATCACTCAGGGAATTTCATGCATCTGAAATGGTTATTTCCAGTTGCCCTGTCACTTTGCTCTGAATCATTACATCCAGCCTAGCCATACATTTCAGCAACATCACTCTATTTCTGAAAAATGGTGGTGGGTGGGGTGGGGAAAATCGTAAGTGCTTATGGAGTTGAAAATGATCCTTCTCCATAATCCTGGAGATGCATTTTCATCCTTCCTCTTCATCCCTCTTTGCCGTCATTACATCTCCTTCTGCACCATAAAGGTTGTAGAAACTCTTCAGATGCCATTTGATGCATTAACCAAACACAATATTTTTATCTATGGACTTCCAAATTTTAAGAAATGCTTTGATATGATGTGGTTCATAATTTTCTTATCTGAGGCCTTTGAACTCATCCACACTTTCCCCCCTGATGGGAAGGCAAAGGGAAACATGAGAAATAAAATTTCAATGAGAAGTCATTCATAAGACTATTCGTTTCAGCTGGTAAAAGCTAATGTGGCAATAATACTGCTTTTTAATGGCACATAGAACAACTGATGTGGATTGAGACTTATGTCCTTGCCTGTGAAATTGGAACAGAGGTTAAAAATGGCTCAGAGGAACCTCTATAAAATGTGTGGTGGGAATAAAGAGAATCCAAATTAGAAGCAACTAAATGTGAAAAGTTAACCCACTGAAAGATTTTAAACAGTCAAAGGGGAGGGGAGGAGTAGAGCATGGGATCAAAATGTAAAGGTGCTAATTTCTTAAGGAAATGTAAATAAGAAGGGTCAAAGCAGTATAGAAGGCAGAGAGAATTATGAATGAGGTTCATAATAAATACTTGCTTGTTGTCAACTGCTTCTGACTTAAGGCTTCCCTAAGAATAAATGACCTCAGATAGGTTCTTTTGTTAACTTCTTACTTGACTCTTGAATACTACATGCCACAGCATCCTTCCTTTTACTATTAGTAGATATTACTACCATGCCTTACTATTAAGCAGAGTGGGGAGTTGGCTTTTGTTTGCAAATTCTGGGTCTGAAGGAAGGAAGCAAACGGTTTAGAGATGGGCACAAATCAAAAAAATGATGTTTCGTTTGTCGTTTGTCGTTTGGAGGGTCCGTTTCGGTTCGTTTCTTTTTTTCGTGAATTTTTGCAAAAAAAATCTTTTTTGTTTTCATTCGTTTCGTTACCATTTCGTTACCATTTATTTCAATTTTTTGTGATTTTCTTTAGCATTTAAAGAAGTTCACTGTATTGCAGTAACTGAAACGAAACGCACGACAAAATTTCCGGTGTTTCTGTTCGTTTTGTTTCATTTGGGAGACAAAATTCGTTTGTCATTTCATCGCGTAACGAAAGGAAAAAATGAAAACGGAAACGAAAAATTGTTCATTTCGTGCCCATCTCTAAAACTGTTATTTTGACTTCCAAGCAACTCTGCCTATGGTTCAATCCTAGGTAGCCGGTTCATGGTTGACTCAGCCATCCATACTTCTGAAGTCGGTAAAATGAGTACCTAGCTTGGGGGGGAGGCAATGTGTAGCCTGCATACTGTAATTAAACTGTAAAACACCCAGAGACTACGTGAAGTGGTATGGGGTGGTATATAAACAGAAGCAGAACACTTTTGTTTTCTTTCTTTATTCAGGTGTTATGTCAGGGCACTCAGTAAACATTTCTTCTCCTCTATGAGGTTCTCCTCCACAGAACAAGCAAGTACAGATTGCAACGCTGATCCCATTACCTGTTGCGTGGCCAGTTGTATGTCAAATGACTGATTGGTTAATTGATTATACAATCCATCTGACCAGGTTCCCAGCAGAATATGACAACAGACAACAGTTATGGGGGGGAATTAAATGATATCAACAGAGATTTCAAAATAAAATAAAATAAAATAAACCTATATTAAACATTATAACTTAAAATACCATACAATAAAACATAGAATGAGGTGGGGAGAGGAAGAAAGGCCAGAAGTTAGCACCCCAAATAATGGAATCAAGTTACAAAAAAGAGAGAGAGATTTTGCCTAAATATTAGCTAGAATGTCTTAACACTAAAAGCTCTCCGGCAGTTGAATGCACTGCCTTGGAGAGTGATGCAGTCTTCATCACTTGGGGCTTAGAGAGTTAGAGAGCCACCTTTCTGGGGTTCTTTAGTTGTGAATTTCCTCTTTTGCTGGTGGTAGGTTTTACTAATTCTTTAGGTTCCCTCCAGCTCTGCAATTCTGAGTCTATGAATTACCCTGGGACTAGAGATGGGCACTTCATATTCCTCTCCCTGTGGAAATGAATATGATCTATAGAACCATGGGTACCACAGTGGCCCAATCCTGCCCCACTCCCAAGAACCAGCCAGGCTAGGCCACTTACCAGGCTCTGCGTGGTGCTGGACTCCCTTGTAGCTCCAATCTTGAAAGGAACATGGCCAACTCTTCCCCACCAACCAATTCAGCCAACTAGTCATTGGCTGAGTGGCGAGACTTCCCCTCCTGCCTCCGTGCCCAAGTGGTGAGCTGCATGTTGAAGCAGAGAAGGGCTGGCACATTACTTCTGGAAGCGGCCTGGTCAGTTCTGGGAGGTAAGACTAAGCCACTGCTGTACAGGGAAAGGAATATGAACTGCCCATCTCTACCTGGGACTCTTCACTGTTAGTAGAACAGTGGATAAATTAAGAGAATACAGTGATACCTTGGTTAATGAGCATAATCCATTCCAGAAACATGCTTGTAAGCCAAAACACTCTTATAACAAAGCAAATTTCCCAATAAGAAATAATGGAAATTCAGATTATTTGTTCTGGGGTCCCATAGACCAAACACTGAGCCCTGTTGTTCAGTGGTTAAATTCTTGTACTGCAGGTAAAACTGTGCTCATGACCTGGGGTTCAGACCCAGGTAGCAGGCTCATGGTTGACTCAGCCTTCCATCCTTCCGAGGTTGGTAAAATGAGTACCCAGCTTGCGGAGGGGGGGTGTAGTCTGCATACTGTAATTAAAACTGTAAACCACCCAGAGACTACTTGAAGTGGTATGGGGTTGTATATAAGCATAACACTTTGCTTTTTTTAAACTGTGCACACAAATGTCAAAACTCACAAAACATGTTGGCTAGAAGTCCACATCCACACCATGGTTTAGGAACCTGGTTACAGAATCTGCTCTGATTGGGAATAAGAACTGTGTTATACTCTGTGTTTTTTATGTGACAATAAATAGTAGTCTGTAACTATATATACACTTGATTAGCTGCCCCGTGACTAGAAATGGCTTGAAAAAATAAGAATGTTGAAAACAAATTAAATAAAAATACAAATATAAAGAAAAAACCCCAAAACCCTAACTTGAACTCTCCTTTGAAAGCCTTTGTGGATGGTGCAATGGAGACCTTCCTTCCTCTCCCCTCACTCTGCTTTTGAGGCTTGCCTGAGAGGGAACATTTCAGACAATCCCCCACAATCCAGCAGTTGGGAGGAGTCACCATTGGCTCTCTTGTGACCATATGACCAGCTCCAGTATTCGTATTGAAAGACACTGCTCATTGATCAAGGCAAAATTGATCAGAAACTGATCTCGAGATCAGCAAAATAAAAAAAATTGGAGGCTACTATAGCAGACCTTGAATCTCAATTTTTTCTAACCAAAGACAAAAATTTTTTAATTCAGGTTGAGGCCAGGAAAAGGGAATTAGAAGATATAGATCTACAACAAACCCAAAGAAATCTACTATATTTGAAAAGAAACTTTTTCGAATACAGTAATAAAAACTCCAAGATGCTAGCAAAATTAGCACAGAAAAGGAAAGAAAAAAGCATGATAGGAAGGATAAAGGATTTAAGCGGCAATATTTCTACTCAAATGAAAGAAAAATTAAAAGCTATTCAAGAATTCTATCAAAACTTATATACAGCCAATAGAAGTAGTAAGGAAGTTATGGAACAATATATTGACAAAAATTTAAAAGTAAGACTAGCGGAAGAAGATAGGCTTGAAATGGAAAAAGCTATTAAAGAGGAGGAGATAGACGATGTTATAAATAAGCTAAAGAATGCCAAAACTCCAGGAGATGACGGATTGGGACCAGAATTTTACAAGGTATTCAAATCAATGTTAATTCCTAAGTTAAAGAAACTTTATAATGAGATATTGGAGGGCGAGCAAGTTCCTTCCTCCTGGAAACATACCTTAACTATTTTAATTCTCAAGCCTAATAAAGATCCAACAGATGTTGGATCCTACAGACCAATATCACTTATAAATCAAGATGCCAAGATTTTTACAGCAATTCTAGCCAAAAGAATGTACACATTTATAGACAAATATATTAAAGAAGACCAAACGGGCTTTATCAAAGGTAGACAAATGTCAGACACTGTAAGAAGAGTCTTGAATGTTCTTTATGAGATGGGAAGATCACAGGATAAAGCATGCATTTTGTCTCTAGATTTATTTAAAGCCTTTGATTGTGTCCAGTGGCCTGCGTTAAAACTTTTATTAGTGAAATGGGGATTTGGCGAAAAATTTCTAAGTGTAATAAACCAACTCTATTCTCATAGTACCTCATCAATCATTGTCAATGATGGGATGACAGAAAAAATTACCCTAGGCCGAGGAACAAGACAGGGATGTCCTTTATCGCCAGTTCTGTTTTGCATAGTGATAGAGCTACTAGCTAATGCAATAAGGGAGGACCAACTTATTAAAGGTATGGGTAAGGAAGGCAAGATAAAAATCAGTTTATTTGCGGATGACGCTTTGTTAACAATAAAAAATCCGGTAGAAAATATATTAAGAATAAAAGCACATCTAAAGGAATTTGGTGAAACAACCGGATTATGTGTCAACTGGCAGAAATCAGAAATCATGCTTTTCAATCAGGAAAATCGAGACATAGAAGAGATCTCCAATTACGAACTGAAAATTTGTAAATGTATAAAATACCTAGGGATACTTTTAGATAAAGACATTAGCAAAACGAAAGAACGAAATTACACAAAAATAAAGGAAGAGATTAGAAATAAATTACAAAATTACTCCAAATTAAACTTATCATGGTTTGGTAGAATAGCAATGGTAAAAATGAAAATACTTCCTAAAATAAATTTTCTTTTTAGAATGTTACCTATTCAATATACAGAAATTGAAATTAAAGTTTATCAAGATCTTTTAAATAAATTCTGCAATGGTGGAAAAAAAGCAAGAATAAATAAAAGCTTATGGTACAGATCTCAAAAAGAGGGAGGTATAGGTATACCTAATCTTAGAATGTATTACATAGCTAATCAGCTTAGCTCCTTGGGGGAAATACTATTTAAACCTCAAAAACTAATATGGTGGGAACTTCAATCAGAGGAACTAAATGAAGACATAAATAAATATGTGTTTAGTTTCCCCCCAAAAAGGAAAAGTTACCCAATTAAAAATCCTCTTCTAAGTTCCCTATTGCTCACTTGGAAAAAGTATGGAAAGAAATTGATACAGGTAGGTTCCCCGCTTGGCGCGGTGATCGATCAGATAAATTTCCCCACGAACATGAAGAAATTGGGAGACTTATTTAAATTAAGGAAAGTGGCAAGACTAAAAGATTGGATTAAAAAGATGACATCAAAACAAGAAATTAAACGTATTCTGCAAACTCAGGAATTGTCCTGGTTGAATTACGCCCAGTTAGAAAGCTGGACGAAAGAATGGATTAGGAGAAACACACAACTTAGAGGATATACAAAATTTGAGCAATTTCTGACAACATATGAATCAGAGAAAGGAAATACAGGGAAAGGAACAGTTGGTAAATTATATAAAATAATTCAAGATTCATTTGAGAATAGGGAACAGGACACAATAAGAGAGCTATGGAAACAAGACATAGAGAAAGAAAGAAATAATGACGAATGGAAAAGAATTTGGAATTTGAGGATTCTACGGTCATTATCAGTCAGAATAAAAGAAAACTACTTCAAACTAGTTTTAAGATGGTATATGACTCCAGTCAGAATGAATAGAATGAATCCAAAATATTCTAAGCTCTGCTGGAAATGCGAAAAAAAGACAGGTACCTATTTTCATTTATGGTGGGAATGTGAAATAGTTCAAAAGTTTTGGCAAGAGATTATTGAGGAGATAAGAGAAATAATACAAACTGATATTAAATGTGTACCGGAAATTGCTTTGTTATCATTACCATCTATTAATGAATATGATGTGAAAACTAAAGAATTAATAGCAAATCTTATGACAGGAGCTAGACTGATTATTGCTAGGAACTGGAAATTGAAATCAGACCTTAAAATTGCTGAATGGTATAAGGAAGTGTGGGACATAGCGTTAAATGATAAACTATCTTGTAATATAAAAGTTTTGAGAGGTGAAATAAAAAAAGATATTTTCTATGATGTTTGGGGGAAATTTATAGATCATGTATTATTAAAAGGGAAAGGGATACAACCAACTTATAACCCAACACAGTTCTGGCGTAAAGGACCTTAAGAAGCCTATTGGAAGAAAAAGAAAAAAAAAAGATGAAGAAGAAAGAGAAGATGCAAGAATACCGGACGGTTTCTTGGGGGTGGGGGGCACTTTGTATTGTTTATGATTGTCTATTACTGTTTTTTTTATATAATTGTTTATTATTGTTATTTTGTCTTTTTTCATGTTCAATAAAAATAAAAAAAAATTAAAAAAAAATTGATCAGAAACGGTTGCTTGTCTTGCACACTATTAAGCCAAGTCACTTATAAAGCAAAGTATAGTAGTACCTTGCATAAAGGAATTAATTCATTCCAAATGAAATTCTGTTAAGCAAAATTTCCTTTATACAAATTTCCCATAGGAATGCATTGAAAACAGAGTAATCCCTAATCACGACCATTTTTATGTTTTACGGATTCGCCCCACAGACAATTCTGTTAAGCAAATTTCCCCTATCTTCAGAATTTTTTTATGTTGTACAGATTTTATGTACAGATTTTATGTTATAACTGTTTGTTATATGAGGGTGTATTACTGTAAATAAACCCACAAAATCCATTGTAATTCTCTGTCCATTCATAATGTCTTCTTCCAAACAATCTGGAACGTAATGAATGTGTTAGTAGCAGCGAATGATAGAAAGTAATTGGTGGCAATTGTTAATAAAGCATCTTTTTTTTTTACATTTCTCTTAGGGCTTTGGCAGTCCTGCCTTCCCCTTCACAACACACCTGCTCATTTATCCAATTATACTACACCAAGAATATATCAAGGATGTAAAATGCTGTGACATGTTCTACACTGACAAAATATCACACATGCTTCTTTAGATCATAATGGCTAGCATGTCAACCAATGCTAAGGACCTGGAATTCTTTGTGAAAGGTAAAGTAAACATTTCAGATGCCGCACATGTCTGCGTTACGAGAAGTGACACGAGACGCACAATGCCTTCTGTTAAAGTAGAATCGCGGATTACATTTTAAAGGACTGGAATATTGCCACTAAGCAGACCTTGAGTCAAACACAAATGGCTTTAGCAGATCCCATTATTTTAATTCGATCTACGTGGCAACAAATGGCAACATTTTCCGCTCGGATACCTTCCTTTGTGCACTTTTTCTTTTCTTTTCTTTTCTTTTTACCACAGCTTCATTTAATAGCAGTGTTTCAACTAATGAAAAAAAGAAGTGATTTCCATTTTAGGGACTGTGATGTACATTATTCGGGGGGGGGGGTTCAAATTAACTATTTGTCCAACAATGGAGCTAAACGAGCAAGGAGAAAATCTGTTTTAGCTCAGGAAAGTGATGCAAAGTGCATCATCAAATGGATCGTCTGGCTCAAGCTATGCTGCCTCCATGCACAGAGAGCCCCAACTACCATCAAGGACCCTACCATGTGTAGTTAAGGAATAATAATGGATGCCTAATAGGGTATTTTAAAAACACAATTTTCTCTACCATGTTAAGCCACAGAGTCATTAGCATAATACCCTGGAGGCAACTCTGGGACAATCTCTACAGCCCATAGATCACAACAAGATGGAGGTCAAAGCAGTGCCATTTATAATGAAATGTTGACAATATTGGGCAGGGGGGAGAGAGAAGACATACACTTTTTCTATGAGCGACTTAAAATAGCTTTCCTTTCAATGTTTTTCTGATAGGAAAAACAGAAAAGAACAGTGCATAATAGACCACTATAATGTTTCTAACAGTGCTTAGAGCAACTCCAGTGCGTCATTGGGGAAATCACATTGTGCAACTAAAAAGAACTAAAAAGACATTTTCTAGATTTTCTTTTCCTCGTGTCTACAAGCAAACTGGGGGATAAGTACAGCTTTCCCCCCACTCAGGATTGAGTTTTGGCCTCTTACAGCTTATAGAGCAATACTTTATTTACATGGGGACATTTTTTAAATATAGAGACTAAAAATTGAACTACCTTATAGCTAGAGTGAAAACTATTGGGTATAGAAGTAGAGGCAGCTGAGTAGGTAGATATTAAGAGAGTGGGCTTCTCGTTTTCAAAAACAACACCAAGCTACCAACTTTTCTTTGTAAGAGTGGCCTGGGCCCAGGTTAAAGGGTTGGCTTTGGAATTCAGACCTCTGCTGCTTGGGATCACATTACCTTGAGGACACACGTGGCAATGCCAGCCTGTATCTTAAGATCTAATGGAATGAAGCACCAACACATAACCTACACCAGTGTCCTGGGGGCAGTAGACAAGACGTAGCTCGTGTGCAGCATACTTTGATTTACAATAGTATTGTATGCACATGCTTGTTGATTCATGCATGCATAAAATTAGAATATTTCGGTATAAAATGCAAAATATCTAACTTGAATAGGAATGTTTAGGACCAGGTGACCAGCGTTCTTACTGAAAAGTGACAGTGAGTCAAGGTCTCTAAATTCCCTCTCTTTCTATATCAGCATGCAGACAGCTACTCTTGGGGTCTTATCTCTTTCTTTGCCCTCTAAAGGCCTTTTTACACGACCCCTAAACTCCGCCGCAAATGGCTCCCAGCTCCGGAGCTTAAAATTGTTTACCCACCAGCTCCGGAGTTTACTGAAAATTAAGTGCGACCACGCCCACCTAAGCGCGTCCCAGCGCACTTTTCATGTACCTGCTCTCCGAGGGTGAAAAATCTTGATGCGGATGTGCCAGGCTCTCCTCGCTTCTTTTTGCTGTTGTTTTTTTGCCTCCCACCCCTTTAAGAGAAGGAATCACAACGACGGGGCGGCGTCCACCGGCACCGGAGGTAAGCCTGCATTCTTTTGTCCCTTTTTTTCTCCCTCCTCTCACGCAGCCAGCAGCCAGGAAGTGCGGAGGGGTGGGGACGCAGGAAGAGCGACAAACCCCTAAGATCTCTGGTCCGAATGTAAGGGACCAGCGGATCTTAGGGGTCGTGTAAAAGTGCCCTAAGCCAGTAATGGCGAACCTATGGCACGGGTGCCAAAGGTGGCACTCAGGGCCCTTTCTGTGGGCACCTGGCATCACCCCTTCATAGCCACCTGTATACAGGCTAAATTACTGTATTGTCACTTTGCAAAAAAATTAGTGGGTTTCGAATTGCAGTTTGGGCACTCGGTCTCTAAAAGGTTCACCATCACTGCTCTAACCCTTCCTCCTTCTCCCTGCTCCTACCTGGGCTGAGGTAAATAACAAATGCCAACAGGCCTGAATGGAAAGAAAGTAACACAAAAAGGCTTCCATAATAAAGTTTAGAAGGCTGTTACTGCACTGTCTTAAAAGGATTTGCTAAACAGTAAGTTGTTTTTGTTTTTGCTCACTGCCAGTCTCTCTGGGGGGATTATTCCTCTTCCATTGTCTATAGCAGTCTATTGACATCTGCAAATACAATTACAAAATTCACTAGAAGCTCTCTCTCTCTCTCTCTCTCTCTCTCTCTCTCTCTCTCTCATTCCCTCTCTCTGGGATATGCAGTGAAAGTTGAAAAGGCTCAGAGTGGCTTACATACCAATAAAAACTAAGACAAGATAGCTCCTTCTACTGTGTAGACTACGAGTTACTGTAAAAAGGATCTTTTTTAGCTATGATACTCTTGATACTGGGACACTGCAGAGAGTTGCCTAGTACCCATTTTAGCATTGTTTTGATAGGAACAAAGGCCTCTTTATTCTCCTTGACATTTCAGTCTTGATTACCTGTTTTAGTCTGCCTTGTGTCTTATTTCTTTAGACTGTTTTGACCAGAAATTGGAAATGATCCCACACTAGAATTAACACAATAATGTTAAATTCATCACATTTTCGGATAGGTGTCAGAGAAAAGCTCTCAAAACTCAACCTTCAACACTGATGTTTGAAAAGTAATATTAGCAGGAACGCCAAAAAATGTGTATACCACCCAGACTCTCAATTTGGGAACATAACAGAGCAATATCCCATCTGTCCCTGCAAGCGTACCAAAATATCATAACATCCACCATTTTCAACAAAACTCTTTCTCCTTCAAACTTTAACAGCAATATACCACAGAAGGAGGGGATAAAAACAACCTCAGCTTTAAAGCATCATCTCCAACTCACCTAAACCCTCTACTTAAAATATACAACAAAATTTCACACCAAATACCACAGCCACAACAAAATGGCCAAGCCTCGTTTCAAGGCAGCAGTTGTGACCACCAGTTCTTCACAAAAACCAAAGGGCTTGGGTAGTCTATGTAAATATGGCTTGGGGGGGGGGGGACACAATGCTTTGTAGAGCAACACCAAAATCCAGCAGCCTCATTGCAAGATGAACCTGGGTTGGTTCAAAAGGACACCCCCTACCCCTCCTAAATGGCTCTCTACCCTGGAGACAAAGGCAGGCTGAGGGCGGAAGGCTCCATTGAGCCATGGGTCACTGCAAATAGGCCTGCTGCGATAAAAAAGCAAACACAGTCTTAAAATGATTAATGAATGTGAAATTGAAAAAAAATAAAACCAACACTCTCGTGGTGCAAGCCGCGAGAGTGAGCCTACTCTTCAGCTGTCAAATATAGGACATTCAAACTGTTTCATTTCTGAATCCAGTTCTTCTTTCTGGCCAATGATGAACAGCCTGCACAACCTCTGCAGTCTTTCACAAAATACATGAATATGCCAGATAGTAGTGTGGAATGGAATTGACAGGTAGGGTATATTCGAGGTGGGTGAAATGTCATTCCAATTTGCAGCTAAAGCACCCAGAGACCATCGCAAGAAGGGTTAAATTTCCATCTTTTAAAACTTAAAAGCAGCTCTCTGAAAGGTACTATCAAGTCCCCCCCCAAAAAAAAATCAGGTTTGCAGGCTTGATTAGAAGGCAAGCATTAGTTTAGACTGTGTTTTTTGTCTGTTTGGTTGAGTCTATTTGGGGGAGGGGGAATTATACTAGAGGTGGGCAAAAACTGGTTCCTCCCAGTTCATAAAGCTGTCAGCACAGGCACTGCTGCTCTTTTCTCCCACTTCCTCTGGCTCAGCCAGCCACCCGAGAGGCCCAGTGTGCCAGCTTCTGGCAACTCCTCAACTGATCTTCCATTTCCGGGAACAGCTTAGGCTTCTGTGCCCCACCCTCTTGGCTAAGCTCCCATTTAGACAAAAGGGCCAGACAGAGAAGTCTGTGCTCTTGCAAACAACCAGGAGATTAGCCAAGAAGATGGAAAAAGCAAATGTACTGAATAGAGATGGGCATGAAATTAAAAACCATTCATTCTGTTATTCATTATTTGTTTCATTACATAACGAAACAAATAATGAAAATTGTGATGAAATTGGAATAAACCAAACAGAACCACGAAAATTAGGTTTGTTACATTTCATTTCATTATGGCGAAGCGCAATGAAACAGCTGTTTTTAAATGTTAAAAAATGTCCTGAATATCTGTAAAAACCCAGTGATAATTATTTATTCTGCCTGATAATACCTAACAGGGGGGTTGGGGTCCTTAAAATGTGCATTTATGTCTTTTCTCAGATCGCTGTATTTTTTTCCTTTAAGGGGAGTTAGGGGACATCGACCCAAAATGGCTCCCAGATCCCTAATATTGGTTTCTTGGGTATTAAAATGCCCTGGACATCCATTAAAATGCAGCAATAATTATTTGAAATTATTACCTACCAGGGTGTTGGGGTCCTTAAAATGTTTGTTTTTGTCTTTCTCCCATCGCAATGTATTTTTTCTTTTCCCTTTAAGGATGACACAAAATGGATTCCAGCCACAAGGTGGATGCAAGCCATGTGATCGGATCATGTAAATTCTTGGACAATTTTAACCAATAGCATGCCCAGGTTGCAGACAGTAGGTGTGGCAGCCACAAAGGGCATAAAAAGCTCTGGCAGCCCTTGTCCTCCTTGCAGTCTGCGGTGGGAGTTAGGGTGGGATTGCTGTCTCTGAGCCTCGTTACTTTAGGCCAGCCAGGCAGGTGTGTGTCTCTCTGTTCCTGCTGGCTGCAGCCTGGCTTTTAGGGGAGAGAAAGAAGAGATTTCTTTTGCAGCCTCCCTGTGTGCGTGCGTACCTCTCAGTGAGTACCCTCCCCTGCCCTGCAGTGCAGTCACTCTACGGCTGCCTTACGCCCTGGGCAACGCCCCCCGCTGCCTTTGCAGCCTCCCTGTGTCTCTGCCAGCATCATTTTTTTAGTGTTTTCCCTCTGATCTGGGGTGTTGGGGGATGCCTGCATGCGGAAATATTTTAAATCGCACAAAAAGTGGGTAAAATGAAAAAATGAAACCATTTTTTTCAAAAAAATCACAAAAAATGAAAACAAACCAAAACGAGACTCACAACGAAAAACAAAATAACGAAACATCATTTTTTCGATTCGTGCCCATCTCTAGTACTGAACTTGGAAGATGGCTGATCAGCAGAGGAGGGCAACATCAGCACCTGTGCTGCTGCCTTTATGAACTGGCATGAACTGGGACGAACAGGTTCGTGCCAATCTCTAGCTCTTCCCCATTCTCTCTTATTATTTTTCCCAGTCTCCTAAAACCACCTTCAGGTTGGGGTGATCATGCAAATCAGTCCAGGAACAACCTTTCCAGAGCCTGATGGATTTCAGTTTCCCTCTCCGCTGTAATCTGAAGAAGCCTGGGGATATATATATATTTCAAATGTTGGACAACATTTGACCTGACCTAGTACATTAGGAACTGATGGCCATGACTTAGCTAAGTGCCTTGGAAGATATAGGACTGTGAGTAACATTCAAATGAGAGCCTTGTTTTGCACATAAGATGGTTTTAGTATTGCACTAAAAATGAAAAAAGAGGGATGTAGGTATAATTTTTAAGGTGGGGTAACAGTATGCGTGCTGAGATGCTTGTGGATTGTATTTTAATAATTAAATGCTTTGTTAATTGTAAGGCTGTGCTGCAAATCACTGACGGTAATGATTTTTATTTTTATATGTATATTTATAATCCATGTATGTATTTTAAAAAATCACAGCATTATAGATAATATAACAACACTGCCAAATATATTCATTTGTGTTTCAGAAGCAATATTTGGTAGTCGTTGCCTCTGTGTAAGATACTGAGATGCCTTATCAGCTCTGTGTTGCTGTTCCTTTTGAAATAAGCTGGCCTGTGGATTTCTCAACACTACAATGACTAGGAGGAATGTAGTAACGTTGATATCTGTTGGGTCTTTTATTCATCTACTAGAAAGGGGCAGGATCACAACTCATACCTTCCTTCTTTAGTGTTATGGTAGATGCAGGAAAGGAAATGGTTCAGCAAAGTGTTAGGTAATTTGAAGCATCCTGATTCCATGTATTAAATGATAGGCGGTATAATCTGCTATAATTGCTTGGGAAAGTTACACATGAAGAAGTTTCTGGCTTAAAGAAGATGTCCAAAGGCTGAAAAATCCTTCAGAATATTTCCAGAACCTGTGATTTACTTGGAGCTGTCAGGCCTATTTCAAATATTTCAGAAGACACACGAGGCCAGGTTGCCTTGATCATGTCATGATTGATGACTGAGGCTGTGATATAACCTGGCATTATTATACATTCTCCAAAACACATCTCACTGATCTGTGACAGTCTGCTGGGTGATCTATCGTTTTATGTCCTCTGGTTTTAGTTTATGTCTAATTGAAGAACGTAATTTTGACAGGGATGTCTTTATTGAAAGAGTTTATATTAAACTGCCCACTAATTTGAAAATGGCATTTATCTAGTAACAGAGCTGCTGTTAAACTTTGAGAGAGTTTTTTCTTTTCACTTGAGGCTATGACCCTCAGGTTTCCTGAAGGAGATTCAGTGACAGTCTGCAAGTCCTTAATTTTCCCATCCATGCACATGAATATGAGTAACCACAATGTTTGTCTTTTTTGCCAACAAAAGATGGTGAATAATTCCCTGCTTCTCCATGATTGCCATTCCCAAATTTGACCTGTTGTGTAAAGGAGGCCATTTTGATGCATTAACCCTCCCTTTAAGTGCAGCTGATGCCAGAGCCTGACAAAAGCAAGGTTGGCTGAATCTTTCTTTAAGAATTTGAGGCAGTGGATTGTTTTCTTTCCTCTTTTTAAACAATCTGACAGCCCCCCTGTGTTTCTTAGATACGTGTATGTGGCTTTGCTTCTCAAGAGGAAAGGACAAGGAGGCCAAATGAAAGGGACCTGGGAGATGAGAAGCGATCTGGTGTCTCGTCTGCAAGACTACTGAGAGGATGTAGAAATGGACACCACATACATACTACAGTAATTACCCATAGGCAAGAAATATCACAGGCTTTAACATTCCTCATCCAGGGCTCTCATTTTGTCTGGACAACCTACATAAAAGAATGCAGGTGATTTCACAAGGACTCTTTCCATTCCTTTTCCGCTATCTTTGTTGTGAGCCTTTGAATGTCATTTACTTGGGCCTTTTAGTGTTTGGCAATAGATGCACTCTTTACGTATTGTGCACACATGGCAGGATATTACTTGAAAAACCTCTCACAGCACATGAGACAGGAAAAGGGGAAAACAACAACACCCCATCACCCTACCAAATGAAACTGCATCCTATGTACCCTTCCTCTTCAACACATGTGGTAATGGTCACTTACCTCACTACCTGTGGATATGTAAATGCATTTGAAATTATGAAAAGCCGTTGGCCGTAGGATAATGGCAACAAACCATGACATTTCTAACCTTAGCAGCAGGTTACAAACGATTTGCGTTCCTGTCCATTAATATTTTTACCCCTTCTGACACCTCTATTTAGCTCTGTTTTCAGAGAGAAAATCACATTAAGATGACCAAGACCATAAATGAAGACTGCCTTGTGCCAAGTAATCTGAATATGCTTAACTATTTATGAGCCACCTGCTGGGTACCTGAGGTGACTATCCATCTAATAATGGCCCAGTAGGAAAGCTGAGACTCTCTACATAAACACTGAAACGCCAGAGAGCTATCAATTAGAAGATCTGTTTCTCTCCTAAAATTCTGTCCTACCACCAATTGTGAGTGTCTATAATCGGAACAAATACTTTTGTGTGAGACACCCTACCTTCAACAATTTCCACCTTTTGCTCCTTTTTCTATCTCTTATACCAGGGCTGTCCAAATTTTAACAGGCCGAGGTCTACTTTGTCTGGGCCAAAGTGCCTGAGGGCTACTACAATAAAACTTCTACTTATGAATTTTATCTGTTCTGAGCACATGCTCATAAGTAGGATGCATTCCATGGATAGTCTGATCATGCACCCGCTTCCCTTGCACCCGCTCGAGCCGATGTGGGTGGGTGCAAGGGGTGTGTGTGCATGCTTGCGCAGATTGCCCCTTCCAAGGGGCAACCCACACAACCATGCACATGCCTCCCTTGCACCCAGCTCAAGTGAGCTTGTGCAAGCAAACCAAATCTACCAACACCACTTGCCTGGGCTGCTGGAAGACTTTTTAAAAGGTGCACTTTCCCTCCCTGGGGTCTGACTCGACTCACCTACCCATCCGGTCTCCTCCTCCTCCTCTTTTCCCCCTTCTCTCTTCCTGTCCCTCGCTGCCGCTGCTGCTGCCGCTGCTACCACCTGCAGCTCTCACTCACCTCTGCCATGCTCACCACAGTGGCACAAGCAGGAGAGAATGGCTCAGAAGGGGAGCAGGAAGAGCGGAAGTGGTGGGTCATGATCTCTGTGAGGCAGCTGTGGGAGTAGGAGGAGGGGGAGGGGGAAAGGAAGAGTGGGAGGAAGGAATTCTCCAAGGGAGAAGAAGAGGGGAGATGTCACTGTGCAAAGGAGATGAGCATGCCCACGATCCCACCTTTCACTGTCCCTTCCCCTCCCCTCTCCTCCCTCTGCTCCACACCAGTGACTCAGCTGGTCACAAGACAGTGGCATGCCGATCATCTGGACAGTGAGGAGAGCAGGAGACTGCACTATGGCCCTTGAACTTCCCCACTCAGCTGAGACAGTGGGCTGGCAGACCCAGAACTTTGCTGGGCCAGTGGTTGCCCTTGGGATGGAGGAGGGAGGGGTGGAAAACCTATCCCCTCACTTTTTTATTGATGGCCGATGGGCTACTTTTGAACCCTTCGTGTGCTACTGGTAGCCCATGGTCTATCTGTTGTGCAGGCCTGTCTTATACTATAGGTTCTGGAGTGGCTGGGCCACTGTCATCATATGTTGTCACGGTCCTTCTTCTATGGCATTGGACCTACCTCCATAGGAGCCCAGACAGCCCTTCCCCACCTCCTTAGGCAACTGACCATTCACTGGCTGCATGGGGAGAATCCTCATCTTGCCTACTTGATGCTGCTGGAGGAGGTGGAGGAAGGCAGCATGAGGTCCTGCCCAGATTGGCACACCTCGTGAGCAGAAGGACCCTGTGACACATGATGAAGGTAAGTGACCCATCCAGACCAAAGGCAAGGGGAAGGTCTATGCAGCACCTGTAACTCTATGCTAATGGCTTTGTATGAAGATGTCAAGCACATAGAGCAGCAAACTCTACCTTGTTTCAATAGGGACTCAGACTTTGGGATTGAGACTCAGGATTTGGTACCAATGACTCAGACTTGGACTTGGAGACAATGAGTTGTCAACTTCATTGACACTTGCTTTTATGTTTAGGGACTAATTTCTATCTGTGCTGCTATCTAATAAAAGGCTATGTTCAGACATCTTCCTCTGTAAAGTTATCCTACTTGCAACCAGCGCTGGAACAAAACATTCTGATATGTGAGCCACTAACAGAACAGGCTGGTACTCCTTACTTATCATGTGCTGTGTTTGACCAGACTGTTAGTTGAACCTTATTTCAATATTGGAAATAAGTCATTGTGGGCTTTTTTCTATGTGCTGTAGGGTAAGGGCATGTGTATGAGGCTCAAAGCCAGGCAGCATGGGATATAGGGCTATTCCATAGTATCTTGCCACTGTGGTGCATTACAACATTTGCTGCCTGAGGCTGCCACTGCACTATACTTAATGATATGGATGTTTGTGGTGTCTCCCTTCTTCCTTCACTGACATGCACAGATACATAATTATCCTGTGTGATATTTTGTTTGTTTAACCTTCACTGTATTAATGTCTTATGGACTTGTAATGCCAGTTCCCTCATGTGTGATTCAGATTTGTTTTATATTCTAGCTTAATAAATGAACTAATTGCTTTCAAGGATTAGTTTTTGAATGTTCCGTTCTTTTTCTATAGGTAGAGTTCTGTGATAAAAAGCCAATGGCACACATGTTGCTTTTACATGTGCAGAATGTATAAATCCCCATGTGATTAAAACCATTTCTTGTCACATATTATTGAGGCAAGGTTGAATCTTGACATGGAGGTAGAAAACATAACATTCTCTCGATTCAGAATTCTAAACCTTTCCCTCAAAAGAAATATGTGTGAATTAGGGATGGGCAAATAACAAAAAATGAAATGCCATTTTGTCATTTCGTTATGTAACAAAACAAAATGAAATGAAATGATGAAGCAGCATTTTGTTACAGATGAAACAAAATGGTTATTTTTTCCCATTAAAATGAACTGTTTTGTTTCCTCTGTAAAACACTGTCATGGGTTTTAAAAAAAGTGCCGACCCAGCCCATGGGCCAGCTGGTCAGCGTGAGAAAAAATAAATTATTATTATTTTTAAAAATGTGGTGACCCAGCCCGTGGGTATGCTGCTCGGTGCAAGATATGAAAAATAAAAAAATAAAAAAATAAAAATTACGCCAACGCAGCCCATGGGCCAGCTGGTTGGTGCGAGAAAAAATAAAAATAAATAAACAGACCAACCTGGCCCGTGGGACAGCTGGTGGGCACGAGAAAAAATATAAAAAAAATAAACGCACCAACCTGGCCCGTGGGAAGCTGGTAGGCATGAGATTAAAAAATATATAAAATACAAAAATAAAAAATGCACCAACCTGGCCTGCGGGCTAGCTGGTCGGTGCAAAAATAAAATAAAATAAAATAAAATAAATAATTTAAAAAACCCGCCACCCCAGCCTGCCGGCCAGCTGGTTAGTGGGGGAAAAAACAAACCAAAATGAGACAAACGAAATATGAAACAATTTTTTTTAAAAAAATAATTTCTTAATGAACGAAACAAAACGGGAGGGAGAGAAACGAAGAACAAAACAAAACACCATTTAGGCATTTTGTGCCCATCCCTAGTGTGAATCAAGGAGTTGTTTTTTGTGTTTACAGATTTATCCCATGCATTGTAATATTATTAGAACAGCACATGACCCTCTTCTATTTACTTCTCATAGGGAAAGCATCAGCTACTTTTTTCACCTTCCAAAATCTAAGTTATTAAATGTGGCCAATTCATATATATATGAAGAAACTGTTATACCAAAGCCGTACTTTAAAGGAAAGCACATAGCCCAAATCCACTGAGGTTTCTAGGCAGAAGAGGGAAAAGGAGCTTTATGACCTCATATAGAACTTGGAAAGAATGAGAATGCTGGTGGGATTCAGAGAAATGCAATGCAAATGAAACTGACAGGTTTTCATATCCCTGCCCCAGTTTGCCAAACTAAATACACTCTGCGGACCTTATGGTATGGCCCCCAAACCTCTGTTTTTTCCCTATTTTAGACAGTTAACAAAACCAGGCAGTTTTTTTTTCAAGCCTAGGCAAATTGCCATACATAGCTGGGAAACTCCATTCGGCTCGATGAGTCTTCTAGCTACTAGCCTAAGAACATTAATTTGAAAAGGCAAGTTTGTTGTGTTATTCATTATTTCTTTCAGCCAGCTCTCTGTTCTCTCTGTTCATATCTTCCACAAGTAATTTGTTGTGATATGTATTGTTAGTGTATCAAAAGCATCAATTCTGCAGCGATCAGCCTTCTTTATGGTTCAGCTCTCACTTCCATACATCACTACTGGAGGCTTCGTGAGGCATTGGCTGGCAGGGCAGGGTTTCTTTACCTCCCGGTATGAAGAGGTGACAAGATTTTGTGCCCTTCCTGAGGAAGAGGGCAAGGTGAGCAAGCCGATTTAGGGCTACCCCTGTGCTTCTCCAGCCTCTTGCCTCTCTGTGCTTCACCAGACAGGAGCGCTTCTGCAGCAGCAACGGGCGTCCGCCTCTTTCCCGGCTGCGGCAAGGACTTGGCTTATGCCATCTGCTGAGCTGCGTGGTTTGCCTTCACTTCATTGGGGCACTTGGGGGAGTTTGTTTATATTGTAAATTAAGGGATTATGGTTACAGTTGTGGGGTGGCGTTTTGTTAGGCTACTAGCCTTATGTGAGGCTGCCTGGCTTAGTGCTGGTGGGGAGGTGTGGAGGGAGTTAGGTAGTAAATAATAATAATAATAATAATAATAATAATAATAATAATAATAATAATAATAAATAATAATAATAATAATAAATAAATAAATAAATAAATAAATAAATAAATAAATAAATAAATAAATAAATAAATAAATAAATTCCATTTATTTGGCCAGAGGCCCTATTTTATTGCATTTGCCTGGCTGCCCTATTTTGGTTCTGCAAAATAAAAATAAATAAATACAATAAAAACCACAATAAATAATTAGCTGGAGATAGATAGCATTGTTGTCAGAGTTAACCAGTAGGGCTTCCCTGGGGGTCTTCACCCACATGCCACTGGTCCTGTTGAGCTGGGTGGGGGGGATTGTTTAACTTGTTGGGAGGGACTGTCTACTTTACATCTTGAAGTTGTGCTGGATTAATTTGGGTGTTAGGCTTCCTATACCTTGGTGGAGGATGACACTCCTGTCTGACCCATTGAGTAACTGTGGTTAACGGCCATTGGCCAAAAGTGAAACTGTTAGTGGGAAGCCATTTTGTAACTGTTAGTGAGAGGCCATTTTGCATGTTTGATTGTACCACCCTGATCCCCCTCCCTCCCCATCTCTCTCTCTCTCTCTCTCTCTCTCTCTCTCTCTCTCTCTCTCTCTCTCTCTCTCTCTCTCTCTCTCTCTCTCTCTCTCTAGCATAGCGTTTGGATATTTGTAAGCTGCTTCATTTTTTGCAGCAGTGGTGCTTGGGCATTGTTAACTGCATTTCCTGCTTAGTTCAGCAGGTCTTGTTTCATTGCTTCTAGTTCTCTTCAGCATGCCTCCCAAGAGGCCATCTACGCTGGAACATTGGAAAGGGTGCACCCAGAAAGGGGTCCAGCCCTTTTTCACCACATTGACACTATCAGTTGAGCATGCTTGGACTTCACTGGGATAGCGTGGCTGTCTTATGATGAGGGATTCCATTGTAGGATGGCACAAAATGATGGCTTGAGATGGGATGTCCCTCACGGGTCCCTGTGGCTGAGTGATGAGCCCATTTTGCCCCATGTCTGCTGAAAGATTTGAGAGTGGCCACCTAGTGCAAAAGGCAAGACAACTTAATTTTGCTCAAACAGGGGTGGGCCAGATGGTTCAACCCTGTCTGCTATGAGTTTAACAATAAGGGTTCATGTGGTAGGAGGCAATGCAAATTTAGGCACGTACGCTCCAGTTGCATCCACCTGCCCTAAGCCCAAAGCTGGTGCAAACACCAACAAGGACTCTGGAGACAAAAACAACCCACTAGGACCAGCCGCTTTACCTAAAATAAATTGGACATGCTTCAGGCATGGCTTCATAGGTACCATGTTTTTGAGGTTGCATAATATTTGAGTGAGGGCTTTCAATTTGGGTTTTGAATACCTGTGACTGGTGAGCTTGTGTTGTGTTTTGCACAAAATTTGAAATCAGTCCAGGGTTTTGAATTGATTGTGAGGGACAAAATATTAGCTGAGGTACAGGCAAGTTGAGTTTTAGGTCCTTTTGATCAGCCACCAATGCTACACTTTTGTGTGTCCCCAATGGCCCCGGCCTTGCCAGAGAAGGGGGAGGGGGTTTGGTGCTGAAGGCTCATGCATTTCATTCGGGGATTGGGATAAAATTTGGGAAAGTCCACTGGGTGTAGCCAATTGGATCAAATAAAAAGGAAAGAGATTACTCACTGTTGCAGTCTTGTCATGTCTCCACTGATGGTCCATTTGCCTCTTCCTTGGCACCTATGGGAGGGTGGCTCATTCCTGGTATCCCATTGGCCTCAATGAGCCACATTGAGGAGAGGTGTGAATGTGTGTACGTGAGCCATGACATGTCTTTGGAAGGACTGGGACAATAAAACACTTCCCTCCCTTCATTTCGGATGCAGCCTAAGAACACCCAAACTCCGAGCTTCAACTAAGAAACAGCCTGGCTTTTTTCGCATCTTGCCAAGGAGCTTACATCTAAGAAATAACTCCTGGCAAATCCATCTTTTGCCATGTTATAATCTATTGGTACTGTTCTGAGGAAGGGGATTTCACTATTGAAATATTAGCAACTAGAGATGGGCACGACTTGAAAAAAAATTTTTTCGAGTTGTCGTTAGTCGGGCCAGTCCCGTTTCGGGTCGTTTCCGGTTTTCGCGAATATTCGCAAAAATTAGTCGGTTCATTTTTTCGTTTTTTCGTTGTCGTTAGTACTGGTTTTTTTTGGGGGGGGAGCGGGCTCCTGGAGGCACCTCTGTGGGGTGGGTGCCTCCTCTGGCCCGCTATAAAGGGAAAGTGGGCTCCTCACCCACTAGGAAGGGGAAGCAGGCTCCAAGAGACCCCTCTACATGGGGGTCTCCCTTCCTCACCTGCTGCTGCTGCAAAATGCTATGCAATAGCCATATGGATATTGCATAACATAATGTGCAGACGTGAGACCAGTGTGAGAGTGATAGGGTCATACCTTCCCTTCACAAGGCTCCCGCACCACCATGTCTCACACAGAAGGGAATTGTACTTGCTGCGTGTAGTGCAATGCAAGCAAGTAGATCTGGCTTTAAGGTGGCTTAGTGCAAGAGCTAGGGTTAGGCTAATGACGGGTAAGGTTACGGTGGGCTAGTGGGTTGCACCTCTGGGTGCCTCTCTGACCCACTAAGAAGACAGTCTGTGACGTATGGGTATGGAGTCAAGGGTTAGGGTTAGGGCTAGGGCAGGTTTTAGGGGGCTTTTTGGCACATCCCAGAAGTCTCCATGGCCAAGTGGCCATGCGACTGGTGGGATGGCTCCAAAAATTTGCATGGTTGTCCACTCCCACATGGCTGGCCACTTGGCCAGCCCATCATTGCGCAGGTGTAAATAAAATAAAATAAAATAAAATCAATGGAGGACAGAGGAGGAGAGGAGAGACATTTTGTTGCAAGAAAAAACCCACTGCTACTGTGAAAAATCTGGCAGTTTATAAATTTTCGCGTGTTTCTGTTGTGCTTGTGTGTTTTCGGACCACGATTTCAAAAACAATATTGCGTTTGCCGCCCCATTTTGGATCCCCCGCCCGCACCGCATGGCATGGCGATGGCGACTCGCGAGTCCGGCTGCCCAGGACGGGGGGGAGGCGGGACCCCCCCCTCCTCCAGAAACCACCCCTCCGGTAGGTGCCCTGCGCCCTTAGTCAAGCAGGCATTTTTCCGCCTGCTTTTTTGGCCCGGGAACGGGTGGGGGGAGAGTTTAAAAGTTTTTTCCTGTGCCGTCCGTGCCGCTTGCTTGCACTTTAATTGCGGCGGCCAGCGGCGAGACTGGGCTTTTTGCTGGCTGCGAGCCTGCGGCGAGTCCCACAGAGCAGCCCACTAGGACGGGGGATGGGGGGGGAGGCCGGGGACCTCCAGAAACAACCCCTCTGGTAGGTGCCCTGAAGCACGGCAGGCATTTTTTTTCCGCCTGCTTTTTTGGCCCGGGAATGGGTGGGGGGATAGTTTAAAAGTTTTTTCCTGTGCCGTCCGTGCCGCTTGCTTGCGCTTTAATTGCGGGCGGCCAGCGGCGAGACTGGGCATTTTGGTGGCTGCGAGCCTGCGGCGAGTCCCACCAGAGCAGCCGAGGACGGGGGATGAGGGGGGAGGCTGGGGACCTCCAGAAACAACCCCTCTGGTAGGTGCCCTGAGGCACGGCAGGCATTTTCCCGCCTGCTTTTTGGCCGGGAACCGGGTTTTTTTAACTTTTAAAAACTTTTTTTCTGTGCCGCGTGTGGCATCGCGCGATCTCGCGATGCAAGGAACGAGCACGACAAATCAGACCAAAATTGTTCGTTCGTCGGTTCGAGCTCGAAGTCTGGGGGAGTAATTCCCGTTACCGTTTCCGTACAGTAACGGAACCGAGTAACGGAAACGGAAACGGAAATACCACTAAGTCGTGCCCATCTCTATTAGCAACATTGATCCATTGGCTGTGTAGTCGTTTTCTCCAGCATGAGAATTTGAACACATCTGCTTTATGTTTCATAACCATTCAAAGCTATTGGAAATATGATCAAATTAAGTAGTTTGCCTTTGATTGGGTGGTTGATGTCTTTATTTTTCCAGATGTTTGTCATACATACTTCTTCCAGAAGTCTCTAGGTCTTCTGATCGCTGGGCTGCAGTCACAAATTTGATTTATTTTTTGATCCATGGAAGTTATTACTTTACTGCTTCAATTACCTCATTTTTGATCTTAACACTGACTAGAAAGTTGTAGGTAAATCCGTTACATTTAACTACAATACTTACTTCCAAGTTCTGGACCTGTATGGGAGGTTTAATCATCAATATTAATTAGAAATGTATATTATATTCCTCTATTTTGCAAACTCTATTTATGTAAAAATATCCATGTTTTTCATACTTATAAATACTAAGAATCAAAAGGGGTAGGTGGAAAGGCACAAGTGGTAACAAATTTATTTATTTATTTATTTATTTATTTATTTATTTATTTATTTATTTATTTATTTGACTTACCACCTGAAAATTGATGGCTGGTGGCTGCATGATGGGCATTGGGCAATCAAAATAGAGATGGCAGGATACTGTCAATAAGGACATGCAAATTGTCAGCTTGTGCCACAAAGTTGTGGTTGACTGGGCAAAATGTTGTTTCAGGCTCTGCAAAGTGAAATCCATGCCTACAGGGAAATCCTGGGAAGAAGAAGAAGAAGAAGAAGAAGAAGAAGAAGAAGAAGAAGAAGAAGAAGAAGAAGAAGAAGAAGAAGAAGAAGAAGAAGAAGAAGAAGAAAAGACTTTTAGTCTTATTATGCTTAATAGCTTTGTAATGTTGGAAATGTCAAGGCTGCAATTTAGCCAAAATTAAAGTTGATATTAGATAAATAAGATATTCATAGTTTTGCAGAAAAGGAATAACAATTCAACTTTAGTCTGTTATTGCAGATATTAGATGCCAATTGCTTACTGTTTTAATCTGAAAGTGTATCAAAAATAATGCAGGGAATATGTCTGTTCTACAAATCTGCTATTAGAGATGGCAGTGTTCAGCATATTTTGTGTAACTTTATACGAAGAAAATCTCCAGAGCTTGTGAAAATACTCTTAAAGAAATATACAGGAAATTCTTGTGTTTGTTTCTATCCACTAAAGACTACTGGAGGTTGGAGTTTGCCCTCAAGTTGTCCTTAGTAATCAAGGTTTCTTTTGTGTATTTCCCACTCTTGAACAATCTGTACGTCTCATTTCCCATCAGACATGGAACGTGAGGCTTTCAACTCTTTATTCTTGTACAGTAAATATTCTTTTTACCTTATTCTATATCTAATTTCTTCTGTGATTTAATTGAAAGCCTGATTTCTTTTGCAATGCAATTGGCCACAAACAACCCAGAAACGGCAAATTCTTCAACCTCTTTTGTCTCTTTTG
This sequence comes from Phrynocephalus guinanensis, assembly GCA_037367245.1. Lineage (NCBI taxonomy): Eukaryota > Metazoa > Chordata > Lepidosauria > Squamata > Agamidae > Phrynocephalus > Phrynocephalus guinanensis. The sequence goes on from CM074737.1 coordinate 38,483,324, forward strand.
GAGTTTCCCCTCCCCCCTTGCTAGAATGATAAACTTGTTTATGAAATGGGAACCATGTGAAGGGGACTCAGTGCATATAGAACATAATTTTGAGCTTTTCTCCTTAGTGTATCATTTCCTCTTAAGTTATTTGTTTCTGTCCAAGACCATTTTGGTCTTGTATAGTTTGTCTGAATTGTTTCATGATTTGATCAAAAGTCCATATTCTGTAGCAAAGTTAGGGATAACTTCCATTTTGGACTGCAGGTCCCAAATCGTGCTGCCAGTTTGGCCAGTTTGGCCAGCATTTCTTTTAAAACAATTCCTTCAAGCTTAATCGTGGCAAATATTAGATTCTGAATTTAAAAAAAATCATACTGCAGTGATTTGAGCAAACTAGGAAAATCATTCACTCAATGCTTGGATAGTTATTTCAAAGTGATTAATTATAATTCCAAAGTTCTAAATTAATTAATTATAATTAGTATTAAAAGTTACTTCCTTTTCATCTTTCCATAAGTTTTCCAATAGTAAATGTTCAGATATTTAAACCATTTCAGGCTGAAATGCAATGGGATGATGCACTAGAAGAGGCCTATTGAATGAGCAGGATTGGTAAATCAACATCAATGTATGGTCCATTGATTCCATTGGCCTATTCAAACTTAGTACTAAATTTCATCCTCTGCTATGTGTGACTGTTTTTATGTGCCATCAAGTCAGAACCAACCTATATTGACCCAAAAGTTGTTTTCAAGGTAAATCAGACATCTAAGGAGTGTCATACTACCACCTACAGTTCCACACTCCCAGTATGTTTACATGCCTAAGCAGGGATTTGAACCCAAGTCCCTTGAGTCTTAGGGTGTTTATACACGACCCCTAAGCTCCGCCGCAAATGGCTGCAAGGTCCGGACCTTAAAAATGTTTATCCACCAGCTCCGGACTTTGCAGACAATTAAGTGCGACCCCGCCCAGTTTAGCGCGACCAAACAGCAGTTTTCTTGTACCTGGTCTTTGATGGTGACAAATATTTGATCCGGTGTAAGGATAGTGAGTGCGGGGCTCTCCTGGCTTCTGTTTGTTCTTTTTTTGTGCCCCGCCCCTTTAAGAGATCTGAATGCTGCCCGGAACAAAACGGAGGTAAGACGGCATGCTTTTCTTTCTTTTTTCTCCCTCCCTCAGGCAGCCAGCAACCAGGAAGTGCCGAGGGGGGTGGGGACAGAGGAAGACAGAGGAAGAGTGATGAACCCCTAAGATCTCTGGTCCGAATTTAAGTGGCCAGCGGATCTTAGGGGTCGTGTAAAAAGGCCCTTAGTCCATCACACCATCCACTGCACATATTGCCCTTCAGGCTAATTTGTTCCCACCTCATGACCCAGCAGAGAGCAAAAAGAAGCAGCAATGGGCACAGCAAGGCTGTTATTTGAACACTCACATCTATTTCTTCACCACCATTTAGTAAGACCACATCTCAAAGCTATAAAACTACCAGGAAAAACAGAGGAAAGGTGTCCCCTATTAACTTTGGCAGACATAGGTTGGGCTGGGGGCATGTGACCATGATATTTTTAAAGCCACAGCTACACTAAATAGATATATATTTGCAGAAGAAGGGATTAACTATAATTAACTCATTATTTGTAAACATTTTTCTTCCCATCTCTGTTTAGTACAGTCTTCTGTATGGGTGGAAGGCTAGTTTTGTGTGTGGGAAAACAGTGTTTGGTACAAATACTAAGTGTTGTTGTAGTACTTTGGCCAAAAGATTAGATTTCAATATGCAAAAACAAAGTTTTAAATCCTCACAAATTCCTGATACTTATTGGGTGTTTGAGAGCCAAGCACAGCTGTCACCCTAGCCTGTATGCCAGGATTCTCGGGACAGTAAACTAAGACCGAGATGAAATGAGGTGGCAGGCTGAGTGCCACCTACATGTGATACATGGGACCTTGAGAAGAGCTCTGAAATAATTATACACCATGTAAGCAGTGGCAAGAAAAGGTAGGGAGCCAACAGGGGCAGGGAAACAGGCTGTGGGAGGGGTGGTGGAAATGATCCAGGCAGTTCATTCCATTGCGAAACAGATTGGTTGCTTCATGAACATTCAGGTTTTCTGGCTTGAATGAACCCAAAGCTACCTGAACCAGCAAACCGGTGATTTTCCATGAACTTCCTGGTTCGTTTTAAGGTTCATGGCCATCTCTAGTGATGAGCCTATTTCCTAGCCTTTTTAAAAAGCTTCAAAATTCACCCCCCATACAGTGATGCAGTGGTTCATTGTCCAATATATTTCATCACATCGAAAATATCCATTAAAATGTTGGCAGTACAATTTCTTGACATCAGTGGACTACATACAGGCATCCTATCATAAAGCATAACTGCTGAAAAATGTGGAGAGATGTAGTGGCTGTTAAAGGAAAAAACGACATCGAGGTTCAGCATTCTTTCCGTGGAAGTTGAGTCATGGCAACTGGACTTATTTTTTTCTTGAGAGATTGAAAAGTTTTGCTGCTCATCCAAACAGCTGTGTCAATCTGAGGCATTTGTGTTAAGTGTTCCGTTTTGGTCAGGACACTACCAGATTTCAGTCTTGTTTTTCCCGAAATGTCCCGGGAGGCGGCAGTTGACAAGTAGAGGGGGGATACGCTGGTGCGGCTATGGCTCTATCGGGTGGAAGGGGCAAAGCAAGCAGTGTGTTTGTGTTTGTGTGTGTGTGTGTGTGTGTGTGTGTGTGTGTGTGTGTGTGTGTGTGTGTGTGTGTGTGTGTGTGCGTGTGTGTGTGTGTGTGCATCATGGCATGCAACTTTCTCCCTCTTTGGTAGCCCTGTCCCTGCCGTTGCCCACTGCTTCACACTCCCTCACTCACTCCCTGCCTCTGCCCCAGTGGCACCTGTTCTGCCATTCCGCGGTGGCCTGCGGTGGAGGTGTGCTCTTGCTGGGGCAGAGGTGCAGGATGCAGGGATGCACAGGGGCACTTCCAAGACAGACTCCCACCGGCCATGGCAGCACCAAGCCAAGAACGATGAGGGCCAGGAGTTTGAGAAGGAAGACAAGTGGCAGCAGGGGTGTGTGGCACTCTCCCTTGGCCGCAAGCGGGCAGATGGCAAGGTGGCAGTCCAGCAGCAGGGCTGCCCTGCCTCAGGTTCAGCCTCTGAGCACTCGCCCACCCCTGAACCCCACCCCCAGGACTGCTGGCCAGGTGGGAGGGAAGTGACACTCCCCCTTTCACCCTCCCAGCGGTGGCCACCTTCTGCCCTCCCAGTTCAGTGCCGAAATGGGCGTGGGAGGGGTGGTTGGAGCAGCCCATGGACATTTGTGGTAGGTTTTTCACATGCACACATTAGTGCACACACATTTCAAAACTCTCTTCCCATCCTGGCTGGTGCCTAGGAAAACTTAACAGCTATGATCTGAGGAAAGCTAGTTGTGTCTCCTCCATTTTATAGTTCACTTTGATCTCATGTCAACCTGGTCTGAAATAGGTGTGTAAGATGAACAATGGCCTGAATAGGCTCGTTAGGTGGACAATAGGCTCATTAGATGCGTGAAAGTCCCGCCTTTAACCTTCCCAACACCTATTAAATATGGGTTCTTAGCTATGGCCTTGGTGGTGGAGATGTGAAGTATTTTTGATTTGTCTGTGGATTGTGGAAATCACTGCCTGATAAGTAGTAGATAGATTGTGCCCACCACCTCTGTTGAGAGAGAGGTTCTCAATGCTCACATGAATGGCTTCCCTGATCCCGCTTTCAAACCACCTATCTTCTCTGTCTAATATGTGTACATCCGATTGCCCTTTGCCCTTCAAGTGGAGGTGTACTGCTGATTCTGGCCCTCAGCTGTTGCCCCACTATGTTGGGCCATCCTCCTGTTTAATGGCTGTTTAGTTTCGCCACCATAGAGATCTGTACACTCCTCACTGCATTGGACTTCTTATACTATATTGCTCCTTTGGTGTTTTTGTGTCAGGTCATTTGGGTGAATGAGCCTCTGCCTTAGTGTGTTTGTGGGTTTGAAGTAAACAGGGATGTGGTGTTTGTCAAAAACCCTTTTAAGCTTTTAAGCTCCAGCCATGTAGGGAATGACCAGGTTCTTCTATCGGCTCTGGGTCTCAGACTGATCCCTTGTTCTTCTGGGATGGCCCACTGCTTTGTTGAAGGCCCACTTTGGATATCCACAGGCCTTAAGTGCTGTGTTCGGGTGCCTATCTTCCTTCTTTCTGCTTCTAGCTACTAGATGACAAGTGAAGCAGGGGACCTCTACAGTGAGTCCTGCAATGGTAGGATATAGCCCTGGATATCTTGGTGCAGAGCTCAGAGGTACAGATTCATTACCTCAGCTTTTCTCCAGCCTGGATATTTTTACAAAGCAATGCAAGGAAATCATTTAGAAAACCGTTATGGTTTGAATTGTTATCTTTTCATTCTGTCTTCTGCTAAGGTATTCCTTTCAAATATTAACATTCAATTTTATTATTAAAAGTTTTCTTAAAGTGATATTGGATATTTCATTTAATGTTTCAGCATTTACTTTGAGGATATTGTACTAATATTAAATTATTAAAACAAATGAAATGGCATCGCTATTCAGAATCTTCTTTGCAAGAAATTGCCAGTCAAGGAGATCTCAGACTAGGTCCATTGTGGAGCCTTAATAATGATTGCAAAATATATTATCTGCGGAATGCCATTCAACCCAAGTCAAACATCATTCTTTGTATAGATTACCATCTGAAAGAGAACGAGAGTGGGAATGTGGGCTGGATTTAGTTCTTGGAAAAGTTACTTCTTTTGGATTACAACTTCCCCAAGTCTCCAAGCCAATGCAGCTGGAAAATATATCTTTTCAAAATTCTGCAAAAGGGGATTGGACAGATTCTTGGAGGAAAAGTCCATCACAGTTTACAAACCATAATGGAGATGTGTAATCTCCAGGCTTAAAACCAGGGTACTTCAAAGACCAGATGCAGAGGAGTGGTATCAGGAGACAAATATCTAGTCTCGTGCACTCCCAGATGCATCTGGTGGGGCCACTGTGAGATACAGGAAGCTGGACTAGATGAGCCTTTGGCCTGATCCATCATGGCTCTTCTTATGTTCTTATGTTCTTAAAGCTATCTTTATAAGATGAGAAGTTTAAATACATAATTGACATAATATTTGATTTATTAACAGCTCAACAATTAATAACAGGAAGGCATTGGAAAGTAAAATATGCATTTTGTCAGTTAAATGGATGGTATAAAGAAATTTGGGACATAGCTATTAATGATAAATTGACATATAATTATTAAGGTAAGAAAAGTTTGTTTAATAAGAATATTATACAGACATTTTGGGAGGGGATTTATAGATTCTCTATTAAAAATGCAAATTCTAAATTTTATATACTCTGCATAGTGCTTAAAACACTCCCTGGGAGGTTTACAAGTGCTGTATTTTCCCATTTATAAGACAGTTCCTTGTATAAGATGACTCCCACTTTCTAACCCAAAATTACAGTTTTACATCTGTGTGATTATCTTCTCATCTTATTTCGATGTATAATTTTAGTCCAACAATTTTAGACCAAAATGTAGCCTTATACATGGAAAAATATTGTAATTATGTGTGCTACACATTACCCTGTCCTTGAGCTGGGTACTGGTTTTGCTGACCTCCGAAGGATGGAAGGCTGAGTGAACCTTGAGCCAGCTATCTAGAATTAAACCCTTGGTAATGAGCTATAGTCAAAGCTATGGTTTTTCCAGTAGTGATGTATCGAAGTGAGAGATGGACTATAAAGAAAGCTGATCGCCGCAGAATCAATGCTTTTGAGCTGTGGTGCTGGAGGAGAGTATTGAAAGTCCCGTGGACAGCAAGGAGACCAAACCTATCCATCCTGGAAAAAATATCAACCCTGAATGTTCCCGGGAAGGACAGATTTTGTAGCTGAGGCTCCAGTACTTTGGCCACCTCATGAGGAGAGAAGACTCCTTGGAAAAGTTCCTGATGTTGGGAAAGATTGAAGGCAAAAGGAAAAGGGGATGGCAGAGAATGAGATGGTTGAATGGTGTCATAGATGCAACAAATATGGATTTGACCAAACTCTGGGAGGTAGTAGAGGGCAGGAAGGTCTGGTGAGCTCTGGTCCATGGGGTCATGAAGAGTTGGATATGACTGAATGACTGAACAACAGAAATGAGCACTGTTTTGGCTGCTGTACAACAGTTGAAACATTGTGCCATGAGACTAGAATATATAACAAACAAAACTGTATATACAAGTTCTCCACTAGCAACATAACAGGCATAACGAACAAGATGACATAATGTGCCCCCCATCCCACCAGGACCATTTGGAGATATAAGCAGTTTTCTACCTCATGCAAAGTCCTCTATTCCATCCAGAACTGCACTGAGTCTTGTGCTAGTGCACAATCCTTCCCCCTTTTGCTTTGTTTTATGTGTGTGTGCGTGTGTGTGTGGTAATCTTCTTTTTACAAATACCTAATTGTCTTATGTTCATCCTCGATGTAATCCAGTGGGTTCCTTCCAGTCCACAGAACACATGTTACCTAGGGATCAGGGAGGAATCTGGCTCATGAGCTCCTGGGCATCTGGAAAATCTGCTGCAGAAGACTGGAAGACTGTCTGGAGGACATTGGGCAGAGAGGCCAGACTGAGGAGCTCCCAGGGTGTGGGGAGGTTTCATCCTACCAACAGAAATCTGTTGGTGGGCAAGATGAGAGGGAAAGTACAAATGAAGGAAATTCTCCAAGGTAGGGATATATCTTGGTTTAATTTTATACAATTAAAGAAATGGACTGATACTTGGATAAAGAAAAATAATAAATTCAGAGAGTACACAAAATATGAACAACTCTTATTGTTGTATGAGGATACTCAGAAGGAAATAGTAGTAAAAGGTATTGTTAGCAAACTATATAAAATTATTTCGGATTTAGATGAAAATAGGGGAGGATTTGGATCGAAATTATTGTGGGAACAAGATTTTAAAAAAGAAATAAGAGAAGAAGACTGGGCTAAAATGTGGAAAATGAGAATACTTAGATCTATGTCTGTTAGAATAAAGGAAAATTTCTTTAAAATAAGTTTAAGATGGTATTTGACGCCAGTGAAACTGAATAAAATGAATGCAAATTTTCCTAAGCTTTGCTGGAAATGTGATAATGAGATTGGTACCTTTTATCATTTGTGGTGGGAATGTAAAAAGATACAGAAATTTTGGAAATGTATTTTTAAAGAACTGACATACTAGAAATGACTATAGAGCCCAAATCTGATATTGCTTTGTTATCAATATTTGTGGATCATAGTTATGATGTTAAAACTAAAGAGTTGATTACAAATTTGTTGACAGCAGCTAGATTAATAATTGCTAGAAATTGGAAATCTAAATATGAACTATGTTTAGAAGAATGGTATAATGAAGTATGGAATATTGCTTTAAATGATAAATTATCTTGTTCTCTCAAGGTTAAAAAAGGAGAGTTAAAAAGAGATATTTTCTATGATATATGGGGTAGATTTATTGAATATGTGTTTGTATGGGATAAGGGTAAGGTTTCCGTGCAACAATCGATTTTGTTCTGGGGGGGAGGATGACGAATGTAAATATGAAGAGTGATCCTGTTGGTGAAGGGGTGCACTGTTGTTGCTGTTTACCACCCCATACCACTTCAAGTATTCTCTGGGCGGTTTACAGTTTTTAATTACAGTATGCAGGCTACACATTGCCCCCCCCAAGCTGGGTACTCATTTTACTGACCTCGGAAGGATGGAAGGCTGAGTCAACCATGAGCCTGCTCCCTTAGATTGAACCCCAGGTCATGAGCACAGTTTTACCTGCAGTACAGGCATTTAACCACTTCACCACAAGGCTTGGCTGAATTTAAGCTGCACTTGGGATTCATTTAGAAAATTAGAACTTCGTTGCTGTTTTGGATACAGGAAAATGTGAGCCACCAATGTAGGACATTGCACTAGAGGTTTTATCAAACATTACACTCTTCCCTCACGTCTTCAAATTGGACTCATTCCTTCTTTTATGTCAGCATGGAGTACAAAAGGAAAACATTGTGTTAATATTGGTTTCCATTCCTGAGGTGATAGAGATGGTTAGTGAGGGGATAGGAAGGATGCCAAGGATTCTGTTTTGAATAAGGGCCGCTCACTCTTCTCACAAGGCAACAACAAATGCCAGCAATGAGAAACAAAGTTAATATGACAAAGAAAGAGTAAGAACATGGCAAAGGGCAGGGGAGGTGAACAAGCCAGAGAGGGTTAGAGTGTATTATGTATGAGAGATTGAGCCAGCTGTGCATACAGCCATCCTAGAGCAGCTGACCAGCAGCCTGACTGAAAGAATGCTCACATTTAGAGAGTTGCTTCAAAATCCTGGAAGGCCATATAGAAGTTCCACTGCAAATATTCTAAGCAATGCGCTCAGTTGTTCTCTGCAGGCTTAGAAAATGGCACCTTTCTTTTCCATCGGGCAAAGCAGCAGGAGATTCCCCTCAAACTTTTTTTCTTTGATTAATACTTGCTTATTTCTGGTGAAGTACTATAAAGGATCATGATTCAATAAAGATGGCATTTACTGCCATCTGCCTTGACAGTCTTTGAATAGAAAATGTGAGAGGTGAAAGGTTTACTGGTGGGGCTTATTGCCTGGAGCATACAGATGGAAGAAGAAGAATTAGCTGTAGCACACATTACACACTATAACAGACAGATGGGGTGGGAGGAATATTTTGGAGGGGGGTATTTTTTTTCTCCTTGCCTGCTTAAATCAGTCTTGCTGCCCAAAACAGGTTTGTTTGAAAAGCAAATCCAAGCAAATTTCAGGCAGCTAACTGCTGCAATAACTTCCTTGGGAGCCCACTGAAACAAATTAGGGGAGACATCATCATCATCAGAATAGTGGATTCTCTCCTTACTGGATTGCTACCATTTCTTTCATGGGAAGAATCCTTGGGAAATGTAGAACTTTAGAACTACAGAGCTGGGAGAGATCCTATGGATCAGTTAGTCCAACGTCTGTCAAGGAGGAACAGAAAAGGTTTGAACTCCCAACATCTGGCTCTGTAGGCAGCCTCCTAAAAGACGGAGCTGTCCCATTATCCTAAATAACACACTTGGAAGATGTCTCTATCAAGAATATGGCATTGGGAGGGGGAGGCAAAGAGCATTTGTTTAGCCCAAATCCAATACCTGCTTTCTGACTTAGAAAGGCCGATACTTCACATCCATCTCATCACTGTTTGCAGTCCACTGGGGACCGGTAGGAAGAAATCTAACCGCACATCCATTGCAGGATGAGGGGAGTTTGTCCTGGCCATGCCCCCTGAACTGCAATCTAAGTGGGATGAGCAATTCCCCTCCCTGGCCTCGGGAATCTCTTCATCTTGCTTCTCATTGCGTTCTTAGTTGTTATGTGCTATAGTAATTGTATCCAACATGATGATCCTAATACAGTTCTCTCGGGACATGAAATATTTAAGGAATTGTTTTACCAGTCTCAGTAAGTATGGGTTACTGGATAGTTGAACCCAGGTCACCTAAATACAGGTTCACTAGTATAATATACAGTACTGTCTCTCTGTCTGTCTGTCTGTCTGTCTGTCTCTGTCTCTGTCTCTGTCTCTCTAGCATCAGCATGAAATTCAAATGGATGGAAATTAGGATCAAGTCCTGTGAAGACTTTTGAGCATCTTTTATCTCCCAGATATTCTATGGATGGCCTAGCCCTCTATCCAAGTTTTGGGCTTCAGTTTCTGTCATCCCCAGCCATTATGGCCAAGAGTAAAGGAGTTGGCAATACTTCTATAGAGGGCACTAGTGTGTGAAGGGGAGGAGGCTGTGATGGCCAGTGAGAGAACCACAAAATTACATTCAATTAATGTAATAAATCTGCACTATTACTGTAAATGACCTCTGCTATCCTCAGCCAAATATCTGTTGGACTCAAATAATGGGATTTCCCAAAACTCAGGATTCTAATCTCAGGATTTGATATTAGGAGTCAGTGAAAGTTAAAACTCTGAAGTAAAAGGCAAAAGAGTTATACGATCTGAAGAGAAACCAGAGTATGAAACACTGAAGTATATCACTGCAGCATCTCAACTATCCTCTTGGTGGTGAGGAAACCCCATAAATTATAATTTGTGCTCGAATTGTTATGAATTTTCTGTGATGACTTTAATGATTACACAACCTCTCAAGATTGCAGGCATTTTTAGTGGACATCTCCGAGTTACAGGCTACCTTCTCCATGTAGGCCAGCCATGTAGACCAGACTACAGATGATTGGCATTTTGTAGGGGAAAGTTGTGAATATCTTAAGATTAAAGAGGAAAACAAAAGATGATATTTTCATTAGTCCTAACATACATGCATGAGTGGTCCCTGTGTCCAGTATTTAGGAGGGTTTTCATACCATTTTCTCCTGTCTCCGTACTTGATCCTGTCTCTTCCATAGGGTAGGAATCAACAGTCAGAAATGTGGCCTGCTGCTTTAAGATGACAACTAGAGATGGGCACAAATTTTAAAAATCCGAAATTCAGCAAAAATTGCTAATTTGTCTTTTTGCATTTATCCATGCACCAATGGATTTGGGTATCTCCCTACTCAACAACATCACACATGATGCCACAACAGCAACTAGGCGTGATATCAATAACAGAGGAAAGCCAGCTCCACTGGTTTGGAGTGGTACCTTCCACCGTTGCTCAAACTACTTACCATCTGAAAATCACAGGTTTGTGGCCACATGGGTAAGCAAAACAGAGGTGGTAGGACACTGTAAAGGTAAAGATTCCCCCCTGCAATGCCTGCAGGGGCAAATGTCCAACTCTAGGGGTGGTGCTCATCTCTGTATTCAAGCCAAAGAGCCAATGTTGTGGAAGTCCATGGCCATGTGGCCAGCATAGCTGCAAGGAAATGCTGTTTTACCCTCCTGCTTTTTATGGCAGTACCTATTTATCTACTTACATTTACATGCTTTCAAACTGCTTGGTTGGCAGGAGCTGGGCTTAACAGCGGGAGCTCACTCCGCTGCATGGCACCTGGGATATGAACCGCTGAGCTGCCGGCTTTGTAGCAGACAGTTTTCAGTGCTCTAGCCCACTGAGCCACCACGCCCCATACACTGTAAAGAAGGACATGCAAATCATTGGCCTGTATCCTGAAGACATGGTGGAGCAGGCAAAGTGGTGTTTCAGGATCCAAAAAGCAGATCCCACATTTTCAGGGAAATGCTGGGAAGAAGAAGAAGAAGAAGAAGAAGAAGAAGAAGAAGAAGAAGAAGAAGAAGAAGAAGAAGAAGAAGAAGAAGAAGAAGAAGAAGAAGAAGAAGAAGATATATATATGTCGTTCTCTTTGCTCCACCCCACGATTGTCTCAGAAATGCACAGATACTCTGATTTAGTTTGTTTTGACACATTTATTTTAAATGTATTTTGCAATGCTATTAAAATCACTAAGAAATATGTCTGCTACCTTTTGCAAATGAGGGTTATCATTTCTTACTTACTGATGAGCCTTTGGGCAGATTACCTACTGTGCTGTAGGTAATCAATTTGGTTAGTCGGGTGGGTTTCATATTCAGGGATACAGGTTTTTTTCTGTCTTCAGGAGTTCAGAAGCATTATTTCCCTAAACCCTTCTTACTACGAGCAGCAAAATATTTCAATCTCTCAAGAAAAAGAAGTCCAGTTGCCATGACTCAGCTTCCTTGTTTGAGGATCTCTTTCATTTATTCCCAGCACCTCCCCCAGCTACTGCTTCAAAGTAAATCTTCTCACAAATATCAAATGCCAGGTTGCCCAGCATTTTCAAGAATAAGAACAGCTGCTTTCGGAAGATACTGTTCGGAGGATACATTATGAAGACATTGATTTTTTCAATTAAAGGGGGCATTTTATTTCATTGCAATGTCTCTCCACTCCAGTAAAATATAATAACAATCCCCTGAAGCTGTAATATCAATTGCAGCATCTTTTCCAGAACCATCAAAAGGATGTCACCAAGTGGGCAAAGGGTCATTTCCCCCTTCGCTTTCAGTTTTCTATTATTGGCTATACTTTTGGAATCGTTTTAAAATAATATTGACTCGCTCTCAAGTGTTTTTCTTATTGGCCCAATGGGTACTTATTGATTTCCCAAACCCACCCTGCACAAGCAAAAACCAACTATGCCTTGTCTTGTTTATCATCATCACTGATGTTTCATCTGTTAGGCTATCAATAATGTCAACATGATCTAGGGATGTGTTTATGCTTTGTAGTCGAACATGAGAGACAGTGTGGGACCTAATGGAAGTTACAGCATACAAGTGTCAAGTCAACTACAAAAATAAAATAAAATCTGAAATCTTAAATGAACATGCTAGAAACACATACGAATAAGAGTCTGGCCCTCCTTGGTGTCAGATGATTTTTAAAAAATTATCTAAACCAAACCAAGTCACCATTTATAAATTATTTATTTATAGAATATTTAGTCTTTCCTTCCTTCCTACCTTCCTTCCTTCTTGCTGGCCTGCCTTTTAGAAAGGCAGATGTGGGCAGCGTCAGCAGGTTTGGAATCCAGTTTTGCCCCTAACTCTGGACCCACTAGGACCTGCAGCTCCAAGCACTTCAGAAATTCAACAGAAAAGACAATGAAATATTTATCTTTTTTTCTTTAAATGGGGTGTTGTGGTTTGCCTCTAAAATTGCATAGTAAATCTCTACAGGCCAATTAGTGCAGCTATTCATGATCCCATTATTTTTATGCTCATTTCTACTGCCTTCACTCATGGCCAGATGCATAGCAAAGAAGCAGGAGTAGACCTGCTGGCCAATTCCATACCTGGGTATTGTATTCCTTCTTGAAGGCTCCATTAAGCAAAATGATGGGGAAAGGGTCCTTCCTCCACAATAGATGTATTTATGTTATTTATTTATTTTTGGATTTATATACCATCGAGCTTAACTCAGAGAACAACTGCAGGTGGTGTACAAGTAAAGTTAAAAACAACAAAATAAATATAACATTTTACATTTATTAAGTAAGCATAATAAACACAGAGAGTAAACAAATCATAATAATCAGGTAGCCAGGTAAGTGGCGAGTAATCTGCAGCATTGCCAAAAGCCTCATGGTACAGCCAGGTTTTTAAAGAACTCCTAAACATTGCCACAGATGGAGCTAAGCAGATGTTGACTGGCAATTTCTTCCAAAGAGCAGGGACAGCCACTGAAAAAGCCCGGGTTTCTTGTAAAAGTTTTTCAGGAGTCCCTAGGGGTGTCCACTGTCCACCCTAAGTGCCAATGCTAAAGAAGATCTAGTTGGAAGGGCAGTTATTAATCTAAGGGACAGATGCTCTGTCATATATTGAGGTCCCAAGCCATGGAGAGTTTTGTAAGTTAAAGCCATCACCGGGATGCAATAGGTAGCCAGTGCAGGTGAGCCAGGATCAGGGTGATACGGTCATATTTGACCACCAGCCTAGCCACTGCACTCTGCACCTGCTTTAGTCTATGGATCAGATTCAAGGGTAATCCCACGTACAGTGTGTTTCACTACTAAACAAACAAACAACAAACAATCAAACAAGGGCTTCCTCTAGTGTGTGGAATTATGTCAGCCTATACATGTGTGTGTGTGTGTGTGTGTGTGTGTGTGTGTGTGTGTGTGTGTGTGTGTTCACCCATATTTGAAATAAGGATCCTATGCACCATTCCCATTTTAGTCTCCATTTTTTAATTTAATATGCACTTGATTCTTGTGCACATATTATGTATGTCTGGTGCCGATAGATAGTTTCAGATGAATTCATGGAATGCAACAACCGAGACAAATGTGCTTACTTTCCTTGAATTTAAAATATTCAGACAACTATTGGTTAGACATATCACTTCGTTAGTCCTTCATAAAATAAAGCTTTCACTAGAAAAAAGTGATATGTCCTACTTTGGCAATGACTTGGACTCAGATAGCAGGACTGATAGCTTTGTAAGCAAATGTGTTTCTAAGTTTTTTTCCCCTATGAGTTCTAGCAGGAGGCTTTTTCTCTGTAAAATACTTGGTCAAAGATAATACTGGCATTTTCCTGCCATTGCCAACAACGCATGGCTAATCTCTGTAATTTCCTGTAACTTTGTGTGTCTTCTTTCCTGAAGGCATCGTTTATTTATTTTTGGGTTTGGGATTGGGGCAGAGTTTTGTATTAAAGTACTTCCCATTAATTTCGATGGTTATAGTTTCCCAGTAGAAGCTTTCAGTTTGTAAATCAGTTCATGTGGGACACATGCAAGTGAGAGGAGGAGGAGGAGGAGGAGGAGGAGGAGAGGGAGGGAGGGAGGGAGAGGGAGAGGGAGGGAGTGGGGAGAGAGAATCACTCCAGAAGAGAAGCTATGCCAGCAGATTGATTTTTAAAATTTGTAAACAAAGATTTCAAATTTGTTAGGGGGGGAAGCAATTTTATGATAGCTTGCTTTTAACAGTAGAATTCGACATGAATTCCAGAAAGGCCTATGCTCCTTTAGAATGAATGTGGCAAACTGGGGGAAAGAGAGGTAGAACTTAAGTCTAACCTTACAAGGGTTTTGAAGCATACATGGGGCTTTACATTCTGCCCTTCCAATGAGAGCAGTGAAATGGTCCGGTGTATTCAAAGATATCCTAATGCCTTGTCTAGGCACTTCCCTCAGTATACAAAATCTTCAAAAGTTCAAGAGTGTCAGACTACCAGAGTTTATTGAGGGTATCTTAAATCTTGCAGCTTGTGTGAGTGTCCAGAGACTTATATGCATCTGTTAAGTTTTTTGTTTCATAAGCCCTCATGGTCTAAGCTTTTCTTTAACAGATGAAAACTATGTAGATTTCTACAAGTGATATTTTACAGGCCTCTCCCTTCCACTTAGTCTCTACTGGTACCACATCCAATGGATGCATTAGGGGTTCAAAGTATATTCTTGATCCATAAAGGTTTAGGCATTAGCCTCAATTCACCTGAACAAGGCACACTGGAGTCCCACTGGAAGTAGGGCAAAGTACTCTCTCAAGTCAATTTCAAGAAGGCTTAATCGCAACCAGCTTAAGTGGGGCCATTTGGTTTAATTTTACTTGAAAATTAAACCTGAGATCGAGTGTGTAATTCTTCTTTTCCTGTCCCCTCTGATTCGCTGAAATTGTTTTAAAGAGAAAGCAGAGACAAGCCAAAAACCACCCCATCCCATATAACCTTTATCAAGACTGTTTTACTCCTCAGTTCTCCCCCAATGGGAGCCTAAAAAATAGTTTGATCTATCTCTGGGATTCCCTGCTGCCTAATGTCTCTTGAAGTTATAAAGCAGGAAGCCTCTTTGCACTCCCTTGACTGTCGACTAAATATTTTCATTCATTCCACATAGTTTAATGTGCCCCTTTCTCCCCCTTCCTCAGTAATGCAAAGGTATTTTTAGATATTAATGATATCACTGAGTATCAACAAATGCTGGAAACCTTCTATACTGCCTCAGTATATTTTGGAACGATGAACCATGGTGTATTACAGTTTGCAAACAGCATGAATATGTTAGCCTTTGATGCTTCATCGGCCGCCAAAATGCAGCTCTGCTAGCATCTGTTTCCACTACCCACACTATCAAAATAATTAAAAATTCAAAGTTGGAGAGCAGACACAGAAAGCATGTCTGATTCTCTCTCTATTTGTCTCTTTCCTGAAAAGAAAGAGAGAGAGAGAGAGAGAGAGAGAGAGAGAGAGAGAGAGAGAGAGAGAGAGAGAGAGATTGTTTATATCTGTATATTGTCCTACATGTCTAAGGTGATTAAGGTGATTTACACACTTAAAGAAAAGATTTGTTTAGTTTTGTGTTGTCTAACATGATAGTAATATCGCTATGAGGAAAAATCACATTAAAGTGGAACTTTCTGCTGCTTTTTAATACACTTGAAGTAGTTGACATTAAATGATTTAGATAAAAAAATCGATAAACCAGGGCAGGTTTAAGATGTTTTTCCTCTTGGGTGTGGGAAAGAGAAGAAGAAAAACACCCCAAATGAAAACATAAGATAGGAGCAAAAAAAGGGAGGGAAATCTTATACGGGATCTAACCTGCTTCCACTTATATGCATTTCCACTGAAAAACATACAATTCCAGTGAGATCAGCAGGCGGATTCAAAGCCTTTGCTGGAATGGGTTTTATGTATTTAAAGACTAGCTCATATGCCTTTACGAGTGTGTGTTTATCTCTGGGTTCAAGAGAAGTGCTGCATGAAAAAGTTAAGTGTGTAAATACTGGCAGGAAACAGATGAAAGCGGCTCGCTTTCCAAAGCTGCCAAGCAGCTGCAGTTCTCATTTGCAAAATGTGCTTCGGTCCTGGACATGTATAGCATTTTCTGCCATGGCCAAAGTTGAGGGCATTTTAAGTTAACTCTTAAACAGGGCACGGAATTTCATTTACATTCCAGGCAATAATGTTGTTGTTGTTGTTGTTGTTGTTGTTGTTGTTGTTGTTGTTGTTGTTGTTGCTGCTGCTGCTGCTGCTGCTGTTGTTGTTGTTGTTGTTGTTGTTGATGATGATGATGATGATGTTTGTTTTTTTGTTGCTGCTGTTCCTGCTGTTGCTGCTGCTGGAAAAATGATAATTTAACAATTTGCTGTTCTAGATCTGACAAAAGATCTAGCCAGGCATACGAAATCTGTGGCTTTCCAAATCCAATACAGCCCTCTGTGAAGACACTGTGAAAAATAAAATTTTAAAACTTTTGGACCGGTTCCGAAAGTCAACAATATGGCCCAATTGGTCCCCATACTGAGAAAAGCAAGCTGCTTTTCACCCCGTTTAAAAATACCCAGCCGTTCCCGAGATATGGGCAGAAAGCGAGCCCCCCCCTTCCTTCCGACTACAATGTTTTTCAATGGGAATCGGCTTCTCCCCCCCTCCCATCCAGTTCCAATGCAACCCTATGGAGCTTTTCAACTCCATGCTTTCCTATGGAGAGCAGGCGATCCTCCGAAACTTCGATAGATCAGTGGCTTATGGCGGGGGTTTCGAGTCTATCTCCCAGCGTCCTTTAACCCTTTCTTGCCCTCCACTATCTAGCTGTCCCTGCTTCTTTGTTAACCCCTCCTTGACCGTTTCCTCCTAGATCTTCTAAGATACTTTAACCCTTCTTCCTTCTTTCCTCTCTTGTCCATTACCTTTTGGATTTTCTATAACACAGTTACCCTTCCTCCCCCTGCCCATTCACTCCAGACGTTCTCACGATATATTAACTCTCACCTGTCCAGTCCCTCCCTGTTCACCTGTTCCAGATCCTGAGCCTTCCCCTGCCCTTGTCACCCCCTTTGTCACCCAAAAGACCTGCCAAAGACCCTGTAAGTCCTGAAATGAGTTGTATAAGTCTTAGACTGGTTTATACCTCCTTCATTCAGACTAACGGAGGGAAAACCACCAATCACACTGGCCTCCTTGCCAAAGCACTGGTTTCCTTACCCACCCTCAGCACTAGCCAAGAACACAAAAAGCCTTTCCTTCTTTCCTCTCCTTGCTCTCTCCTCCTGACTTTCCCTCATTTCCATCGATTCATTTCCCTTTCCCAACCCTAAATCCCATCAACTGGGGCCAAGGAGAAGCGGTGCACAGACAACTCAAAGATGGTGGGTCCTGCATGGCTGGAAAAGAGGTTGAAGCCTCCATCATCACCTGGATTCCTGCCACGTATCCTCAACAGCTGCCTTTCAGGGATCAACACCTCGAATAGCATGCCATCCGATTGTCATCAACGCCCAAGGACATTTTTCATTGTTTCATTTACACCTGGAGAGAACTTGTATGTTCACATCTGCACTCCCTGAAGCCATGAGACCACTCCTATAGAATTTACATCCTTGTGCCTTTACACCTTTGTATCTTTCCAGCACGCCTGAACATAATCCTATTATGACTTGTGTCCCCATGTATCAAAACCATTGTGTCTCCTAAATGTTTGTGTGTGTGTGGGCCCATCAACCCCTCCTACCCCCCCACTGATGTTGGTAATTGCTTTCTGCCACCTCCTATTGACTCGCTGATACTTCCAGTTTACCAACACCCAAGAACAATGCCACACTTCCCTGTCCCCATTGAGACATTCTGTCTGGTATTTGCATAAGCCCTGACTGCTGCCAGGGACCACCCAGAACTGCCCCCAACCAACCCCCAACCCCTTCTGATTGGGTCATTTGAACTGCCCCTGACCAATCTCTGGGATTGGCGCCGCCCAGGGAAAGGAAGGAGGCAAAAGTCAATAAAAGTTGGAACTCATTGCATGTGCAGGGTCAACATCTTAGCCCGGTTGGAAGGCGGGTGTCCACCTACTGTTTTTATTGGTACCAAATAAAATCAGTATTCCTCGGATTTCTCGCGTTGGATCTTTATTGGCTTCTTGTGGGATTCAGCGGACTTCAGTGGGGCTAGCCCATCTGAAAATAAATTTTAAAACCCTATTTTGGGACATAACACCTCCAGCCATGAACAATAGACAACCAGCACGTCCTATACTACACCAGTTTATGTTGCCCATTATGCATGGCTGGCACAAGACTATGGCTGCTGGAGGCAAAGGTCAAGATGGTAGTCTCTCTCCTTGAAAGCTGACTCTGGTTGGGAGTGGAGATGCTTGATGGATTGCCAGAAGGACAAATAAAGGGGTTCCAGTTCAAGCCATGCCTCCAACTTTCATTGGAAGTATGCTTGACAGATGCAAGGCTACTGCTCCTTTGAGTTGGAAGCAACTATATGGGACCTCATGACACATGGTTCTTCTTTAAGACCGGCTTGCTTCAACTGCTTGACTTTCAGAATTCCATGTACTCAGAGCTTGGAACATGAGCGCAAAATATTAATCCATTAAATTTAATTTGGGTGGAACATCCCTTCCAATTAATTTGTTGTTCTTAACATTAATTGTGAAAATCTTTGTTACATTTTATTCAAAGATTATCATGATACGTGAAAATATTTGCAGCCATTTAGCAAACCTAAGGCACTATTTATGCAAAGCCTTGAAGAACTGGGGGGAAAGAGCCAATTTCACTGCCAATTCCTCCCAAGCTCTCAGTAGCCACTTCTGTCAGAGACCTGACCACTAATATTATATATAAAAAGTATGGTTACTCATGAAACAAAACATAGCATGCTTCCCTGCGCACATTATTCCCATGATCAGTCTGCACTGCAGTATCAAGATACACTCCAGGCAGGGGGACAGTATTATGGGAATGAAAAATTGTGGCAGTGATTAAATAAGGTGCTTTATCTGAAATTTAGAGGGGATAAAAATAAAACCCACACTGAATTAACAACTGAAAACACTGAACTGATAATGACTTATTGCAGCAATTCGCAAGAGTTCTTTCCTTGCTCGGGACCTCTATGCATAGAGAAAGGATCAGATAATGGGGACTGTCAATACTAATACTTTATGGTATAAACAGGAACAGCATCACAGGGCTGAACTACCATAAAATTTGGGAGTCTATAGCTTCCAGTTTCCATCTGGGGACTGAGCTCATTTCCTTCTGATGTGAGAAACTCATATTTTATCTGTGTGCCAAGTTCTTGAGTAAGAAGGGAATGCTATAAAAAGCTTCCTGGTTCTTCACTGAGAAGAACATGATATACACTGCAGGGTACTCTGAGAGGCTTAGAGAGTTTCTGGTTGATTAACAATGATTTTTTTTAAGTTTACGTGGAAATAAACTCAACAGAATTCAATAGGATTTAGTTCAAGCAAATTATTGGTGCTTCTAAATGCATTTGTTCCACTTGACTTCCAGTACAGGTTAGGCCTAAATTGATATCATTCCCATCAAATAGGCTGATAGTCCATCTGAATGGCACAAGGCCTGGCATCTGCATTCACCCATTCCATAGTGGCCCAAGGACTCGCCATTTCTTTTGCCATCAACAATCATCATTGGGCTTATATGTGGGGCCCTCGAAGCCTCCTCCAGTGCAGAACCCACCCCTTGCCATGGTTTACAGCAGAATTGTGGGCGACGAAGCAGGAATGGAGGAGGCTGGAGTGCAGACGGAGGAAAGACCGGATGGCATTTAACCGGGCTGCAGTTTGCTTGCTGACCAGGTGCTATGTTCAAGCATTTAGGGACACTAAAAGAGCTTATGTGTCCCTACATATTGGTGGGGCCTTGAACCATCAGGAGAAATTGTTCCAGGTGGTTCCCGACCTCACCAATCATGATCAGCCAGGGCCTCCTCCTAGTGATTTCACTAGTGAGTTGTTTGCAGCCTACTTTAAATCTAAAATAGAGGCCATTAAAGATGGGCAGGAAACGAACAATTTTTTGTTTCCGTTTTTGTTTTTTCGCTTCGTTATGCAACAAAACAACAAACGAATTTTATCTCTAAAATGAAACGAAACGAACAGAAACACCAGAAATTTTGTCGTCTGTTTCATTTTCGTTACAGCAATACATTGAACTGCTTTAAAAGCTAAAAAAATCACAAAAATTGAAATAAATGGTAACGAAATGGTAACAAAACGAACGAAGCCAAAAATGAATTTTTTGCTGTTCTAGATCTGAACAGCAGATGTTCTAGGATGAAAGATGACCACTGCTGGAAATGTAAAGAGAAACAAGGTGATTTTTATCATATGTGGTGGACGTGTGAGAAAGTGAAAGAGTATTGGGCATTGATATATGATGAACTCAAAAAGATGCTAAAGTGTACATTCCCAAAACGACCTGAATTTTTTCTGTTAGGGTTGGTGGATAATGAAATTAAAGGAGCAGATAGGACTCTATTTCTATATGCAACAGCAGCGGCAAGAATGCTCCTGGCACAGAATTGGAAGACAACGTATATACCATCTTTGGATGAATGGAGGGCGAAAATATTGGACTTTGCAGAGATGGCCAGACTGACGTGCAGACTGAGGGATCAGGACAACCAGAAGTTCCAAAAAGATTGGCAAAAATTTAAGAACTACATGGAGATTTATTGCAAGGAATTAAAGACTCTTACCGGATTAGGATAGAGCTCGAAGGACTATTACTTATTTTTCAAATCTTTTTTATAAACATATAAAGGGGTTTGTCTGAAAGGAAGGCTAGGAGATGAATAACGCTAAAACCACGGGAAGAACAGAGGGAAGCCAAATTTCAGTAGAATGATTTTGTATTGCTAATGTTTTGAACCTGACTTTTTTTATATACTAAAATTTTCTAATAAAAACGTATTTAAAAAAAAATATGAATTTTTTGCAAAAATTCGCGAAAAATGGAAACGAACCGAAATGGATCCCCTAAACGACAAACGACAAACGAAACACCTTTTTTTGATTCATGCCCATCTCTAGAGGCCATCCATGCCAGTCTGGACTCTGGTTCCACTAATCTATTCTTTAGAATTACCAGTGCTTTACCCCCTCACTCTCCTCGTTTTGTTGAGTTTGGGCCTGTAACAATTGCGGATGCCTCCAGGGTGCTGGCATAGTGCCAACCAGTGGCTTCCCCAGTCAACCCCTGCCCTTCCTGGTTAATTAAGAGCGCAGGAGGGAGTATGACAGAATGGGTTTCTCTTATCACTTCCATCTCCTTCAAGGATGGGATTTTTCACAACCACCTGGGGGAGATGGTAATCAGACCCATTCTTAAAAAACTTGGCCTGCCTATTGATGATATGAACAACTATCATCCAATTGCCAGTGCTCCCTTTTTGGGCAAGGTTGTAAAGCGGGTTGCTGCTGTGAAGCTCCAGTCATTCCTGGAGGAGGATCATGTCCTTGACCCATTCCAGTCTGGGTTCAGGCCGCATCATGGGACTGAAAGAGCTCTGGTCTATGTTCAGGTGTTGTGTGTCATTTGGGGGTGATCTTCACATCTACATTGAAGGGTCAAGTGTTTTTTGTGTCAGGAAAAACCACTGTACAGTAGCTCAAGAAACCCAATTTGGCCCTTTCTCCTTTTAAAGAAAGAAATGAAGAAAAAGAAAAGTCCCGAATTTGATTGTTTTTAATATCTATAATACTGATACCTAATATTCTGCATCCCATTTACTCCTATGAATTAGAATGCAAAAAGATTAGCCTCTGTTTGCTATAGGAGGAAGTGAAAGTGATATCTGTTTCTCAGACATCCTGAAGAGATTTCTTGATAAATGAAACTTAAACAATCTGGCACCAAGGGTAGTGACTTTTGATATATTTGGTGAATTCCAATTATTTCTGAATCTGAATGCATATCCCTGTTCCAGGGTCTCTCCCAACTCTTGAAAATCCAACTCTCTAAGGATCCACCTTCTAGTCCCAGGGTTTGCCTGAGATATCAGGGAATGGGAAGGACTGAGCTGGCCATCTCAATGGATACCTTTTATTTCGAAACTGGAGTGGGTGCATTGCTTGCTCCTTCATCAACTTAGAAGTAAAGGAGGTTATAACTATTTGCATATATCCTCTGAAGGCAAATTGTTAAAAATTAGGAGAACACTTTAAGATTAAGCTAGGGGGAATTGTACATGCTTCTGTGCTATTTCTAGTCCTGTAATATTTGCATTTATCATTAGCCAACTTCAGTGCAAAAATAGGGGAACTGGATCTTAAAGCAGCTTACATGGTGTTTTACCAAGCAGTATTGAGGTTATTTCCTGTACTAGATTCTCCAAATGGAAACTCGCTATCGCTTGATTAGGAGTGTGTTAATGATATGTATAGAATAGTGCTGCTTTATACAACATTAATCTGATGTCCTATTAGGCCTTCCCCCACTTCTAATTACTTTGATTTTCAAACTAATCAGACCTCTAGTGGGGAGGGAGGGATGGCACCAAATGTCCAGACATATGAATACTGAGATGATGCAAAACTTTCTGGCAAAACAACAAGTAAGCACTTAAGCTTTCCTGTTTATTTTTATGTAAAATATGGAGGAGGAGGAGAAGTGTGTTATATAAAATGGGGAGGTGGAAAGAAAAAAAGTGGGTCTCTGATCTTTTAAATCAGCTAATATTAGCTGATGTTCTCATTACTGATGGGGGTGAGGCTAAGTTTGTATGTCTAGTATGATGACGTAGTATTTTCAGACAGCAGGCAGTGTGGTAGTTACTATGGTGACAAGGTGCTTTTCATTGAAGAACTGTTCAAATGGAGGCATGTAAATAGCATATGTACAGTATGTTGTCTCTGACAGAGCAACAGAGTGCAATTCGTATCCAGCTAATAATTGTCATGACACCTTGTCCTCTTCTTCCTCCACAATAACACTGTGGTGTCCTGAGTAGGTTTGTCAGTGTGAAATTAATGTCATTGTTACTAGTTTGCCCTAGTTTTCAGCAGTGTTCTTTGAAATTCTATAGGTTGTGGTTTTGATGTCAGGAAATGTAGCGTAAGTGGCTAAAATTAATGACTGGGGGGCGGGGAAGTGTGCTGAAAACAAGTACCTTGTTAAGTAAGATATTCTTACAGATTTAATGAAGCCCGGATTTTACTATCAGCTAAAGAACAAATTATGGAGAGTGCTGAATTGTCTCTTTGCCAATTCCAACTGTACTATGTGTGCCACAATACTATATTTGCTTTCACTAAGATGGTTACTTCACATCCATTCTTGTCCTGGCAGGAAGTTCGTTGTGTGTTGATGTTGGTTGCGGTCATGTGGTCTTCTTCTGGTTCTGTCCCTGTTCCCGTGTACACAAAGGCGTGATTGATGATACTGGCATGACTGTTAAAACACATCCTCATTCCGTGATGAGATGAGAAATTCCATGCCTTCATTTATTTTTTGGCCCGACCTTCCATTTTTCGATGTTTCGATCCTCCGAAGCCTTGCCTTCAATGCGTTACGGAGCAAACTAGGGAATTTACTGGCAAATGTTGCTTTGCGCTCCTGCCACTAGATGGGTTCTGCTCCTATTGCCACTCATTCCGCGACAAGCGTGACTTCACGAGCTCTCGTCTCAGAACAAGAAGCATGATGCGCAATTTCCCGAGACCAGGGAGGGGAGTCTCTCATCCCGCTTAAATCGCAGTTCAGGGTCCGTGGTCGGGACGAACTCCCCTCATCTTGCAATGGACATGCGGTAAGATTATTTCATACCGGTCCCAAGCAGGACCGCGAACAGCAATGAGATGGACGTGAAGTATCACCCTAAGTAAGCCCTAATAGGTTTTCGGGGACATGTCCAATCATTAGTCTCAAAGGTAGATAGTGCAATATTTTCATGCTGTATACTGGCCACAAAGAGACTGATCTTAGAGATGAATCAGTCTCCTTTTGCTTACCATCGAAGTGACTTATAAATTTAAAACTATATAAATAAAATATAAAATCATCATAAGTAAAAGAATTAAGTAAAAGAACTGCAGATGCAGTAAAACCAATTCCAGTCATAGAAATATGCAAAGATAGGCATACCATCAGAAGTGTCCAATCATGGCCGAAGACAGAAACTAATAAAACATTTATCGAAACAAGGATAGGCTACCAGATGCTGTTGATGGTCAAGGGGGAAATGAAGTTAAAGTCCTTATCAGGTACTCTCTTTAGAAGGCCATAGAAGACTACATCAGAAAACATGATGGAGAACTCCTCACCAAACATGTTTACATTTAAAACAACCCTCACAGCAACTGGTGGTGCATAACTTGAATGTTTGCTGGTTTCTCCCAATTTCCAGTGTAAAGGTGGAACTAAATGGCCAAATTGTCTCAGTCATGACTCAGCTTCTGGATATCTTGTCCTGTATTGAATTAGCTTGTGTTAAACATAGTCACTTTGAGGTGTTGTGTGTCATTTGGGTGTGATCCTCACATCTACATTGAAGGATCAAGTGTTTTTTGTGTCAGGAAAAACACTGTACAGTATCTCAAGAAACCCTCTTTGGCCCTTCCTCCTTTTAAAACAGAAGAAAGAAATGAAGAAAAAGAAACAATAATCAAAAAATTATCTTCCTCCATGTCCCCTCTGATCTCCTTCTCCATGAAGGAGCTGGAGGAAACCTTTGGTCTTGCAAGATCATGAAAGGGCTTAAATGAACAACTTAAAACATCTGCTTTGGTTTGATCCATATAGTTCAATTTCAAGTTTCAAGTTTATTGTGGTCATATGACCCATATAAACAAATATACAGTATATCATAAAAACAATGAAAAAGAATAAAACTACGAATGGGTAAAAACATCAGGAAGATGGATGAATAGTCGAGGTAATCTCTGCTCTCTTGTGTATGGCGGCCAGAAAAAACTTTGCTACCTGGGCTGTAACATAAGAATTCTTATCTATTAAACAGTATTGGACTAACCATCTAGAAGCAGTACCCCTGACAGTGAGCCCAACAGGTGAGGGCGAGCAAGTATTAGGGACTGGCTAGTTAGAATACACCATGTGGTTGCTTGAAAAACTAGTCAGTCACCCCAAACTGATAAATCCCCATCTAGTTGCACTCTAGGACTCTAACCAGATACAGATCCCATGGCTCTTGAGCGTCGCCAACATACCTTCCTCATTTCTCCTTCCTTTCTGGCTATTTGCTTCTAAAAATACATTTTGCCTGGTGGAAATGTCTGGAGAACTTAAATGTTTATACAGGATTTTGTCACCCTATTGGAATGATTTTAAAAATATGGTTGCCCTTTTCTCTTCTGCTATGGCACAACTCAGTAGTATCAAACTGCCAGTTGACCACTAAGTTCTGAGCAGCTGTTTGTTCTCAGTCTTGGCAAACTCAATAACAATGTGACTAAAAGGATCTTGTTGTTGTTATTTTTAAAGAGTCCTATGATTACCATGGGTTTGAGGGAGCCAGCAACTGAATCCTGATTCAGGTTGCAACTGACAAGCCAAACTGGAGTGAATCAGCTTTGTTGCAGTTGTATTTCTCCTTTTTTTGAAAGAAAAAAAAACTGATCACATAGGGGAAAGTCCATTTAAATTGTTCTAGATTGAGAAAACGAGAAGCCCCTGGCAGAAGATAAAAAACTCTGCATTGAGAGCCAGAAAAAAAGGACTCGAATGATCCAAATTGGCCACTGTGTCATGTGATCAGTAGTAGTAGTAGTAGTAGTAGTAGTAGTAGTAGCAGCAGCAGCAGCAGCAGCAGCAGCAGCAGCAGCAGTAATAGTAGGAGGAGTAGGAGCAGGAGGAGGAGGAGTTATCTGTTTTATAACCGAAACAAATCCCATGTATTTCACAGTGTAGTTGCAGCTTTAGATACACAGTTATTTAGAGCTTGAAAAATATTTTTCTCTGGACTATAACTCCCATAATGTTTTACACTATCTGGATTTCTCCATTGAGCAGGGGGGTTAGACTCAATGGCCTTATAGACCCCTTCCAACTCAATTAATCTATGATTCTATTACTCTCTCAGCCAGTATGGCCAAGGACCATCTTGGCTGGGGAATTTGTGATGTAATAGTTTAAAATATAACCTTTCCAAGCTCAAGGATTACTTACTAAGGCCCTTGGAAATACACAAGGCAAACTTGGAGAAGGAAGTATGAATGCCTGTGTCAAAGTGCATAGTTTTTTATTTGTTTTTGTACATTTTGTCTCTATTGTTGTATATTCAATATCTTTCTTAAATTGCCAATCAAATATAAACAGTTTTATTGTAAGCAGCAGACATACAAGTAGTTTTGAATGCAGAGCTGTGGCTGATGTGTCATTCAAAAGACACAGATCTACTAGAAACACTTACAGACCACAAGTGCCAGCTTTGTAATACTGGAGTCTATTTCACACTTTATATACATATATATATAACAACCCTACCATATAGCCGTTCCTATGTTTATACTTTGGCTCTGAAGGGGAAAATGGTAGGATTTGGCTCTGCATCCTACATTCACATTACAGGAAAAGCACAAAAAGAGGAAGCCTGGATGATATTCTGCATCCTGTTTTCTTACTTCTTGAAATGGCCCTTAGCATCTGAAGTGGCAGGTATAAAGGAGCCAAGCAATGGTCAGCTTCCTGAGAATCCTAAGGGAGTAGACATGACATTGCAAGGGACGGCAAATGACATCCTCAAGCAATGGGCATGTTTCTGCCTGGAGATCATTTTTGACCATGACTGTCTGAGGACACACATTATGGCACTGCTTTACCCAACATGGCTCATTTGCATCTGTTGGAGTGTCTACATGACTGCAGTGCACGTTTTAGGCAGCATCTGAGATGTCCAGAATGAAGAGCACAAGCCAGTCCAGATGTTGCTGTTGGTATGAGAATGATGTTTGTGATAGCCTACGCATGGAAACGTTAACATTTAAAGATATCAGGCATTTAGTTGTGGTTTAGTGTCCTTCTCCTCCTAGTACTTCAAGTACTGGGAGAGTTGGTGAAGGAGAAAATGTTTTCCCCAAACTTGGGGTCTAAGTTCTTGCAGTTACCTAAAACCCTGTATAACACTAGAGCTTGGATATGGAACACTCTTTTCCTCATTGATTTGTCATAGAGGCACACACACACACACACACACACACACACACACACATTTTTCTTTCTTTTGAAATGATGCTACTTTCTGTGCCCAGCCAGCACCATGGTAATGGATAATAAGGGTTCAGTTCCATAGGAGCATAATAAATGGTTGACAACCACATCCAAGGAAGGCAACAGGCATGCAAATTAAACTATCCTGAGTCCGGCCCATGGAAGTATTGACAAAAAGATAACAATGCAGGAATCCATCGAGGACCTGTTGATCCAGTCATAGTTCTGACCATCAACAATGCCGACAAGTGATCTGGGAGCATTACTCCCATGATACACCTGGCAGCTTACAGGAAGGAAACCAAAGTCTTTGGTTGCTGGGCGGGGTATGGTAGCAAAGCTGTAAATTAAACTGTCAGGGTGGGAGCCAGCTGGATTCACGAAAAGAAGGCAAATGGCAAGGGATGCTTCCCTTACACCCCTATAGCTTCAAGCTCCTTGTGACCTCAAAATAAGGTTTCTAAAAAACTCAGTTTGGTATTTCTCGGCACAGGGGAGCTGTTTTACAGAGAAACAAATCAATTCATTTCAACAGAAAAAAATGCTGATTCTTTCTGTAACTACTGAAATGGCACTTCCCCGTTTTGTTTTGTTTTGTTTTGTTTCATTAGCTAGCAAAATGATGAAACAGTGTGTCATTTTTTTGTTTGGTGCCCATCCCTATTATATACCTGTGAATGCATCTGTATCCATTCAGATAGGGTACTGATGACAGTTAAGTTATGTAGAGTTAGAGAATGATGGATTTAAAGTTACAGTTAGATAGAGAACTGCCAATGTAAGGTCTAGTAAGATAGGGTCTGGCTGTTGTATAGATAGTATATAGAGTTATTGCTGACTGTATTTAATTTTGTTGTTTCAATAAATTTATTTTTTTATTTCAAAAAGAACTTAACCTGTGAGACTCCAGTGAGTTCAGTTATATAAATAAATTTGAAAAGTGGTGGTGTAAAAATCCAGAACACATGAAAAGGAAGTAATGGATTTTGTATATTGAAATAATGGCCAGAATCCAGTTGGTGCAGCTGCACTGTGCAACTCTGATGATGTCATCAGCTTGGAGCCATTCCATGGCCCCTTTTAAAGGAATTGAAACCTTCCTCATCCCTTTGCCTTGGAAGCCTTTGGGTGCCACAAATGGGATATTTTCCATATTTAAATCTGGAAAATACCTGGTGGTGGTCCTGGCTGTGCTGCCAGGATGAGTGAGGGCAATCTTCTGCAGAAACTACTTGAAGTGGTATGGGGCAGTATATAAGCAGACCACTTTCTGTGGTTGCATAAAAGCTCCCTTGGATGAACGGGGTCTCTAAGGATCCCCAGATTCTGGCAGGAGCTGAAAAATATTCCTTGGAAACAGCCACAGCATGACTACAGCTAATGATGTTATTGGAGTTCTGCCATATAACTTGAGCAGCAGGATTCCAGTTGACACGCTGATTTTGAAGACTACAATTCCATTTAAAGCACTATCACCACTTCCTTGATGAGGTTAAGAGGTGAGGTGGATTTCTTTCTGTGTTGCCCCCCCCCCCACATAGGCCTCTTTGAATAATTGACCCTTCATTTTTCACCCCTAAAGAGGAAGAGGAAGATTAGCAGGGAAGGAAGAAGTATTTCTAAATAACAAGGAGGGGAGCCCATTTCAAATGTGGCTTGTCGTCTGGCAGGCAGGGGAGCACAATTAGAATGTTAAATGGGCTACTGGTGGTCTTATAATAGGAGTTCAGATGCATGAAAAATTCAGAACCTGTCAAGCTGCTTTGACACAGCAAGGAATATTGGGGATTGATGTATGCGGCCACGGAATCATTTAAACCTTGAATTTAATATGTCCTGCTTACTTCCAGTGACATATGAGATAAGGGGGGTTTTTGTACAAAGTTTGCAGTTTCTCCTTATTGGGCAGTGAAATGTACTTTGTACAAAGGAGGCAAACTCCATTTTCATTTTCACTTTGGTACTCCAATGCTTTGGAAAGAAAAATATTAGCCTAGTATCCTTAGCTACTATTCTCTCTCTCTCT
The DNA here is from genome assembly GCA_037367245.1 of Phrynocephalus guinanensis. Lineage (NCBI taxonomy): Eukaryota > Metazoa > Chordata > Lepidosauria > Squamata > Agamidae > Phrynocephalus > Phrynocephalus guinanensis. The sequence goes on from CM074737.1 coordinate 38,512,827, forward strand.
CTCTCTCTCTCTCTCTCTCTCTGTGTGTGTGTGTGTGTGTGCGCATGTCTCAATATTCAAAGCAAGCTCCCTTTTTGTTGTTTTTGCTTCTTTTTAAGAACACTCTGTAACATAAAACAGTGGTAAGTGATCCATACAGACCTCAATTTATAAGACTTTTATTTATTTATTTATTTATTTATTTATTTATTTATTTATTTATTGCATTTTTGGACTGCATCATTTCCCAAAAGGACTCTGGGCAGTTTACACGAATGCAATTAGTCAACAAATTAGTACAAAATAAACAATAAACAACAGGAAATGAAAACAAACACACAAAGCATTAAAATAATAAAAAAAGTCATACAAACCATCCGGCAAGAGGCAAAAATACTAAAGGGTTGTGTGTGGAGGGGGAAATACAGAACAGGGAGAACCACAACATAACAGGTTACTGATCACCGTAAGCCTCTTTAAAAAAACAGGTTTGTCCAGTTATGGGGTGTCACTGAGCGAAAGTGCCAAGTGTGCTCTGGGGGGGGGGGGCGAGGTCAACATTGGCATGATGTGGTCAAAACGACCCGCACCAACCACCAATCAGGCCGCCGCATTCTACACCCACTGCAATCACTGGACAAGGTTCAAGGGAAACCCCATGTAAAAAATGTTGCAGTAATCAATTCTCGAGATGACCAGTGCTTGCACAACTGTCCTCAGGGAATCACCATCAGTATGAATAAAACTAGTTGTGAGTCCTCCATCTTATAGTCTGCTTTTATTTCTTGTCATCGTGGTCTGAAATAGGCTTATAAGATGAACAACGCCTTATCAGGCTTCTTGGGTAGACAACAGTATCAATAGCCTTTAGGTGAATAATGACCTAAAGTGCTAAAACCCATAAAGTATGGGTTGTTAGCTATGGCCTTGGTGGTGAAGGCTTTTTTATTTGATTGGGTATTGGCCTGAGAAGTAGCAGATAGACTGTGCCTGAGGCCCCACCTTTGTTGAGAGAGGGGGTTTCAATGCTCACATGAATGGCTTCCCCGACCACCTATTTTATCTGTCTAATATGTGTACATCCTAATCTTTGAATGAGTGCCCTTTGTCCTTCAAGTGGAGGTGTACTGCTGATTCTGGTCCTGAGCTGTTATCCCTTCTAAGTTGGGCCATCCTTCTGTTTAATAGCTGTTTAGATTCTCCAATCTATCTGCTACTTATCAGACTGTGCTTTCAACAATACCCAGAAAAATCAAAAAGCCTTCACCACCAAGGCCATAGCCAACGACCCATACTTTATGGGTTTTAGCACCTTAGGCCATTGTTCACCTTAAGGCTATTAACTATTGTCTACCTAATGAGCCTACTCAGGCCATTGTTTATCCTATTTCATATTTACCTGGATGACTGAAAATCTTCATAGACACCAAGCTCCATATCTCCGGATGACCTCAGCCAGTGGCCTCACATAAATATTAAAGAGCATGGGGGAGATTGACGACCTGAGACCAGGGGTCTGACAGATCCCCACCCAGGCTCACTCGCTGGGCTCAACCCCCGAGGAAGGAACAGACCCAGCTCAGGGCTGAACCCCCAATCCCCATCTCCGAGATCTTGCTCAGGACAGTACTATGACATATCATCCGCTGCCAGGCCAGGCTTCTTGAGAATGGACTTGACCACCATCTCCTTCAGCCAAGTGGGGAAAATCCCATCCCTGAAGGAGGCAGTGGCGTTCATAGCAGCCCATTCAGGCATGTTCCCTCCTGCAATCTTGATGAGCCACAATGGGCAAGGATCAAAAGGGGGAAATGCCGGCCTACAGTGAGCCAGTGCTCTGGAAGCATTAGCTGATATCACAGCCCCAAACTCAACAAAACAAGGAGACCGAGGGGGGGGAGGCGCAGCACCAGCCATAAATGTGGACAGATCGGTGCAACCAGAGTCCAGATTGGCACAGATGGCCTCTGTTTTGGACTTTTAAAAGGCTGTGAATGACTCACTAGTGAAATCACTAGGAGGGGGCACCGGCAGACCAGGATTGATGAGATCTCGAACCACCCGGAAAAGCTCCCCATGGCAAATTGAGGCCCCACTAATTATCAGGGAGGCAAAAGATTGTTGAGCATCCCTGATCGCTCACATTTAGCATCTGGTCATCACACAAACTGCAGCCCTATTAAATGTTGTCTGATCCCGCCATCTGTTAATTGTTTTTTATTGTGTTTTGTTTGATTATTCCTAGTTTTAAATTGTTTATTTGTTGTTTGATTCTGTTTATATTCCTCTGTTGTAAACCGCCCAGAGTTCCCCCGGGAAGACAGGCGGTATATAAGCTCAATAAATAAATAAATAAATAAATAAATAAATTTGTCCTCAAACCTTCTCCTTTGTTGCTTCATTGCTTGCAGCTCTGCCATAAACCATGCCGAAGAGCGGGTTCGGCACTGGATGAGGCACTTTGGGGCAATTCGGTCTACAACCCCAGTGATAGCAGCATACCACCTATCTACCAGGGAGTCAACCAGATCATCAGCAAATCTGTCCGGAAAACACCTGAGAGATTCCGAAAACCGATCAAGGTCCAGAAGCCTATGGGGGCAGCCCCAGATGAAAGGGCCAAGCTCCCTGCAGGATGGGGTGGCAATTGCCAGCGGAAAAGTCAGCAAATTATGCTGTGACCATGACACAGGCTGGGAATGCAAATTCCCAACCCTCAGATTATAGTTTGTGGACGTGGAGAAAAACACCAGGTCCAGGGTATGCCCAGACCTATCGGTGGGACCGATCTCATGTTGGGATAGTTTCATAGAGGCCATGGACTCCATGAAATCCAGAGCCGCTCCAGATAATCCAAGCCCAGCATGCACGTTGAAATCACCCACCACTACCAGGCGGGGGGGGGACCTCAACAATGTGGCTGAGATGAAGTCAGAGAGCTCTGGAAGGGATAGTGCAGGGTTGCAGGGAGCAGGGTACACAAGCTCCCCTTCAAATGTGCTGGGGAATCCCAAGGGGGCCAAGTGCCTTCCTTCCTTAGTTATTTATTTATTTATTTTTGCATTTTTATACGGCTCCCATTTCCCAATAGGAACTCTGGGCAGTTCACACAAAAGTTAAAAACAAGAACATCAGTTAAATATATATATATATAGGAAGTATTAGGCAAGAGGCATAAAACTTGACAATAAAAAGAAACACCTTTGTACAATTCTAGCAATCGTCAAAGGCATCCCTGAACAGCCAGGTTTTAAGGGCTTTCTTGAAGGCTGCCAGTGAGGGAGCCTGGCATATCTCGCTGCGAAGTTTCCTTGAGGATGTCTGGCTTAGAGAATAAGACCCTTTTTTGTGGTGGCATAGCGCTTGTGGTTTCCTCTCCTTGGAGGACGTCTTGACGCCATTTTGGCACTAGGGGAAGACTTCTTTTACTTCCATAGGGTGAAAATTTAATTTGCGACTGGTTTGTGTATTTCTGTTTTAATGGGCTAGGTTTTTTCTAAAGAGATTAGAATATATAACTCTGCTTTTATTTTTCAATCTGTTTTTAAGAGGCCAGGAAAATGTTTTGATGTTATTGTTGCCGAAAGGCAGGGATGAAATGCTTTAAGTGAAGAGTTTGCCTCTCAATAGGGAGCACTTGAGCAGTCTGGGATAAGGCAAGAAAACAAAGTTAAGTGGAATGTAGGTGTGCAATATCGCTTAATTCTCACATATTCATGCATTTGAACCTTAACCTTAAATTGAGTGAGGAGCAATTTGCAATTGATGGCAGAAAGTTGTGGTTTGTTTTGCAAAATGCAAGATGGATTTAACTCTGGAAGTCATTTTGCTAATTACATGCCTTGCTGATGTTTGATTCACAGAGAGGATAAACTCTTCTCCTTCCCTTTATTTCTGTCAACAAGTATCTCTTACAGATTAAATAACTAACTGTCTATCGGGTCCAACATTTTTGCTTATGATGACACCTTTCATATTTTTTTAAATACAAATATCTCTGTTTTGAAGAACTTTGGTATGCATTGATGTAAATATATTTGTTTGTGAATGACAGGTATAAAACATATTTGCTTAATTCTTCGTTCTTATCCATGTCAAGTATGTCAGTATGGTGTCATGCAAAGAATGACAAACTGGGACCCAGGACACCTGTGTTCACATCCCCGCATTGAAACTCACTCACTATGGTGTTATTTTTAAGCTTTGTTTTGTGTTTCTTGTTGAAATATTCCACAAGCAGAATGCTCTCTGAGAAGAACCTTGAGTGAGTACAACTTTAATGACAACTGGTCCTTCAATACTTTGGACCCCCTTTTTTCTCAGAAAGAGAAAAAATAGAGTTGTTGGCTCCACAACTACATTCTTTTAATATTTGTCAGTCACCTACGTTTGTCTAGGGTTTGTTTTAATAGGTAAAAATTGGCTTAGACTTATGTGATTGAAGGATTTAGCCCAGGGGTGTGCAAACTTTTTGCAAGACGGGCCAGATTTGGTGAGGTGAAAATGTGTGGGGGCCGACCATTCAGCCACATTTGGCCCCTGGGCCAGACTTTGGACAAGTCTCTATATAACATGCAAAGAGGCAGGGAGGATGCTGTAGCAACGGTAGGTTAGGTTGGTGGCTGGGGGCATGGACAGAGGCAGGGAGGGCAGGCAAACCATAAAACTGCAAGCGGATGTCTCCATCGGGTATGGGGCGGGGCCAGCTGGTGGGGATGAGTGACAGGCTGACCCGGTGGGCAGAAGAGAATGTGGGCCGCTCAAAATTTGAAAATGGGTCGCATTTGCCCACCGGGCCTGACTTTGGACATGCCTGATTTAGCCCCTTTAGCTATGCATGATCTCCACATGGCTTCAAAATTATCAGTCTTCTATTTCTGCTATGCTGTGAACATCGCGATGGTATAGCATTGAAATTGGCTTCGATTACTTCCAAAATCTTACCATTTTCATTTGGTTGTGGCTAGTAGGCAGGATGACCTGCAAAGAACTGAGAAGTTCAAATACCTTGGTTCCATGATAACAGCCAATGGGAGCCTGAATCATGAGGTGACACTGAGGTTCAATAGTGCCTGGCTAAAATGGCGGACAACATAAAGCATCATGTGTGACAAAAAGATTAGTGACCATTTAAAATCAAAGATCCATCACACCATTGCATGACCTGTTGCGCTCTATGGTGCAGAATGCTGGCCAATGACTAAAGAAACAATGTAGCCTTGGTGTCATGGAGACAAAGATGCTTCTATTGACCTCCAGCCTCATATGAAGGGTTCATGTGTGCAATGATGACATCAGAACAAAATACGGCATTGCACATATTGCCGACAAGATGTGTGAAGCCCAACTGCACTGGTTTGGACATGTCCTGCGTGCTGATGAGGAAACTCTGGTCAAAAAGGGTCTCACCCTGGAGGTCAGCAGATCCCAACCAAGGGGTCATCCAAAACAACACTGGATGAACAGCATTGAGGATGACATGAAGTTGTCCTGGGTTCACCTCAACCTAGCCATGCCTGTATCAAGTGGAGGGCCAAAACAAGAATACCGGACTCCATCACCAAGTGTTTCCAAATGTGAAGAAGAAGAAGAAGAAGAAGAAGAAGAAGAAGAAGAAGGCTAGTTGATGGGTTATTTCATTGTAGTGCAGTCTTCACACAACACTGGTTTTTCAGATAGAAGGGGAACTTTGACCTAAGAAAATTCAAATCAAAATTCGTTATCAAGTAGGATTGTTAATGTTTCAATATAGTCAGGCATAGTGTGTGACATAGGCTGAAATCCAATAGAAAGTCCCAACTAGAGTAGGCCCATTGCATCAATGGCACTTATGAAACCATTGGCTCAACAAATCCTCACTGAACCAATGGCCATACAGGACACTTTTAGGTTCAGTGGCACTATTGGCTTACTTAGATATATACTGATGAACTTTGCAATCAAAATTTCAGAAAATGAGTTCCATTGTATTCACAGGTACATTAGTACCTTGCCACAATGTGGTTCATATACTACGGTCTCAGTATCGTGAATTTTTTCTTAAGAGTAGCGTGCTTCAAAAAATGGCTTTTAACTTTCTCCTGACATCTCAGCAAACAGACCTTGGGCTCCTGGCAGTGCACGCCAGCAGCAGCAGCAGCCCCATATCTGTTTGCTGATGAGTCAGGAGGGGTTTAAAATCAACTCTTTGGAAGTATAAACCAGCAGGAGCAGCCCAAGATCAGTTTTCTGAGGTGTCTGCATTTTGCAGAATTTTTTTTTATCATGGGTGGGTCTGGTACCTAAGATGAGCAATTCTAACAACAAACAACAACAAACAACAATTTGTGCACACAAAGCCTAGTTGACAACAGCAATACAGAAGTTGCTTGTAGAACTGCAAAGTTCATATGTCACTTTGAACTCTTAGGGATGGGCACCATACAAAAAATGACACACCGTTTTGTCATTTTGGTAGCTACTGAAATGAAACAAAACAAAACAGGGAAGCAATATTTTGTTACAAATGAAACAAAACACCATTTCGCCCTCTAGAATGAAATGATTCATTCTAGAGGAAATGGCAGAGGAGCTTCCTCAAGCTCTTCCATGAAAGCCTCTGAAATTTGGAAATATTTGGGTGTCAGGGAGCTGAATTATGAAGCTCCAAAGGAGGTGCCCCTAGGAAAACACCTTCTAATTGGCATTGGAAGCTGATTGGGCCAGCGATGGCACTGCCGGCGCTTCCCATATGATTCCAATTAGAAGGGTTTTTCCTAGGAGAACCACCGTTGGAGCTCCATAACGCAGCCCCCTTACCCCCAAATGTTTCCAAATTTCAGGGAGTTCTCTAAAATCACTTTCTGAAAGTACCCCTGCTACTTTGGTGCCCCAGGGAAAGTAATATGCACTCTTCCCCCACACACCCCAACCTGACAGGTGCCCCAGGGAAAGTAAAAATATGCACTCAACATTGTTTTTAAAAATATTCAATCAACATTTACTTAACTTAGGGCTCTAAAGTAGCAGGGGTACCATCCTGAAGCAATTTTAGGGAAACCCCTGAAATCTGGAAAGGTTTGGGGGTAAGGGGCTTTAGCTATGAAGCTGGGGCTGGAGGTAGTTAATTGACAAAGTGTGCTGGCAGTGTGGAGGCAATCAGGGAGTTTGCTGTATGGTAATTGCCTCCATATTCCCAGCACAGAAGCAGCAAGGGTAAAAACCCTGCTAATTTCTGCATTTCTCCCCTCCCTCCCCTCCCAGCTGGGCTCTTCGACAGGTCAGGGTTTGGAGAGGGGGCACCCCTCCCCCCAGACCCCAACCTGTTATAATGCCTCAGCTGGTAGGCGGGGGAGGGGCGAAAGGCAGAAAGGAGCAGGTTTATCCCCTCGCTGTTCCGTTCTGTGCTTTCCCTCTCCCCTTGCTTCCCAGCCAGAGCGTATTGACAGGTTAGAGTGTGGGGGGACTGGTTCCACCCTCTTAAAGCTCCAACCTGTCAAAAAGCACCAGCTGGGAGGTGAGGGGGCAAAAGGCAGAATGGAGCATGGAGGGGGAAAACCTGCTCTGTTCAGCCTTTTGCCCCTCCCCACATCCCAGATGGGACTTTTTGACAAGTCAGGATGTGTGGGAGGAGATGTGCCCCCTCTTCAGACCCTGACCTATCAAAAAGCCCCAGCTGGGAGGCAGAGGTAGGGGAGAAACACAGAAGAGAGCATGGAGGGGGGAAATCCCTGCTCTGTTCAGCCTTTTGCCCCTTCTCCACCTCCCAACTGGAACTTTTTGACAGGTTGTGGGGGAAGCAGCCCCCCCTCTTCAAACCCCAATCTATCAAAAATTCCCAGCTAGTAGGCAAGGGGAGGAGTGAAAGGCAGAAGGGAGCATTGAGTGAAAAAAAACCTGCTCCATTCAGCCTTTTGCCCCTCCCCTGCCTCCCAGCTGGGACTTTTTAACAGGTTGGGGTGTTTGGGGGGAGGGGTGCCCCATCTCCAAACCCTGACTGGTCAAAAAGCTCCAGCTGAGAGTCAGGAGAGGGGTGAAGAGAAGAACAGAACATGGAGGGGAAAGCCCCTGCTCTTTTCAGCCTTTTGCCCCTCCTCCTGCCTCCCACTTGGGACTTTTTGACAGGTTGGGGTATGTGGGAGAAGAGGTGCCCCTCCAAACCCTGACCTGGCAAAAAGCCCCAACTGGGTGGCAGGGGAGGGGTGAAAGCCTGAACGGAGCATGGAGTAGGGGGGAAACCTGCTCTGTTCAGCTTTTTGCCCCCCCCCGCCTCCCAGCTGGGACTTTTTGGCAGGTCATGGTGTGGGGGGAGGAGTTCCCCCCTCTCCAAACTCCAACCTGTCAAAAAGCCCCAGCTGGGAGACAGGGATTGCAAGGAAGAAAGCAGTGGTAAATTGAACCTCTGTTTGAATTTACCTCAGTCTCCTTCCTTCTCCCATGCCCCCCCTCCTCCCACAGTGGTTTTCTGGACAGGGAGCGCTGTGGGCAGTGGAGCCTGGCAGCATTGCCCATAGCACACCCTTTCCAAAATACACCCCTGAGATAAGGGAGTGGCAGGGGAGAAAGGAGCAGTCAGGCAAGGAATTTAATTCTGCCTGGCTGCTCCTTTCCTCCTACGCCCCCCATCCCAGCTAGGATCAAGCTGTCAAAATCAGCTGGAAGGAGGTGGGGAGGAGGCTTTTGAATCTCCTACCACACCAGCTAAGGGGGATTCATTTCATTTCATTTTGTTTCATAAGTAACAGAGACATTTTGAAAAAATTCGTTACTTATAATTAGAGATGGGCACGACTTGAAAAAAAATTTTTTCGAGTTGTCGTTAGTCGGGCCGGTTCCGTTTCGGCTCGTTTTCGTTTTTCGCGAAAATTTGCAAAAATTAGTCGGTTCGTTTTTTCGTTTTTTCGTTTTCGTTAGTACTGGTTTGGGGAGGGGGTAGCGGACTCCTGGAGGGAGCTGCAGGAGTCAGCCAGAGCCACAAGTGACAGACTGGCAGACTCTTTGCACCCGCTGTGTCTCACGTACTTGCATGTAGTGCAATGCAAGTAGATCTGGCTTAGGGTTAAGACGGCTTAGCGCAACGGCTAGGGTTAGGCTAGTTACGGGTGAGGTTACGGTGAGTATTGGGGTGCATCTGGGTGCCTCTCTGACCCACTTAGAAGGACAGTGTACTGGCGTATGGGTTAGGCTTAGGGTTCGGGTTTGGGCTACGATTAGTGGGCTGTGGGCTGTTTATGCCCGATTGGCACATCCCAGAAGTCTCTGTGGTCAACCTGGCCAAGTGGCCATGCGATTGGTGGAAAATTTGCATGGTCTACTCCCATGGGAGAGCCCATCATTGCGAATGCGCAGGTGTAAAAAAATAAAATAAAATAAAATAAAATAAAATCAACGGAGACTTTTTTTGCAAGAAAAACCCATTGCTGCTCCTGTAAAAATTCAAGCATTTAAAATAGCTAATTTCCGCATGTTTCTGTGGTGCTTTGGTGGGGTTTTGGGCAACAATTTCAAAAAAAATATTGCGGTCGCCATTTTGGATCCCCCCCCCCCACCACATGGCAAATGGATGCGCCCTCCCAGCCTGGTACAGTCAGCAAAACCTGGCCATGCGATTGGTGGAATGGCTGCAAAACTTTGCATGGTCCACTCCCATGGGCGAGCCCATCATTGCAAATGCGCAGGTGTAAAAAAATAAAATAAAATAAAACAAAATAAAATCAACGGAGACTTTTTTTGCAAGAAAAACCCACTGCTGCTCCTGTAAAAATTCAAGCATTTAAAATAGCTAATTTCCGCATGTTTCTGTGGTGCTTTGGTGGAGTTTTGGGCAACAATTTCAAAAAAAATATTGCGGTCGCCATTTTGGATCCCCCCCCCACCGCATGGCAAATGGATGCGCCCTCCCAGCCTGGTACAGTCAGCAAAACCTGGCCATGCGATTGGTGGAATGGCTGCAAAACTTTGCATGGTCCACTCCCATGGGCGAGCCCATCATTGCAAATGTGCAGGTGTAAAAAAATAAAATAAAATAAAATAAAATAAAATCAACGGAGACTTTTTTTTGCAAGAAAAACCCACTGCTGCTCCTGTAAAAATTCAAGCATTTAAAATAGCTAATTTTCACATGTTTCTGTGGTGCTTTGGTGGGGTTTTGGGCAACGATTTCAAAAAAAATATTGTGGTCGCCATTTTGGATCCCCCGCACTGCATGGCAAATGGATGCGCCCTCCCAGCCTGGTACCAGCAGCGCAGCAGTAGCAATAGCCAAGGAGAGGGGGGCGGGGAACCAACCCCCCCCAAATAAAACACCCTTCTGGCCTGGTAGGTGCCCTCAGACAGTTTTCGCCTACTTTTAGGGCCGGGAATCGGTTTTTTTTTAACTTTTAAAAACTTTTTTTCTGTGCCGCTTGGCATTGCGCGATGCAAGTAACGAGCACGACAAATCAGACCAAATTGTTCGTTCGTTGGTTCGAGCTCGAAGTCTGGGGCAGTGATTCCCGTTACCGTTTCCGTAGAGTAACGGAAACGAGTAACGGAAACGGAAACGGGAATACCGCTAAGTCGTGCCCATCTCTACTTATAATATGAAACAAAATGCGGGGGAACAAATTGGAATGAAATGAAATACAGTTTTTTTCTGTTTTCTGTCCAGTACAGAGAAGAATTAGCTCTATATGGGGAATCTCAGAAACCCTTGACCAAATTACCAAGGAGTTTAAGTGCTAACATCAGTTTAAGTGTCAACAACAGCTCTGGCCTCCTCAGTCCTCCCACTCTTTCTGATTCAAATTTCTTACTTACAGTCCCTCTCTTTCTTAGTCCTAGCCCTTTGGGATGAACCCAATATTTCATAGGGGTTACATGCAATTTACTGACCAGCTTTGGGTGGACTCTTTCTGAACTGCCTGCAACTAGAGTGGGGACACTTCCTGGTAGGGATGAAGGTGCCAGAGGATCTGAGACCTGCTGAACTATCTCCACATTTTGTTCTTCCAGTGCAATCTGCCATTTTGGATTCTTTCATGTACATCACAACTATAAAATGTGGTTACGCTGGTTGGTTGCCATGTGAACTAGCTTGCTGAAAGTGTTTCACCATCTGGGTGCTGGCTCTACATTTAGTTGGTATGCTTTTCGCTCATGTTTTGAACTGATTGTATTTTGTGTTACTAAGATTATATTTTCCATTCTATTCTATTATCAGTCTGAAATTTCTATCATTATACACCTTGAGTGTCTGCTATTTTTGGAGGGAATTAAATAAACATATAAAGTCTGACAGCAGAGTTGGGTAACAGTTTTATGAGCATGAAAATATTATTAGAAAGGCAAGCTTTTCGGGCAATGCAAAACATGAGATGAGGAAGAAGTGGAAAAAATAAAATCTATTTCTGGGCATATTTTAGAAACACAAAGCTGCTTTCTTTACAATGAATCCTTGAGGAAAATGGATTCTATGGTATGTGCAACACATGGAGTAGGTTTTGGGTAGTTTACACATGTACACATGCAATTTTTCTAATTGCTCACCTTTTGGACCTAACTTTGCCGCTAACATTGTAATAATTATTTCTTATAATTCAAACACATCTAAGATAAGCAGACAGGCTGAAGTAAGAAGGTTTCCTTTTCCTTTTCCCCTCAACAATATCTTGGAGAAGACAGAGTAGAGAAAATAATATCTTGTGTCTTCTTGACTAAGAGAATGTTCCGACTGGGTATCTCTCATCTATTCTGAGGAACTTAATTTTCCAGAAAGTCTTTTTGATTCAAAAAAGGAGAAAATCTTATTGCTGTATTAATTCTCCCTATGACCTCTTCAGAAAGGGAAGGACTTCCTCTTTTCAAAACTCTTTTTTTTTTCAAAGTCTCCCATCTCTTCCTAAATACTGCTCCTTTCCTGTTTTCATTTTAATTAAAAAATCATTATCTCAATATTAAGGAAATTGAGCTTAATTAAGACTTTGAAAAAAAATGTATACCGTAAGCACAATGGACTTTGAAGGATTCCGTTCTGGGACTGTTTAGAAGAGCCTTATGGCTGGCATCCTGCTTGCTTACCACCTCTCCAAGTTTCAAGAAGCCAATAAATAGAAGACTTATGGTAGCACAGGCAGCTGCCACAGCAGTAACTTGATTTACCGACCAGCTTTGGGTGGACTCTTGCTGAACCTGATGGCTTTCTTCATCTCAGGTCTCTTTAGAGAGATGGTTGCAAAGCAATTACTTTAAAAATAAATAATTTCAATATATCTATTCTGTTCCTTTGCATAATGCATATGTTCTGGCCAGGAACCAAGGAATCATGAAACTTATTCCAGGAACCCCTGAGGGTGCTTTAGATTTGTTTTCCTTGAACAACAGCCTTCCCATTTCATATGGAAAATGGCTTCTGAAACTGAAATACTGCTAGCATTAAGGCACAAAGGTAGGGGGCGGGGCAGTCATGCTATTCAGACTGGAAATTAAAATCATACTCAGAAACACCACTGGGCTTTCACAATTTCCAGAAACTTTGGATCTCAGCTATTTTTGCTTCTGCTTTACTCTTCAGCCCAAATTAGCACAGGAACAAGGAATAGCTTGATGGCTGGAGGGTTCTGGGTTTTTTAATCCAAAAAGTAACATATTCATAGCTTGTGACCTATCATTAAAAGTATTTTTCCCACTGCAGAAATATATGGGGGCTTGAGCTTCTGCCTGTCCCTTGCAGACAGTATGCATTGTTTTCTGCCCCTACAATGAAGATATAAGCCACTTATGCAAGTCATGATTTATTCCTTAGCCATCAGGCCATGTTGGATACATTATGGCATAATCAGTTGTATGTTAAAAAGCATTTAATTTCATGCCTAATTAACATATTACAAATTGGAGAGGCAAGATTGAATTATTATGGACAGTTTGCAAATGTACAACTACAGGGGTCTTCAATAGCTGCACGAATACTAGATGGGCTCTGATGAACTACTTAAATGAGTGCTCTTCTGTACTTGGTGATAGACCAGACTTGGTGGGCTCATGGGGAGATGTTTTGTATTCCTCTTGATTGGTGTCCGATTGCCATTAATGTGAGTAGAAATGACGTGTGTGAACAAAAGGCAATGTGTGTGTGTGTGTGTGTGTGTGTGTGTGTGTGTGTGTGTGTGAGAGAGAGAGAGAGAGAGAGGGGGGGAGAGAGAGAGAGAGAGAGAGAGAGAGAGAGAGAGAGAGAGAGAGAGAACAGGAATGTAAATAGAGATAGTTAACTTCTCTGTGTGTAGGCAAATAACATCAGCTCAATGAAATCCTTTGGATTTGGAGAGGATTTTTTTGTCCCAGAGAAGCAATTTCCTGCCACTTGATTATTTTGCCAAAGCCTACGGGGGGGGGGATCCTGATTTTCTTGCTTATTGTCTGGTTGTTGGGGAGAAATCTTCATGGAACTAGAGAAGATGTCTGCCTTTGCATAAAGCTCTGTGTGTACACTTCTTTGCAGGTTTCCGAGGAAGTTCGTGAGACTCCGACATGATGCGAAAAAAGTTGACATAAGACAGGGTGCACCTTGGGGCTCTTATGATCTGTGAAAAACACAAAGTGTTCATATAGACACCTGCAATCTTTACTGCCCAGTAATGGAATGGCGTATACTCTGTCGCACGAAAATGTCACTGAATGGCATTGTGCAACCTGGTGTACTCTCAAAGAGGAGTGACGTTTGAGTCATTGGGTTTATTTATTTTTTCCAGCCAATTTTCGGGATCAGACCTTAGTCAGATATTTCAAGAGAGCACTGCAAATTCTATATGTTCAGGAAACACAACAAATAATTCAGTTAAGATGGTTGTAGGGATTGGTGGCCATAGCAATGGGGAAAACTGGGACAAAGAAGGAGCTTTTCAGATGTCAGGTTAAGATCCCTTTTGCTAGTAAGACCCTGCCCTGTGTTGACCATACATCTTTTCCAACCTGATGGTTGCATTTGTAGCTGTTGACACTGAAGGAATCTTGACTTTTGCCACACCAACTGTAATTTATGATACATTTTCAGTGCAGCAAGATATAATCAGCTTAATCAGTTGATTCATCAAACAAATATTTAGTCAGTGGGGGCAATTTTAATCAGCAAGGTCCTATTTTAATTAGTGGGGCTGTGAATTAAGAGCATACTGAATTATTTTTGAACTTATTTTTGTTCTGGTATGTTACTGCAATAGAAAATGAAACAGAAAATAATTGGAGGCGGCTTTGCTTCATCCAGTAAGACATAGTTTTTGTTAATGCCTTTCTTAATGTTTTAGCATTAAAATTCATGTTACCAAGGCTTAATAGCATGCATATTTAGAAATAAGATTATTAAAAATTGGAAATATTTAATTGCCTGGCAGCCTTAATTTTCTAGAATATTGAGATTTTGCATAGAAACTGAGCATAAAGCAGAGCTGCTTCATCCCCTAAAAAGAAGGAGCTCTATTAGCGTCAACGGAATGTATAATTGATACATGAAACAGGCTTTTTTTTAAAGTAAGCTATTCTTGCACTGAAGCAAACACATGCAAGTTATAGTTCTGAATTCTACTCAAGTATAAGTACAAGAAAAATTGAAATTAATTATATAAACATTCATAGAGGAGATAGGGAAATGGTATATCAAAAAGTTTAGCCACCTCAGTTGATATCCGGACAGTTTTGTAAACCACTTATGGCTGTGATAAAATCCTACTTGACTGGCCCACAAGCAGATGTGACAAGTTGAATTTATTTCCTCTCTTACCAGGAAGCTTTGCAGGAAACTCTTAACATATGGTCCTTTTCACTTCCATCTAGTGCTATAAATGTTATTGGAAAGGGATGTTCCCAAGAGTAGTGAGTTTCTGACATTTTTGCCAAATGGACTCCAAATGATCCTTCTGTGGTCCAGAATTCCCAGCGTTCCTAGGAACTGGCAGCCAAGAAACTCTGATCTAAACACAGCTCACTAATTTAATTATTTTATTATAGGTTTGTGGAAGGCTTTTGCAGGCCAGTGATCTAGCATCTGCATTGTATCTAAGTATACAGGAAAGATACAAGTTAGAGGAGGGTAAATATTTTACTTCTTAACAGCTCTGAGTTTTGAAACTTGGAAGCCATTTTTCCATAGAAAACTAGCAGGCACTGCAAGCAGAAATCACGAATTGTGAAAGGAGAAGTCATACCAGCCAGCATTACTTCAATATTTTGAGGGAAATTTGCATCACCAGTGAGAAAATGACAGTTTCATTTCAATCTTGTACTCAAAGTGATAAAATGGTGTGGCACAACACTTTTTACTTTTTGCCTCCCCCCAAAGGAAACTCTAAATTCCAAATAAAACAACTTGATACACATTTGTCTGATTAGTATGTGAATCGCAACATACCTGTGTTCACAATTCTCCACCAGAATCCATACTTCTCCAAATGTTATGATACAATTATTGTTGGGATGATAACAATCTTGCATGCACTAACGTTGGGTGTCTGTGATAGTCCTTTGCCACTAACTTGATTGGTCAAGTTCTTTTCCCACCTCTGGCATGTGAAGCAAGGCTCTGGACCCTTTTCCTGTTTGTTTTTGCTTCCATTGTTTAGTTGATAGTCTTTCTTCTTAGTTTGAGCATCTTCCAAGTGGCAAGCATGAAGAGTCTCCCGTGTGCTGGAAGTTTCACTTCCCCTCCTTTTTATTACTCCTGACTGTAACTATAGATGGCAGTTCTAAGCAAAGATATATGTTTCTACTTGAACTGCTCCTAATATGATTTCATCATGCAAAGTGCTATGAAAGCAAAGCAAAACAAAACAAAATAAACAAGACAGGGGAAATGCCGATGGAACTCTCAATATTTCTGTTGTCATGGTGGTGATGCAGCCGGTGCTGGTGGCTGTCTTTTTCTTACACTGCTAACTCAAGATGAATAATCAAAATTTGCCAATAGTTCTGAATTTATATATGCATGAATTTAAAAAAACCAAACAAACTAATTGTGGTATTCATAGAAAACCACTAATTCGTTAAACATTGTGGCTTCATTCAAAACAAAGAGCCCAATTAATAGGAAGCCATTAATGTTTACCTTTTTTGGAATCATTGATTCGTCAAACACTTTCTGGGCTTTTCGAGGGTGTTGCTATCTGCTGCTTCTGTCACTTTCCTGGGGGGGGGGGTGTCCCTCTTTGGGGAATGAATAACTCAGGTTTCTAAAACCCAAATTTCACTAAACTTGCAAGGATTTTAGAGAAGAGTCACAGGAAGTTTCTCTCTGACCCTAGTTGACCAGGGGATGTTTTATAGGGAAATGAACTGATAAAGTGATTTTGAGTCACAAATCACAAATTTACATTTTTAATGAACTGACAATTTGTTTTGTCAGTTCATTAAAAAAAACCTTAAATTTGTGATTTGTGATTCATCAACACTGATAAATTATGAATCATGATGAATTGCCATTTTTACTATTCATATCCATCTCTAGATCGGAGCAATTCAAATAGATGAAGATATAATATAATCTTTATACATAAGAAATATATATTTTAGTTTTCCAAAGTCCCATTTTCTTGCTGCAGTGCAGACACACATACCTGTACTGTATATAGGATTAAAATATAAGCCTTTGTGTGAAATTGTCATGGAGGAATGGTAAAAAATGCCCTTATGTTACAGTCAAGGACCATGTACAATATTAAGTTTTACAGACAAATATATGGTGGAATCAAAAATTGAATCCCAAATAAATTTGATTCAAAGTTGAGGTGCTTTTTTCTTCTTGTGGATGTAATATATGGTGTGTGTGTGTGTGTGTGTGTGTGTGTGTGTGTGTGTGTGTGTGTGTGTGTGTGTGTGTGTGTGTGTGTGTGTGTGTGTGTGTGTTTGTGTGTGTGTGACATTTTATGTTTTAGTGAACCATAAGAATCAATACAATGGAGTTCTCATTGGGTCAAAAATATCCCACAACCCAACCAGTGCCTTCCTGGGGATAAACTGGAAGTAAAATGGAGGGAATTGTTTGGTACCTGGCATGCTATCACACATGTATGGTGTGCTTCATTTGAATGAATGCACTTTGTGCTCAAGTGCCAGTACTCTTTAACACCTCTGTGAGTTGGAGTATATTATAGCCGTTAATTAATGAAGATATTTACTAGCATATTTTTACAGCTCTGGATTAAAATATGTGATCAATAATTTACCATAACACCTTAAGTAACCTAAATACAATTAGGAAAGCCTTTGATTTACCCATTGAACTGTTGAGCAATCATGTGTTACCTAAACATTAGATAATTAGGGAAAGTCCATTTGTTCAATCAGGCTCTGTTATTGACCACAGCTGTACTGCTATGGTGAACTTAAAAACAGATTCCCCCTCCCCTTTCTCCTATTTCTCTCTTCCTCTGCCTCATCTGTGCTGTCTTATAGGCTTCAATGATCAAAAATTCAACAAAATGTTTCAATAATCAATAGCACTTCAATTAACGTTGAAGAAGTGTTCTAATAAATCTAAATTTAAACCTCATTTAATCGACTTAATTAAGAGTCCAGATTGATGAGCTCTATCGATAAGAAGTGCCTTTTGCCATCGAACTGAAGAAAAAGAAATCAATTTCATACTTACATTATGTTCGATACAAAATATTTCAGACCACAGCACTCCCATCTTTGTAATAGTATAATCTACAGTTTCACCATGCTGATCAGGGTATTCTGAATGCATAATCCATAACGGTATTTTTTTCAAAGTCCACATTGTCTTCCTCAGTTGCTTTCTTAACCCAGTTCTATCAGCTATATAACCATCACGGATTATGCAGTTTAATCAGAGATACTGTACATATATGAATTGTGAGCACAGGTATTTTTTTGGTGATTTACACTTCTGAATGAGATTCAGTCTTCAGATAAACTGAATGTCACTGATGGACATTTGTCCTTTCTAAAGTCTGGA
The DNA here is from genome assembly GCA_037367245.1 of Phrynocephalus guinanensis. Taxonomy (NCBI): domain Eukaryota; kingdom Metazoa; phylum Chordata; class Lepidosauria; order Squamata; family Agamidae; genus Phrynocephalus; species Phrynocephalus guinanensis. Next base: position 38,530,726 of record CM074737.1, read on the forward strand.
GGCTATGCACTGGGCTTGCCTCCCATCCAGAAGCGATGGGAAGCCCTATCAGCTATGGGGCTGGCCAAGCAGGGGCCTGGCAGCCTACATAGGGCTGTCCGTGCCTGTTCTCCTTTCTTCTGAACTGAAGCATCCCTCCCTCTCACCCTGTGATTACTGAAAATGAGAGTAGCTGGTCACAAGTTGTTTGGGCCAGATGGGAATTTTTGGCTTGTTCTCACATTGGACCAGAGAACCAGTGTGTTTTTGCCCATTCCCGTTCTCACCAGGGTTCTTAAAAAATAATGAGCAGTTCTGGTCACAATTAGGTGGGTAGTGCAATATGTTAGAGGTGTCAGATCAAAAAGTCTAGATCAGAAACCAGATTTTATTTAGTGACAGGCAACCCTCAGCTAGCAATTGCAAAATGAACAGAGGAGTAGAGATGGGCACGACTTGAAAAAATTTTTTTTCGAGTTGTCGTTAGTCGGGCCGGTTCCGTTTCGGCTCGTTTCCGTTTTTCGTGAAAATTTGCAAAAATTAGTCGGTTCGTTTTTTTGTTTTTTCGTTGTCATTAGTACTGGTTTGGGGAGGGGGTAGCGGGCTCCTGGAGGGAGCTGCAGGAGTCAGCCAGAGCCACAAGTGACGGACTGGCAGACTCTTTGCACCCGCTGTGTCTCACGTACTTGCATGTAGTGCAATGCAAGTAGATCTGGCTTAGGGTTAAGACGGCTTAGCGCAACGGCTAGGGTTAGGCTAGTTACGGGTGAGGTTACGGTGAGTATTGGGGTGCATCTGGGTGCCTCTCTGACCCACTTAGAAGGACAGTGTACTGGCGTATGGGTTAGGCTTAGGGTTCGGGTTTGGGCTACGATTAGTGGGCTGTTTATGCCTGATTGGCACATCCCAGAAGTCTCTGTGGTCAACCTGGCCAAGTGGCCATGCGATTGGTGGAAAATTTGCATGGTCTACTCCCATGGGCGAGCCCATCATTGCAAATGTGCAGGTGTAAAAAAATAAAATAAAATAAAATAAAATAAAATCAACAGAGACTTTTTTTTGCAAGAAAAACCCACTGCTGCTACTGTAAAAATTCAAGCATTTAAAATAGCTAATTTCCGCATGTTTCTGTGGTGCTTTGGTGGGGTTTTGGGCAACAATTTCAAAAAAAATATTGCGGTCGCCATTTTGGATCCCCCCCCACCGCATGGCAAATGGATGCGCCCTCCCAGCCTGGTACAGTCAGCAAAACCTGGCCATGCGATTGGTGGAATGGCTCCAAAACTTTGCATGGTCCACTCCCATGGGCGAGCCCATCATTGCGAATGCGCAGGTGTAAAAAAATAAAATAAAATAAAATAAAATAAAATCAACGGAGACTTTTTTTGCAAGAAAAACCCACTGCTGCTACTGTAAAAATTCAAGCATTTAAAATAGCTAATTTCCGCATGTTTCTGTGGTGCTTTGGTGGGGTTTTGGGCAACGATTTCAAAAAAAATATTGCGGTCGCCATTTTGGATCCCCCGCACTGCATGGCAAGTGGATGCGCCCTCCCAGCCTGGTACCAGCAGCGCAGCAGTAGCAATAGCCAAGGAGAGGGGGGCGGGGAACCCCCCCCAAATAAAACACCCTTGTGGCCTGGTAGGTGCCCTCAGACAGTTTTCGCCTACTTTTAGGGCCGGGAATCGGGTTTTTTTTAACTTTTAAAAACTTTTTTCTGTGCCGCTTGGCATTGCGCGATGCAAGTAACGAGCACGACAAATCAGACCAAATTGTTCGTTCGTCGGTTCGAGCTCGAAGTCTGGCGGAGTAATTCCCGTTTCCGTTTCCGTAGAGTAACGGAAACGAGTAACGGAAACGGAAACGGGAATACCGCTAAGTCGTGCCCATCTCTACAGAGGAGTATAAGAATTATAAGAAATCACAGAAGACCGTGGTTCATAATTATTGGAGAGCTGCCTGATTCAGACCCTGATGTTTAGAAGAGTGCTGAACAATGGGGCAGAGCTCTTCTGAAATAGGAATTCAATGAAATCTGGTTTCGGCTGGAGGTCAATAGACTCGAATCCCATTCCTGCTTGGGTAGATTTAAAATATAGTAATAAAGTTGTGGCCCAGTTATAATTCCAATCATTGTGCCTTGTCTTGTTATTCTGGGTTGAGTGGGCAATGCATGATGCCAGTGTTTTTCCATTTTTTACTTCCTGGACTTTATTTATTTATTTATTTATTTATTTATTTATTTATTTATTCAGTCAGTCAGTCAGTCAGTCAGTCAGTCAGTCAGTCAGTCAGTCAGTCATTTATTGTTTTATTGTTTTATTACCCTGCCTTTCTCCTTGGAAAAGGACTCAAGGGGGCTTACAGTAATGAGGGACAATATACAGTCCAGTATAAAGACATATTCAAGATAAAGAATGATGAAGATGCTGGAGCCACCCAATAGGGCCATGAACCTCTGGGTAGCTCACTGGTTTAGATCTCTGGCTGTGAAGCCAGAGGCTAGGAGTTCAAATTCCCCACTGCGCCTCCTTGACAGGGGCTGAACTCAGTGATCCATAGAGTCCCCTCCAGCTCTGTGGTTCTATGATGATGACAACAAGATGGTAACCCTTCCATGGATGTAAGCGTAGATGACACAGGATATGAATGCACTGGAGTTCTTTCTGTAGGTTGAAGGAAAAGCCATTTGCCAACATATATCAATATTTCTCAGAGCTTAGATATTACTCCATGATAGGACTATAGAACTTCTGCCCCTACTGATGCTGATGCACTAGTTCTCTCATAATCCCTCACCAATTAAAGTTTAATGATGCCTGAACGGCCATCAGCTACCTAGTCCTATTCCAAGGAATTCTAAATTACAAAAAGAAAATCTATGTCTACTCATCAATGTCCTTAATAGCAAACTGTTACCTAATACCTCAGACAATAATTATTACCTGTTTCTAGATAACAACATGTTAGAAACATGAGCTGTCATGTTGTTGATATATTCCCAAGTAGCAGCTGCCCTGTTACAGAGATGAGGACGTTGTCATTTGTGAATATGTCATTGTATATGCCAGTGTTCAGCTTCACAGAGGTTTTGCCAAAATTTTGAATCCTATTGGAATTATAGGAGATAAAGGGGCTCTCAGAAAGGGACAGTGTTAAATGAATGGGAATTTACAGAATGAGATACTTTTATGAGACTGAAACCCCCATCATTTAGTAGAGTTAAAATAAAAACTGCAGTGGGTATAAATCAATTAGATCCTTTCCCATTAATTGTACAGTCTAATTACGAATCCCATCATAAAACAAAGTATGGTCAGAAATATGTCAAAATATGAATGTATTTTAATGGAACATATGAATAACACAAAGGGATTTATCTCTAAAATGTATTCACACTTAATTGAAGTCAGTCGAATGGACTGAAAACAAGATGGGAATATGATATTGGGGGGGAAATAAAACAACACCTATGGAAGAAACTGTGGATGAGCCATTCAATGAAAACCATATCATTGGAGAAAATCTCTTATGACAATGTACTGATATACTGCTATACACATCAAGGATAAGTAACACAAGCAATACAATATGTTGGAGAAATTAGAGCCAGCAAGGTGTGTACATTCTCTTGTGGTAGTCATGCTGTGCAATATCACAGTTTTGGGGGGAAATATTTGCATAAATGGTCAATACTGTATGTCAGACTACCCATGCTACATGAGCCTTGGGATTATTAAGAATCTAGGTGGAACAAAGTGGGAAAAGTGGCACTCAATGGATTAATAATATTTGTGTTATTTTCCAGAAAATTCAAGAAATGAAAGGGAAATTCAAGTCTAAATTAGAAATGATGAATGGCCAAGGGGGAGGCACACTATCAGACCAGAAGAAAATGAAGAGAAGAAACAGAATACCAAAGACCTCTACAGAAGGGATAAAATGATGATGGGCTCCTTTGAAGAGGAATCCCTGCAGGTCAAAAAAGCCAAATGAGAGCTGCTCTGAAAGCACTAAAAATAAATAGATCACTAGTGACAGATGGGATACCAATAAAACAACTTCAAGTTACAGAGATGAATTTATCAAAATCCTAACAAGAATATGCAAACAAATGGAGAAAACAAAACAATGGTACACAGACTGGATCCGTTCAATATACATTCCAATTCTTAAGAAAGGAGATGTCAAGGGATGCAATAACTACAGGACCATTCTTTTAATTTCTCAGCAAACAAAGTGATACTCAAGGTGCTACAGCAAAGACTTTTACCTTATATGGAGTGAGAAGTGCCTAATCTTCAAGCACTTTGAAAAGGAAGAGTCATTCAGGATCACATTGCAAATATCTGCTGGCTACTGGAGAACACCAAAGAGTTTCAGAAGATCAGTCTGCGCTGTATAGACTACATCAAATTCTTTGATTGTCTGGATCATATGAAACTATGAGTTGTTCTGAAAGAAATTGTTATGTCTTGGCACTTGATTGTTCTGATAGATAACTTGTATTGTGGGCAAGAAGCTACCATCCGGACAGAATATGGAGAGAAAGAACTGTATCAATATTTTAGCCCCTTACCTCTTCAATTTATATGCAGAACATATCACACATAAAGCCATAATATATTCAGATGAGGGAAGAGCAAACATTAGTGGAAGAAATAATACACTGGCTGAGTGTAGCATAGTAGGACCCCCGTATCCACTGATTCATTAACCACTGATTCAGTTATCCACAAGTAATTCAGAAGCTGCAAAGCAAGCTACTGTCATAAACAGCAGCTTGTAAACCAAGCTACTGTTGTAAAACAGCAGCCATAAAGCAAGCTACTGTCACAAAGAGCAGCCGTAAAGCAAGCTACTCTTGCAAAAATCAGCCGTAAAGCAAGCTACTGTCACAAAACAGACGTGGTTTTTTTGGAGGGTAGGGTTGGTGTTATTTTTTATCCACATTTTTTGTTATCCACAGCAAGGTCTAGAACTGATCCTCAGTGGATACAGGGGCCCTGCTGTATTAAAATAGATGGCTGTACTTTGCTGTATTAAATATATTGTATTGTAACTTTTGTTTACTAATTTTAGAGTGATATTTGATGGACTCTTTTAGCATTACTTACTGTTTTTAGTTTCAAATATTGTCTTTTAATGATGCAAACCACCTTTAATGTTTTTAAGAAGAAAGGCAGAATAAAATCTTTTAAATAAACAAATAGCTGAATAATTTATGGTATGCAGACAACACCATCTTACTGGCAGAAAGCAGCAGGGACTTGAAACTCCTGTTAAGGTAAGTGAAAGAAAAAAGTTTCAAAGTGGGAGTGCAGCTGAATGCTAAGACCACCAATATCATTACTACAGAATAACTAAACAACTTGAGTGTTGACAGTGAAGAAATGGATATAAAGATTTTGAATACCTTGGTTCACTCATCAAGCCAAATGAAGACTGCAGTCAAGAAATCAGATGACTGAGACTCAGAAAAGCAGCAAGGAACGAGTTAGAAAACATCACTAAGTGTAAGGATTAGAGATGGGCACGACTTAGCAGTATTCCCGTTTCCGTTTCCGTTACTCGGTTCCGTTACTCTACGGAAACGGTAACGGGAATTACTCCACCAGACTTTGAGCTCGAACCGACGAACGAACAATTTTGGTCTGATTTGTCGTGCTTGTTCCTTGCATCGCGCGATCGCGCGATGCCACACGGCACAGAAAAAAAGTTTTTAAAAGTTAAAAAAACCCAGTTCCCGGCCGAAAAGCAGGCGGAAAAATGCCTGCCGTGCCTCAGGGCACCTACCAGAGGGGTTGTTTCTGGGGGTCCACGGCCTCCCCCCCATCCCCTGTCCTGGGCTGCTCTGGTGGGACTCGCCGCAGGCTCGCAGCCAGCAAAAAGCCCAGTCTCGCCGCCGGCCGCCGCAATTAAAGCGCAAGCAACCGGCACGGACGGCACAGGAAAAAACTTTTAAACTCTCCCCCCACCCATTCCCGGGCCAAAAAAGCAGGCGGAAAAATGCCTGCTTGACTAAGTGCGCAGGGCACCTACCGGAGGGGTGGTTTCTGGAGGGGGGTCCCGCCTCCCCCCCCCGTCCTGGGCAGCCGGACTCACCATGCCATGCGGTGCGGGCGGGGGATCCAAAATGGGGCGGCGAACGCAATATTGTTTTTGAAATCGTGGTCCAAAAACACACAAGCACAACAGAAACACGCGAAAATTTATAAACTGCCAGATTTTTCACAGTAGCAGTGGGTTTTTTTCTTGCAACAAAATGTCTCTCCTCTCCTCCTCTGTCCTCCATTGATTTTATTTTTTTTATTTTTTTTTACACCTGCGCAATGATGGGCTGGCCGAGTGGCCAGCCATGTGGGAGTGGACGACCATGCAAATTTTTGGAGCCATCCCACCAATCGCATGGCCACTTGGCCATGGAGACTTCTGGGATGTGCCAAAAAGCCCCTAAAACCTGCCCTAGCCCCCTAACCCTAACCCTAGTCCTTGACTCCAGTCCTTACCCATACGTCACAGACTGTCTTCTTAGTGGGTCAGAGAGGCACCCAGAGGTGCAACCCACTAGCCCACCGTAACCTTACCCGTCACTAGCCTAACCCTAGCCCTTGCACTAACCCACCTTAACCCTAAGCCAGATCTACTTGCATTGCACTACACGCAAGTACAATTCCCTTCTTTGTGAGACATGGTGGTGCGAGAGCCTTAGGCATCACCTATGGCTCTGGGTTCACTGCCATCACTGGTCTCACTGTCTGCAACTGGTATGCATATCCATATGGCTATGCATGCATTTTGCAGCAGCAGGTGAGGAGGGGAGACCCCCATGTTGAGGGGTCTCTTGGAGCCTGCTTCCCCTTCCTAGTGGGTGAGGATAGGAGGCACCCACGGGTGCCTCCAGGAGCCCGCTTTCCCTTTATAGCGGGCCAGAGGAGGCACCCACCCCACTGAGGTGCCTCCAGGAGCCCGCTACCCCCAAAAACCAGTACTAATAAAAACGAAAAAACAAAAAAACGAACCGACTAATTTTTGTGAATTTTCACGAAAAACGGAAACGACCCGAAACGGAACCGGCCCGACTAACGACAACTCGAAAAAATTTTTTTTCAAGTCGTGCCCATCTCTAGTAAGGATATGTCACTGGAGCCCAAGATTAAGCTCATCTCCCACTCTTATATTTCTGATCACCATGTACAAGTGTGAAAGCTGGCCATGTAAAAACGGATTCATTTGAAATGTGGTGCTGGAGGAGAGCCTGGCAACACTCTGGATTATCAGAAAGACAAGCAAGTGGGTTCTAGATCAAATCACGCCTGAATGCTCTCTGAAGGCAAAAATGTTGTAGCTGAACATGTCCTACATGCATCACGTTCTGTTCTGGAGAGTAAAAACAGCAACTAGGTGAACAGAATGAGAATATTTGTCCCAGAGACCAGTGCCTGGTAGTGTTCTGCTTTTTGAAAACAAACGTAACGAAAAGATACAAATGATTGGTACAATAATGGCTTTTACTATTTTTGAGTAATGGAAAAGTTAAGGAGTTGCTTTCCAAAAATGCAAGAAACCATTACAAATGATATTTGGGTGCAAAGGAATGAGAACTGTAACCAATTACTTTTTTAAAAAGTGGATTTCCAAGCCGAGCCTGGCTGTGCCATTCGAGTTACACCGAACAGCAATCTGTTAAGGTGCTGCTGCTGCTGCTGCTGCTGTTGTCGCCACCATTACTGCTGTCCCTCCCTCCCTCTCCCTCCCTCCTCCTCTTTTTCATGACATATAATGAAGGTTAGATTAAAATTAGTTTTCTGCACAGAAAGGTCTCAGTGGCACACTGCCATTCCCTGCCTAAGGCCATCAAGCTCGACAGTTATCCATTAATGCTTTAATTCTATCAGTGGAGCAAGCATCAAGGAGGGGCTCACACAGAAAAGGTGATAATTTTTCATACTTTCAAGCAAGGAGGCTTCACCAACCTTCATCCAGAGAGGATAAATCTACATTTAAAAGCAAGGACACCATAGATGTTACCTTTAAAATAACATACAACATGGCAGAGAAAATGAATGGATATTACTGTTACTTTTTTCTAAAGTCTAAATTAGCCTCAGGGGATAAAATGCTAAAAATAAAAGCACAATGTAATTCTCCTTTTCCATTAGCATTGGCAGAAACTATCAAAATAAGGGAACACTCACTCTTATAACCTGGACATATAAAAATCATTACACAGACTATTTGTATACTTATTTCCGTCATTTTAAAATTAAAATACTGTAGGAGGAACCCCCCCCCTCAGAATTAGGCATAAAATTTTTAGGAGGTTGTTCATGGTACACCTTTCAGCTACAAAAAAAGAGAGAATGATTGGTCCCTTATAGAAAAAATATTTGGTATAAAACATTTTCTTGTAAAAGCTTGTCTTTAATCCTTTCTCTTTTATTTAAATGCAAAAGTGGAACAGGTGATACTTTTAGGCTACTAGAAAATTAACAAAAATGTTGCTAATATTTTGAGGGCAAAACCCTCTTCCTCAGAGCAGTACCAATAGGCTATAACATGGCAAAAGATGGATGTGCCAGGACTCGGAGTTATTTCTTAGATTTAAGGTCCTTGGCAAGCTGGGGGGGGGGAGGCAGTTTCTTAGTTGAGGCTCGGAGCTTGGATGTTCTTAAGCTACATCCGGAGTGAAGGGGGCAGGTGTTTTAATTGTCCTAGTCCTAGACATGCCGTGGCTCACGTACACACATTCACACCTCTCCTCAGTGTGGCTCATTGAGGCCAATGGCCCATGCCTTGCCAGCGAAGGGAGAGGGGGCTGGTGCAGAAGGCCCATGCATTTCATTTGGGGATTCGGCTAAAATTTGGGAAAGTCCACTGGGTGTAGCCAATTTGATCAAATAAGAAAGAAAGAGATTACCCAGTGTTGCAGTCGTGTCATGTCTCTGTTGATGGTCCATTTGCCTCTTCCTTGGCATGTATGGGGGGGCAGCCCTACATATACATCAGCCTCCCCACCCCCAAAAAAGATAAATTACAAAAGAAAATGGTGTGCAAAAAATTGCTTCATTTAGGTATAGAAATGCAAAACGAGGAAGTATTTTTATGTTTTAATCAGAATTGCAGTGCTTCCCATTTCAGTAGGGAAGACTATGAGCAGATGACCTCTCTTCCTGCTGGGGCTGCTGTCCAAGTCCTCACTGTGGATGTGCAATATCAAGGTGCATGATCTCCTTTTTTATGTTTTGTTGTTTTCCAGTCAGAGAGGGACAGGATGCCTTAAAAATGAGGGTGGCCCCATGGGCAGCTCATCAAGTGGTGGAGAGTTTTAGCTACTTAATGTTCAGGATACAGTAGCCACACATATCCCTTTGGTTTATTTGCTCCAGGAAGGCTAGCATCACTTTCTTCTGCTTTGTGGTGCATATGATTGCCCAGTCCAATGCAAAAGAAGCAATATTGGGGGCATGAGTGGGCATGCTATCACAGTAGTTCCAAATGAATGCCTGTTGTCTTCCCTTCTCTACGCATTATTTGTTTTATTTTTTCTCTCTCTTTTGGTTATGTTTGCTGAAGGTAGTGATGTACCAGATAAGTGCTGTTGTCACCTTGGTAGCTATCTAGCTATCTAGCTAACTAACTAAGGCTATTTTTACACGACTCCTAAAAAACGCTGCAAAATGCTCGCAGATGCGGAGCATAAAATTGTTTTCCCACCCGCAGCGGACTTTTAAAAAAATAAAGTACTACCACGCCCACTTAAGCGTGCCCCAGCGCATTTTACAAGTACCTGGTCCGGAGGAGGTAAAAGCCTTGTTGCTGTTCCTTGTTGCTGTTTTAAAGCATTGCATGCCTGGCCCTCCTCCGCTTTTTGTTTGTTTTTGTTGGGTCCCCTCCCCTTTTAACAGACAGGAATCCTAACAGGCTGGAACAATCAGGTGCTGTTGAGGGCAGGCGGAGGTGAGCCTGCATTTCTCTCTCTCTCTCACCTCACCACAGACAGAAGCAATAGAATCAAGAGTGCAGGAGGTGGAAACACAGGAAGCAGGACAAAAACCACATTGGGGGCATCTGCATTTAAGTTGCCAGCAGATTTTAGGGGTCATGTAAAAGCAGCCTAACTCAATTAAGCAATTAAGCAATTAGGAGGATGAAAGGAAGGGGTTCCAGTGGAAAATGCTGATCTTAACAAAGGCTGCTATCCCACGGCCAGAAAATCTGGATCAAAGTAAAATGCAAAATTTTCCCCTGGAATCGTCATGTGCTTGAAAACGCGCTCCCTGTGTCCCCACGGGTGCAGTTTAAAGAACTGCATCTTTTGTGGCCCCATGAGCGGGAACCATAACACAGCAGAACAAAAAGGTTTTGATGTAAATTTTCTGAGTCTCCACGGACTCAAGTACCAGTTTAGGGTTAGGGTTAGGGTTAGGGTTTATGGCCAATGACCAAACTAAAGTACCGGTTTAAAATCTGCATTGGAACTGAGACAAGCTTTGTACCACCTCAAGACCAGGTACTTGTAAAACTCGCTGGGTCACTTTTAAGTGAGCGTGGTCAAAGCCCATTGGTCATGGGGACACAATTTTATTAACTGCATCTTCAAGCAGTTTGAAGCGTTTTTTAGTGGTTGGGGGATAGCAGCCAAAGATGGCATTTTTCACAGCTTTCTGCCCCTGTGGATTCCTGCATCACAATAATTGGTGTGGATGGCTACAGTGATTCCACCTGCAGAAATCATCAGGGACATGGATTGAAAAGGTGTAAAGAAAACTAGGTTTTTCCCACTGTGTAATCCCACCCTCAGGCAGTGGTTAAACACAAAACAGTGGAACTTTATTTTCAAAGCATGGCTATAACAAGAGTGCTAGGCTGGTTAAGTAAAAAAAAATTCAGTTTTCATTGCAAATAAGTATTTTTACTGTACTGTATTTAAAATATTTTTAACCTGCCTTTCTCTTGGTTCTACCTCAGCAACCACAGTATCTCCATATATGGCTCCTCCACTCTACCCCCAAATACCATTTCAAAGGTTTTGATAAGCTGAGTCCAATGCTGTCTATCATAGTCATAGTACTATTTACCTATTGCCACTATATATGACTCCTAGTTGGGGGGGGGAGGCCACATTGAAACCATACGTCGATTTAGACATCAGAATAAATTGAAATTGCCATTGGCTTTGGCATTTTATTCATAGTTTCTATTAAAGTACAGTATGTTTGGTTTGGCTTTTATAGCCCTTGACCTGTAAGATAACTATGGTACATCCATCCTGTATTGTGCCTTGCCATGTCCTTGGCAAGTCATCTCAGATGAGCAAACATATGGACTTCTTCCTAAATCCTTGATAGGCCACCAACCATGTAGGTTTCTCAAGGCCTATATTTTGTAGATTTTCCTCCCACTAATACATGCATGTAGGTCCTGAACCTTTACACATTGCTCTGTTAGTGTCATTCAACTGATAGCTTGACAATAATAAAGTGTTGTCATTTTTTATCTTTTCCTCCATATTGCTTTATTGCAGAAAGACCTGCCCTTTTAGACCCACAGGAGAACCACATGGGATGTTCTGCTGTCTACAGGCCACCTGTAATTTGTGTAGACTTAGGGACTTTTGAATATACAATATAATTATATACTGATCACAAGCTATGACCAATTAATAGCAATGGAGGTGGGGAACTTGGGTGTGCATCAAGCAAAAAATAGCTTCTGGGATGGTGCCCTTTCAAATCTGTTTCAAGAAACCTTCATGTCCAAATTGTAATATGTATGCTGGCAAGCATCAGAAATTTGAGCACTAACTATTATGAAAATCCTATATTTTCCTCTCTTTTTAAAAAAGCTCGGTTTTTTTCCTACTACATGTGAAAGTCACTGGTCTGTAAAATGAGTTAGTAGACATTAATATTTGTAATCTTTCTAGCACTGAAGATGTCTGCATATAAAACTAACCAGAAGACTTTGTTCCTCTAATAAGCAAGGGGAAAATCGTGGCGCACTCTGTCAGAGAGAACAATAATCACATAACATTGCTTCTGCGGGAATTTGGATCTTGGCAAAACTTGATGTCTATTAAATAAGGTGACGGGAACCTGGGATATTTAAAATACTTTCTCTCTCCAAATGTTACCATAAAATCCTAATACAGCAGGCTATCTGTCTGAAGCTTATCCAACTGAAATGTTAGACCCTTGTCAGTTAATATTATGGCTTTTTAGATCTGGATATTGCCAAAGAAAAGTTTGAAATAGCTGTAACAAGTCCAAGATGTATTAACGTCACTTTGAAAAGATGCTAAAAAAATGTGAAAGGTTCAGATCTCGTACAGGGTCTATACTGAAATAATGGAGAAAGAGAAAAAGGCTTTCTTTCTAAAGTAACAACACATAAACTCAGTGAGAGAGACAGAGAGAGAGAAAGAGAGAGAGAGATTATCTTGTGTGTCTTATCTTGGGATCTCCAATGTCAACATCCAGGCTGCTCTTTGCTATAGAAAGTTTTGCACCCTTTTTCCTGCTGGCAACGCGGGTACGCTATTGTGTAGCTATACCGGGCCATTTCCCATTGTTTTGATTCATGGATACAGAAAGCACAATAGCCCACCTTCATATACTGGTGGGTTTTTTTTAAAGATGATCTGAATACAGTAGGGCCACCATATCTGTGGGGTATCGGTTCTCCCCCTCCCCTAAGGATAGAGAAATCTGTGGCAAGGAGGAGGTAAGAATAATGGCGGTGACAGGGGCAGTGGGTGCCGGGGTAAAAGCTTTCACCCCCAACACCACCCAAACACTGGGCGTCAGAGGCGGTGGTTGCAAGGGGGGGAGAAAACTGACCACACCACCTGCCTTCCTCGCTGTCACCGCTGGCCAATTACCCTCTTTGCTGCCAGGCTTAGTGGCTGTTCAGTAGCAGTGGTAGCAGCAGCGAGGAGGGCTCAGCATCAGTAAAATTATTTCCTGCCCTCCTTGCTGCCGCAGCTGGCCTGTGGGCCCAGCAGTGGCAGCAGTGAGGAGGGTGAAGAAAAAAATACTGATGCTGAGCCCTCCTTGATGCACATCAGCCACCCTCTGGAGGGGTGGGGTGGGGACTTAAGAGGACCCACCTGGCCAACTAACCTTTGTTCTTTCTGCTTGGGTTCCGGGCTGCAATCAGAAGTTTTGAACTTCATGCTCAAATGTCTGATCCACTGCCTGGTACTCGAGTGGTAAGAACAAAGGCCGGTTGCCAAGGCAGGTCCTCTAAATCCCCACCCCACCCCTGCAGAGGGTGGCCAGCATGCAGCAGCAGTCGTGGAGAGGGAAAAGAAAAGAAAAAAGAAAACTTAACACTCTGGCTGTCCTCTGGGTGGGGGGACTTAAGAGAACCCACCTGGCCAACTGGCCTTTGAACTTCCTGCTTGGGTCGTGGGAGGCAGATCAGAAGTTTTGAACTTTACACTCGAGCTCAAACCTCTGGTCCTCCACCCAGGACCCAAGAGGGAAGTTCAAAGGCTGCTTGACCAGGCAGATCCTCTTAAATTCCCACCCACCCCTCTGGAGGACAGCTGGCATGTGGTGATGGCAGGGATGAGTGTGGCTGGCCGACATCAGCATTGGTAAGTTTTCTTTCTTTTTTTTCCCTCTTCACTGCTGTGCTAGGACTCCCCTGCACCCTGAGCACCAACAGCAGATAGCTGAATCAGTGTATCAGCAGATGCAGGGGCAATACTGTACTATATTCATATTTACAGATTGGTTACTGGGCATCAAGTCTTTCATACCCTTAGGATTGTGCATATGTGTGGGTGGGGAGGAGGATGTATGGATGATTGGCTTTGATTTACTAGATATTATTGTTGCCCCCTTCTTCCCCATCATGTTCTACTCTCCTCTTTTTAAAAACACCTACTGCTGGTATTTATTTGCCTGTCCTTCACCCATCTCCTGCCTATGTTCCAGAGTGGACAGGGGCTAAATAGTCAGCACTCTGGTTTAGTACAGGGTAGAGATGGGCACGGAACAAACAAGTTTTTGTTTCCGTTATTCGTTTGTCATTTCATTACGTAACGAAATGACAAACGAAAATTGTGATGAAAATGAAACGAAACGAACAGAACTACGAAAATTTTGTTCGTTACGTTTCATTTCCGTTACTGGCAGTGTGCAATGAAATGAGCTGTTTTAAATGTTAAAAAAACGCCCTGGACATCCATAAAAAACGCAGTGATAATTATTTATACTGTCTGATAATACCTACCGGGGGGATTGGGGTCCTTAAAATGTACATTTATGTCTTTTTCTCAGATCGCTGTATCTTTTTCCTTTAAGGGGAGTTAGAGGACATCGACCCAAAATGGCTCCCATATGCCTAATATTGATTTCTTGGGTATTAAAACGACCTGGACATCCATAAAAATGCAGCAATAATGCGATAATTATTTGAAATTATTACCTACCAGGGGGTTGGGGTCCTTAAAACGTTTGTTTTTATCTTCTCCCATCGCAATGTAATTTTCTTTTCCCTTTATGGATGACAAAATGGATGTCGCCACTCCAGCCACAACATGGAGGCAAGCCATGTGATGGGATCATGTAAATTCTTGGACAACTTCAACCAATAGCATGCCCACGTTGCAGACTGGGCAGGTCTGGCAGCCCCAGAGGGCATAAAAACCTCTGGCAGCCCCCATCCTCCTTGCAGTCTCCGGTGGGAGTTAGGGTGGGATTGCTGTCTCTGCAACTCATTATTTTCACTTTAGGCAAGCCAGGCAGGTGTGTGTCTCTGTGTTCCTGCAGGCTGCAGCCTGGCTCTTAGGGGAGAGAAAGAAGAGATTTCTCTCTAGCTTCAGTCCTGCAGCCTCCCTGTGTGCGTGCGTGAGTACCTCTCGGTGAGTACCCTCCCCTGCCATGCAGTGCAGTCACTCTGCGGCTGCCTTGCACCCTGGGCAATGCCCACCGCTGCCTTTGCAGCCTCCCTGCGAACCTAGTCTATACTGTGTCTCTGCCAGCATCAATTTTTTTAGTGTTTTCCCTCTGGTCTGGGGCTTTGGGGGACGCCCGTGCATGGAAATGCTTTTTAAAATCGCGCAAAAAGCGGGTAGAGATGACAAACCAAAAAAAGAAAAACGGAAACGAAATTTTTCCAAAAAAAATTGCAACAAACGGACCTCTCAACGACAAACCACAAACGAAACACCATTTTTTTATTCGTGCCCATCTGTAGTACAGTCTTTTTTTGTTTAGATAGTTAAAGCTATGGTTTTTTTTTTCAGTAGTGTTGTATAGAAGTGAGAGCTGGACTATAAAGAAGGCTGATCGCTGTAGAATCGATGCTTTTGAGCTGTGGTGCTGGAGGAGAGTCTTGAGAGTCACCTGGACTGCAAGGAGATCAAACCTATCCATTCTGAAAGACATAAAGTGCAAACAAGTTGGAAGGACAGATTTTGAAGCTGAGGCTCCAGTGCTTTAGCCACCTCATGAGGAGAAAAGGACTCCTTGAAAAAGTCCCTGATGTTGGGAAAGATTGAAGGCAAAAGGAAAAGGGGGATGTCAGAGAATGAGATGGTTAGACGGTGTCATCAATGCAACCAATATGGATTTGACCAAACTCTGGGATGCAGTGGAAGATAGGAAGGCCTTCCGAGCTCTGGTCCATGGGGTCATGAAGAGTCGGATATGAATGAATGACTGAACAACAACAACAACAACAACAACAACAACAACAACAACAACAACAACAACAACAACAACAACAACAACAACTGATTTGGGAAAGGTAGTTAATGGGCAAATTTCATACAGGGTTTACTGTATATTGAAATAATGGAGAGGGACATAAAGGTTTACTTTTAAAAGCAACACCTTTCTGTTTCTGTTTTGCACAGTGTTTCACCTAAGAGCTCTAGTCTTTTAAACTTGGTTGTGGACGTGTCTCCATTTTACATTTGCACTCAGACAGGAAGAATGCTAAGGCACTGTATCATTGTCTTTGAACTTGTTTGCACTTGTAGGAACAATATTACTGCAAATTGCAAAGGGTTTTATTTTTGCACAAAATGCAACACCTGCTGTCTTGTACTGTGGACTTTAAAAAAAGCACTGTGCATGTGGCTTAGCTTCAAAAAGGTGGGGGAAGAAATCAATTTCGCAGAGACACATTTTGGGCAAAATATATTGGTGGAAAGGATTTTAGTTGTCTCTGTGGTTCTTGATACAAGGACCCATATAGGCCTTTGTAAAACCTGAGGGGAGGAAAAGTGAAAAAAAATGAAAGCACCCATATTTGTTGAATAGATCGAAGGAATCCATTAGCATGTAAAACCATGTCTATGCTTTTGATTGGCTGAAAATAGGTACAACTGCCCAAAAAACAAACATATTTTGAGTTGGTGATGTATCAAGATTATGCCAAATGAGGTCATTAGAAAAGATGCTTATGGAAAATGCACATGAATTTCCATATAAGAAGAAAAAAATGCTACCAGGAAAAATGGAGTGTTGGTGTAGTCCAAAGAAATCTGAGAATCAAGGCTATATTATTCGTAAGGCTGACTAGGATTCAGGCAAGAATAATAAAAGGTGGGAGATGCTTCACACATTTTTAAAAAAAATGTGAATAGAATTCTTCATGAGACCCTGAAAATCAATGTCTGGTACCCACTGTACTAGGATCAGGCTGCCAGCTCTAGCATGATGAGAGACTGAAGTGGCAGAGCTCCCCCCCCCCCCTGAAATTCCTGAAAGCCTAGAGGCCCAGTCATGGGTTTAAAAAGCCCTGCTGCAAATATTGCGCATCACAGGATAAAACTTGATTCAATTCACTCTGGTTTCCAGCCAGATACTGGCACTGCTAAAATTACTTCAGTCACCTTGGCAGGTAGAGAGAGAGCAGTGTGACAATGCTAATTCTTCCACTTCGAACTGCCCACTGCTGAAACATTTTAATTCTTTTTAAAAATGGATATAGGAATTTTATTTCTTCTTTGGGTATTTGTACATGACCCCTAAACTCCGCAGCAAATGGCTGCCAGCTCCGGAGCTTACAATTGTTTCCCCAACAGCTCCGGAGTTTGCAGGAAATTAAGTGCGACCACGCCCACCTAAGCACGTCCCAGCGCATTTTTCTTGTACCTGCTCTAGGAAGGTGAAAATCCCCAGGTCCGGATTTAATCTGGTGAGTGCGGGGCTCTCCTCGCTTCTGTTTTGTTTTTTTTTGCCTCCCGCCCCTTTAAGAGAAGGGGCGGGAGGCAAAAACAAACAAACAGAAGAGAAGGAATCAGGACAACGACGGGGCTCCGGGCAGCTTCGGAGGTGAGCCTGCAATTTTTCCTCTCTTTTTTCCTCCCTCCCCTCACGCAGACAGGAGCAAGGAAGTGCGGAGGGGTGGGGACGCAGAAAGAGCAACGAACCCCCAAGATCCCTGGTCCGAATTTAAGTGGCCAGCGGATCTTAGAGGTCGTGTGAAAAGGCCCTTTGTAGCACTTAACTGGGCCTTTTTAAAGCAGATTCCTACACTGTAGCCTAGGCTTTGGGTTGTTTTCTGTAAGGGCCTAGATGACTCTCAATCCATATTTATTCATTTCTGAGGTTTTGGGGTAAAAATGGGCCTAACTTTAAACATATTTACTTGAAAGTAAATAGTGCCGGATGTGATGGAGCTGCAACAATTTATTATTTGCTAACGTATATATTTGCTAACTTATGTACTTAAATTAATATAATTTGACATTTGGGGTAGCCCTGAAAGTCTAGGCCTCAGCAAAACATGGGGGCCTGGTAACAGTCCATCTGTATGGGTTAACCCCTTCAGAAAGTATTATCACCAGTACCCTGTACAGTATTTATAGATGCCTGGAACTCCAACTGTGGAAGCTCCAATGGCAGTTTCACAATGTGGCAGCTGTTTGCATCCAGCCATGTGATCAGTGTCAGTATATGCCAGGCATGCCCAAACTTTGGCCTCCCAGATGTTTTGGACAGCAACTCCCACAGTCCTTTGCCATTGGGAATCTAAGCTTAGAATTCTGGGAGCTGTGGTCCAAAACATCAGGAGGGCTGAAGTTTGGGCATGCCTGGTATATGCAATTTAATAGTGTTCCAGTATGCAGTGCCAATCACCCTGTTCTGGCTTGCTATTGGTCATTTGGGCCATTCTGGTTCTGGCCCATCCAGACCCGGGGCTGCATTGCCCACCCCTGGAGGAGGGGCAAGATAGGTCAGGGGCCTCATGAGGTTTGGGTGGGGTCGGGGCATGGGTCCCTATCTTATACCCAGCTCCCATGCCCACACCCCCTCTTTCACTGTGGACAACAACACACCCGCTCACCCGCCACCTTTTTTGCATGCTAGTGTGGCCGTGATGCAGTCGCCTTCGGGGGCCGGATAGGAATTTTTGCCTTGCTTCTTCATAATTGGCTCAGAAAGGAGGGGAAGGATTTTTCACCTCTCTCACACTAGCTCTGGTGGCGCGGCACTGGCCACGCTGGTGTGTAGTATGGGGAATTGGGCATTAGGTGAGCCCCAAATGCTAGACTAAGAGGCCGCTGACCCCCAGACACTGCAGATCCTGAGATCACAGAGCCTGGGGTGAAGTGGCTTTTGAAATCCAAACGGGGCAGGAACAGCCAGATGATAGCACCCCTGCCCTGGAAGGGAAAAGGTTTGACTTGGCTAGCCTGGGGGGAGGCCAGACTTGAATGGAACCCCCTAGGGGCCATGGGGGGCTTGCCCCCACCTGACAATGCTCTTGGGCTGGATCCAATTGGTGACCCCAGGGCCAATCATTCCCCACACGTCAGCAGCCCCCTCTTAAGACTAACAAACAATGTTAAGCTTCAATAAAGCATGGCCCACATCGGCAATCTTACTCACTGTCTCACCTGTTATTCTGACCGGGGGGGGGGGACAGCAATGTACTTTGCTCTTTTCTGCTCCTCCTCTCTAGCTCGTAAGTCTCGTGAGTAGAACTGAGTTCTATGGTTTAAAAAATGACTGTTTTTCTTCTTTTTCTCCTGATACCTTCTTAGATGGAGATTCACAGTTGCATTCATGCCATGCAGCTCTAGGGGATGGTTTACTCAGTTTAGGAACATTCTTCAGGATAAATTAATACTAACATGGAATATGTAAAATAAATGATTATTTCCCCTTTTCACTCTAATGTTATGGTTATGACTCTTTACTACTGAAGTAACTGATTCTGTAATGAATAATACTTTTTCTAAAGTTGTTAGAAAATAACTCTATCTCTGACTTTACACTTAACTTGCTCTGGGGGTGTTGTAATTGGTCCAAGCAGACTGAGATCAACAAACAGGGCACTGCAATTACTCTCACATTTGTTTGATGATGCAGGTAATGACTGAAAAACATACCTGCCTGTCATGCCAACAAAAAGATCTTTCCCATATTGTAGAGCTTGACCTTTGATCTTCTTCTCTTTTCTACCTGTAAGGCAGATGGGGTGCCCATCCCCCCTTTACCGAATGTGTCTAAACTATACAATGATCCACCATCATGCAAGGATTGCCTCTGGTTGTGATCAGAGCCTCATGAGACTTATTTTGCTTTGATGCCCATTGACATAATTCGTGGAGTTTTGTGGATGCTCTTATTGTGTTAGGCTAGACTTTCAGCTGTTTTATAGCTGAATAAAAATCAAGTTTTCTCTTTCCCTCACTGTGGTCTAGGTTCCTGTTCTGAATTACACCATCTGGCTAACCCTTAAGCTGACCTTTTCCAGCCTATATAGACCTCTCTGTTTGTTTTAGCAATTTTCAAATTAAGTGTAATGCTATAAACCATAATATCTGCTGTGGTGTCCTCCACTTTTATTACTAACCACTCTTAATAATTTTCAGGAGATGTATTTATTTTGCTTTCCTGAGAAAAATACAGTGAGCATAGGGAAACAAGTGATTTACTGTGAGTGTGTAGTAGAAGATTATGGGGTGAGATGTCCTTCTGCAATATATGGAAGTGCAAGAAGCATGAAATGGCCATAATAAATATTTTCTTTTCCTGAAAAAATAATGCTGTGGTCTTCCCTGGTTCCTGACTTGAGCACCTTTGTATAAGATACCAGGATGCATTTCTGTGATATTTTAAAGAACAAAACAACACAACAGTGAATAATGCTTTAATTCTTCAGCATTATAAAGAGGTTAGGCATCATGTACTGATGATATGGAATAAATCAATGCTTCCTCCTCTCCCTCCCCAACCTCCCCCCCCCTTTCTGTCTGACTGAAGATGCAGGAAATTCTGGGAAGTTAGAAAGGGGTGGGTGGAGGAACGATGTTACCAGAATGCATGCATCCTTTGAAATCCCAGTGGGTTTCCTCTGGCTTGTTAGGCTATTACTTTTCTTCAGTTGCAAGTGATAATGATATTCCGTTTGAGAAAATATTTAAATAAAGCTTCTTCATCTGCAAATGAGATGCAGCATATTTACATTTTTATTTGATGAAGCCTCTTCCTGCTATCTTTGTTCTTAATTTGGTCTCAAAAGAATTAGTAGTAAGAGGAAGAAATAGTCTGTAAATATGTATGAAATCAAATTTAGAGGGTAAGCTAAAAGGTATTGACTGCCAGTGGTGCTAAACGGCAGGAGGCAAAAATTTCCTCCATGGTTTTTCTTCTTGGCTGGAGACGCATTGCCTTCCATCTAGATTATTTAATCCTCAAAATGCACATCAAAGCCTTCCCATCAGGTGGTGTATGTCTTTATAGGCAGTTGAATGTCAAAGATCTAGCGTAAAGATTTTTGAAAAATGTAAAACATAATAGATCCCAGATAATAACACAGCAGTGGAGCTCCTGAACTATTCCTTCTAGCAAAGTACTAGCATCACAGTTTGTGGCTAAATCTTTGTGGAGAATTCAGAGAGAGAGAGAGAGAGAGAGAGAGAGAGAGAGAGAGAGAGAGCAAATTTTCTTACAAGAGAATGTGTGACATCCTTCCAGCTGATAGAAATAAAATGATGGTGTCATATTACCAGACTAACATTAGCTACTAGTGTACAATTGGCTTTTCCCTTCACGCCCATGGCTTGCATGAAGAAAATGGGTTATGAATTGTCCTGTGTGTTCTCTTCAGTTAGACAGGAGGGAAGTGCATGCAAAACCACAAGAGCGAGAAGCTCTCCCTCCATTGTATGCTTCTTGGGGCGAAACACTGGTCTGTGAGATCCCTGATTATCACAGCTACCTAACCATACTTATTCAGAGTCAGCCCAATGAAGACTTATTCTCTAGTAAGCATGCCCATGACTCCAGCCTAGCTCTGGTAACTAACATTGTTTAATTATTTAAAACAGGCTAAGTATACTGTGGAGACATTTAGCTTCTCTTTTTCCCCACTGTTTTTCTTATCAAATTCCACATTACCAACAGTAATTTTGCCCCCCCCCCCCCAAAAAAAAAACCCTTGCATTTTATCACTACTCGGGTTTAAGTAATCTCATTATTTCCAGTTTGTTTGTACTAGAGATGGGCACAACATGAAAAATGACATGCTATTTTATTGTTTTAGAAGGTTAAAAATATTACAAAATAAAACAAAATAGAAGTGTTCATTATAGAGCCTCGTGGTGCAGTGGTTAAATGCCTGTACTGCAGGTAAAACTGTGCTCACAACCTGGGGTTCAATCCCAGGTAGCAGGCTCAAGGTTCACTCAGCCTTCCATCCTTCCGAGGTCGGTAAAATGAGTACCCAGCTTGCTGGGGGGGGGGGGCAATGTACAGCCTGCATACTATAATTAAAAACTGTAAACTGCCTAGAGACTACTTGAAGTGGTATGGGGCGCTATATAAGTAGACCACTTTTCTTTGCTTTGCTTTAAATAAAACACTATTTTCTATTTTGAAAATTAAATACTTCAACTTCCCTTGTTGAAACATACTAATGCCATCCTAGGAAATCGGGATAGCAAGCTGGAAATTGCAATCTGTGTGCAGCGAGGTTGGACCTAGGAATGGATGATATACCAGTAAGATATAGCAATCTGTCTGGGAATAGATGGGATGCCAGATATATCAGTGCAAATGATGATTTGATGGTGATTGGGAAAGATCCCCACATAAAAATCATATGAAATCAAGAGGATACAATAAGATCTGGCTTCTTTTACCCACAAACCTCTTTTATTTAAATTTAAATAACAGAAGTAACATATTCTAGTTGGTGAGTGAGTGTTGAATAGTGGGCTGAATGGTGGTTGGCTGGTGGGTTTGGAATGTG
Organism: Phrynocephalus guinanensis; assembly: GCA_037367245.1. Classification (NCBI taxonomy): domain Eukaryota; kingdom Metazoa; phylum Chordata; class Lepidosauria; order Squamata; family Agamidae; genus Phrynocephalus; species Phrynocephalus guinanensis. The sequence goes on from CM074737.1 coordinate 38,552,932, forward strand.
ACATGCAATGGCCAATGACACTTACTCATTTGCAAAAGCACCAAAGAAGGCTGTCCAAGCCATTGAGCACAACATGTGCATAAAGGCTAAAAAGAGCAAAAGAATCAAAGGCAAACAGGAAATCATTCAACAATGATAAGATCATTTCAGTGAGACCTCCAAGACTGATTTTCTGTACCCACCAATCTTTGAAAACATGCAAACCAATAGAACAATTCTGCCCATTAATACCACAAAAGTAATCAGTGCATTAAACAGTATGAAGAATATGAAGGCCCGTGGACTTGAGGATCTGCCCACAGATTTCTGGAAATGACAGGAGCTTTAAAACATGGATACCTTGGCCGTAGAGATGGGCACGACTTGAAAAAAATTTTTTTCGAGTTGTCATTAGTTGGGCCGGTCCCGTTTCGGGTCGTTTCCGTTTTTCGCAAAAAATCGCAAAAATTAGTCAGTTCGTTTTTTCGTTTTTTCGTTGTCGTTAGTACTGGTTTTGGGGGGAGCGGGCTCCTGGAGGCACCTCTGTGGGGTGGGTGCCTCCTCTGGCCCGCTATAAAGGGAAAGTGGGCTCCTGGAGGCACCCATGGGTGCCTCCTATCCTCACCCACTAGGAAGGAGAAGCAGGCTCCAAGAGACCCCTCAACATGGGGGTCTCCCTTACTCACCTGCTGCTGCTGCAAAATGCTATGCAATAGCCATATGGATATTGCATAACATAATGTCCAGAGAGTGACTGTGAAGACTAGTGGATGGCACTGAACCCAGAGCCATAGTGAGATGCCTAACTAAGGCTCTCGCACCACCATGTCTCACATAGAAGGGAATTGTACTTGCTGCGTGTAGTGCAATGCAAGCAAGTAGATCTGGCTTTAAGGTGGCTTAGTGCAAGGGCTAGGGTTAGGCTAGTGACGGGTAAGGTTACGGTGGGCTAGTGGGTTGCACCTCTGGGTGCCTCTCTGACCCACTAAGAAGACAGTCTGTGACGTATGGTCACAGACTGTCAAGGGTTAGGGTTAGGGCTAGGGCAGGTTTTAGGGGGCTTTTTGGCACATCCCAGAAGTCTCCATGGCCAAGTGGCCATGCGACTGGTGGGATGGCTCCAAAAATTTGCATGGTCGTCCACTCCCACATGGCTGGCCACTCGGCCAGCCCATCATTGCGCAGGTGTAAATAAAATAAAATAAAATAAAATCAATGGAGGACAGAGGAGGAGAGGAGAGACATTTTGTTGCAAGAAAAAACCCACTGCTACTGTGAAAAATCTGGCAGTTTATAAATTTTCGCGTGTTTCTGTTGTGCTTGTGTGTTTTTGGACCACGATTTCAAAAACAATATTGCGTTCTCCGCCCCATTTTGGATCCCCCGCCCGCACCGCATGGCATGGCGAGTCCGGCTGCCCAGGACGGGGGGGAGGCGGGGACCCCCCCCCTCCAGAAACCACCCCTCCGGTAGGTGCCCTGCGCCCTTAGTCAAGCAGGCATTTTTCCGCATGCTTTTTTGGCCCGGGAATGGGTGGGGGGAGAGTTTAAAAGTTTTTTCCTGTGCCGTCCGTGCCGGTTGCTTGCGCTTTAATTGCGGTGGCCGGCGGTGAGACTGGGCTTTTTGCTGGCTGCGAGCCTGCGGCGAGTCCCACCAGAGCAGGCCAGGACGGGGGATGGGGGGGGAGGCCGGGGACCTCCAGAAACAATCCCTCTGGTAGGTGCCCTGAGGCATGGCAGGCATTTTTCCGCCTGCTTTTTGGCCGGGAACCGGGTTTTTTTAACTTTTAAAAACTTTTTTTCTGTGCCGCGTGTGGCATCGCGCGATCGCGCGATGCAAGGAACGAGCACGACAAATCAGACCAAAATTGCTCGTTCGTCGGTGCGAGCTCGAAGTCTGGGTGAGTGATTCCCGTTACCGTTTCCTTAGAGTAACGGAACCGAGTAACGGAAACGGAAACGGGAAAACCGCTAAGTCGTGCCCATCTCTACTTGGCCGACAAGAGTTCCTCAATGCCATATTGAAGAATTCTGCCAAGTGTCTGGAAGCATAACAGTCCCCATATTCAAGACAAGGGTGACCCAGCCGACTGTACCAACTATCACCCAATTTGCCTCCTGTCCCACACTTGGAAGATCGTTGGGAAAATTCTGGACCAACTCACTATCAACAGTCATTAAAGGATGTGGAATGACTGATGCCATCTTTGCAGCTTGTCAGCTCATTCAGAATTACCAAGAGAAGACACACCAATTGCACATGACATTCATAGTCAAGATGGGGACAAATCAGAAAAATGTGATGTTTTTTATGGTGGGGGGGCAGTATAGCCTACAGAGTCATCTCACCTGGATCCACAAAGAGCTGTATTTGGGGCACTCAGAGAGAGAGGACTTGGTCAGAGTATCTGTTTGAGTCAGACAGGAGGAAGGAGTCTTGTAAAGAGTATGTTGTATAGAGTCAGTTAATTTTAAAGCTTGAATAGAGGGGAATAGTGTATATATAGAAGTATGTATAAATGCTGTCAAAGATTATTCTTATATCTATATATTCTTCTTGTTTTTCCACTTCAGTTTAAACTTCATGATAGATTAATCTTCCCTTCCTTCCTTTTGGCTGAATTAACTCTATTTTGTTTGATCTTGAAAAAAAATTCTCCCCATTATTTATTTTTAAGCATAATTTGAAAGATGTTTAGCAGTCAGAGAAGTAAACAGCGAGTATTACACCCACACCAGCTTTGGAAACACAAGAGCAAAATGAAGAAGAAGAAGAAGAAGAAGAAGAAGAAGAAGAAGAAGAAGAAGAAGAAGAAGAAGAAGAAGAAGAAGAAGAAGAAGAAGAAGAAGAAGAAGAAGAAGAAGAAGAAGAAGAAGAGATCATATATCAAATTTTTGGTTAACAATTTAATATTTGGGCTAGGTGGGGCAAAGGAAAGGAAATGGGACAATATTTGGATATATTTGGAGCTAACTGTCCTTTGACCTAATACTGTGGTTTGAGAATGAAGGTGCCAGGGAGAAGCCCACGACCACCCGAGGAATCTGTAATTCACTAGAGGTATGAAAGAGAAAAGAAACACCTCCCTGGGGATGCTGTACTCTTGTTCACAAAGATGCTGGAATTCTCAGTAGGGCCATGAAGTACAAGATATCTGCATTTAAACTCTTAGCCTAACTCTAACCCTACTGCTAACCTTCAATATACATTAATTCTCAGTGGATCAGAAAATGCCTGACAATGCTCCCAGTGTATTACATTTTAAGCCTGGTAGATGAAGGTTAAATGACAATTTGTCTGAGTCATTACCTGCTCTGAAATTTATGGGGACATAGTGGGTTAGAATACATCCCATGCTTCATTGCAGATTCTAAGATTTATGGGCTGGAACACATAGAGATGATATGTACATTCAGAGGAGTTTAGTTCTAAAATATACAGTTGGAGCATTGTTTGTCATTTTCACCCAGTAGTTCTGATTGCTGAAGAAGCAAGCTGCTAGGCAAGTTAAAAAGTTGTCTCACCTTTTCAGCTCTGGGATTTCTATAGCAAAATGGCAAACAAAGCTTCATTAGGGAACACAATACTATTACTGTATCATGTGGACCTATCAGTTATTTGATGTTGACTTTAAAGACCCCTATTGCCCTTATTGTTCCGTCATTTACTCAATCAATTAACTTGATTTATAGGCTGCCACTCTAGTGGACATACTACTTGAGGTTTACAAACGACAAATTCAGAACCTTATATGGCCGCAATAGTGATGCAATTGTCTCTATCTCATTTCTTTCATGCATACTTGAACAAGCTATTTGTGTTCCCATTTCTAATTGATTGGTGTTAATTTGCAAATTGTTGGGTGAACTATCAAATGTTTTGTTTTGCTATTTTACAGTGTAATCAAACTTCTTTCATTATCAGACCCACTCTTCCTACAGGTATTTTCCCCCTTTCTTTGCACCTGAACCTTGTATTTTAGTTGTTTCAACACTCATTTTTAAGTCTTTCAGGGTTTTTAGCAGTTTCTCTCATATCAACCTCCAAGCACCTCCAGGTTTAAGGATCTTGATATATCTTGAGCATCTAATTTCTGGCAATTGCATTAGCTGTATACTCCCAAGCTACTGGAAGGTGATTTTAGCTGTTGCTCTTTTCAAACACTTCCTTGCTTTGCTCACGGGGCTTTGCCACAGAGAATTCAGTAATTTCAGAGGACTTTATAGATAAGACAGTTAAAATACACAGACAACAGTGTGAAGAATTGAAATGACAAGGCTACAGAGGTAGTTTAAGCTCCAGTGTGTGTGGGGAGAGTCATTGGTTGAAGTAACTATCAGTACTCAATGGAACAGAAAGTGAACTGGATCTGTACCGACTTTTGCCTTTGTCAAGCCTTTCCAAGCTATGCTGCATTCATGGTGAAACCTTTTCCTCTTGTGATGCTGATGTTGTTAGGTTGCCTCTTAATTAAAACTCATAACTGAACATCTAATACTGTATATCAGCCTAGGAACAGACAGAGCCGAGTACAGTCCTATGCCTGCTTATGTAGGACTTCACTGCTAGTCCCTGTCAAGATATGCATATGTTTACCAGGAAATGAGTTCCATCTGAACCCTATTTAGGCATTCAAATTCTGAATGTGTTTGAGGTTCAAAAGAATGTTAATCTCACTCCTTCCATTACCATGCACTATGTCTGAGGAACAACTGTCTGAAGTAGAGATGGGCACGACCAGGAAAAATTACGTTTCGAGTTGTCATGTGTCGGAGCCGGCCCGTTTCGGCTCATTTCCATTTTTCGCGAAATTTTCCAAAAATTTGTCCTTTCGTTTGTCGGTTTTTTGTCTGTCGTTAGTACTGGTTTTGGGGGGGGCTCCTGGAGGCATCTCTCTGGGGTGGGTGCCTCCTCTGGCCCGCCATGAAGGGAAAGCGGGCTCCTGGAGGCACGTCGTGGGTACCTCCTCTCCTCACCCGCTACAAAATGGCATGCATAGCCAATTGGATATGCATACCATTAAGTTGCAGTTGCAGCAGGCAGAGGCACCTCTCTTTCGGGTGCCTCTGTGACTCACTGCCTGTGCACTTGGGCTGGAGAGCGAAGTGACAGAGGACCCCTACGGGCGACCGCTGTGACTCACTAAGAAGGGAAGTGTACTTGCTGTATAGTGCAATGCGAGTACACAGATCTGGCTTGGGGTTAGGGGGTTAGCGCAAGGGCTAGGCTTAGGGTTACTGGTAAGGTTAGGGTGAGTTACTGGGCTGCACCTCTGGGTGCCTCTCTGACCCACTAAGAAGGACAGTGTACTGGCATATGAGTTCGGGTTAGGGTTTGGGTTCGGGTTCGGGCTAGGGTTAGTGGCTTTTTATGCCCGAATGGCACATCCCAGAAGTCTCGGTCAAAACCTGGCCAAGTGGCCATGCAATTGGTGGAATGGATCCAAAAATTTGCATGGTCCACTCCCATGGACAGCCCATTGCGCAGGTGTAAAAAAATAAAAATAAAAATAAAATAAAATAAAATAAATGGAGAAGTTTTGTTGCAAGAAAAACCCACTGCTGCTACTGAAAAAAATCAGGCAGTTTTAAAATAGCTATTTTCGCATGTTTCTGTGGTGCTTTGGTGTGTTTTTGGACCACGATTTCAAAATAAATATTGCGGTCGCCCCATTTTGGATTCCCTGCCCGCACCGCATGGCATGGCGAGTTGGCGAGACTATGAGGATGCGCAGGCCAGGAGAGGAGGGGGGAGGCCAGGGACCCCCCGCCCCCCAGAAACCACCCTTCTGGTAGGTGCCCTCACTGAGGCAGGCCGCAGGCATATTTTCGCCTGCTTTTTTGGCCGGGATCGGGTTTTTTTATTTTTAAAACTTTTTTTCTGTGCCGCGCCGCTTGGCGAGTTGGCGACTCGACGAGGATGTGCACTTTGCGCAGCCCAGGAGAGGAGGGGAGAGGCCGGGGACCCCCCCCAGAAACCACCCCTGTGGTAGGTGCCCTCACTCAGGCAGGCATATTTTCGCCTTCTTTTTTGGCCGGGAATCGGGTTTTTTTTTATTTTTAAAACTTTTTTCCTGTGCCGCGCCGCTTGGCGAGTTGGCGTGGGCGAGTGCGATTCGACAACGAGGATGCGCACTTTGCGCAGCCCAGGAGAGGAGGGGGGAGGCCGGGGACCCCCCCCAGAAACCACCCCTCTGGTAGGTGCCCTCACTGAGGCAGGCATATTTTCACCTGCTTTTTTGGCTGGGAATCTGGTTTTTTTATTTTAAAAACTTTTTTCCTGTGCCGCTTGGCATAGCGCGATCGCTGCGATGCCAGGAACGACAACGACAAATCAGACCCAATTTTTCTTTAGTCGGTTCGATTTCGAGTTCTGGCGGAGTAATTGTCGTTACCGTTTCCGTTACTTAACGGAAACGAGAAACAGAAACGGAAACGAGAATTTCACCAAGTCGTGCCCATGTCTAGTCTGAAGGAAAGGGACTTGGTTTCACACTGAAGCCTTCCATCAAAAAACATGGCTCCCAGCTGGATGATGACATTCTGCATGTGCAACAACCATTCAGATGATCACTCTCTCCAAATGGAAAATAGCAATGAGAGAGAGGAGTTACCACTCTTCCACTCTCTAAGGTTTATTTATTTATTTATTTATTTATTTATTTATTTATTTATTTATTTATTTATTTATCCTACCTATCCTCCTGGAAGGACCTAAGATTAACCCTTTTTGAATTCCTAAATAATGCTTTTGTTTCCACAACAATGCTGGCTCTAATCTATAACACCCTGAAGTGATTGGAACAAAGCTATCTCAATGAACCTGCTTGAGTCTTGGACTCTTCAGGAGAGGCCTTTCTCATGGTCTATTTATTTATTTATTTATTTATTTATTTGCTTATTAGATTTATATACCACAGCCATCTAGCCCGAAGGCTACTCTGGGTGGTTTACAAGAATACAAACTATAAAACACATTCTCTCTCTCTCTCTCTCTCTCTCTCTCTCTCTCAGTGTGTGTGTGTGTGTGTGTGTCTATTAATATATGTTTGTATATATAATACAACCAACATACAAAATAACAAAAATAACCACGTTCATCCAGAGCTATCATCTCCCCAAAGCAATGAATAATTCCAAAACTTTTGGATTTGCAGAAGGCCTTTTCCTGCACACCCCCACAGTAGCTTGGAACTTATTCTTGACCTCCAGGTCTGGCGTTCACTGCCTCATACCTCTTGCTATTCATCTGTCTTCCTCCCTGCTTCCTTGGGCTGGTCACTCAATCTGCACCCCTACCCTTCACAATAAGGAAGCCACCTGCCTCCACAGGACCACTTCATTTGCCAAAAACAATATCCTGTGCTGAATCTACAGGTGGGTGAGCATGCTACTATTAGAGAAGGGGCCCAAGTGCTACCCATGTTCAAGCACCCTCTTGTAGTGAACCTCTGTTGCAGCCATGTGAACATCCTTTGCACATTGTTGAAAAAGCTTCTAAATTATTGGTTTCTTAGGAGCTCCAGTTTTGAAAAAGCTTCTAAATTATTGGTTTCTTGGGAGCTCTAGTTTTTGACTACATGTTCCTAACAGGGATGGCTAATATGTCACTACTATGCCCACCTTTTAATTAGAAAGAACCAATGTATCTGGTGTTGCTTCTAGATATCATTAGTGCAAACAGATATTTTTTACAAGTGTTACTGTCAGCCCAGCCCTGCTCTCCTGGCAAATCCATCGTAACCCAATGCAGGATCCATTGAGTTCTCTGCCTCCACTATCTGTCTTCATGTTTCTTATTAGGGATGGGCACAAAACAGAAAAATTGTATTTCGTTTCATTTCATTTCATTGACCCCCTTGGTTTGGTTTGTTTTGTTTAAAAGTGATTTTTTTTAAAAAAATGTACAAAATGAAACAGAAATGAATTCATTAATTTCTCTAAAAAATAGGTTCCGTTGGTCCTAGAGGCATCAAATTTGGTGGGTACCTTGTGTGGACTCTACCCTTTAAGTCCTCAAAATTTGTAGAAATTTGGGGGTTGGGAGCCAAAGTTATTAAACTTCAAATGGGATACTCTTTGGAAAAATGTGTAATCTTCTGTGCTAGAAAATAGTGACTTCAGGCAGCTAGCAGCATGGAAATTGCTGTGAAGAATCCTCAAACTCTCCCCTTAAAGCACCCCAAATTTGGAGAGGTATGGGATGGAGGGACAAGTTATTCAACTCCAAACAGGGTGCCCATAGGAAAAAATATGTAATGTTAAAGTTCTTGAAAATACTGATCCTAGGCAGCTAGCAGCATGGAAATTGCTGGAGCATACTCAAACTCTGTCCTTGAAGCACCCCAAGGATCATTCGGTTGAAGGCTCTCTCTGCACTGTCCATACAAACCACGCACACAACTACACAAAGCAGCTTTAGCTTAGCTTTGCTTTAATGTGAGCAAACCAATCAAGAAGATTAGCACAGCAGCAGTAAGAAGAAGCAGCTAGCCAAATCAACTTCTTCAGGAGTCCAGCTAACTTTAACCTCACAACTAGAGATGGGCACAACTCATCGACATTTTTGTTTTCATTTTTGTTTTTTCGTTTTGTTTCACAACAAAAACGAAAACGAAAATTTTTTCAGAAGCAAAACGACAACAGAAACGAAACGAAAAATTTTGCCATGTTTTTCGTTTTCGTTACGGTAGACACATTGCATTAAAAAGAATGCTAACAAAACGAAAATTTTTCATTTTCGTTTTTGTTTATTCGTTTTGTTTTGTAACGAAAACGAAAATGAAAAATGTGCAAAAAACCCCCAAAAAATGAAAACGAACCGAAACGGACCCCTAAATGAAAAACGAAAAATTATTTTTTTGAGTCGTGCCCATCTCTACTCACAACCTGCCAGAGACGTCTGTCTCTCCTTCTCTCTCCCACCACAGATGAAAAAAAGTGAAACTAGCCCATGGTCTTATATATCCTGCTGCCATGAGGCAGTTAGAAACCACACCCACACCAAAAAAATAAAAAGTTACAATGGATTCCTATGGGCACCTCATTTGGAATGAATAACTTGGCCCCTCATAGCCCAAAGCTTAATAAATTTGGGGTGCTTCAAGGGGAGAGTTTGAAGATTTCCATGCTGCTAGCTGCCTGGGATCAGTATTTTCAGGTACTTTAAAATTACATATTTTTCCCTGGGGGCACCCCGTTTGTTGAATAACTTGGTCTCCTGTACCCCAAGGCTCTCCAAATTTGGGGTGCTTAAATGGGAAAGTTTGAGGAAGGTCCAAAGCAATTTTCATGCTGCTAGGTGCCTGGGATCACTATTTTCAAGTACATTAAAAGTTAAAAAGTTTTTTTACTGGGGGTGCCGCATTTGTAATGGAATAACTTGGCTCCCCATAGCCCAAACCTTCCAAATTTGGAGTGCTTAAAGGGGAGACCTTGAGGAAGGTCCACAGCAATTTTCATGCTGCTAGCTACCCAGGAACAGTATTTCCAAGCACAGAAAATGGCCCATAGAATTTTTTTTTTCCAAGGGGCACCTAATTTGAAATTTAATAACTTGGCCCCCAGACCCCAAATTGCTCCAAATTTGGAGGGTTTAGATGGGGAGCATCCAAGGAAGGTACCCACAAAATTTGGTGCTTCTAGGACCCCAGGGTGTACATTAAAGAGAAACAAATTGGTACATTTCAACATAAAAACTGCCAATTCGTTTCATTAGTAACGAAACGGCACATCCCTGCTTTGTTTCATTTTGTTTCATTTCATTAGCTAACAAAATGACAAAACAGCATGTCATTTTTAATGTTTGGTGGATGCCTTCTCTGTTGCTGCTTCCAAACATTGGAACTCCCTATCACAGAAGGCCAGGCTGGCCCCATCTTTGCTGTCCTTCTGCAAGCAGGCAAATATCTTTTTCTTCAGGCAAGCTTTCCTTTAGTAACTGGCTGTCTGAATGGGGTTTTTCAAATGGACTGCTGTACCTTACAGATTTGAATGTGTTTTCATGTCGTTTATGTTCATTTCTTTTTATGGTGTGATATTTCTTTGATCCTTTTTATTATATGGATACATTAACATTAAACACTGTCTCTTAATGATGTAAGCTGCCTTGGGTCCTTTTTAAGGAGAAATGCTGGGTAGAAACAAACAAACAGGATGTTGTTTTAAAAAAATACTAGTCTTACGAGTCTGAAGAGCTATTATGCGTGTATAAAATAGGAAATATCTTCTGTCTCAAAATGTGTAGTGCAAAAGCCTATGTTCTCTGAAGGCAAACATTTCTTCATATGTAGGTTGGTTCTGCATCAAAACATTCAGGAAGAACAACAATTGGTGGAGTGCTAAATTCCCACAAGTGCATTAGTCAGGGACTTGATAGGTCACACTGCACCAAAATTTGCAAAGATCAACTTCTTCAAACATTCTTAAAAGCATCCAGTGAACATTTAAAGTGGGGTCATAGTCTTAATATCAATGAAAATTAACAAATGGTAACAGTCGGTACTGGCCCGTCTGCTTCATTCTTTATCCGAGTGGAGTAATCTATTTCGGCAGAAATTTTCATTTCTGTTCTTCTGAACTTCAAGAACATAGCTAAGAAATCTAGTATTTGAACAGTTTCAGGAGCTCTAGAGCAGGTTCAAGTGATTTGTTTTTTACTGTATCTCTCAGAATTATCTACCATTGCTGGCTCGAGTTGATGTTTGCTGCAGCCCTTTACAGCACTGAAGGTTGAAAGTAACAACCCCGTGCTGTAAACCAACTTTTCTCAAGGTGGCACTCTTCAGTTGTTTTGTACAACTCTTGCCGTATATCCAAGCCAGCACCACCAGTGGTGGTAATAGGGAGAGTACTTTGCCTGGAAGGCTCTGTTGTACTTTTTTACGACCTAACATGCTGTCTGGAAAGATGTGGCTATAAGGGATCTTTCTAGGCAGAGCAGACAGTCTATCCAGCACTGGCCAGTTGTTCCTTCCCTGCCTCTGAAAGCAAAGGGAGCCCCTCCACTTTGTGTGCTCCCCCCTTTGTCTGTTGGCAGTCAATTGTCTGAAGGAAGTCATGAATCTCTGCTTATTGCTTGATCTCTTCACCTGTAAGGAGTAAAACTTTTAATTCTCTCTGGTACAAAGTTGTCAGGGTGAGTTACTGGGACAGTGAGTGCCTGATTAGTACTAAATGGGTGGACTTGTCTGGAAAACTCAAAGTTATTCTGCTTTGTGACTCTCTCCATATCACCTGCACAGCAAGAAGGACATTCAAACTCTGCAACAGGTGCCAGGTTGTAGTAGCCAGGTAATACTAACTTCTCTTGAGGCTTCAGTGGAGCTGCATGTTATGTTGGAATGCTTAAAAGCCACTTGAAGCTAGTAGTGAAGATGCTGTGGCAGAGACAAAAGCATGGGAACAACATGAGACAACTTATCACAGGAATTGTAGCATCCATTTAAACAAGACTGATTCCCTGAGCATATTTATAAAGAATAAAAGTAACAAAAAAAACTAGCATAAATGTTTAAACAATCTTGGGCATGATAAAAGCATACCCTTAACTCCATTTGGATTTTAGAGAATCTGTGGTCTGTACACCCTTTACTATAAAAATTAAAGTTTCAGCAACAGCTATTCCCAGATATGGAATGTATGGAATAGAGATGGGCACGAATAAAAAAAATGGTGTTTCGGTTTTTCATTTTTTGTTGAGAGGTCCGTTTCAGTTCATTTCCGTTTTTTGTGAATTTTTGGAAAAAAAAATTGTTTTCGTTTTTTTTCGTTTTTTTGTTTTTCATTTCTACCCACTTTTGCATGATTTTTAAAGCATTTCCGTGCACAGGTGTCCCCCAGTTCCCCAGACAAGAGGGAAAATACTAAAAAACATTGATGCTGGCAGAGACACAGTATAGACTACGTACGCAGGGAGGCTGCAAAGGCAGCGGCGGGCATTGCCCAGGGTGCAAGGCAGCCGCAGAGTGACTGCACTGTGGGGCAGGGGAGGGTACTCACTGAGAGGTTTGCACACACACACACAGGGAGGCTGCAGGACTGAAGCTAGAGTCGCAGAGACAGCAATCCCACCCTAACTCCCACCGGACACTGCAAGGTGGACGGGGGCTGCCAGAGCTTTTTATGCCCTCTGTGGCTGCCAGACCTGCCCAGTCTGCAACCTGGGCATTCTATTGGTTGAACATGATCCCACGGATTGCCTCCATTTTGTGGCTGGCAACATCCATTTTGTCATCCTTAAAGGGAAAAGAAAAATACATCGTGATGGGAGAAAACAAAAACAAATGTTTTAAGGACCCCAACCCCCTGGTAGGTAATAATTTCAAATAAGTATTGCATTATCGCTGCATTTTTACGCATGTCCAGGGTGTTTTAATACCCAAGAAATCAATATTGGGCATCTGGGAGCCATTTTGGGTCAATGTCGCCTAACTCCCCTTAAAGGAAAAAAAATACAGTGATCTGAGAAAAGACATAGATGCACGTTTTAAGGACACCAACTCCCCCTGGTAGGTATTATCAGACAGTATAAATAATTATCACTGTGTTTTATGGATGTCCAGGGCATTTTTTAACATTTAAAACAGCTCATTTCGTAACGAACCCAATTTTTGTGGTTCGTGGTTTCATCACAATTTTTGTTAGTCGTTTTGTTACGTAACAGAATGAATAATGAATAACAGAAATGAAAAAAGTTTGTTTCGTGCCCATGCCTAGTATGGAATTCATGGTCTATAGGCATTCAAAGTGTGCAGGACTTTCATAGGCAAATGAATCCAGACTCTGAAACCACTTTCATCCTGTGGAAAAGATAAAGAAGTCAGTAGGTGGGTCTAAACACATGGGCGCTACAAGGGGTTATAAGTCTGGTAGGGTTTGTTTGTTTGTTTGTTAGTTGAGAGAGAGAGAGAGAGAGAGAGAGAGAGAGCTTCCTGTTCAGAGCTCAATGGGCAGAAATTACCGCACTCATAACCTTTTATAACTCCTGCTGAGTTTAGTCCTGCCCATTTGTGTCCTGTCTTCTCTGCAAGATGCAAGCAAGAGTCTGAATTTAAGAACTTGAAATCACCTGTCATGACTTTGTTCCCTTGACTAAAGCCCCCAAGAAGTCTTGTTGGGGAGATTTCTGGGAGTTGTAGTCCACAAATTTCAAAACTCTCATCCCTCATTCTTTTGAAAATCCTTTTTTAGTTACTGCTTTTAGACCTTAATTTTTGATCCATTGTGCTGTAGGGAAGGGCATGAAACAGAAATTTTGTGTTTCATTTCATTTCATTTCTTTGACCCCTGTGATTCATTTAATTACAATTTTATAAAATGTTATAAAAATTCATACAAAACAAATCAGACACAAAATGATAAATTTCTCTATAAAATGCCCCCCAGAGTTCCATGGGCACCAAATTTGGAGGATACCTTCCCTGCAGTCTTCCCTTTAGGCCCTCCAAATTTGAAAAAAAAACATTTCTAAGTGTAATTTTTCTGTGCTAGAAAACAGTGATCCCAGACAGCTAGCAGCATGAAAATTGCTGTGGAACATCCTCAAGTTCTACCCTTGAAGCACCCCCAATTTGGAGAGGTTTAGGGTACAGTGGGCCAAGTTATTTAACTCCAAATGGGGTACCCCAGGAAAAACATTTGCAATGCAAATGTATTTGAAAATACTGATCCCAGGCAACTAGCAGCATGGAAATTGCAGTGGAGCTTCTTCAAACTCTCCCCTTGAATCCCACCAAGGCATATTGGGCTGTATCAGAAGAATTACACTCCACCAGGCAGGCAGGCAGGCAAGAATTAAATCAAGAAGGCCAAGGCAGGTCTTAGAAATGCATAGTTCTTTCAGATCCCATAACATGCAGGCAGGCTCTCAGGCCAAGGAGGAAGGCAGGAGTTTGCCGGAATACTCCAGCTAGGAATATTGGAATAGGAGGACTCCGTTTTTATTTTGTTGGTTTTTTTGAAATGGGGCCATGATTAACAGGGACGGCCAAGTGCATTCGTATTGTGCCAGTTGAGGATGTGTGTGTTGGTGGGAAGGAGTGTACTTGTAAGGGGGTTGGAGGGGAGGGAAAGAATAACACCCTTCCCAAAATGACTCCCCTGGACTACATCACAACTCCTAATAAACCCTCCCAAACAGAAGCTGTGCTGTTGTGCCTTCAATCTGAACACAGAGAGATACACACACACACATTTTTCTGTCCTTTGAATTGATGCTACTTTCTATCATAGCTGTCAATCCCCCCCCCCCGGCACTGGCCGGGACAAGAGGAGAGAGGTGCAATGTATCCCTCCCACCACTCCGAGCCACCATCCCCTCTCTACCCAGTCACCGGGGCACACAAAATTTAAAAGATGAAAGATGTGCCTTGCAAAGATAGAAAGAAGGTGCCTGGGCAACCTATGCAGGGCTCCTTTTCCTCGAAGTGGCTCCTTTGCCTTTGTTGCTGCCTTGCTATTCAAGGAGCTCCTTCCATCTCCCCCCCTGTCCTTACAAGGGCTCTGGTCTTTGTGCAGTCAAAATGGGAGGGGACAGGTTGGGAAGGAATGGGAAATGGTCTCCCCCACCACCCCCACCCAGCCACCAACTTACACACACATGTCATGCAGATGAATTTACCCGGCATTGGCAACCAACTTGCGCTCGGTGGGTTTCTATTGTGTCTGTAAGGCATGAGCAAGTGCAGAAACCATTGGTCCAGTTGAGAGTGGCAGTGCTGCTGATCCTGGGGATAAGTGGGCTGCCCCTCTCTCCCCCACCCCTCCCACCCCAGCTGCATTGCAAAAATTGCAAATCAGAGGCAAGTCCGAGGAAAGTTGGAAAAATCCTTCTAGAGTCAACACTTAGTGGGCGGCTGTTTGGATAGACAACAAGAAACCGAAAGCAGCCAGGCTGTTATATAGCCTGCTGCCATGAGGCAATTAGCAAACCACTCCCCGTCCCCGCCCCCAACCCCAATTTTTTTTATAATGGATTCCTATGGATACCCCATTTGGAGTAGAATAACTTGCCCCCCTGTACCCTAAACCTCTCCAAATTGGGGGTGCTTCAAGGGGAGAACTTGAGGAACCTCCACAGCAATTTTCATGCTGCTAGCTGCCTGGGATCACTATTTTCTAGCACTGAAAATTGCACTTAGAATTTTTTTTTTTTTGCCGGGGGCACCCATTTGAAATTGGGGCCCTGAATCCCACATCTCTCCAAATTTGGAGGACATAAATGGGAGAGTCCAAAGAAGGTTCACACCAAATTTGGTATCTCTAGGATCTGGGGGAGCTGTTTTATATAATGGTTTGTAAAAATGAAAAAAAAAAAAACCTCCATTTTGTTTCATGTGAAATGACACAGTGTGTCCCCATTTTGTTTCATTTCATTTCATTTTGTCAGCTAACAAAATGACAAAATGGCATGTCATTTTTCATTTGCTGCTCATTCCTATTGTGCTGCTTTGACAACACGGTGTTCTAGAGCCCAGAGTATATGTTCTCTTGAACATGGAGCACACACATCAACAACAGTGCATTTTTTCTTAAAAA
Organism: Phrynocephalus guinanensis; assembly: GCA_037367245.1. Classification (NCBI taxonomy): domain Eukaryota; kingdom Metazoa; phylum Chordata; class Lepidosauria; order Squamata; family Agamidae; genus Phrynocephalus; species Phrynocephalus guinanensis. The sequence continues at coordinate 38,568,447 of CM074737.1, forward strand.
AAATCAGGGTGGGGGAACCTCCCTCTGGTTGATCATTATCCTGTCACTTTCAATTTGCAGTCGTAGTGAAGGGATGTGTTTTCTGTTATGCAAACTGCAGCTGTGCTGACCCATCTAGATCAGGACCACAGACAGATTAAGCTCCCCTCCTCCATAGCAGTGCCCTGATCCCACAATGGTCACCTGCACTGACTTCTGGGTAAGAACAAAGGACCACAATAGTTGCATTTTTATATTTAGAAGGGACCGTGTAACTAGGGTCCAAGTGGAACATCTTACATTAAAATGCAGTGCATTGATAGGAAGCCACTAAGGGCCTTTTTACACGACCCCTAAGTTCCGCTGGTCCCTTAAATTCGGACCAGAGATCTTGAGGGTTTGTCGCTCTCCCTGCGTTCCCACCCCCTCCACACTTCCTTGTTCTGTCTGCGTGAGGGGATGGAGAAAAAAAGGGAGAAAAGAATGCACTCTTACCTCCGGAGTGCTGGTGGAAGTTGCTCAGACCCCCCGTCACTTCCTGGTTCCTCTTAAAGGGGCGGGAGGCAAAACAACAACAACAAAAACAAGCGAGGAGAGCCTGGCACTCTCCGCATCAAAATTTTTCACTCTCCCAGAGCAGGTACTTGAAAGGTGCGCTGGGTCGTGCTTAGGTGGGCGGGGTCGCACTTAATTTTCTGTTAGCTCCGGAGCTGGTGGGGAAACATTTTTAAGCTCTGGAGCTGGGAGCCATTTGCAGCGGAGCTTAGGGGTTGTGTATAAACGCCCTAAGTAATAGTCAAGGTTAGGAGATTGAAAGAATACTGCTTAAAACCCTGTACACCACTGCTGTCAGAATTGACAGCACTGGCTTAGATGGAGTAGTAGTAGTAGATCTTTATTTTGGTCACTGACCAGACAAAATACAAAATACATTCCTATATCAATTCAGCATAAAACCGAAATAAATGCATATAAAAAGCAATAAAAGCATGCACACAAGAACATAACACAATAGCCTTTACACCAAAACAAGAGCAGGTAAAATCTTCCCAGCCCAGCAGGCCCAATAGCAGAGTAGTCAACTCAATAACAGTCTAAAATCTAAGCATTTAATCATTGTCACCAGCCTGGGAACATGCCCGTGCTCCAGACCAAAGAATACTGCTTAAAACCTTGGTACACCACTGCTGTCAGAATTGACAGCACTGGCTTAGATGGATGGATAAAATATAGCAGTTGGTCTTGTTTTGTGTTTCTTGTTGAAATGCTTCAAGTACTGTAGGTGATAAATCTCTTTCCACTGTTCAGGTTTTTGGCCATAGACAAGTATTGAAAGCAGTGAAAGAAAAAGAAAAACATTTCTTAATCTCTCCCTCCTCCCCACACATGCAACACCCATACACCCTCTTCTGTGTTTCTCCTTTTATACTTTCATTCTTCCTTTTCTGGCTCAAACCTTTATTTGTATATTCACCCATTCAATAAAGCAGTGGCTCCCAACTTGGGATCCCCAGGTACTCTTGGACTGCAACTCCTAGAAATTCTGGCCAGCACAGCTAGTGGTGTAGCCTTTTGGCAGTTTTAGTCCAAGAACATCTTGAGAATAGAGGTGGGCATGAAACAGAAAACCCATGGTTTGGGTTCATCTGTTTCGGGCCCACCCTTGGTTTGGTTCAGGTTCCGGGTCATACAAATTTTTTTTTAAAAATTCATATGAACCCGAACCGATCCAAACCGGTTCGGTCCTTACCAGGCAGCGAAAGTGATGGCGGCAGTGGTGGATCATTGTCCCAGTGGCAGGGGCTTTTTGAGGCGCTGGCTTGGGGCCAGTGCCTCATTGTTGTTTTGTAAAGCGCCAACCACACAGCCTGTGGGGCCGGGTCAGCGCTTCTTTTATTTTTTTTATTTTTTTCTTTATTTTAGAGCACCAACCTGGGTGCCAGGTCAGTGCTCCTTCCCCCCCCCCCGATTTTATTTTATTTTATTTTATTTCTTTTTAAAGCGCCAACCGCGCGGCCCCTGGGGCCGGGTCGGTGCTGGCTTTATTTTTTTTATTTTTTTTCTTTACTTTAGGGCGCTGACCCAGTCACCCTTGGGGCCAGGTTGGTGCTCCTTTATTCTGATTTTATTTTATTTTATTTTATTTTATTTTATTTTATTTTATTTTATTTTATTTTATTTTATTATTTACTGCTGATCATGTGGCCCACCTACCAGCTGTAGCATGGGCCAGTCAGCTTTGTTTCTTTTTTCTTTTTTACTTTTGCCAGATTGGTTTTTTAAATTATTTTATTTTATTTTATTTTTCTGACCATGTGGCCTGCCTACCGGCTGTAGCGTGTGCTGGTCGGCTTTTTTTTTTTTAAAGGACCGGACCATGACTCCACCACCAGGCAGGAGACACTGGCGAGATGAAAAACGATCCAAAATGAAATGGAAATTTTGTTTTTTCTTAGAAGGGGCAGTTCGTTATTCATTTCATTAGGTAACAAAATGAATCATAAATAACAAAATGAACCAAAAGTTCATTTCGTGCCCATCTCTACTTGTGACCCAAGGCTGGGAACCACTGAAACAAAGCATAAGATTATAACAACTCCATTTACTACTCTTTTGGTTAGCAACCCACTTTCTAGGCATGTATCCTGAACACTCACCAGGATATTATTGTATTGACTAGGTAACAGGAGAACAGGCTTCAATTCCCATAACAGAAACTCACTGCAAAGGTAAACCATTCTTTCAATATTTCATATACCTCAAATGCCCAATTAGGGGCCCCTATAAGTCAGAATGGAGTAGATGACTCATAACGCCTCAGCATGCATTCCTTGCAAATGTTACATTCTAACTGAGCAGCAACTGAACACAAGCTAGCAAAATAGTGACCTACAGAACAGTTCCAAGAGAATTTATGCAGATCTGATGAACTGGTCTAATTACACAGCACTGACTCTCAGTTGCCTTTAGATTGGGAAACTCTTTAAAGGGACATTAGAATGACTCCGGAGATGTTGGCTCAGAAGACGCAACATTTTCCCCGCAGATGCGTTTAGGATTTTCTGCATTTCAGTGCCCACCATACCTCATAAGGGACTGCATTGCCTGTCTCTAATTATTAACCCAACACTTCAGAAGTCTTTGTCATACAACCGGCAGGCTGTTTGGCTCAAAGGGCATTCTAAGCTCATGAGCTTACATAGTTTGTAATGAGCACAGAGATTTAATTACTTTCTTCTATCAACTGATGCAGACCCTCCAGGTCAGGCTTAAAGCATATTTATGAAAAAGTACGGGGAAACCTCACAGACGAGCAACCCTGCAGTATTCTTTGCTTTGTAGTTACCCAGAAGAATACTTTCTCGGCCTGTCTTGTTCATAATTTCAAACATAGCAGAAGAAAAGGTGAACAGGGAGGTTACCGTGACGGGTCCAAGTCTTTGATAATCTATATGTGAAACTTGTGAAAACACTCTTCTTTATCTTCTGCTGCCACCATTCATTTACCTATGTTCTTATTTCTAATCAGAAGAAGCGGGACTGACACCGTTTTTTTAACATTTCCAAATACAAATGATGTTTATTGAAGTGAATAAAAATACATAAATAAATAATGTGCACTTTAAAGTTTTCTTCATAGATAGATAGATAGATAGATAGATAGATAGATAGATAGATAGATAGATAGATAGATAGATAGATAGATAGATAGATAGATAATCAGTCCCTAACTTCCTTAATCAGTTCCTGACCAGTCCCTATCTCTGACAAACACTTTGCCCTGATGCCAACTACTCTCTACTCTTGGGATGTTCCTTGCTCTGTGGCTTGTTATCTCTTGCTCTCTCTCTCTCTTCAGTTCAACTGTCACTATTTTAATAGGGCTCAACCCCGCCCATATTCTAGGATTGGCTGCCTATTAGCATATTCATGTATTTCACTGCAGGGGGTTCTGTCACAGTTACCTACATGCGAAGCCTTTTTATTCATTTTTTGTTATTGTTCGAAAAGTACAGATACTCTGTCTACTGCTAATATTACTGTTTAAAACTTCTATCCCATTTATCCTGAAATGTGCAGCAGGGCTGTGAATTTCTTTAGAGTGAATTAAACATGGATAGAATGGGGACATTTGGTTAAATCGTGCTTTGTTTTGAAACCAAGGAAGGTTTGTGCTCTGAGCAGGGGTCAGACGCCCCCTCTCCCAATCCAACTTCGGCTGCAGGCTGCTGATACATCTGTTTACGAATGCAGTAGTGGAAGGATTAATAGGACTTTTCAGCCCTGTTCAGGCATTTGTGGAATTTTGTGCTAGCCACGTGTTCTCCTTCTTTGCTTTCTTCACATGAATGTGGTGTGCCTGAAAATACCAGTCTCTTTTAACCATTGAAGCATGTATTGGTAAACAGGAATATGGAGAGAAGCTCTATTACACCCCCAGTAGCACCACAAGTTGTAGCAAAAAAAAAAAAAAAACAAAGTACTGTACAGCATAATCCTTACAACCAAAGTGGGGAGGCAAGCAGTCATAAGTAAGAAAAGATACATGCTTTACAAAATCATGTATGAAATGAATGGGATTTTTCACATATCTACTGAAACTAATGTTGATCACCATGATTGCAGAGCCTGTCAAGCAGTTACAAATCCTAGGACGTATAGCAGAGGATAATCCTGTATACTCCCTGATACAAACCCAGATGACAGTTCTGATATTGTTGGGTCCTGGGATCACAGGATCCAACCATATCACACATCATGTACACTTTTTCTTGTTCCTCGGCCAATGTCATTTTGTTTTGCCAGAAGTGCACTTCTGTGCTTTATATAGACCCAGCAGGATAATCTATACGCAAAAGTATTAATGGATGTAAATCAGGAATCTCAGTACAGAGAAACCTAAAATCTTTGGTCTACAAGGACACTTCACAAAATGCAAAAGTTGCTATTCTGGGGAAGAAAATGACATAGCAGGACAGAAATAGCTGAAATAATATATATACACTAGAGATGGGCACGGAATGAACATTTTTTCATTTCCGTTACCGTTTGTCGTTTCCATTACATAACAAAATGACAAACGAAAATTGTGATGAAAATGCAACGAAACGAACAGAACCACGAAAATTGTGGTCGTTACGTTTCGTTTCCGTTAATGGCGACGCGCAATGAAATGAGCTGTTTTAAATGTTAAAAAACTCCCTGGACATCCGTAAAAACACAGCAATAATTATTTATGTTGTCTGATAATGCCTACCAGGGGGGTTGGGGTCCTTAAAACATTTGTTTTTGTCTTCTCCCATCATGATGTATTTTTCTTTTCCCTTTAAAATGGATGTCACCACCAGCCACAAAATGGAGGCAAGCCATGTGATGGTATCATGTTCAACCAATAGCATGCCCAGGTTGCAGACTGGGCGGGCAGGTCTGGCAGCCACAGAGGGCATAAAAAGCTCTGGCAGCCCCCGTCCTCCTTGCAGTCTCCAGTGGGAGTTAGGGTGGGATTGCTGTCTCTGCTACTCCAGCTTCAATCCTGCAGCCTCCCTGTGTGCGTGTGTGCTGCGTACCTCTCGGTGAGTGCCCTCCCCTGCCCCGCAGTGCAGTCACTCTGCAGCTGCCTTGCACCCTGGGCAATGCCCGCCGCTGCCTTTGCAGCCTCCCTGCATACCTAGTCTATATGGTGTCTCTACCAGCATCCCTCTGGTCTGGGGCGTTGGAGGATGCCTGCGCACGGAAATGCTTTAAAAATCATGCCAAAAGCGGGTAGAAAAGACAAACGAAAAAATGAAAAACGGTAACGAATTTTTTCAAAAATTTCCCGACAGACGGAAATGAACTGAAACAGACCTCTCAACGATAAACGAAAAACTGAAACACCATTTTTCTCTTTCGTGCCCATCTCTAATATACACATTAGAGATGGGCACGAAAGGAATTTTTTATTCATTTTGTTATGTAATGAAACAAATAATGAACTGCCCCCTCAAAGGAAAATGAAACGTAATGAAATAAAAAAAACATTGTTTTGTTTGTTTTGTTTTTCGTTCTCCTGCCGCTGCCACCAATCAGCCCCCAAGGAGGGGCTTCCAAAGCGGCAGCTCTGATCGGCTGTAGTGCTGCCAGTGCTTGTTTAAAAAAACAACAACACCTCAGCCTTTTTTTCCCCTGTCCCTTACTCATGCTACAGCTTGGGACTCAGCCAAAAAAAGGCCACCTTTCCCCCCATTCCATTGGGTGTGGGGAAAGGAGCGATTTTTAAACTTTAGTTTAGCTAGCCCCAAGCCCGAGCTACAGCTGGTCAGCACTTTGAGTGGCAAGAAAATAGTTTACAAATCCTGCCTTTTCCTGCGCCCAATCCATGCAGGAAGTTACACACACAAAAAAGAGTACACAAACAAAAAATGAAACAAAACAAAAAAGAAACATTTTTTTAAAGTTTCAAATGAAATGAAACAAAACAGAACTGAATTAAATGAAAAACCAAACAAAACACTATTTTAGCATTTTGTGCCCATCTCTAATACACATGCTAGACACCCACATCAATAGATTAAACATCAACCCGGGTTTTTAACTCATTATCAAATGTAACGGTTACCTTATTATCCATTATTATTTTCCTTCACAAGTACCAGATCCATCTTCTCAGAACAAGGCTCAAAGTTAAAGCCTGCCATTCTCTACATGTTGTCCCTCTGTTGTTTCCTTTTATCATATTGGTATTTACAAAACTAAGCTTCAAAAGAAATGAATACTAAACCGGCATCATAAATCATTATAGGTGTGAAATGCAGGCAGACACGACTATCTCTTTATCTTAGAGCTTTACCAAGCAGTCTTTGTATTCTAACCCATATGTCTAAAGAAGTGGATCATGTTCCACAAAAGCTTACCTTAAAGTACAGCAGTTAGTTGTTAAGCTATCACAACTGTGTGTGTGTGTGTGTGTGTGTGTGTGTGTGTGTGTGTGTGATTTGTCAAAATTCTCTGAAATCTTTATGCACACACATGCCATCAAGGGAACAGTGGAAATGGATATAAAAGATTGTCAAAATCAACATCTGCCATGTTTTTCAGTCGTTCCCGACTCTTCATGACCCATGGACCAGAGCACACCAGAGCACCCACTGTCTCCTGGAGTTTGGTCAAATCCATGTTGGTTGCATCGATGACACTATCCAACAATCTCATTCTCTGCCATACCCTTTTCCTTTTGCCTTCAATCCTCCCCAACATTAGGGACTTTTACAAGGAGTCTTCTCTCCTCTTGAGGTGGCCAAAGTATTGGAGCCTCAAATTCAAAATCTGTCCTTCCAGTCAACATTCAGGGTTGATATCTTTCAGGATGGATAGGTTTGATCTCCTTGCAGTCCAGGGGACTCTCAATAGTCTCCCCCAGCAAATCTGCCATACCTGCTAACAAATTACTGTTATATATTAGCTGATTTCAGATTTGTTAACTGTTATTTGAATTAACTTATTTCAGAGGAGGAGGAGGAAGAGAAAGAAAGGAGAAAACTGGGGTTCCTTTCAAAGGATCTTATGTCCTATGAAGTCCTGTCATAGATTATCCCATATATTATTCTTAAGTCTTAAATGGAAGACCATGGCCTTTTGATCTCCCATCAGCAGAGCAATTTGTAATTTGTTTTTAAAAGTTCCTCTGTCATCGAAGAATTAAAGGGTGGGGGGGGGACAAGAGATGAGCCCCTTCTCTGCCATATTTTTTGTCTTTTTTTTAGACCATGGCCCCAGATTAATCACCTAATATGCCCAGAGGCTCAGGTGCAAAGCAGATGTATTGATGTTTGCTTCCCCCCACCCCCAAGGATCTTACAATTCGCAACACATGGCAGAATGGCTTTGCCTTTTTTAAACTTTTTCTATTGTTGCTACTATGTGTGTGAAGCAGAAATGAAAGGCCTTCACTAATGAAAAGCACACAACACACTCAGGATGGAACAGAAGCCTGGCTCTGTATGAAAAGACAATGCTACAGCAAAACAAAAGCAGAATTACTAACAGCATATGGCAGTTGGCACTGCGAACTTCATAAGTAGTTAAAATGACTCTGCTGTGCTGATTGCTGAAAAAAAAAGATGGCATTGGCAAGCACCACCCAGAAACCTGAAAGATCGTATCCAATCTAAACAAGACTTCTAGACAAACAATCTTGTTGCTTAAGGGTTATAGAAATTTAAATGCAAATTGCTCTTTGTAATGCTCCCCTGGAGACTAACACTATCATCATTTTCTTCAGTGTGCAGCAATTACATTACATACATAGATTCTCCCAACTTGTTTCCTTACAAACTACAACACTCGCATGTTCAATACTTCACCACCACCGTCATCATCTACTGTTCTGGTAACTAAGCATGTCCAAAATTCAAGAGATTTATTTTGGGCAAAGCACAAGCTTTATTGATCGCCTTCTATTTCTGGAAGACCTTCCTGAACAAAATCTTCTCTGACTTGGAGCCTGCCCAGAACTTTCAGCCTCTAATGGCTGCATCTGAACAGCAGCACATTCAATGAAACAAACGGAACAAAAGCTATCTGCCAAATAGGGAGTCAAGTCTCAAAACAATCTGCATGGAATTTTAGTCCTCTAATACTGGTGAGTTCTATTTTGTGCAACATTGCACACGTTTTGCAACAACTTCTGTGCAACATTGCACACATTTTGAGGTACAGAGCCAAAGAGACATCTCAAGCTAGACATCCCCAGGTGGGACGATGTGGGGCTGAGATTCAGTAGAAAGCAAAAAGCAAAATGCTCTGCTTATATACCAGCCCATATCACTTCAAGTATTCTCTGGGTGGTTTACAAGTGAATTATGCAGGCTACACTTTGCCCCCCCCCCACCATCCAACAAGCCGGGTACCTCAGAAGGATAGAAGGCTTAGTCAACTATTAAACAGCAACCTGGGATTGAACCCGAGGTCATGAGCACAGTTTTAGCTGCAGTACAGAGAGAGGGGAAGATTCTTACCAGTCTTTTATTGTCAGGATCAGAACCATGCCTGCACCTTCAAACCCCAGTGTCTGCAAGACTGGCCCTACTCCTGTTGAGAATGCTGTCTTGGAAGCCTGCTGGACCAGGTCCTCCCCCTGCAGCTATGGCTAAGCCCTTCAGGAGCAACACCTCTACTGGCTCAGGTTGGGGCTGTTTCAGGAGCAGTTCCTTCTCCATGGAACTTGCCTCAGCAATGACTTTCTGTGGTCCTGCTGTGGTATTCCTTCTGCCAGCCTCCTGCCTGCCTGCTTTGCTGTTCCTGCCCTGCCAACCCCGCTGTTCCGGTCCTGCCTTTCCAGACACTCCTTGGCTCATGATCCCAGGTTCTGCTCCCTCCAGCCTCCACTGCTTGACTAAGTCTTCACCTCATCCTCCGACTTGGTGTTTAAGCAGACTTCTCAAGGGTTGTTTTTTGCTGGGATCCATTCTGAGGCCCTTCCCTGGATTGGGTCCTGGTGCCTACTTTACTGGACTCTGACATTTATACACAAACAAAATGCATGGAGCATTTTTCTTCTTTGGTTTTCACTTCTCGTCACAGAGCAGACACAACTATTACTGCTTGTTGCACAGATGAGATTTTCTGTCTTGCATAAATTCTTTATCTAATGTGTTTTTGCAAGAAATCAATATCAACACCAAAGACAAGATATCACAAAATTAATATGAGATATGCTTTACCATGTGTTTTGTAGATTAAGCTTCATAGGGGTGATTTCTCCAATATCTTTCAATATAATATAGCTCATCATTTCTTTATGCAAATAAGAATCTGTGGCAATTTACAGCAATGTATCATTCCCTGTTTTCCCACTTTTTAAAACATGTCATGTTTCTCAAAATAAAGTCCCTTTGACTCACTTGTCCAAGCATTTTTTTGTCCTGTGAATGCTACACATACACACACACAAAAAGCTGCACCTACAGTATTATATATTCAGATACTGTTCAAGTATTAGTGCTTTGGCAAAGAGAAGTTAAAGCATTCATGAATTTAAATATTTTTCATATAAACTATGTAAATATAATGATTAACAATCGGTTGCAGTCACTATTCAAGATGTGCAATGTAGCTTTTTTCCTAATTACACTCACCACTGTGGGAGGATGTGACTGCAGAGGAAAATTAAACTATTTGTATTTATTCAGTATTGCTTTATAGCATTAAGTAGAAAACTCACTTCCTGGCATTGAAAGCAAGAGACTACAATAATCTCAGAAGAAAATGATTACCATTTTGGAAGCTTCTAGCTTGAGACGGCAGATGAACTAATTTTATGTCAGCAGTCATTTTGACATTTGCTTTCATGAAATCTCATTGTTGATGCAGAAATTTAAACACTGATAAAAAATGGCCATTTAAAAATCAGTGAACCTCCCATGAGAATTTTTAATGTTATTGGGAAGCTCCAAAAGCTCAGCAGATTCCCCCCCCCTTATATTTCTCAGATACTTTTAGGAGAAATCTTGAAATAAATAGATGGCACAAAAGCATTGGGATTTAAATTGAGTCACAACTTTATTAAATTTTTAAAAATCCATAAATAAAACGGGGGCTGTTGTAGTGCAAGTAGACATGGCCTGTATCATCTTGCCCTTCAGGCTTTGCATAATTTTTGGTGAATTTTCCCCTGAAAACATGCTGTTGTACTTACTCAGCACATTCCCATGTTTCGGGACTAACTCCCCCCAGGGCAGCCAGAAACCAATTTAATCACAACCTCTTATCTTGCTACAACTCAACTCATGCTAACCTGAATGGTTGACCGTATCATTAAAAGGCTGCCTCATTTTCCTCAATGGCACCGATACTACGAACTCACCTAGGGCCAAAATTCTTGCACTACCTGCCGTTGTGACCAAGATGCACAAAAAGGACCCTGCCTAACCCAGGCAAAAGAATGGGATGGGAGAAAATGCACTATCAACCAAGGCCAATCAGGATGATAGTCAAAAATTCCCATCCGGCCCCTAAGTGACCAGCTACTCTCATTCTCAATGCCCATAGGGTGGGTGGGAGGGATGCTTGTAAAAATAGCAAAGAGAATGGGTGCTCTGCAGTGATCTCTTTTAAAGGCTGTTGATTCCGGGCTTGCCAGGGATCACGTGGGCACAATTTTGTATGGCGTAGTGAATAGAATGGCAGACTAAGACTCTGGAGAATAGGGATCAAATCCACACTCAGACATAGGAAGCTCATTGGGGGAGTGGAACTGATAAAACCACTCTTTAAATATCTCACTTATCTCGAGAGACCTATCAGAATCTCTAAGTTGGTTCTGATTTGATGGCAAATAATAATAATAATAATAATACAATAACAGGTCATTCTTACAAGTGTATCCAGATATCTGCTGTCCACAGATAGCCCCAGTTACATAAGAGAGCAAGGACTTGAGATTGTGTAGTGATGGTGGGAGTAGCATAGATAGGATTGCTTTCAATGACCTTGCAATCAGAGGCAGACACCAGTTTCCCCCAGGAAGTGAATACTCTCATTGTCTGCTTTTCTAATGGAAAAATCATGTAGTTTGAGTTTCTACTTATACAGATCCCTCTACTAGAGTAACACAAACACAAACTCAGCCTAAATCCCTAAATCTGGGTCAGGATAGATTTGTCTCTTGGTATGCTATTGGATCACAATTCCTGCGAGACCAATCCAAGATCCCCTTTGTACCTCTGGATGCTGTTGGACTCTTATTAGTCCTATCCAAGATCCTGAATATTATTAATGTAGGAGTACTCGATCTAGCCTGATTTCGGAAGCTAAGCAGGGTCAGCCCTGACTAGTACTTGGATGGGCGACCAACAGGGAATACCAGGTACTGTAGGCACCTGGAGTAGGATCTGGCAAGTCACTCCAGTATTCCTGCCAAGAAAAACTCCATGGACATGGGGTCACAAAGAGACGGTCACAACTGTAATGACACAACAATAACCTGGAGGACCACAACTTTCCTGATTTTATCCATTACTGCCGAGGATTAGGAGTAATCTAATGGAGGTCAACATAATCTTCAAAGATGTCTATTGGATGCAGAAGAATTTCAGCCTCTTCAGAATCTAGAGAACATATTTCTGTCAGAATGAGCAATGATGGACTGACCTGATATGAAGTAACCTCCTAGGATTTTTTTAAAATTATACCATACTTATATTAATTTCTTATACAACATTAAAATCAGGTAATAAACCCCGTGGCTCCTCTGGGATTGTCCAGCTCTTTTGAGTTGGCAAATTCAAAAGACAATTTCTCCCTTATGGTGGTGTTTGCAATTTATGCAAAATTTAATTTGCACAAAATTCTTGCTTCAGTGAACAACAGGCAGAGCTGTTTGAAAACCACAGAGGTATAGCAAGAGCATTGGGGTAAACTTATTGATTACAAAAACACAAAAATTAATCTAAAATAACTTTGTTTCACAGATTGTGTTGACGTGTCCCGAAATTTATGAAATGGTCAAATATTTCACAACCCCAACCCTTCTGTCCCACTGGTTCATGGTAGCTTGTGGCAAGGCAAAAAAATTTGAACGCTTCATATTTATTTATTTATTTATTTATTTATTTATTTATTTATTTATTTATACAACTTATATGCTGCCCACTACCCAAAGGTCTCTGGGCGGCTTACAATAAAGAAATAAATATTTACCACATATGAATGAAATAAGTCCAATTGCATCCTTACTGAGGAACAATCTACTTAGGGAGCCTTCTTAAAATTCATAACGAGACATCTAGTCTTCCTTTGATTTATATCCCACCATTCTTCATGGAAGCATGGGGCATCTTCTAATGGACTTCAATGGATAGAGAGTGAAACCTAGATTTTCCTAAGAAGAGAATCGGGTTGAAAATGGCTCATTGCTCGGACAGATACAATTCTTCTCTGATTTCATTATCACAAGTGACTGTGTCATGTTTCACATTTGTCTCACCTGATCATGAAAATGTGGGGGCATATTGCCATTTTAGGACATTTTATGAAAAAATTGTGAAAGTTTTTTGCACAAAAGTTATGTACAGTATTTTGTGCAAAAATGGCATAGCATTTACAATATATTTTATTTTTTCAAATAGTTTTTAAAAACCAATGTTCCTGAGAGGAAAAGAACTTATGTGTTTCATCTCATATAGGATAAAAAAATCAAAAGGCTCACACTTTATCCTCTACACATGGAGACATCTTTTTAAAATCAAAGATGAGGGTGAAATTCTGAATATTCATTGCTTCCGTACCATTACATCCTTACTGGTACATCCTTACAGGTAAAGCTGAATATTTATTCTTATGGATATTCATTATTGCCTCCTTACTGGGATGAAGATCTGGATATCCAGATTGATTCATAATAGCAGAGATGGTTCTGAACCTTAAATATTAAAAACTCATTTTGGTTCATATCATCATATGTGCCTGGCTACCAGTATCAAAGACAAATTAAAGTGAAACAAATCAATAACCAGTATAATAGGTTAAGTATTATATGTTCTTAAAGCCTTGTTGCTATCAATATTCTGATTGCTGCATTTTGATTTAATGGATGTTTCTGTTCTGGCTGTGTCACCAGTGCTTTGTAACTGAAGCAAGGTCCGATACCCCCAGATAGGCTTGCGACTGTCAGATCAGTTGAAGTGAATAAATAGCACTCCTTGCATACTGTATTAAGCTTTTGGGGAAGGGGTCATGAGCAAATGCATTTGTACAGGGACATTCTCCTAAAAATAAGGGGAAAAGTGGACTCCAGTTGTGTGTATCTCTACTTGCTTAGTTTCCTTTGGATATGTTTGCAACAGTCGGAAAAGCGAGGTAGCCATGTCACAAAGCAGGTTTGGTGTGTCATGAAAGGCTCAACTATTTTCCAATAATTTATAGTTACTACATATTACTGTTAGGACTGGGGAAGAAGTAACTGTAGGATTTTCTACTTCAGGTGCTGAAATTATGGCCGACTTTACATACCAAATACTGTACTTCCATTTCAGTGTGAAGATACAAGCAAAATATCTGAGGCTGGCCATGATCATTGAAAAAGACATCTTTTTAGAGCCCCCTCCCACTTTTTTGTGTATGTTGCAGTATAGCAAAAGAATTGTACCATTTAAGAAAAGAAAAGAATATCACTAATCTTAGATATATTTTTCTGTAAATGTTGGCTTTGAAATAAAACACAGCTTTTCCAAAGCATGTAATACAGTGCTTAGAAACCCACCCATCCCAACCATTGTGTATACTTTCAAGGGTGCTATCACAGCTGATCTATGATATACTGCCTTTGAATCTAGCCTTGGCTCTCCACATGAACCTGCTATATTGTGCTGTCTGGCTTTTGTGAAAGTTCATTACTGATCAGAGCAATCAGCGGTGTGTTTCATTTACTTAATTGAGCAATAATGGCTTAAAATTTGCTCTACCTATATACTAGACCGCAAAATATCCTTGGGGGATAATTGCAGATTAATTAACAAATGGAGCCATTCATAGGATGGAGAAGTTCATTGGAGTTGTTTCCATCCAAGTTCCATCCCTGGAAGACAAGAGGAGCATAAACTGCAAAGAAAGGAGGTGCACAAGCTGGGTTTTTGCATTGCATTCTCTCACTGAATAATAGACCAGTATTTAAAGAAATATTGGTGTAATCATAAACAACTTATCAAAAAGGTAATACTATCGTCCTATTTGTGTCTACTCAGAAAGACGTCTGATTGGGCAAAATGGGATTTACACTCGTAGAAATGTTTGGAATTTGAACCTAAGACCCATTAAACTCAGAGAAATGTATTTCTCTGTAGGAAATTTACTTATCCTCCTCATTCCCTCATGCTGAATGTCTTCATGGCTATGCTCAGTTTGGATGTGGCAGCTCTGAACCATGGTGCTGCTATGTTGTATCTAGGGACGCACACAAAATGGGAAAAATATGTTTTGTTTTGTTTTGTTTTGTTCCATTCCCCCATGATTCGTTTTGTTTCATTAGAAATGATTTTTTTTAAAAAATCATACAAAATGAAACAGTAATGAACTGCTTCGTTACTCTATAAAATGGGTCCCCTGCAAAGGGGTGCCCCTGGGGGGGGGAATGTAATTTTAAAGGATTTGATCCCAGGCATCTAGCAGCATGGAAATTGCAGTGGAGCTTCCTCAAGATTTCCCCTTTAAGTCCACCAAGGCACATTGGGCTGTATCAGAATTGCATTCCACCTGCCAGGCAGGCAGGCAGGCAGGCAGGCAGGCAGGCAAGAATTAAACATGGGGCTTGGGCCATATGACCCTCAGGTATGAAGAAAGAGGGTGAGTGGAACTCCCTTCAATGTCCAAGGTAGACATGGGCACGACTCGGAGAAATTGTCGTTTTGGTTTTCGGTTATCGTTTCCGTTACGTAACAGAAACGGTAACGATAATTAAGCCGTCAGAACTCAAACTCGAACTGAAAAAGAAAAATTTGGTCGGGTTTTTCGTTTCCGTTTGTGGCATCGTGGCGATCGCGCAATGCGAAGCACAGAAAAAGTTTTTATTTTTTTTTTAAAAAAACCGACTCCCGGCCAAAAAAGCAGGCGAAAATATGCCTGCCTGAGGCTTTGTCACCTACCAGAGGGTTGGTTTCTGAGGGGTCCCCGGCCTTCCCCCCCTCTTCTCCTGTCCTGGGCTGCTTGCACCAGGCTGGGGGGGGGAGGTCATCCTCGTCGTCTCGCCATGCCATGCGGTGGGGGGGGATCCAAAATGGCAACCGCAATTTTTCTTTTGAAATCGTGTTCAAAAAACACACCAAATCACCACAGAAACATGTGAAATTTATTTATTTTAAATGCCTGAATTTTAATAGTAGCAGCAGTGGGTTTTTTATAGCAATAAAACGTCGTGTTGATTTTATTTTATTTTATTTTATTTTATTTTTTATTTATTTACACCTGCCCATTTGGGCTGGGCATGGGATGGGACCATGCAAATTGTTTGAACCATTCCACCAACGGCATCGCCAGGTTTTTGACTGACACTTCTGGATGTCTCAGAGGGGATAAAAAGCCGAGGCACCTTCCAGAAAGAAATCGTGTATGGATGTGGTTGAGGGAGGAGGGCTGGCTGCTGGTGCTGGTGTGATCCGATCGAGATTGAGGAGGGAGGCTGGAGGCTTTAGGATTTCAATTAGGCAGGCAGGGAGAGAATTGAATTTAGAAAATAATTTCCTTGATTCCCTGCAGCTTTGTCTGCTAAAGGGAATAGCAGTTTATTCTTTATTTCTTCTCTGGCAGTTTGTGAGGATTTTTTTCTGATATTGGATAAAGGGGGAGGTTCGACTGGGAGTGGGAGGTGTGGATTTATTTTAAAAATATATTATATACTGCCATTTATTTTCTCTTTTCCCAACTTCAATTTGCTTGCACACATACACATTTGGGGTGCAAGCCAAGAACAGAACCTCTATCCTAAGTGATATCCTAACTGCCCACTCGCCCGTCCGCCCACGCCGCCACCCACCTGCGGCCCGTGCTGCCACCTGCCCACTCGCCCGCCCACGGCTGCCAGCTGCCCATGGCCACCTGCCACCGCTGCCCACCTGCACCTTCCCTCGTCCCCCGCCCCTGCCAGGACCCTGACTGTCATGGAACCTGAATGTGAAGGGTTAAATGCTGGAGAGCAGTAGGAGGAGCATTGTAGTTCAACTCATCAGGCAGCTGAGTCTGAGGACGCAGCTGAGGGCACATCTCCTCCTCCTATAAGGGCTAGGAGCAGGATCCTGCAAAGGAGAACTAACAGGAGAGCTAGGGAAAGGATCTTTAATGATAGGCGTAAAATTAGATCTGAAAGCCTGAGTTCTAGCAGGAGCCTTGCCAGAGATATGGGTGTGCTCCCTGTTTTAGGATAAAGCTAGCAAGTTTACCCTGAACCCTCTGTGGGAGCAACACGTCACTTACCTTGCCACCACGTTCCTGTGTGTTATCCTGACTTTGTTTCCTGACCTTGGACCGGCTTTCTGACTACGGCGTTCTCTGTTTCCTGACCTTGGACCAGCTTCCTGACTACGACGTTTCTCTGTTTCCCTTGAACTTGGCATTTGGCTCTGTAAATTATTCTGGATTGACTCGGACTGTACTTTGTACTTTATCTGGATTACAACTAAAGTTCCTGGCAAAGAACTGAACTTGGCTTGCTGTGTGTTCTGTGTGCGGGGCTTGACAGTTTGCTCCCACCCACCAAACTTATTCAAGCAGAATGGAGAAGGAGGGGCTGTTGGAATGACTCCACTGGAAGCTTTGCAAAACCAAGTACTGTTTTTGTCACAGGCAGTTGTTCAATTGCAGCAAGCTCCAGCATCATTACAGCCTCTTTGCCCTTTGCTGCCTCCTGACCGGTTTGAAGGCAAATTAGAGGAATTCCCTGCATTATTGGCTCAATGCAAGCTGTTCATTGAGGTACGGGCTCAAGAATTTCCTACTGAGAGGTCTAAGGTCTGTTTTATCAACAGTTTATTGAAGGGACAGGCAGGTAAATGGGTGACTTCTTTACTCCTCAGTGCTTCACCTTTGCTAGATAATTATCAGGCTTTCCTGAACCATATTTCTTCAGCCTTTCAGAATCCCGTGCAGGCTGCTACCGCCAACAGGAGACTCAGAGCTTTGAAACAGGGCAAAGACTCAGTGTTTGATTATACCACTGCATTTCGTTTGATAGCTCAGGATTTGCAGTGGAACGAGCCGGCACTGATTTCTCAGTATATGGAAGGTTTGGCAGATGAAGTGCTGGATGAACTCTGCAGGGTAGAACAACCAAACACATTGCAGGAACTCATTACCCTGTGTCTGAGAATAGATGGATGCCTGGAAAGCCGTCGTCTCTCTCGAGGCCAGAACTGCAAACAGCAACCTCTGCCAGCTGTGTCTCATCTGCAATCCCGGGAGGCCCGTGAAGTGGATCCAGAGCCTATGCAACTGGGAGCTGCTCGACCATGCCTCACCCCAGAGGAAAAGGCAAGACGACGCTTTCATCATCTCTGCCTGTACTGTGGGGGAGGAGGACATTTCGCTTCTAATTGCCCTTTGAAGCGTTCCTCAATAAGTGCTGCTATCTCTCCAGCAGTAAAAGGGCAGCTCCATCCTTGAAGGAACCCCGAGGAATGGAGCATACCGAAGGGTTCCCAGGCAATACTATCACACCTCAAGGACCTTTTCTGATACCTGTGACTCTAGGGCTCCCTGATGGTCAGGAGATTCCGGTGTATGTTATGGTAGACTCTGGGGCGGCTCACTGTTTTGTGGATGCTGGGTTTGTGCGGTACCATCGGATTCCAGTACAAAATAAGGACACTCCTTTGTTAGTAGAATCCATTGAGGGTCGGTTACTTCGTTCTGGGCCAGTAGCTCAGGAAACCTGTCCCCTTACTCTTCAGGTAATGGATCATAATGAGCAGATTAGCTTTAATGTAACCCGAATGCCCCGGTTTCCTCTTGTTTTGGGACTTTCCTGGTTGCGAGCTCATAATCCACTGGTGGATTAGGTGCAAGGGGAATTATATTTCAAGGTTCCTTGTTCAAAGCAACATTCCTCTACTGTACTGGCATCTGCCCATGATACATCTGAACCTGTCTTGCCCCAGGCATACCAAGACTTTGCAGATGTATTTGAGGAAAAGGGGGCTGACAAGCTACCTCCACATCGACCCTATGACTGTGCCATTGATTTGATTCCTGGGGCACCTCTTCCTGTGGCGCGAGTTTATCCCATGTCCGAACCAGAATTAGAAGCGTTGAGGGCTTTTCTAGATAAAAATCTTCAACGTGGGTTCATACGGCCTTCCAAATCACCATTTTCTGCACCAGTGATATTTGTCAAGAAGAAGGGAGGGGAGCTTCATCCTTGTTATGATTATAGAGCACTAAACAAGATCACTATTAGGGACCGGTACCCTTTACCCTTAATCTCTGAACTTTTGGACCGGCTGAAAGGGGCTAAGTTTTATACTAAGCTGGACCTTCGGGGGGCGTATAATTTGGTACATATCCGTAAGGAAGATGAGTGGAAAACTGCATTCCGGACCCGGTACGGTCAATATGAACATTTAGTAATGCCTTTTGGTCTGACCAATGCACCCAGTGTGTTTCAGAGGATGATGAATGACATTTTCCAGGATCTCCTAGATCGTTGTGTGATTGTGTATTTAGATGGCATTCTGATTTACTCCGCTGATCCAGCTCAACATGTTCAAGATGTTTCGTCAGGTCTTACAGCGTCTTCGGGAGAACAGACTCTATGCTAAGCTGGAAAAATGTTAGTTTAATATTGAAGAAGGTGAATTCCTGGGGCATATCATTTCTCCCCAGGGAATCTGCATGGACCCCAAGAAAGTAGAGGCTGTGTTGTCATGGCAGCAACCACAAAATCGTAAGGACTTGCAACGGTTCCTTGGCTTCGCTAACTACTACCATCAGTTTATTCCTGCTTACGCCGATATTGCTGCACCTTTAAACCGTCTCCTTCGTCGTCCCAAAGAGCCTTTCCGGTGGACTCCAGAAGCAGAGAAGGCTTTCTCTACCTTGAAAACCCGCTTTACCTCGGAGCCTTTACTTCGCTACCCTGATCCACAACTGCCGTTCATAGTGGAGGCTGACGCATCTAGTGTTGCCCTGGGAGCAGTATTATCTCAACAAGAGGATCCCTCCCAAACCCCGCATCCCTGTGCCTACTATTCTTGGCAATTAAAACCCGCAGAGAAGAATTATACAACCTGGGAGCGTGAACTGTTGGCCATCAAAACAGCTTTTGATGTATGGAGGCATTACCTTGAGGGAGCTCGACACCCTGTGCAAGTGTTAACTGATCACAGAAACCTGGAACATTTACAAACATCTCGGCGATTGTCTCAGCGACAAATCCGGTGGTCTTTATTCTTTTCCCGGTTCGGTTTTCGAATCAAGTATATTCCTGAGGCTCAGAATAAGAAAGCTGATGCATTATCTAGAAAACCTGAATATGCGGCACCAGTGAAAGAGACCTTAGTGGCACCCATCTTGCCTCCTTCTGTGTTCGCAGCCACAAATCCGTGTCCCAGCTTGGCAGAAGAAATCCGGGAATCTCAAGCTCGAGATCCATGGACTCAGCAACGTCTTCAAGAACTTCAGAATGGGGAGCATGGAGAGTTTTCTGCACAACAAGGGTTATTACTCCATCGAGGGAGGTTATATGTTTCTGCTGGTCCCCTTCGTAACCAGGTATTGCATCTATCTCATGATTCTTTACCTGCTGGACACTTTAGACTTTACAAAACCCTGCATCTGCTTACAAGAGAGTTCTGGTGGCCACAGGTCCGTGCTGATGTTGCCCGATATGTGGGTTCCTGTCAAGTTTGTTGGCGAGCAAAGGATGTGGTGGCTAAACCCTCAGGTCTGTTGCATCCTTTGCCAACACCCTCTGGTCCCTGGAATGCTGTCTCCCGAGATTTTATCACGGATCTTCCCCGCTCAAAAGGGTTTACCTGCATCCTGATCTTCGTAGATTTATTCACCAAAATGGCCCACTTCGTTCCTTGTCCTAAATCTCCTACCGCAGCAGAAACAGCTCATCATTATTTACAACACCTCTTCAGGCTTCATGGTTTACCTGAACACCTTATTTCGGATCGTGGACCCCAATTCACCTCTCGTTTCTGGCAAGCAATGCACAAGGCACTAGGAACCCAAGTTCACTTATCATCCGCCTATCACCCACAGTCAGATGGTCAGACTGAGTGCACCAATGCCACTTTAGAACAATATTTACGTTGTTATACATGTTATCAACAGGACGATTGGGCGGATTTGTTGCCTTTAGCTGAGTTTGCATACAACAATGCTGTACATTCATCCACTCGTCAAACCCCATTCATGGCCAACTATGGGTATCATCCTCGGTACTTTCCAACCACACTTCCTTCCACCTCTGTGCCAGCTACCAATGCTTATATCCAAGAACTTCATGGCATTCAAGAATTATTGAAAGAACAACACAATCATGCCAAGGAAGCATATAAAAAAGCAGCGGATCAGAAAAGACAAGAAGATCCACAGTTGAATCCAGGCATGAAAGTTTGGCTCTCTACCCGATATTTGAGACATCCTGGGCGATCCCGGAAACTAGATCCTCGATTCATCGGCCCTTACCCCATCCTAGAAAAAATCAACCCAGTGGTCTTCCGTCTACAATTACCTGCATCCCTCCATATTCATCCCGTGTTCCATCGTTCCCTCTTGGTCCCAGCCAAAGATCCTGACCCCAACCAACCACCAATTCCTGAACCTCCTCCACTGATCTTAGTAGAAGGAGAAGAGGAGTATGAGGTCTGCCAAATTTTTGATTCCCGGATACATCGGGGGGGGGGGGGTTTGCAATACTTAGTGGACTGGGAAGGGTATGGACCAGAAGATCGATCTTGGGAACCGGTGTCTAACTTACATGCACCGGAGTTGATTCAGCAATTTCATGATAATTATCCAGATAAACCTGGCCCATCAGAAGAGGGGGACCATGGGGAGGGGGATACTGCCAGGACCCTGCCTGTCATGGAACCCGAATGTGAAGGGTTAAATGCTGGAGAGCAGCAGGAGGAGCCTTGTAGTTCAACTCAGCAGGCAGCTGAGTCTGAGGATGCAGCTGAGGGCACATCTCCTCCTCCTATAAGGGCTAGGAGCAGGATCCTGCAAAGGAGAACTAACAGGAGAGCTAGGGAAAGGATCTTTAATGATAGGCATAAAATTAGATCTGAAAGCCTGAGTTCTAGCAGGAGCCTTGCCAGAGATATGGGTGTGCTCCCTGTTTTAGGATAAAGCTAGCAAGTTTACCCTGAACCCTCTGTGGGAGCAACACGTCACTTACCTTGCCACCATGTTCCTGTGTGTTATCCTGACTTTGTTTCCTGACCTTGGACCGGCTTTCTGACTACGGTGTTCTCTGTTTCCTGACCTTGGACCGGCTTCCTGACTACGACGTTTCTCTGTTTCCCTTGAACTTGGCATTTGGCTCTGTAAATTATTCTGGATTGACTCGGACTGTACTTGGTACTTTATCTGGATTACAACTAAAGTTCCTGGCAAAGAACTGAACTTGGCTTGCTGTGTGTTCTGTCTGCGGGGCTTTACAGCCCCCCACCCCACCCGCCTCCTAGGGTGCAAAAACGCCTAGCGCCGGCCCTGATTGCGGGACACTCCATGCTCTGGGAAGTCAAATCGTGCTAAATTGCGGTGGAAATGACAAACGACAAACGACAAACTGAAATGACAAATTTTTGAAAAATTTTGCGACAAACGGAAACGACCCGAAACGGACCCGTTCCGAAAAGCAAAAACTCAAAACATCATTTTTTCTGGTCATGCCCATGTCTAGTCCAAGGTATAAAAGACACCTCTGTATCCAGGGCAGCTCTTACAAAGATTATGGACCATTTCGGAGCCTCAGGTATGAAGGGAGAGTGTGTATCTCCCTGGCATCATCAAGAAGACCAAGGCATTTCTTAAAAATAAATGGGTCTTTCAGACCCATAACATTCAGGCAGGCTAGCAGGCCTGGGAGGAAGGCAGGAGTTTGCCGGAATACTCCAGCTAGGAAAAATGGAATAGGAGGACTACAGGTCTATTTTTTTTTTTTTTAGTTTTTTGAAATGGGGCCATGATTAACAGGGACAGCCAGGCGCATTCGTATTTTGCCAGTTGAGAATTGGGGAACTGGTACTGGTCAGTGGTGGGAATAACAATGTGTGAGGCGGAAAGGATGGGAAACACACACACACACACACACACACACACACAGAGAGAGAGAGAGAGAGAGAGAGAGAGAGAGAGAGAGAGAGAGAGAGAGAGAGAGAGAGAGAGAGAGAGAGAGAGAGAGAGAGAAACAAAGCCTGCTCAAATTTTATTATAATAATAAAACCCTGCCCAATATCCCTCCCCTGATAAAAACCTCCCAAACAGAACAGAACAGAAAATGAAACCAGCCAGTATATTATCAAAGGCTTTCACGACGAGGATCTGATAGTTTTGAGGTTTTTGGGCTGTTTGGCAGTGTTCTGGGACTTTTTCTTCCTGATGTTTTGCCAGACTGTGACTGGCGTCTTCAAAGGTCAAGGAGCTCATGGAAATAGGAGTTATCTGGAGGGCTTAAAGGGGAGAGTCCAGGACCCAGGGAAGCCATTTTACAGTGAAACAAATTGGTTCATTTTAAATGAAAAAAGAAAATAAGACCATTTCATTTCGTTACTAAGGAAATGCTACTTCCCTGTTTCATTTCATTTTGTTTCATTTGTTAGCAAACAAAATGACAAAACAGTGTTGTTGTTTTGTTTGGAGCCCATCCCTAGTTATATCCAAATCAATCTCTGACTTTTCTCAGCCAATATGGATGCCAGTGACTAGAATGGAATGCAATAATCCAATCTGCCAATTACCTCAGTACTAGGGTACTGAGCCAGAACAGGTATGGAAGTTTTCGACTGGATACTACCCCCTATAGGGAATGATGGAGGGAGCTGGGTATATCCGGCCTGGAGAAGAGGAGAGTAAGGGGTGAGATGATAGTCATTTGAAAATTCAAGTAGCCTCAGTGGCTCAAGGTGGCTTCTTTTCCAGAAGACAGGACATGGATAATGGATTCAAGTTACAAGAAAGGTGGTTTCGAGTAAACATTAAGAGTGTAGAAAATGACATCTCAGAAAGGGATCAACTACTTTGAGGGAAAGGGAATATTTCAAACAACACCCCCTTTTAAACAGTTTTTTTAAACAATGTTTGGAGGGTCCTTGGTCAGGAATGTTCTAGCTATGGATGCCTGCAATGGCTGGAGGTTGGACCCCCATGGGTCCCCATCTCCTTTTGCACTTCGACACTTCTAAAGTTCTATTTAAGTTACACACAGATTTTGTTTAAAGTGGGCAGAGGGGAATGCCTTTTGCCTCTGCTTTTCTAGAAAGCAACTTCAAAGGAAAACACCTGGCCGGGCTATTCCTTTCTTCTTGGTCTGTTGGCAGTTCTACAAAGAACAGGCCTCCGATCGATGCAAGGTCAGAGTTCAAGCAGAGCTGAGAGCACAAAGGTCCATGGTTGCATTTCTGTGAGAGACAACACAAGGTGATTGTCCTACAATGATGCTAGCTGAGCGTCTCGAAGGCTGAAGGCAGGCTAGCGGATTGAAGCCAGAAACTTTTATGGCTATATCACAAATATAATGATTCTTGCTATGTAATAATTCATCATTGTCTGTTGTGGTGTTGCAAACACAGGATTGGGGGGGGAGAGAGAGAGAAACAAGCAAAATGATTTAAGATTAAATCTGTGAGAAGGAGACTGATGGTGGTAGTACAAATCCATCGATTGTTTCATTAAACGGATATAAAATATTTTATGATTAAAAGAATCCCTTTGCAGCATGTCACCCTTTTTATTATGGGCACGACTTTACACTGTGATAAGATGCTAAATTGATTTTTGTAAATACAAATCCACTAACTATATTCTAAGAGATGTCTTTCGATAGAAGGGGTGCTCTTTGGCTGACAAAGGAGGGAAATAAATCAAGGGCTAGGGCTAGCAATCTTGTCAAGCACTGAAACTAAAGCAGAAAGATGGGCATGCCACATGCTCCAACTCTGATTATATGGGCATCTGCCTGCATACAGTCCAGAGGTGTGGTATTTTGGGGCATGTTGTGGGATACCATGGCTCTCTGGGCATGGCTAGGATGCTACTTCCAGTGTCCTTCTCTATTGCCAGAACTGTCAAGTGTCACGTTTTGGGTGGGACATTCATGGATCAATCAAGTTTCCTGCCATCTTCCCAAAAAATTATTTTCCCCTGAAACGTCCCACATTTCTGGTGGCAGGCGGCTGAGTTCCAGATGCTGCTGAGCACTTCTCCCTGTGCAATCCCTAACCCACACCCCACCAGCTGTCTGGATTGGTATACATATCCCCTAGAAAACCGAGACACCTAGGACACAGTGAGCATTTTGAAACTACCGCAAGGGATTCTGTGAACCCTATATGCGAATGAAGCTTCACCCCCTAGCCGAAGGGCCTGGCTGCCAGCGCTCCACCTCCTTAGAGCTCCCAGTGGCCCCGCCCTCTCCTTCCATCCTGGTCGGTCGTGGTAACACTTGACAGCTATGACTATTGCTTAAGCTAAAACGTATGAGAACTGCAGTCCAATGCAATCTAAAAGATAGAAGACTTCTCTTTAGTGGTCACTTCACTGTGGAACTCCCTCCCACCAGAGGTGTGATCAGTCCCATCACTCCTGTTTTTTTTTTTTTTTTGGAGGCAACTGAAGCCCGGGTTAATTTCCTATGCCTTTTATTTTTTATTTTTTTATTTATTTTTATACCTCCCATCTTCCAAGGGAACTCCGGGTGGTTAACAGCACCAGTCAAACAACAATCAAAAGTTCCAACAGTATAACAAAAAATAAAACAAGGAGATACATAAAATGGATTAAATACGCTAATACTAATAAACAAAAAATATTATAAGGTTTTCCCCCAATCATGTAATTTCACATGTCCCTTCTGCCACGAAGCTGTTTTATTATTTTTATCATTATATTTACTCATGTTTTATTATTTTTATCACTATTGTTTGTGCCTGTGTTGTCCTTCTGTTAGCTTCCCAGAGAGGTAGCCTGGCTAATAGTTGGACAGAGTAGGTAGGTAGGTAGGTGGGGGGGTGGGGGAGAGAGAGAGAGAGAGAGAGAGAGAGAGAGAGAGAGAGAGAGAGAGAGAGAGAGAGAGAGAGCAACAAACAGAATCAAGATATTTCCCCATCAATAATGCATTGTGTTGAGTTTACATCTTGGCTTTTGGGGGGGGGGGCTTTTATAGGAGGAGGAAGAGCAGACCAGTTCCTTGAATTCTGAAAGCTTCACCTTGTTTTCATTTGCTTTTCTTTACAATCTTTTCCCCATATAAACAAGTCAATTATACTGCCTCCACAGACTAATGGTCAGAAAAATGTGCACACACACACACACACACACACATACCCCCAAGTCCTTCAGGCTGCCACCACATGGCCCTCTATGGATCTGAAGACAATTATGTCTTCCAACAAGACTTGTCAGAGATGCGATGGGTCACATTGAGAGGTTGTTGAGTGTTTCCATGGGAGTTGTACTCTTGATTCTTTTCTCTAAATCTCCATGACTCTGTTAATAAAAGGTCTCCAATGTTGAAGAGTATTTTTAAAGGTCCAATGGCCAGTTTGCCTCAGGAATAAAAAGTTGTCTTTACATTCCTATGCTGATGATGGGTGATGAGACCTAGAAATCTGGATTCAGACTATCTTTAGTTGTATTTTAGCATAAATCCATTACAATCAGCAGTAACATAGTTACTAGGAATACCATAGTCTGAATGATTTTGATTTTGGTCTTTAGTGACACATCCTTATACATTTAAGGACCTTTTCTAGTTTCTTCAGGATGGCCTTTCCTAATCTCAATCTCCTTTTGATTTCTTATTTAAAGTCTCCATTTTGGTTAATGGTTGGAATAAGGTACATCAGTACAGAAAGTATTTAACCCTTTCACTTTCTTCATTGTCTACATAAATTTATGTAATTGTTCTGTACTCACAACATTTGTCTTCCTAATATTCAACTGTAATGCTGCCTTTTCACTTTATTCTTTAATCTTCATCAATAATTTCAGATTGTTGCTATTTTCTGTCAATAATATGGTGTCATCTGCATATCTTAAATTAGCTATATTTCTTGCAATTTTCACTCCCCCCCCCGACTATGCTCTTATTCCCTTAGCCTAAAAAAGCACTTATGCATCTATGTATTGATAAGAAGGGCATTTATGTCAGTACAATAACTGATTAAAATGCATGTTCAGATGAAACCAACTGTGGTGACACATAATATTTATCAAAAGATATTATATTATCATTTCTTTAGATGTCAGTAGGTGTCCTCCTAGCTTTGTGTATGCATGCTTCTGGACAGAATTTGGACACAAC
The DNA here is from genome assembly GCA_037367245.1 of Phrynocephalus guinanensis. Lineage (NCBI taxonomy): Eukaryota > Metazoa > Chordata > Lepidosauria > Squamata > Agamidae > Phrynocephalus > Phrynocephalus guinanensis. The sequence goes on from CM074737.1 coordinate 38,595,424, forward strand.
CTTCTTCCTAACCTTAGAGAATTTTGTCCTATGAGGAACTTCCTATATATATGTATATATATTCATTCACTCACTGGGGATAAATTATGTGACAACAGAAGCTGAGTAACCTCTTGTTGAACTTATGTTTATCACTTAGCAAATCATTGTCTGACTGAAAAATTCGAGTCCAATGTCATGAGTATTATAAAGCAGGGAGGTACTGTAACAGTAAGCTTCCCAGAAGGAAAGATGGAAAACAAAGTAGAGGTTTCATATTATTATTTTTTTATTCTGGACTCCTATTGTCTTTATTCTTCATTCTTTCTTGTTTTGCACATTCACTCTCTTACTGAATGTGTGCCTAATATTTATATTTAATTGTTTAATACATCTATTAAACAATTAAATCTAAGCCCATAAATAAATAAATGAATAACTATGTGGGGCTGCTGGTGGAAAGTGTCAAGAAAACTTCATTGGGTCCAAAACCCAGCAGCCAGATTGCTGCATGAGGCTGTTTAGTGTTTACAGAGATCACATAAGCCTTCCTGTTACAATAGCTCCTCTGGCTGCCAATCCATTTCTAGAAAGATTCAAGGTGCTGATTCTAATCTATAAAGCTCTAAATGGCTTGGGGCCAATCTACTTCAAGGACTTCATTTCCCTTTATGAGCCTTCCTGAGTGTTAAGATCCTCAGAAGAGGCCTTTATCTTGGGACCACCACCTTCGCGTGTACAGTTGATGGGGACACAGGATAGGGCCTATACCACTGGTGGTGAACGTTCAGCCCTCCAGATGTTTTGGACCACAACTCCCAGAACTCCAAACTTGTACTGCTGATTACAAAGAACTGTGGGAGTTGTGGTCCAAAAACATCTGGAGGGCCAAAGGTTTTGCCACAGACTAGGGAATGCCCTCCCATGGTACGTGGGTCCCATCTTTGCTGTCCTTCTGAAAGCAGGCAGAGACCTTTCTCGTTAGGAAGCTTTCACTCAGTGTCTGGCAAAATGTTAGGGTTTTCAGATGGGTTGCTATGCATTAATGCTTTGACTGTGTTTTTACTATTGTTTGTGCTTATCATTTCCCAGAGTGACATTTGTGTGTTCCTTAATCTATATAAATAAAAATATAAATGTCTGTTTGTTCAAAATCTTAAAACTTCAAAACTTCTTCATGGATTGGTTTGAAATTTTGACACAATGTTTCATTCACATATGCACGTGTTTTTATATATGTACTATTATAGATGTCACACCTGTGCCATCTGTTGGATGTAAAAATAACACACACTTTACTAAATAATATGTCACAAATGGAAAGCAAGCCTTGAGGTGGTGAGTTCCTGGGGCTGTACGTTGGAAAACGCTGCACAGTGGGGGGTCTCTCTCTCTCTCTCTCTCTCTCTCTCTCTCTCTCTCTCTCTCTCTCTCTCTCTCTCTGTGTGTGTGTGTGTGTGTGTGTGTGTGTTTTGACAAATCACACACACACACACACATACACACACACACATGCATGCATGTACACACGCGCGTGCACACACACACACACACACACACACACACACACCATCACCATCACCATCACCATCACCATCACCATCACCATCACCACCAGGCCATAAAGAGCAATAACAGGAGGGGCAAAAATAACTCCCCACCTTGAGAGCTGGCTTCTTGGACAAGAGACAAAAAACTAAGATAGTGGGGAACAGAGCTCTCATGGAGCAGCAGGGGGGGAGGGAGGTTGTGGCAGGAAGCCAGCAGTCCTGACCTGGCAGCGAGGGGTGAGCAGTGATGGTGGAGGCTGATGGCATTGAACCCCGGCTCATGGCTCCTTTCTTCCCTCGCCCAGCCAACCTCCCACTTTTCCAAGCCCGGGAAATGCACAGGGCAAGCCATGGGGATTGCCAAAGGAAGCCCAGGTAGGCAAAGCAGGCAAAGAAGAGGTACCAGAGGATGCAGGGGTGAGCCTCCTCCTCCTCCTCACCTCCATTCCCTGCCGCAGCCAGCCTGGGCTCCCTTTGGCAAGCCCCATGACTTGCCCTGTGCATTTCCTGGGCTTGGAAAAGTGGGAGGTTGGTTGGGTGAGGGAAGAATGGAGCCATGAGCCTGGGGGGGGGGGGCTCTCATTTAATGACCAACATTGTAGAAGCAACAATCTTGACAGGACCGTTCAAAGCTGAATATGTCCTCATTCCTCACATTCCTATGCTTCTCACATGGACAATTATATGTTGCATGTTCCAGACTGGGCAAATCACACAATCTCTATATCTACACAGACAATGGAACAACATAAATATTGTATACTCACATGTATTGTGAAATTAAACATATTAAAAACCTGCACTTCCCCCCTTTCTTTTCTATTCAACTGAACTGAGCCACAGCAATGTGTTGTTGCTTATATATTTAAATATTGTATTTGAATGTCAGGCATGTCCAAAGTCAGGCCTGGGAGCCAAATGTGGCCCATTTTCAAATTTCGAGTGGCCCGTGGCCTCTTCCTCCCACTGTCTTAAGCCTGTCATGCATCCCCACCAGCTGCCCCCCCCATACCGGATGGAGATGTTATCTTGCAGTTTTATGGTTTGCCTGCCCTCTCTGCTTCTGTCCATCCCCCCAGCCACCTGCCCAGCCTACCTGCCCCCACCTCTGTTGCTGCAGAGTCCTCCCCACCTCCTTGCATGTTATAGAGATTTGTCCAATGTCTGGCCCAGGGCCAAATGCAGCTGAATGGTTGGCCCCCACACATTTTCACCTCACCAAATCTGGCCCTCCTTGCAAAAAAGTTTGGACACCCCTGCTCTAGACAGTTACTTCTGAACATCGTAAACCAGCTTAGTTTCTTCTTAAGGAGGAAGGCAGGGTAAAAAATTTTTTTAATGAACAAATAACAATATACTGTACTATAATCATGAGGTCAGCATTAGCAGTCCAAGCAAAATCAGTCAATCAACGAGTCCTGTGGCTCAAATTCTTTATTCATCCGCATCCTCAAATTCATTATTCATCCTATTCATCATTAAAGTTTAATCTCCTTCTCTTACCAAGCTAAACTTTTTTTCTTCAAAAATGATATCAAGTAATGAAGGAATAAGTAGTATATCTTGCAACACTATGAACAATTTTTTAAATATCACAATGAGTAATCACAACATGGTATGCAATGGATCACAGAAATGGATTGCTAAAAAAAACCATTTCCATGTAGAGTCAAATTAGGATCCCCTAATAACACCTTGTCAAAATGAAACTGTAGGTTTACCATAGTAGCTTCTAGCTCTTGGAAACCTGAGATGCTCTCTAGGATTTTACCCACCTGGTCACTTCTCTGGAAGAAGACATCAGTCTGGGTGACCAAGGCTGTTTGTATCCCAGTTTTTGTCCTGAAGTTCAGTTGGAATGAATATGACAGAGTCTGAACCTTAGAAGATTTGTATGCGCAATTGGTTGAGCTACTGCCCTAGCTTGCCTTACCCCTCTGTATCAAAGAGAGCTTGTAAAACTCTGGTGGTAGTGGTAAAATTTTTATTTCTTCTTGATATCAGGATTTGGAAGCTGAGACACACACTTCCTTGGGTTATAAAAATTTAAAAGGAGGTCAGGCTGCAGGTTTCTGTCAACCTGGGATCAGAAAAAGGGTCCAGGATGAACACTGAGCATGTTTTCATGTGCAAAATTCGTAAGCTATTGTTAAATGCAATGTCAATCATCCACTTGATAGAGAGCTGGTCGGATAATATCCTTTCTTTAAAAATATCATTTTAAAGTTTCTGTGTGCATCTCAGAAGCCTGGTGAGAGGAATTATATAAGTGATAGCTATCTGCTTTAGAGTGATACTGTATGCACAGCCTTCGTAAAACTGCTGGGGCCAACCAGATATCTCAGTGCTTTTCAGCACTGTTTCCTGCGGTGTTGGATTCCAGTAGACAATTTCCTAGTGCAAATCATGCAAATTGAAACATTCACACAGATACATTCCTTTTATTTGTGGTTTCTTGCATAACTCGTCCAAATCTTCAGCACCAAACTTACAGCCGGCTAAGCTGATTTGGGACTATTATGTCTCCAAATTAGGACCAATCCAAAGGTGCTTCCTAGTTTTTCAGTTTTTCTCTCTTTTTTTTTCCCCCCCCCTTTTTTTTTTTAAACTTCAGGAACATTTTACAGGTATGGATTCAAAAATGTTTCTATATTTAAAAAAAAATGTTGTTCCCCACTGTAACTGGTCCCATTTCCTACTGTGACATCATGTTGCTGTCATTACATACCTTGTTAACAGGTTTTGAATGATGGTGCCCCTATGTATTTATTATCCTGAAAAGCTCATGTCAGGAATGGACCTGCTCAGAGCTACAAACAACAGTGGCTTCCTTTATTGATTCAATCCATCTCATATATCGTCTTTTTTTCCTCCTCCATTTCCCAGCCACTTTACCCTTTCTGGTGAATCTTGCCATTTTCTTCACACATCATTGTACAGTACTTCATCTTTAAGAGCAACCTTTTGGGAGGGGGGAGAGGCTGTAGTCTCTTTATACTACAAACATGTAGTGGTATATCTCTCCATTGTGATTTGTCCTAATCCCATCTTTCAAAATTTTAGGAAGACATTGGACTTGCTGCCTTACCACAGTGATGGTGGTGGTGGGAAGTGTACTTATTATATCTGCAGCTCAAAACAGAGAGGTTGGTCGATTTATGGAGATAGATTAATCCTGATCTGGCTGTGGTTTTGTTCTTACAAAAAGCCAATGAGAAGCACAGAGGACCAGATTTATTTCTTGCTCTGTCAGCACGAATGTGCAGTCAAAGATAATAGAGTGACACTAACAACTTCTGAAAACCAAGTGCTGTCAGCTGGTTAATTGTGAAAGTTCTTAGCATGGTTGCAGAAGCACAGAACTGTAAACCTAGAAGGCACCCCAGTGCCCAACTCTCTGCTAAAGCCAAAAACCCTGAGCTGAACTCTCCCTGACAGATGACCATCCAATAGGTGTTGAAAAAGTTTCAGTCATGATGTTCTTCCTAATATTTAGCCAAAGCTTCCTGTCTTGGCATTGGAATGCATTGCTTCAGAATGGATGCTGTGGAGATTCAGAAAACAATTTTACTGCATCTTCCATGCGACAGCCCAAACATTTAAAGAAAGCTACTCTATTACTTCTGTTCTAGTTTAAACACATTGAACTGCCTCACCCATTCTACATAGGGCTTGATGCCTACATTTTTAACTGTCTCAGTTTCCTCCTTCTAGACACTTGCTAGCTTGCCAATATCCTCCTTAAACTATGGTACCCAGAATTCTGAACACAGAATTCCACCTGTGGTGTTCCCATAAGAGCAGAATAAAGCTTCGTCCCACCGATGGGCTTGCTCCATCCAGCGGGCGTCTTTGTCTCCTTAGATGGAAGTACGCAAAACTACAGCAAGTCTCATTGGGGGACGGGAAGGAGCGGGCTATATAAGCTCACCCCCCTGGCCTTCAGAGACTTGGACCCTCCCACCCACCCTGGAACCAGTGCGAGCTTGTCTGGTTGCCTATTGGGGCTGGATAGGATTTTTTTACCTGCAACACCACAATCAGCCATTAGGCGTCACAAGTTTTTTCGTCTATCCCGCACTGGTAGAAGAGAGTTTGTTAGTTACATAGGCTATAGTTTAGACAAGTAGTTAATATGTCCATGCACCGGTCACACTGGCGGTTAGTGCAGAGGCCAAAAGTTGGTGAGTCTGTTCATAAATGTCATCCTAGCCAATCCAACTTCATGACACTGCGGATCGGGTGGTTACAGTGTCATGGGAAGGATGCACTGGAAATACCCCAGGTCAAGGGTTACATATTAATAGAGGTTGGAAGGCCGTGAAGAATTTTAGACATTTGAACAGCCCCTGCACACAGTCTTTTAATGGTGGTCTTCGACTTACCCTGGTAAGATCAAATGGCAGTTGTGGAGTTCACATGTGACCTTGACGGCCCAACCATTGTGCTGAACTACCTTAGCCCCCCCACCAACTAGTTTGGTTAAATTCATAACAGTTCAATAAAGTTTGGCCCATTTATACCCCATCACTTGTGTCTCATGTCTAATTCCAGTGTGGGAGGGCAAAGTGGCACTATTACTTCCTTTGACCTGGACACCACACTTATGTTGGCATTTGCCTGTTTTTTTGGTGGGTATCACTGCTAGACTGCCGGTTGGTGGATATAAAACTGGTTGTCGTTCACACTATGGGTGTGCTGTAGGCTGAAGTATGTGTTCTGATTTTCCAAGCATTTTAGAAAGCACTAAAATGCATTTTTATTAAGAGATCATCTATTTTATCATTATTATACTGCACAAGGTAACATTTGCTTTGAATGAATATTTAAACAGTGGGATTGGAAATATTTGCCAGTTATTTCCTCTATCTTTGTGTATAATTTTAAATGTAATCTCTTAATACATACCAGACATGCAGTTATTTTAAAAATGATTAGGCTGAGCTGAGGTCTGACTGAAGGTTGTTGAACCTCGTGGCGCAGTGGTTAAATGCCTGTACTGCAGGTAAAACTGTGCTCACGACCTGGGTTTCAATCCCAGGTAGTTGGCTCATGGTTGACTCAGCCTTCCATCCTTCCGAGGGTGGTAAATTGAGTACCCAGCTTGCTGGGGGGGGGGCAATGTGTAGCCTGCATAATTAAACTGTAAACCGCCCAGAGACTGCTTGAAGTGTTATAGGGCAGTATATAAGCAAAACACTTTGCTTTGTTGGTTCCATTCTACCTCAGAATGAAAGTAAGGATTGGCACGAACTGCTCTTCGGTAGTTCACCCTGGTTTGGTGTGGTGCCCAGACCAGTGCTCCACGGGCACCTCAAGCTTCCCATCCCTACCTCCTTTGGTGATCACCCTGTCATTGGCGGTAGCACACTTCCTTCCCTCACCTTCTCAGGTGATTATCCAGTCATTGGCAGAAGGACAGGCTTCCCTGCTCCACCTCCTCATGTGAGTGGGTGATTGCCTGAGGAAATGGGGCAGGGTAGTTTGCAGTGCTGCCAGTGACTGGGTGTGCTCCTGAGGAGGTAGAGGAGGGGAGCATGCATTGCCAGCAAAACTACCCAAGTGTGGTTTGTGATCATCTCTACTGTAGAGACTTCTCCAGAAGCCAGAAAAGTTACCAGAATCAACCCTAGCCAGAATGGCTATATGCCCAATTTCAGAAGCTTTGACACAATTTATTTTTCCTGTTTCTTTTCACTCCAGCCTTACAAAAATACACATGTAAAAGAAACAGGAAGAGGTTGCTGGCAGGATGGTACTCTTTGAAACTCTTTAAGGCCATGGCCTCACTAAAGTTTTCTGCGCATCTTAATTTGATGTGTAGTTTTTTTTGGGTAGTCACATGATGTTTGATGCACAGTTAGCATCCTGTCGACAGGGTAGTATTTTACTGCTCCGTGCCCATCTCTACTTGCTTACTGCGCATCTTTTCCCTTTTTTCTGGGTCAATTTTCTAAGTCTCCATTGCAGGAAGTGGCAGGAAAAAGGGTACAAAGCTAATTACTGCATATTTTCTGGGGTTGCACCTCGCTAGAGTAGCAAAGAACTGCGCATCTTTAAGGGAAGTTTTTTAAACCAACCCCCAGCGGTGGTTTAAAAAACTTTGGTGAAAGTGCATTTTTGGGAGTGTGGTCAGTTGGGGCACCAAATTACTTCCCTTTGCGACTAGGACACAATCTTTTACTGCTCAGAAAACACTGGTGAGACCGTGGCCTAACTCAGACTCAGCACTGCTTGCCCATTCTTCTGAGGTCTTTGCAGTACTTTGTTTCTCCCCAAAGCTTGCATGTTTTCTCTTAGCCTTTCCTTGATTAGAATGATAAAGGTTCCCCCCCCCCACAAGTGTGTCCAACTCTGGGAGTGGTGCTCATCTCTGTTTCCAAGCCAAAAAGCCAGTGTTGTGCAAGTCCGTGGCCATGTGGCCAGCATGGCTGAACACATTTCTGCACATGGAACACTGTTCACCTTCTCGCTTTTTATGGCAGGACCTATTTATCTACTTGCATTTACATGTTTTTGAACTGCTAGGTTGGCAGGAGCTAGGGTTAACAGCGGGAGCTCATTCCACTCTGTGGCACCTGGAATTCGAACCACCGAGCTGCCAAATTTGCAGCCAACATTTCAGCACTCTAGCCCGCTGAGCCACCACACCTCCTTGATAATGAACCTCCAAGATTGTAGCTTATCTGGGTTACTGTGAAGGATCTACACTGGCTGCAGAATCCCTGAGTGCAGAGAACAGAGTTGAGCAAAGGAAGTACCCACAATCCAGAACTGACTATGCCTGTCTACTCCACAAATCTCCATACTGTGCATGCAAAGTTGGTGTTCTATCCAGGAACTATTGCCTTTCCTCAGTTGATGGCTTTTGTGTAGGTGCATCCTCCATACGCTATGCTCAGATTCTGTACTGAAATGCCTATGTTTGAGTATTAAATGAATCCTTTTAAAGGATCATAAGGTGCTTACCTTTATTGGAAAGAACTTCCATTTCAGGGATGTCATAGTCTTCTTTCCCAGGCAGACATGATATGGAAATCGTGTAGTAACTAGAGATGGGCACGACCAGAAATATTTTTGAGTTGTCGTTTTTCGGGACGGGTCCGTTTCGGGTCTTTTCCGTTTTTTTGTGAATTTTTTAAAAAAGTTGTCGTTTCGTCGTGTCGTTTGTCGTTTGTCGTTACCACCGCCGCGATTTTGCGCGATTTGACGTCCCAGCGAGTGGCGTCCCACCGGTGCTAGGTGTTTTTGCGCCCTAGGCGGCGGGCGGGGTGGCGGGGGGCATGGGTGGGCGGCGGCAGCGGCAAGGGGGAGGGGCGGGCGCACGGGTGGCGGGTGCGGGTCCCACAATGACCCAGAGCAGGCGGAAAACACTTTAAACTGACTTGCTGCACAAGACTGCATCGAATAAAGCAATTGCAATTTTTGCAAACAAAGTGGGCAGTGCACCCACAGCAGAGCTGCAGGCAGGGTATGAAAGGACCTTGGCTTGCCACCAAGCAAATGAAATTTTTAAAATAAATCCACACCTCCCCTCCCACTCAAACCTTTCCCCCTTTGAAGCACTATCAGAAAAGAAATCCTAACAAAATGCAGGAGAATAAAAAAGAATAAACTGTGTTGCTATTCCCCACAGCAGAGAGAGAATGAAAGGAATTATTATTATTTCCTAAAAATTCAATTGAATCAATTCCCTCCCTGCCTGCCTAACTGAAATCTAAAGGCTCCGTGAAATCGAAACTAGTCTAGCACAGCAGCCAGCTACACACAGCCCTCTCCCACCCACATCCAAGCCCGGACTGCGACTCTTCTGGGAGTGCCTCAGCTTTTTATGCCCTCTTGCACATCCAGAAGTGTCAGTCAAAACCTAGCCATGCGATTGGTAGAATAGAAATTTGCATGGTCCCATCCCATGGCAGCCCATCATTGTGCAGGTGTAAAAAAAATAAAAAATAAAATAAAATAAAATAAAATCAGTGCGACCTTTTACTGCTATAAAAAACCCACTGCTGCTACTGTAAAAATTTAAGCATTTAAAATAGCTAATTTTCGCATGTTTCTGTGGTGCTTTGGTGGTTTTTTGGACCACGATTTCAAAAAAAATATTGCGGACGCCATTTTGGATCCCCCCGCACCGCATGGCAAATGGAGACGCCGAGGATGCCCCCTCCCAGCCCGGTACCAGCAGCCCAGGACAGGAGGGGGGGAGTTTGTGGGACCCCCCCAGAAACTACCCCTCTGGTAGGTGCCCTCAGGCAGGCATATTTTCGCCTGCTTTTTTGGCCGGGAATCAGGGTTTTTTTAATTTGTAAAACTTTTTTTCTGTGCCGCTTGGCATCGTGCGATCGCCGCGCGATGCCAGGAACGACAACGACAAATCAGACCCAATTTTTCTTTTTTCGGTTCGAGTTCGAGTTCTGACAGCTTAATTGTCATTACCGTTTCTGTTACGTAACGGAAACGATATCCGAAAACGGAAACGACAATTTTGCGAAGTCGTGCCCATGTCTAGTAGTAACATCATACTAACAAAATGTTATGCAACGTCTTTGAATGCCTCTAAAACATTTTTGTAGCTATCATAGTGGCAATACATTATAATAAGGATGATGCAAATTTATCACTAACATTTATCTTGTTTTTCTTGTTTTTCATCCTTTTCTTTCTTTCACCCATCTCTGGCTATGTTTTTCACACAAGTGCAATCCTTCCTTCCTTCCTTCCTTCCTTCCTTCCTTCCTCCTCCTTCCTTCCTTCTGCTCCAATATTATATTCTACATGGCATTTGGAATATCTATTCATGTAGAATGTCCAATATATATTATCCTGCACAGCTATTACACAGAAAGACTGTTTTTGAGGTAAATTCCAACTGTGTTCCATTATAATTGGCAATGTACTCCAGGTTCTCTATTGTGCAAGAGGTGGCCTGGCTCCGAACCTTGGTGAAGCCTGTGCTTTGGGGAGTAAAGACCTGAAGAAATAGCTTAATTTTGAGAAGGGGCAACTCATTCCCTTCATACTTGGTTGAAACCATGCCACTAAAATAGTTGGCGACAACTGGCTTCTTTAAGTAAAGAACTGCATCAATATCAAAGCCCCTTGCTGTGTTTGATGGGGGTGGGGGTGGGGGGAGTAAGACATGCTATATAAAATATGGATAAGCCGTCAATCAAAACTAGTTTTGCCATGTACACTATGGTAATGTGAATCATATTGCTTTTTTATTTTTAAACACAGCTACATCTGGTAGCTTGGCAGCAGCGGTTTTTACAAAGACAGCACCTTCAAACTATCTTCATAGCGAGACGGGAAATCCTGCCAGGTTTAAAAAAAATGTTATTGAAAACCTTTCTCCCCTCATAGGCCCAGTTTGACAGGAAATCTTTGAGAGGCAGTAGCAATGAAGTGCCCAGAGATTTCATCTGTCTTCTTTTGCTTCAGGAAATGCTGAGCAAAGGCTCTCCTATTAGGCAAAATACACAACGTACCAAATCCCCTGAACAATAATCTTTGTCTGCTCTTCAGCTGACAGGTCCCTGTGTCCTAGTCTGTCAAACAGGGCCTGTAACTGAGACCTGTGTTACTGGGACCAATGTGAAAAGTTTTTGACAGGACTTTAGGGGGAAAGCGTTGTCAAGTGCTTGTAAGTTATCTTTCTGGAGCAGTCCATTTTATGTGGACTAATCAGAATGAAATCTATAATGTCAGGAGATAATACTTTGCTGGACACTTATTCTTTCATCCTGCTGACATCCAAGTTCCACTTTTGATGGGCTGTCTGCCGTTCTGTGTGACGGCTTGAAACCTGGCCATAATTA